>QXEO01000383.1:1464915-2664915 GCA_007115705.1 Dactylis glomerata
TGCCTCGCAGTGCCGGATAGCATCAGGGGCAAATAGCGGACAGCAACATTGGGAGATCCCCCGGCGAATTGTACTGCGTTGAAGTAGTCTTGTAGCCAAGTCAAAGGCCTATCGACTCCATTGTACTGGCGGATATTTTTCTCGATTTTGAACCCATACGGGATGGGCTCATCACGAATCCGTTGTCCAAAGCACTTTGGGCCGAGGAAGAAGGCCGTTTGAGACTTGGCAATCTCATTTAGATGGGTACGGGCGTCATAGGGCTTCTGATCTGGCGGATCCTTGCGAGAGTTGCGCGACTTTGCTGGACCGCCGCCACCGCCGCCGCCGCCATGGGGGCTCCCTGGTGGGGATGGCGAAGGGTCGCGTCTGCGCTTACTCTCGCCGTCCTGCGACTGTTCTCTGCAGCTACGACGACTTCCTTCCGTTCTTCGCGGAGATGGATCATCGTTATGGCGGCGGGAGCCTTGCCCTTTGTCATCGTGGCGGCGAGTGGAGCGATGTTTGTCCTCGTCACCATCACGATGCGCGCCGTCGTCATGGCGAGATCGGTCCCTTCTCTTGGATCCGCCATCCCTGCTGTTTTCTCGTCGTGGCGGATCGTCTCTGCGTCCAGCATCACGGCTTCGTCCTCGTTTGCCATCATTGTCGCATATGACGATTCCTCCCTTAGGGACTTCGAACGTCTTATGCTTTGGCGGCGGCATGTTGGTCTTATGGCAGGGAGCAGCAGTGGCTTGTTGGTATCCGTAAGCCGGGTAGTTCTTGCGGGGTGGCGATGGATTTCTCTATGGGCCTTTGCCATGTGGTTTGTCATCGGAGGATATTGGGATGGCGTGTCTCCGATTGCGATCTTCTCTTCTTCGGATCTCCGAGGATCCGGTATGAGATTCGTTGTCAGGACGTCCGCCATTATTGCCAGCCCCCTGGGCTTTAGACGCGGTACTGGACCTGCATAGCGCAGGATCAGATTCGAGCCGCCGTGACGACGTAGCCTTTTCCTGCTGCACTAATGCTTTGGTCATCAGTTTAACCACCGTCTCTAGGGCTGCTGGACTCTTGTTATGCTCCAATAGCTCCTTTGCGGCCACGATGTTCTCGATGGGCGTAGCCCTAACTTCATCGTGGTTTTTGTCCACGTATGGCGGATTCTTGATGTACATCTTGGCCAGAGTTTCCGCTGTTGGTACGGTGAACTCAAGGTTTCGTACCAACTGCGGGTCGCCTCCCTCGTTGATCTGGTTCTGGATGAGAGTAACATACTTCTCCTCCATGTTCCTTGCGCGCTTCAGCGTGTCTTGAGCTTTTGCAATGTCGTCATCAACCTGCTTGCCCATCTTCTCTACTCGCTTTGCTTCCTTGAGGAGGGCTCGCCTTTTCTTCTCGAGATCGTTCACATCTCTGATATAGTCAGGGGTGATTGGATCTGCTAGAGTTCCATAGACGACTTTGTCCAGCGGGGTCGTGAAGTCTTCCGGGTGCTGGTCCACGGGGATGGCGGGTTGCAGAGGCCTGGGTCCGCCGTGAATCTCAGGAAGTTGTTCCGCAGCGGGATCGGCGGCTGGTGGCGGGTTACCCTGCTCATTGCCGGCGTCTGCGTCGTGGACTGCCTGAGATGGCGGATCACCGGTTGTCTGTCCAGCATCATCTCCTTTGTTGGTGACAAACACCTGCTTGGCCGCTGCGCGTTGCTCTTCAAGTGCCTGCTGCGCCAATTCCGCCTCGAGTTTCCTCATGGCGGCATCGTAATGGTCAGAATCATAGCCTTTGCTATCCCAGTCATCCGATTCACCACTTTCGTTAAGTGCCTCTAGGATGGATTCACCTGGGCTATCTTCTCCATTGGAGGTAGATCCTGAAGTGATACCTGCGAACGCAACAAGGCAGTACCGCGGTGTCTCTAACGCCAGATTACTCATGGCGGATTCACTGCGGTCTTCCACCACTTCCTCTACCTCTAGGGCGGGCTGGGTGGGATTACTTTTCAGATCCGATCTGGACAACTTAGAAAGTTTCAGATCAGATGAGTCCTCCCCCGTATCCAGCTCGAAAGCGGTCCGTTTGGGGATTTCAGCCATACCAATCCGCTGGAAATTGGTTTCCGTAGCGGGGGTAGGGTTTGTCTCTCCAATGAAGATATGGATATCTCCAATCGGGATGACGGTGAATCGAGCAGGGTCTTCTCTAGCCGGCACCCAGAGGTTATCCGCTGGGACGATGGGGAAGCCGGAATCGTAGAGGACGCGCCCGATGGCGACGGTGTCGCCGATGCCTGCAAAGGCAGATCCCGCCTGGATCCGCGCTCCAGACGCGCCTAGCCCCACGGTGGGCGCCAACTGTCGTGGTTTCGTCAACAGATCTACCATAGAGGTAGGGGTATGGCGGTTTGTGGAAGGGGGTGAACACGGAGGAGCGATCCAGGACGGTGGTAGCACGAGTTTACCCAGCTTCAGATCCCGCAACGGTGGCGAGACCCTACGTGCTGCTATAATTCACTATATGGCAACAAGTGCTCGATTACAATGATGAGGTTGGTTGTTTCGCTATGCGATTGGCCGTAAGATTAGTCTGATGCCTCAAGGGCTGCTCCACGCCGGGCTTATAAAGGCGCCTGGCGTGGGCTACACGTTGGTACCGGAGCGGATACAACTTGGAATCCTAGACTAAGTCCTGCGCGTACGCTACAAGGTCACCCGCCATGGGCCGTCATCCGGATCCGCCATAAGCTCGTCGCTAGTAGCCCGCCATGAACCTGTCTCCGGATCCGCCATAAGCGCCTGCGTCCAGTACCGCCGTGCCAACTTCAGCAACTGGGCCGCCCGGTATGGCGAATCTGCCATACCACCCCTGATGGGCCACCCTGGCTTGCTGATTTAGGACTACGTCGCTGGTATACCTATTTGGTATATCCCCAACGCGCAGCGCCCCGACCTGCATAGTCGTCTCCGCTGCCCAAGTCATTGTAGATACTTCTGTCGCTCAGGTCAACAAAATCAAGAAGGCACACGTGATGGATATACGTGTTGTGCCATTATTTTTTTATTTTACATCGAGTTAGCGATTGGGATGTTTGATGACTTTTTCTTCCCAGCGTTAAGGCACACGTGATGGATATACGTGTTGTGCCATTATTTTTTTATATGCATGACTTGATGGATAAAAAGAAGTGCATCCATGATAGGTTTGAATCGTGTAGCTGATTGCCGATAGGTAATTTGGAGTACGCCTTGCAATTCGGAAACAACCTGTCATGATTGGCTGCGTTTTGGAAACGAACTGGTGTTGAAGGTCCGCTGCGACTCCTACTGCAGGGAGGTATCAATCAGATCGGTACCACCTGAAGGATTAAGCAATAAAATTTAACAGGACAACAACAGTATGGCGAATTTCCGGGCACTGATTCACACAGAGAAGAACAAGTAGGATGGGCTAGGAGGCGTAGGGACGGGGAGGATTGGAGGGAAGAAGGCCACACGTCGTGGGAAAGTGGAGGAGTTCGCAGGGGCTTCTCCATAGGGGAGCAACCACGCCTGAGGTTTGGGTGCGGCGGCGTGCCCTATAGTCTCGCCATCGATAGTCTGAATACCAACAGGGAGAGAGAAAATAACGATAGGAGGTGGGCTGACTATTTGGGGTATCTGGTGGCATTTGTTGGTAAATAACATATTTGTTTGCCTGGAGGAAAGTGCGGGAGGCGAAGCGGAGCAGGTGAAGCACCTCAACGCTCGCTCCAGGAAAATGAACTAGCGAGACCTCAGCTTCACTCCGCATGGTTAGAGGATCTGGTGCGTTTGGGACAGCTTCGCCGACTCCAGTGATGGATTGGTGGAGTGGAGCTCTCCCAAACACACCCTTTTATCAGATTCTACATACTTTTATTAGATAAATGATTAAGTGACCTTTGCCAGTTCAGGCCTGCATGGATTGTTCATATAACTCAGTTTTGTCTTTAAGCAGATGCCAATCGCAGAGGCAAAATTTTTGTTGGGCTGGCCTCGACTTTCACCCGATGGAACATGAACTAAATGAGCTTTGAGACCTCCAGAGTGATGCATTCTGCAGACCAGATTTACTTCTGCACCGAGTTTTTGGTATGAAAGAGGTGGATTGATTCGATCTTTCGGACAGATGGCGGGGTTATTTTGTGATGTGGAGGTAATTAAGTTCATCTCCAATTTTATTGGAAAATATACATGACCATCTAATTTAACCTGCCGTGAAATTGTTGCAATAGATTGCGTCTGATCACTTTTTAGAAGCATCTAAATTTTATACCTTCGGTTATACATTTCAACAAATTCATTGTAAGTTTGTGAAAATGTAATGTATGCATGTAGATTTCAGTGCTCAGAGTTTACTATGGAGTATCAGAGTACTGAAGTTTAACTGTTAATAGAGTTTTTCTTGCTTTCTGTTTAGTCTTCAGATATTCTTACAACTGCTTTACCTAGAGGCCAAAGATAGATACTTCAACTAATTGCTTATACCAGGTAGCTGGTGGCAGCTTCGTCCGGGAATTTGTCTCGGTCCCGGTGGCAGCTTCGACGTGCACGAAAACGTAACCTTGGTTGCTAGGGCCATCTAAGCGCATTGGGCCGCCGCCAAACCGTCCTCACCGTGATGGCGTCCCGCATTGGGCGGTTCGAGGTTGAGGCCGCGGGGATGCAACAGTAGCGGACAAATCGTGACCACGTACGACATACCTCGGCTGCCATGGCAGCCGCTACGGCCGGCCGCGCCACTCGTGCCTGACGGTGGACAAGAAAAGTAGTTCGACGCACCGTTGACTGGGAGAAGGTCCACCAGATCGAGTCCAACATGGTGTCTTTCCCCATCTACATCGCTGTATTGCTGGGGGCGGCGGCCTTCACCCTGCAGTAGGACAGCCGGCGGTGACCATACTGGAGTGGACAGGGATTTCCGGCATGGGTACCGGTTCGGCGGCGGGCGGCGCTGGTCGACTACATACTGCATGTGAGAGAGGTCAGCCAGAGAGGTCAGTGCGTCTCTGTGTGCTTTGGTGATGTTCCTCACTGCAAGTTCGCTGTGTATATTCTGCTGATGATTGTTGCTAGCCGTGTGTGCTGCTGCTGCACTGTTTTTTTAGAATCTTAATCTTGTTGATTTCTAGGTGTAGTGGAAACAAGTACGTACTGGCTTGATTTAAATATGCAGGTTTCTCTCCCTGATCCTTGTTACATTAACACACAACATACTGCTAGCACAGGATACAGGTCTACGGATTTTTTTTTTTTAAACGGGGAAGAGGCCCGAAGGCCCCCAAAGCTGCATTACGTGGCGGTAAATGTTACAAAGAGGCCCCTTTTACATGAAGTTTTCCCAAAGGGGTCCTCAACATTTGCAGAAAGGACACTAGAAAGATAAGCTAGAAAATAAGAAGGTCCTTCTTCTCCGCCTGAGCTCTTGGGTGAGATCAAGCCACGGCCACCACCGACGACACCGGGGACTATGCCACTTGGGTCGCCGACGGCGCGGGAAGCCGCCTTGAACTCGAAGATCCTCCGCATCTGGAGGAATTGGAAACCGTGGTGCCAGCTGCACATCACGGCGCGGGGCGGTCTCTGACGACCAAAGATCACCGCAGCAAGCTTGGCCTTGGTGAAAAGCTCCCGCGATAGAGCAAGATCTGCCTGGGAAGTGACTGGCACTTCCTCTTCCCACGTCCAAACAGGGAGTAGCTGCCTTCCAGCCAAAAAATTCAGCACCAGAACGGGTGCCAGCCGTCGAGCTGGTGCCGAGGAACTCCTGTGGAGTTGCTGCCATACTGCAGCGGATGTCAATGGCGCTCTTGCCATCGAGTTGCTGCTCCAAGCTGCTTCACCATGGAGGTTGACCTGCCGAGCAGCGTCAACACTCACCTGACGCCTACCAATCTGAGCTGCAGAAGCATCGACCGCGTCGTCCTTGCCCCCGCCACCACGGCCGGCCGAGAGGAGAAACGAGGGAGCTGTGCAAGCACATACAGGCAGGCTGCGCTTATTCGAAGAGGGCTTCACATCCGATAGAAACTACGGCCACCTCCTCCACGGAAGCAAGGCAGAGCACCCCGGAGCAAACCGGTAGGCGTCACGCCCGAACACCTCAACCGAGGGCCCCCGAACACCGGCAGCGTTGCCTCTCCCCACCCCCTGCCCCTCGCCGCCGAGGCCGGCAAGCAGAGGAGGGAGAAGAAGAAACACGGCCGCACAGAGCCGAGACAGCAGCGCAGCAGAACAGCTCCACCCCCGGCCGCCATGGCCGGCAAATGGAGTAGATCGGCCGAACTCCGCAAGCCTCCGCCTCAGATCGAGCCTCCAGAGGACCGGAGCAGCCGGTTCCCTTCCCATCCCGTCACCGCAACGGCATCGAGAAGAGTCCTTTTGCCCTCGACCTCGGAGCCCCGACCCGCCACTACCGAGCTTATTGACGAAGCCCCGGTCAGATCCCGCCCTGGACGCCACCCTCCATGAATGCCGATGAGGGAGAGGGACCCACCGCTGGCCGGCATCGCCCGATGACACCGGCGACGGGCTTCTCGGCAGAGCGCCGAACACACCAAGGAAAACACCTAGACTACTGGCTGTACAGGGGGGACGGCCGCCCCTCTCCCGGGCACTCCGGCCGGCGAGGCCGCCGGAGGCGAGGGAGAGGGGCGCCGCCGGGTCAACGGGGACTCTCAAGGGGGGAAGACGCAGGGGGGCGAGAGGGGAAAGGGGCGGGCATGGTGGTTGGTCTACGGATATGTTTGCTTGGTTAAAAATGTTCAGTTGTGGTATACTTCTGCTTGCTTCATTAATTTTTCACAAATTGAAACTCAGCCTTCGGACATTGACTTGCTTCTTTAATATTGATGGAGTTTCATGCACGATTGTAGAGGATACAAGACTTTTTTTACACAGGTGATAGCTGCTTGTATAATTTCTTCAGATTCGAGCAGGTTCCTTGACTTCCTTTAGATTTCTTCAAATTTATTCCTATATATCTATGGCCTATGTTCAAGTGTATTAAGATCTGCTTTTTGAAGACAATATAACTTGTCTGTCTAAAAATACATAATTTCAATAACACATGATTATTCTAGAGTTCTAAGTATTTATTTTGACAGGTTATCAATTTTCTTTAGAAGATAAGTATCATCATTCTACAAGATTTTGTCATTTACAAGCTTATTTTAGATTTCTAAATATTTATTTTGACAGGTTATCAATTTTCTTTAGAAGATGAATATCATCATTCTACAGGTTTTTGCAAGTTTGAAATTTGTTGTTGCAAGCCCAAAAGCTCTATACTCGGATATCAGCTGTGGCCTGCAAGCATGTCTCAGGGCAAAAATATTAAAAGGATTGTATATATATATTTAGAATGGATTGTATGATAGGATTAGTTACCATTTATTTTATTCTAGATTGCACGCTAAGATTTATTAGAATACCATATTTTAAAGCTAGATTGTAAGCAATTTACTCCAGATAACTATCATGCATGGGATGGTGATTTTACAATAATTAATTAATAAAATATTTTTCATGTAATGCATTTATTTTTATTTTTATGGTGTGTCGTAGTACATCTATTCAAAATCTTAGATCGTTAATTTTTCTACGCCGCTCCGTAGCAACGCACGGGTATTCAGAATTTGACTATTACTCGTGTTTTTATAGGGATTTAGAATTTTGTTCATTTGTTTCCTCTACTCTGTCTTCTTTTTTCTTATACAAATCAAGACTAACAAGATCTACAGTTTACCTTTATTTTTTGCATGGTATACATGATATAACAATGATGCACATAAAGAAGATTGCAAATTAGTTGGTGAGTTTTTATTTCTTTCTTGGAAGGATTGATGTAAAATAAAACAGTGGAAAAATCAGCAACGGAACCTTAAATGATACAAATGGTATAAACCAAAAACTAAAGTGAAATATAAGATATTTTGAGTTTGATAGATAAAATAGAAGTTACATCTTATAGCTTTCGAGGTTTCTGAGCACATATCGATTATTTGACAACTGTTGCAACACATGAGGACTTTTGTGTCGAATATGCGTGGTTAAAAGAATTTTGATGTTTCGGCCCAAAGCTTCATAATTAAATCGATCGATTGATCGGATAAGTGTTATTGTCCGAGTCATCGTGGGAGGCTGCGATATGCCACTGATTCTTAAGAAAATTGAAGACTAACAGGCCAATGCCTCCCGGTTGGATTTTTTTAGTTCTCATGAAATTTTTTATTTTTTATTTTTCACAAGAATAACTTATTATTTGTTGACCCGTGGCGAAGCACGGGTTTTGTGCTAGTATAAATAAAGAAGCAATAGAAAGGACTAAGTGCTATCAATTCTCTCACACTATCTCTCCCACCCACCCCCCATAGCAGCACACCACCAAGCTTCCAAATCTCACATATACATGCGAACTACTGCTAGCGCAAGCTAGCATCAATGGCAGCTCCTCCCAGTCCCCAGCCTCACGTCATGGTGCTGCCCTTTCCGGCGCAGGGCCACGTCATGCCTCTCATGGAGCTCTCCCACCGGCTCGTGGACCACGGGCTCGAGGTTGACTTTGTGAATACGGACTTCAACCACGACCGCGTCCTCAAGGCCATGGCCGCCAAGACGGGAGCCGTCCCCGATGGCATCCACATGGTCTCGTTCCCGGACGGCATGGGCCCCGACGGCGACCGCGCCGACATCGTCATGCTGGCCAACGGCTTGCCGGCTGCCATGCTCGGCCCCCTCGAGGAGATGATCAGATCCAAGAAGATCCAGTGGGTGATCGCCGATGTGTCCATGTGCTGGGCGTTGGAGCTGGCCGTCACGGCGGGTGTCCGCATCGCCTTATTCTCAACCTTCTCGGCCGCCATCTTGGCGCTCCGGATGCACGTTCCCAAGCTCATCGAGGACGGCATCATCGACGAATGTGGTAAGAGAAAAAGTCAAATCATCTTCATCCTCCTAACAAGCAACTTTTTGTACGTGATTGACACGGTGTTAAGAAATTGGACTGAGAGATGAGGTACGTGTGATCAACTCAGGAATTGTGACGAGGAAGGAGACGATCCAGCTGAGCCCCAAGATGCCGCCCGTCGAGGCGGCCGAGCTCCCCTGGGCCAGCATGCGCAGCTCGCCGGATAGAATGAGGGTTTTCATCCAGTATGTGCTCAAGACCAACCCGGTGATTCAGCTGGCCGACACCGTCATCTGCAACACGTTCGAGGAGATCGAGTCGGGGGCGCTCGATCTGGTCCCGAACGCGCTGCCCGTCGGCCCCCTGGATGCGCCGCCGGCGTCGAGTTCGTCGTCGGCCGCGCATTTCTGGCCCGAGGACGCGACCTGCCTCGACTGGCTCGACGCGCAGACACGCGGCTCGGTCATCTACGTCGCATTCGGCAGCCTCGCCGTCTTCGACGCCGCGCGTTTCGAGGAGCTCGCCGACGGACTGGAGCTCACTGGCAGGCCCTTCCTGTGGGCGGTCCGGCCAAACTTCACCGATGGGGTGGTCGGCGAGGTCTGGCTCGACGCGTTCAAGCGCCGCGTCGAGGGAAAGGGAATGGTCGTCGGCTGGGCGCCCCAGCAGCGCGTGCTCTCGCACCCTTCGGTCGCCTGCTTCGTCTCGCACTGCGGTTGGAACTCCACCATGGAAGGGCTGCGGAACGGTGTGCCATTCCTGTGCTTGCCCTACTTCGCCGACCAGTTCTGCAATCAGAGCTACGTCTGCAACGTGTGGGGTACCGGCGTCAAGCTCCTCGCCGACGAGCGAGGGATCGTCACCAAGATGGAGATCAAAAACAAAGTAGCGCAGCTGCTGTCCGACGAGAAGATCAAGGCGAGGGTTGCCAAGTGGAAAGAAGCTGCGTGCGCGAGCATCGCGGAGGGAGGGTCCTCGCATGTGAACCTGCTCAAGCTTGTCAACTTGTTAAGAGAACAATAATAATCTTGTAAGGCGAGGACATAATTTTTCTTCGTGAGTGTCCATCACCTAGGTTTTATAATAAGCTGTGTGCTAGATTTTCTTGTAAGGATTTTCGCTGGTCGCTTCAGTTTTAATGTCATTATCTTCCTATTTGTAATCCGAGTCTATCTAGTCAAGTTAAATTTTCGGTCTAAGTGATGTTTTGCCACCCGGAAGCACGTGCTCCAAGTTTTAAATTTTACTAGCACAAAGCCCGTGCGTTGCAACGGACCACAGTAAATCAAATAAAACAACCTTTGTTTAGATTCACATATCACTCGATTCAAAATGGCATGAAGTCATTGACGTGTCTTCTGTACTGTGCAAGTAATAGTGAGAATTTGTTATCCATTTAAATCCTCACCACCCGCTGCACACACAGCTCTAGTCGCAAGCCCAGCTTCTCCGCTCGCCACATCTTGTGCTTTGGAAGTAGTCTCTCGCCCATCGCCACAACAAACCCTCCCCGCCGACACAGCCATAGCAACAATCCCGTTTGACTTGCTATCTTCTTTTTTTACCATACTGACTTGCTACCTTATTTATCCCCCTCTTAGTTCAGAGCTACTGTAAGTGTCTATTTGCGCTTAGTGGTTATGCTCTCTGTGTTTGGTATTTTGTCTATGCCATAAACCATCTGTGGCCCTATTGTTGGGTTGTAGGAGCAGCCGGTCCAGCTCCGGTAGATGTCTTCCACTTGTGGTGATGAACCAATGATTGGGACTGATTATTAGTTTATTACTATAGTTGAATGTCTGTGCGTTGCTACGGGCTGCTTTTTTTTATCACACATGTAAACATAGAACACGTAAATCATTACATGTATAAAACAGATAACCCTATATTGCTGCTAAAAGATTGAGATTCTTCTTTCTTTGCATTGCAATTTGATAAAAAATCATTGTTTGACACCACATATGCATAGAAAGCAACAACTCGACAAATTTCTCTTATAGCTACTTTGCACAATGATGAAACAGAAATGCACACACTTATGTATGAACTGAAATATTACTTTATTCCGTGGCTACACTCCCTCGATCGCCCTAATCCACAAGGATTCCGTACTCTAAGCAATGTCATTTTTCTTTGATCATGAAAGAAAATGAAATTTGGAACTCCACTACATGCACTCCAGTATCATTAATTTCCAGGCGCCATAGGGTTCTTGAGCTTTTTTCTTACATTGAACATATGATTGACAATATAAGCATCACAAGCTTGGGTAAAAAATGTATGATCAACAAGATCAGTAACGAAGTCTATCATGATTGTGGTATTTTTTGTTTCTAAATCACTGTTGTATTTAGCAAAACAGAAATTGTATTTTTTGTTTCAGCAACAACCAATATGTGTCATCATTTTTTTTTCAAAAATATGTTCCTTGAGAATTCTTTTGACGGAAGTTACTGGTATTCTTTTCTTGATGTTCGTTGACTGAAAAAATGGAGAAATTGAAGTGTATATAAAGTGACACACTTGGAGTTCATTATGCAAAGTATTTAAAAAATACTCCATGAGAATTCTTCGGATGGAAGTTACTGTCTTCTTCTGTTGATTTGCTCCGACTGATAAAACTGAATGTAAAAATTGAAGTGTATATTGAGTGACACGGTCGGAGGCTATACAAAATATATTTTTTCAATTTTTTTGTGCCAATCTGTATAATGGACCTGAATTTAGTCAACATCAAGTTTGTCCTTTGTCTTCTGGTGCCTCCGGTGTCCATCTCCATCTCATTCACTATTGTATCTAATCTAAGCAAGAATGAGAACTGAAGCAAGAAATTTCAAACCAAACTGAAACATCAGACAGCCAAAACCTGTAGGTGCTTCGTTCTGGTGGAGGCTTGTGGCGTAGATACACTGTCCTAGCACGCTACCATCCACGTGACATCCTTAGCATAATCAAGCTTTACAGCCAATCAGTATAAATTGCAGCGTATACATCATGGCCTTTCATGGGGATTAAACGGGCGTGGAAGAAAGCGAGATTAGTAGACTTAGGGGATGAGACGGCGTGGGAGGCAGCGACCCCATAAGGCCACAACGACCAGGTTGCCACCGTGGGCTGCCGTCGCCGGGAGCACCACGACCTCTTTGTGCAGCTAGAGGACCGCCGTGGCTCGGGCCTCAGCCTCCACATTGCCGCTCAGCCGCAAGCCTCCATCCAACGCAACGGCCAATCGGACGCGCCCGGCGCAGGCGCGGAGGCTGGGAGTGGACACGGCGTGCCTCCGCGGCGGCTCTGACGCTCTGTCCGTCTTCTCCCTCCTCGTCCTTCTCCCCACCCTGGCACATGACTGCCTCCTCCCGCCGGTCACCCCCTTTCCAATAGCAAATCGGACACGGCCGACCATGGCGACTGTGAGTGGACGCGGCGCACCTCAGCGTTGTCTCTGGCGCTCCACCTAGCATCTGCTCCCTCGTGCTTCTCCCCATCCCGGCACACGCCTGCGTCCAGCCGTCCCTTCGCGTCGCTTCAATAGCCGCCATGGAGTTAAAGGAGGAGGAAGGGTTCAAGCGGCGTAGCGATGGGGGTCGTGGGCCGGGGGCCTCCATCCCATAGCTTGTCTTGCTGCGCCTCGACAAGCACGGCCAGGTCCAATCAACTTTGTCTGAAGACGTATTTTAAGTTGGTTGAAAGCGTATTTTACGGACACGGACCAGTCCTACTGCAATATTGTTATTAGAGATTTTCAACACATTTTCAAATGTTAAAAAAATTGGATAAAAAATTTAACGTGTATATCTTGACATTCTATAGGCTCACAAAGTTGTTCTACAAAAGATCAACATTTTTTTGCGTCATGTGTCAAAAAAGACAATTTTGGTGTTAAAAATGTTAGTCACTGGATTTTTTTTTGTATTTTTACATAAGCCAAAAAAATATCGGTTTTCGCAAAACTTGGTGTGTGCATAGAGAATATCAAGACGTAAAGTGCAAAATTTACATTCCATTTTTTTGAAAATTCTAAATTGTTAGTGGTTACAGCCCATAAGGCCTAAATGGCTCCTGGGCGGGAGCTTTTTTCTACAAGAACACGACATGGTGTCCTGGTCGCTCCCAAACTATCGCGGATGACCTGTAGCTGCTCCTCACGCTCAGTTATTGATCGCGACACTCAAACCGGAAGTGCACACGAGGGTGTTTGTCAGATTGTGGGCGATCTGGCATGCGAAGAGAAAGGCGATCCACGAGCAGATCTATCAGAGTCCTCTATCGACAATGCTTTGTGGAGAATTTCAGTGCGGACCTCCTAGCGATGCGGGAGCGGAAGTCTAAAGCAAACACTGCTTCTACCCGACGAGGGCCTGCGCCGGTCTGGATACCACCACAGGAGGGACAGTGAAGATCAACGTAGATGCCGCTGTTGGAAAAAACACGGGCGTTGGGGCGCAGCCTGCCATTGCACGGAGCAATGTTGGGCAGTATCTGGGAGCATCATCAGTAATGATATCGGGGAAATTTGATCCGAAGACATTGGAGAACCTAGCATGCAGAGAGGGTCTGGCTCTTGCACGCGATATCGATGCGCGTGTAATCAGAGTAGCAAGCGACTGCTTGGACGTAGTCCAAAGTATCAATGAAGGGACGATGGGGGGCTACGCACATATTGTGTGCGGGATCAACGAAGCAAGAGACGGTTTCCAGGAGATCACCTTTTGCCATGAAGGGAGACGATCAAATGGAGAAGCTCATCATATTGCAAGAAGTGCCATTCTTGACGATCTTGGCCACCGATTGTGGCTTGTAGCACCGCCTGAGGGCCTTTGTATCCCTGCTACTTTTGAACTTTAATAAAGGCGGAACCCCTAAAAAAAGAGTTATTGGTAAGATTCCCCTAAAAAAAGGTTAAGATTATGTATTTTATGTGATGCCAACCAAAAAAAAAGTATGCACACCCTCAAAAAAAATTCTGGCTCCGCTAATACCTTCTACATTAATTGGACGATGCAAATCCACGTCATCGAGTGCTTCTGAGGATTGCACGGAGGAAAGGCACCTCATCGTCGGTGCGCCGCGCTACCATTTTACCGCCGACTAACTCACTTGGAGGGCACAGATCCATACCACCGCCGTCCCCGAGAATATGTGAATGATGCCTCGCTTGAGCCGTTGTCGATGGAGTCGCTCTCCACGCAGCCATCATGCGAGGTATGAACCCTTGTGTTACGGCCATCGTGTCGATGACATGCAATTGTTTGTTGGTAACTCTAAATGCAACTAGTCACAATCTTTCTGAATATAAGACCTTATATTTGTTTATGAACAACAAATAGGCCATGTGTGAATTCTTGTTCCACGGTCCTAAGTAGAGAGTCCTTTCTAAATAGGAGCCAATTTTGGGGACAATGTGCAAGAGGTTATGGTGCGATTCATCCCCTACCTGGTCAAGAAAGAAGATGTGTATATCATAATAGAGTCTCTATCAGCTTGTTTTGACTTCCCCAATATTATCCTGATATTTATCTTGTCTTTGTTTCTGATCATGCTTTTAGTTGTTCTGACGGGCGAATAGCCTATCATAAATTGGGTTTCGCGTTCGTCGGAGACTGAGGGGTGTTTTTTGACAAAGTTGTTCTTGTTGATGTGTATAAGTGGATTGTACTTTCCCTTTTCATAAGTTCAGACTTTCGGTTGCGTAGGCTAGTGGATGAAGCTTGACATGGTATCAGCGCCCAAGGTCTCGAGTTCGAGTCTTAGCTTTTGCAGTTTATCCTAAAATTGTTGTTACCCCTCGGTGTCCACGTATAGGCCTCTTGAGCCGCACCTCTGAGTCATCGGACCACGTACAAGGCCTCTTGTGCCTACCTCTGAGTCTCTACATGTGTTGATTTGTCTTCTTCGTCACACGTGACTGGGGGTGTTGATGCGTATAAGTGGATTGTGTTAGAGCTATATTATGTATTTTGTATTTTCCCTGTTTGTATGAGGGGTTTTCTGCATATTCTCCATACCTGTATATGTATATATAGTGGCCTTTGGCCTCCTAGAATACACATTGCTTATTTCTAACATGGTATCAGAGCCCAGGTTTAGGGCATCCACCGCAAGCTGCAACTTGTGCTTAGATATGAAATTTCTTTAGTCTTTCTCCTATTTTCTGATTTGATTTCTCTTTCTTCTTCGCTCGTGGTGCTTTGTGTGCTACCACTCCCTGGCGGTGGGATCTCCAGGCTCCAGCTGTGGTGGGTTCTCCCCAAGCGGTAATAGCGGTGCGGGCGCTCCCCTCCTCGACCTCAACCGTCTCAGCCTCCATGGCAGTGGAAGCAGCCGGTGGGAGCAGAGCGAAGGGAGCAAAGCAGGTCCACAGGAGGGCGTCGATGACATGAGGTGGATGGTGACTCGTGGTCAGGGATGCGCACAAGCGGGGGGATTGGGGTTTGGGGGTGATTTGGGAATAGAAGGTTAGGTGTGACTATGTGCTCTTAGGGTTTCCATTTAATCAATGACATGTGGGCTCTACTTGTTTGAGGCGGGTCTATGGGTTTGCGGGTATGGGTTTCATACCTCCATACCTGCCTCCGCCAGACCCGATGGGTCTAAAATTTTACCACTAACAGACCCACTATGTCGTGGGAATTTAGAGACAGTAGCCATGGGGTGGCTTATCGAAGGGGCTCGATGGTGGTGACGATGGGTCCGGCTCGGGATTATGCCAACGGAGACACCTCGGTTTACCCAGGTTCAGGGCCCTCCCGGGTGGAGGTAAAGCCCCTACTTCCTGCCTACTTCGTATTATCTTAGATAGTAGCGATTACAGTGCTCCTTGAGCTGTTCGGGCTAGAGGAGGAAGAAGAAGATCCGATCTCCCTAGACTAAGGGTCCAGGCCCCCTTATATAGGCAGGGGCCTGGTTACAGGTTAGGTAACGATTTGGCCGGCTGCCGGCTCCTCGGCGGCGGCGTCCTTGGCGTGATCCTTGTGCCCTGCTCTGACAAAGGCGCTTTATAAAGCGCCTTTCCCCTGGATCGGCATCTGGGAGGCATATCCCCTCCTTTTTGCCTCGGATCCCGTCGTGGGGGAGGGTCTTTGATCTCTGATTGGCTGAGCCCGGTCGTGGCGTTCGTCACTCCCGTCCTTGGCCTCTGTCGCTCTTATCGGGGCTAGCCCACTTTCGGTGAGACAACCGTTGGGAGGCTTTTGTCTTCATTGCCCGGGTCCGGCTCTCCTCGGTGGAGTCACCAGCCGGCTGCTGGCGCAGCCAGCCCTTCGGACGGAGCTGGTCTTCTCATGCTGAAGTCGTGGAGACTCCTGGGACGCCAGCCGGCATATTGCTCGGCCCGTGGTACGCCCTATAAGTCATCCCCACGACACTAGCCCCCGAAACTGGCGAAGTCTCATGGGTTAGCATGGGGCTTCGGCGGGTTCTTCTCCTCGCCGAAGTCTTGCTCATTTTCGTCGAAGTCCCAGGATTCTCCGTCTGGTCTGGAGGTTGCTGGTTTCGAGGCCAAGTCATGCGGAACTCCTCCGGCCGTCTCGAGACGTACCGGCTCCAGGCGTAACCCGGCTGGCGGCCGCGAGCCGGTGTGTGGCCTCCTTGGAACTTGTGCCGCTTCGGGTCTTGCTCCCACATTGCGGCCGGCGCAGTGCGCCAGTGGCCGGTCTTGTCATTTTGACTCTTCGGCCACCGTAATGATTTCCATAGACATCACGCGACGGGACGAGGCTGTCGTCAGCGACATGTCCCATCGAAGCGCCACGCGTATGGTTTAATCGCATTAAACCGGCTCAGCTTTTTGTGCCTCGCCAGCCTTTAAATCTCAGAGCTCTCGAGGGTTTTCTTCACTCCCAAGCGTCTCCACTCCTTTGCCACACAAACCCGTCGTCTTTGCCTCTTCGACCTCAATGTCGTCGCTTGATGCTTTCAGCGGAGCCAGGGCCGGGGCCACCGGCGGGCTAGGCGGGCGCAAGCGCGGCCGCCCGCTCGGGAGCCTCAACAAGGCCAAGGACCTGGCGGCGACGCCACCGGTGCCCCGGAGGCGTCCCCCCCCCCCGGACAGCCGCAATAAGAAGACCCTGGAAGCGCTCGCGACCGTGGCTGCCGCCGAGCCTTTCGGGGCCAGCCACTCCACCTCCATCGTCGCGGCCCCCGGAGGGGCCGTTGCCATGGCCGCCGGTGGTGCCGCAGTCCCCGCGGCCGCGACCTCTGTCGCTAGCCTCACCGGGACTCCTCTAGAGGCGGCCGCCGCCCTCATCGGCGCCGCGATGGTGTTCGGGGCCGCCCCTCCGGGCCTCGCCGGCTTGAGCATTGGCGGCTCCTCCAGCGCGGCCGCCAGTGAGGCGCAAGCGCGGCCGCCGCGCCCGCCGACTAGGCAGCGGCTCTCCTATGTCCCGAAGCATGGGTTCGCCACCTCCGTGGTGCCCCTGCTGGCCGGGTGTAAGGAGCACCTACCGCTCCCTGCCAGCTTCATCGGCACGATGGGGAAGAACCCCCCCAATGAGCTTCATGGTGGAGGATGGCAGCGGCGGCCAGCCTCTGTACCACGTCGAGGTCCTCCATGATGAGGAGGGGAAGAGCTACCTCACCAAGGGCTGGGTGCAGTTCTTCACTAACTATGGCCTGGAACGGGGCTGGTCTCTCATCTTGACCCACCGTTCCAGGTCGCCCATCCTCCGCGTCCGCGTTGTCGACGGCTCCGGCTGCGCTCGCGCCTACTCCCTCTGGTCGTGATCGGCGAGCGCCCTCAAAGCCCCCTCTTTGACAGCAGCATTGTCAATAGAGGTCTAGGGGTTAGGAGGAGAGTTCTTTTGTTGTTTCGGCCCTTAGCGTGGCCTATGTTATGTAATCCCCAGTCGCATGTTTAAGAACTTCTTCTAATTTCCTGCGAATCTTTGTTTGTTCTTCTTCATTGACTGCGTGAATGCTCTTGTGTGAATGTCTTCTGCTTACATCGCCGCGCTGCGATGATTCCCCTGTGAATAGAACCGCGAATCCATAGGTAGGGACCGCGATGGTCACTGGCTTGCACAGACGCTTCGGGCGAGATGCTCTGGCCTCAGCGCGAAAAGAATGGTGCTTCTGCTGGCTGGCTCTAGGAAGGGCGGACTAGTTCTGGCTTGGCGGGGTCGGAGTGGAAGCTGAGTCCTGTGTCGGCTCGAGTGGGGCTGGAGCCGGTATGTCTCCCTTCCCAGGCCTTCGCACGTCCCTTGCTGCGGTTGGAGTAAACCTCCAAGTTTCTGGCTCTAGCCATTACTTTGCGAGTGTTAGGTTTCGATTTTGTCACTCATTTGCTGATCATGTTGCAGTGCCAGCTGATCGGATAGCCGGCGAGGTACTGGAGCCAGCCCACTTCTGAGGGCCAATTCCCTTTCCCCCTAGCCCCCGAGTTTTGGGGTAGCTGGACTGACAGCTAGCTCGAAACTAACCTTCCATGTACGGTGCCAGCGTCGAGCGAGGCAGCTCTAGCTTCGAACCTCTTTGACGTGGCTCCTCAGCCCAAACGTCGAGGGACTATGATCATCAACCATTTGTTGGCTTTGCATTTGTCCGGTTCCCTCAACTTTTTCCTTAATCTTCCCACCCTTTGGCCCTTCTACCCCCAACCGGCAGCCTGGTGCCGGTTGGTCTCCCTTGGGCCGGCAGCCGAATGCCGGCCTAGGGTGGGAGCGTGCCACGGAGTGAGAAGTAGTACTTCGGTTTATTGGGTACCCGACTCGTGCTAGCCAATGCTTAGTTAACAAACACTACCTCTAACGCCTGGTTGAGCGATTTTTCTATCGTTTATAGTTCTGTTTTGAGGCTTTCCTTCATATGTGGCCTACCGGCTCCTATCCGTCCGGCTGCGCGGAGTCGGAGGATGGAGGTTGGGCTCGAGACCTTTTTCATACGTAGTACTCATCCGGCTGATGAGAAATCGATCGTTTTTTGGGGCTGCCGGCTGTGGCTCGGTGCCCGGAGCCGGCTGCCGGTCAAGTGAATAACGCAGGAAGGAAAATATATATGAGGTGTTTTCCTCGGAGCCGGCCGTAACTAGCCGCTCCGTTTTCCTTTATTCATTGACAAGTTTTTCAGGGTATAAGCTTTTGCCTTAGCAGAAGAAAGGTCTTAGGAGACTGACATTCCGGGGACGCTCTGTCTCCTTGTCAGAGTTATCTGCCTTGTTCTTTCTGGGCTCTTGTGCATCGATGAGGTAATATGCCCCATTGCCCAGCACCTGGCTGACAATGAACGGTCCCTCCCAGGGAGGAGACAGCTTGTGCATGCCCTTAGTGCTTTGGACCAGCCGGAGTATGAGATCTCCTTCGTGGAACGCGAGCGGGCGAATTTTCCGGCTGTGGTATCGTCGCAGCTACTGCTGATAGAGCGCTGATCTGGCCAGAGCCTATTCTCGTGTCTCCTCGAGGAGGTCGATGTCATCTTCGCGAGCTTCTTTTGCTTGCCTCTCCATGTACTGGACAATTCTGGGCGCGTCGAACTCGATGTCCGTGGGCAACACCGCTTCTGCTCCATAGACCAGGAAGAAAGGTGTGAAGCCAACAGAGCGATTTGGAGTGGTGCGCAGGCTCTAGAGCACTGAGGGTAGCTCCTCGACCCAACAGCCGGCTAAGCGTTCGAGAGACTCGAACAGCCTTGGTTTGATGCCGGCCAGGATCAGCCCATTTGCCTTCTCCACTTGCCCATTTGTCTGAGGGTGCGCCACTGATGCTAAATCTAGCCGGATCCCCTTTTTGCCATAGTAATCAGCAAAGACTCCCTTCACAAAGTTCGTCCTGTTGTCAGTGATGATGCTATGGGGAACTCCATATCTTGTGATGATCTCATTGAAGAACTTGATGGTGGATGAGCCGTCAAGTTTTTTGATTGGCTTGGCCTCGATCCACTTGGTGAACTTGTCCACAGCAACCAACAGATGCGTCAAGCCCTCGGGTGCGGTCTTGAATGGCCCTACCATGTCCAGGCACCAAACTGCGAATGGCCAGGTGAGCGGGATGGTCTTGAGGGCTGCCGCTGGAGTGTTTTGTGATTGGAGAAGCGCTGGCAGCCGTTGCACTGTTTCACCGGTTGCTCTGCATTCTGATTGGCCATTGGCCAGTAGAAACCATGGCGGAAGGCTTTGGCCACCAAAGCTCTGGAAGATGCGTGATGTCCGCACTCCCCTTGGTGTATCTCTCTTAGCAGCTCTATCCCTTCTTCTGGCTCGATGCACTTCTGGAAAATGCCTGACACGCTACGCTTGTATAGCTCGCTGTTGATGATGGTGTATGCCCCTGCGCGGCATTGAATTCGCCTAGCCTCCACTTCGTCTTGCGGCAAGTCCCCGGTGATGAGGTAGTTGGAGAATGGTTTCGCCCAGGAAGGTATCTCCCGTATGTGGAAGACACTGGCGACCAGGGGATCAGCAGCCCCTGGGTCCGTCGTTGTGCCGGCCTCGTCTGATTGTCCGGCTGGGGGAGCGGGCGTGGAGCCGGCCGCCCCCGTGTCCTTTGTCGAGCCGGCCATGCTGGACTGGCCGGCTGCTTCCTTCAGCTCCGAGGCGGCAGCCCCCGGGTCCGGTGGTGGCATCTGAGCCGGGGCGGGGTCTCCAGGCACGTAGATGGATGGAGATTCCGGCGAGGGCTTGATGGACAGCTTGTGGATGATTTCTAGTGACACCCCAGCTAGGATATCCTGCTTGGTGGAGCCAATCTTGGATAGCCTGTCTGCCTCATCGTTGTTTGCTTTGGGGACGTAATGGAACTCGCAGCCCTCGAAGAATCTGCTAAGCTGCTGCACGTAGAAGCGGTAGGAGGCCATGTTGGCGTCCCTGGCATCCCAATCCCCTGTGACCTGGTGCACCACCAGGTCGGAGTCTCCGAAGCAGAGGATCCTCCTGATGCCAATCTGCTTGGCCATCTTGAGCCCATGTACCAGGGCTTCATACTCGGCGACGTTGTTCGATGCACGGAAGTGCATCTGCAGCACATACTGCAGCTTGTCTCCCTTGGGAGAGGTGAGGACGACGCCGGCCCCCAAGCCCCCGAGCAACTTGGAGCCATCGAAGTGCATGCGCTAGTGGGTGGAGTCTGGAGCCGGCGGCAGGTACTGGTGCTCTCCCCAGTCAGTGAAGAAGTCCGCTATGATCTGCGACTTGATTGTCGTCCTGGGCTTGTACTGAATGGTATGAGCAGCGAGCTCAATCGCCCATTTGGCCACTCTGCCTGACGCATCCTTGCACCCAATGATTTCCGAGAGTGTAGTGGTGCTCACCACCGTGATAGGATGCTCCTCGAAGTAGTGCTTCAACTTCTTGGCCGCCATGTACACGCCGTACACGACCTTCTGGTAGTGCGGGTTGTTCTGCTTGGAGAGAGTGAGCACCTCACTCAGGTAGTACACCGGGCGCTGAATCGGCAGCTCCTTGCCTTCCTTGGTGCGCTCCACCATGATCACGACGCTGATGACTCGCGGAGTAGCCGCGATATAGAGCAGCATTGGCTCTCGCGGAGCCGGCGCAGCCAAGATTGGTGCGGTAGACAAGGCTCGCTTGAGGTCGTTGAAGGCATCATCAGCGCGCTGGGACCAAACGAAGTGGTTCGTCTTCTTCATCAGCTGGTACAGCGGCATGGCCTTCTCCCCGAGCCGGCTGACGAAACCGGCTGAGCGAAGCCAAGCAACCAGCAAACTTCTGCACATCTCTGAGCTGGGTGTGCTTCTCTAGGGCCTCGATGGCTTTTATCTTCGAGGGGTTAGCCTCGATCCCTCGCTGGGAAACGATATAACCTAGGAGCTGTCCCGCCGGCACACCAAAGGTGCACTTCTTTGGGTTGAGCTTCATGCGATAGCGCCGCAGGTTGGCAAAGGTCTCCTTGAGGTCGTCCAGGAGCATGCCGCTCTGCTTGGTCTTCACCACCACGTCGTCCACATAAGCGTGCACGTTTCTCCCAATCTGCCCTAGCAGGCATCGCTGCATGGTCCCAGTGACTCCAGCGTTCTTCAGGCCAAACGGCATAGTAACATAGCAGTAGGCTCCATATGGGGTGATGAAGGAGGTCTTGATCTGATTCGGCTGGAAGAGCAAGATCTAGTGATAGCCTGAATAGGCGTCCAGGAAGGACAGCAGGTCACAACCGGCTGTGGAGTGATACGTCTCAAACGTATCTATAATTTTTGATGCCCCATGCTTGTTTTTACACCATTTGCCCAATGTTTCGTTACACTTCGTGGCGTTTTTATGCGATTTCCGGAACTAACCTATTGACAAGATGCCACAGTGCCAGTTCCCTGTTTTCTGTTATTTTTGTGTTTCAGAAAAGCTACACAGGAAATATTCTCGAAATTGGACGAAACAAGTTCCAGAAGTCTTATTTTTCCCGGAAGCTTCCCGAAGACTGAAAGAGCGCCGGAGGGGGGCCAGAGGCTACCCTCACACATAGGTGGCACGGCCCAGGCCTTGGCCGCGCCACCCTGGTGTGAGGAGCCCTTGGCTGCCCTCTGACGACACCCCTTCGCCTATATAAAGCCTCGGGACGGAAAACCCTAGGGGAGTCGGCGAAATTTCCAGAACAGTTCCGTAGCTCTGCCGCCGCCGTCGACGAATTTCGGGGGACAGAAGTCTCTGTTTCGGCACCCTGCCGGGATGGGGAAGTGACCCCGGAGCCATCTCCATCGGTCTCCATCGCCGTCTCCGCCATCTCCATCGACCTCACCGCCATCTCCATCAACCTTGCTGTCTCCTATGATGAGGAGGGAGTAGTTCATCCCCAGGGCTGAGGGCTCTACCGGTAGCTATGTGGTTCACCTCTCTCTCCCATGATGTGATCTTTATGTGATCGTGAGCTTTGTATCATGTTGAACAAGTAGATGTTATTATTCAGATATTATGTGTACTCTAGTGGTGTTATTAAAGTAATCTATTCCTCCTGCCATGGTGTAACGGTGACAGTGCGTGCATCATGGTGGTACTTGGTCTAGGCTACGATTGTGATCTCTTGTGGATTATGAGAATAATTATTACTATGATAGTATTGAAGTGATCTATTCCTCCTTTCATGGTGTAATGTTGACAGTGTGTGCACCGTGTTAGTACTTGGTCTAAGTTGCAATAATATCTATCTTGAGTTGTGATCTGATTTGGATATCTCTATGAGTGGTGTTTGTCAAGTACTTGATGAACTTTAAGGAGTGCTTTGTAGCCCTACGCAATGATTAGTGTTGTTCAATAGGAGAGTAATTCAGAGTACCATAGTGAAGAGAAGTTATTTTATTTGTTCAATTATGTTATATTTGTTGGGAGTGTGTCCACTAGTAAAAGTATGATCCCTAGGCCTTGTTTCCAAGCCTTGCATACCATTTACTTGCTATTTTGTTACTTGTTTGCTTGCTGCCATTTTTATTCCAGATTGCATTACTACTTATAATCATCTATACCACTTGTATTTCACTATCTCTTCGCCGAACTAGTGCACCTATACATCTGACAAGTGTATTGGGTGTGTTGGGGACACAAGAGACTTTCTGTATCGTA
Organism: Dactylis glomerata; assembly: GCA_007115705.1. Taxonomy (NCBI): domain Eukaryota; kingdom Viridiplantae; phylum Streptophyta; class Magnoliopsida; order Poales; family Poaceae; genus Dactylis; species Dactylis glomerata. Next base: position 1,488,317 of record QXEO01000383.1, read on the forward strand.
ATTGCAGGGTTGTTTGAGAGGGATAGCTTTGACCTCTTCCTTCTAGAGTTCGATAAACCTTGGGTGATCCACTTAAGGGAAACTTGTTGCTGCTCTACAAACCTCTGCACTTGGAGGCCCAACACTGTCTACAAGAACAGAAGCGTGTGTAGACATCAAGCTCTTTTCTGGCGCCGTTGCCGGGGAGGTAAGGTAAAAGGTACTCGCATCCTCCTGTGTGAGTGCTCAGAGTTATTTCCTTTAGATTCTGCAATTACATCTTTTTGTTTCTTGTTTTTATTTTCACTAGTTAGGCTTAATGGAAAATAAAGAGTTCTTTAGTCTTTTTCCTGAGTTTAGATATGAAGTGTTTGAAGAGAAAATTGAAAAACCTTTGGAGCTTAATTCGCATGCTAATAGTTTTGTTAGTATGAATGCTTTGAACACTATTTTAGAAAAGTCTAAGCTTGGGGAAGCTGGTTCTGTTATGCATGATATTTTTAGTTCCCCAGCTTTAGTGGAGAAAGTTTGTTCTGATAATATTTTATCTCCCATATGTGATGATTCTAATGATGCTTGTGCTCCTCATCCTTTTAAAATACCTACGAAGATTGTTGAACATGTCAAGGATAACTGCTACTTAGGAGATGGAACTGTCCATCCTGGTGATCATTTGCTTTTTATACATGAATTATGCGAGTTGTTCCAGTGTGCACGTATTTCGATGAACCAAGTTAAGAGGAAGCTATTTTCTTTATCATTGAAGGGCAGAGCTGCGGAATGGTATAAGGCGCTGAAGGAAGACCAATCTATTGGCTGGGAGGAAATCTCTCTTTTATTCTAAATTCTATCCCTCTAGTCAGGTTTATAAAGATAGGAATTACATTTATAATTTTCATCCGCATGAGGGAGAAAGCATTGCCCAAGCGTGGGGAAGATTGAAGTTACTAATGCACAAATGTCCAATTCATAATCTTCCCCGTAATATTATTATTAATAATTTTTATGCAAGGCTTTCAGGTTATTACAAGGACTATCTAGATGCATGCTTTGATGGGTCTTTCACAAGCAAGGATGTTGACACTAAGTGGGGTCTGCTTGAGACAATTCAAAACAATATTGAAGGTTGGGATAGCGACAAAGGTAAAAGATCATGTATGAATTACGAGTTTGATTGCATTAAGTCTTTCGCTGAAACTGCTAATTTTCAAGAGCTTAGTGCTAAATATGGTCTTGATCCTCAAATTATGGTTGATTGCTTTAAAGCCTTTGCTTCCCATATGAACGTTCCTAAAGGAAATGGGGACGTATATCATGAACCTTTTAAGGACACTTGCGTAGAAAATGATATTATTATTGATGATTCCAATAAACATGCTCAAACTTCTAAAAGTCCTATTTCTTATAAGCATGTTAATTTTTGTGGAGTACATAGACCTTGTGAACAGAGTTACAACAAGGAAGATTATTGTGTCCACCATGCAAATGAAGAAACCAGTATGTGGTACAAGGATATAGGCGAGATCGGTAAAAAGGTTTGTGAGCTTTATCCTTTTCTTTGTAAACATTGCGATGACATAGGCCATTTTAATTTCCAATGCTCAAGCCCTAATAGTTACTCTTCTAGTATCTTAAGTTTGTATTGTGATGACAAGATTACTCCCAATCAGCATGATGGGCTCACTCTGTTCTTGGCGTGTGAAGAGATATCTAGAAAGATTGCTTTGATAGATATGAATGATGTTGATATTAATAGCACCCTTCGTGGTTGTCGTCTCTATTGTGCTAAAGATTGCCTTGCAAATACTTACATTCAAAATCTTATAAAACTTGATATTTTGCCAAGCTATGATAGGACTGATAGATGTTTTTATCTTATTAATAGAGAGGAGGAATCCTCCAAAGTTTCTTCTGTTGTTTCTGTCCACAAACCAGATTATGTGGAGAAGATGCCTTTCCCTCCTAAAGAATATGTGGAGAAGATACCCTTCAAGTCTCTCCCTCCTAAAGGAGAGAGTAAGAAGAGTATGAAGAAGAAGAAGAAGAAGAAGAAGAGGAGTAAAAAGCGAGAGGACACGGTATCTTCCCCTAAGCGTTATGATCCTGCTATAGATTATGATAATTCTGATTGGGATGATGTTCCTATGCCTGTTACCTATGTTAGTGATCATGATTGGGAAAAGCACTCTACTTTTGATATTGAAAATCTTTTTGGTACCAATTCTAAGGTTAATAATTGTTGTACCATTAGTACTATCCATGTTCCTTCTTATGATGATATGTTTGATGAGTATGCTTTGCGAAATAGCTATTTTCTAGCTTGTGATGATACTAAACCTCTAGTTTATGATGGTTATGATGATGAGTATAATGTTTTTAGTTCACCTACTTTTGAGGAGAAAATTAGTTATGATTACAATATGCCTTCTGTTTTTGATGATTATGGTGATGAGAATAATTATTCTGTTGAATCTGCTCCTACTACGATTGTTCATGTGGGGAGTATTAATTCTTTTATGCCTGTGGCTCATGATAGGGATGCTTTATGTGATAGTTATATTATTAGTTCTATTCATGATGCTACTGAAAGTTATTATGAGAGAGGGAAACATGGTTTGATGGATCTCAACAATATTGAGTTTCCCCTCTTTATGTTGCAATTCTTGAAGTTGTACTTGTTTTGCCTTCCTATACTTTTTGCTTTGCGCTTTTATGACTTGTCTCTTTACAAGACTATTTTCCATAGGAAGTGGTTTAGATTTAAATGTGTTCCATACTTGCTTTTTTATGCTCTCTATTGCTTTAAGTTCCTATATGGCGCCTTTGCCTCAAGCTCTTAATGGCGCCCACATGAGCATCTTTACAAATTACTGCGCCTAGCTCAAAGGCGTTAAAGAAAAGCACTCTTGGGAGATAACCCATTATTTTATTTTCAGTACTTTTTCTTTTATTTGAGTCTTGGAAGTTATTACTACTGTAATAACCGCTCCTTATCCTTTTTATTTTATTGTTGTGCCAAGAGAAGCCTCTAATTTGAGTGAGGTAAAGATTTGGGGATGTTGCTGTCCTGAAACTATTTTTGGTGTTGCACCGTAAATATTCGTGAAAATTCTCTGTATATCTTTTGGACCTGCAATTTCTTGTGCATATGCCCCAGGTTATATCCAAACTTTCATTAGTTGAACACTTTTCGATTTGAGCAACAGAAAACACCTTAAAAATTCGACCTTTATTAGCTGTTCTGTTTTGACAGATTTCTGCCAATATTTGTGTTTGCCGCTTTATCGCTTTCTTTTTTAGTTCTTTTGATTATGGAACTTTTGGGAAAGTTGCTACAGTAGTATATACTTTATATGTGGTGGTTTTGGGTTAAAACCTGAAGCAAAATAGGTTGATTATATGTTATGCCTACACTAATGTTGCTAATAGATTTGTGTTTAGTTTTGTATGAAGGAAGTTTTCAAGTGTAGGGATCGGAGAGTGATGAGATGAGTTGAAGAATGGACAAAAGCTCAAGCTTGGGGATGCCCATGCATCACCCCAAGAAATATCCAAGAAGTACAAGCGTCAAAGCTTGGGGATGCCCCCGAGGCACCCCTTCTTCATCGGCAAAAATTAGGTCACCTTTCAAGACACTGTATTTTTATTGCTTCATGCACTATGCGTTTTTCTTGGAGCGTCAGTTGTTTTTGTTTTTACTTTTTTTTTTGCTTTGTTTGCTGCAATAAACGGTTTGATCACATCATGTTTCTTTTGGAGGAGATGAACTCGCTTTTCATTTGCCAAGAACACTCTAGTTTTCACTCTTATCGTTTCAACGAGTGTTCTCTTTTTCTGCTACTGCGTTTAGCTTGCATTTTTCTCCTTGATTTGTGTTCAGATCTTGTTATATCTTTTCATCAAGGTATATTTTTTCCTCTGATCTTTATTGGTTTTCATCAAAAGAGGTGCTTATAAATTTTTTTGAATGGTGTTGGAAAAGAGAAAAAGCTTTATGCAAAAAGTGGTACAAGAAGGAGCTTGTGTAGACTGCAGCTTAGGCTTTTGCATGTCGTGCTTGATGTCTTTTTGATAGTATGCTTAGTGGTTTTGTTGTAGCATGACTTGTCTCAAATAACTGAGATTGCTTAATGAGCCTTTGAAAAATCATGCGTTGTTTTTATTATTTGGAAGCATTGATTTGGTTTTCTCCTTTGATGCTTTATTTGGGTTGACTTGGCACATGCTTACACCATGTTGACTACAAAATAAGTCACCTATAGCCTCTATGATCATTTAGTTTTTGACTTCTGATGCCATCTTATGCTTCTTTTAATGTTGCTTTGTCGCTTTGCATGATTATGGCCGTTATTGCTCTCTTAGTTGGTCGCTCCCAGTCTTTTGCTAGCCTTCATTTCGTACTGAGTATAAGCTCTACTCGTGCATCCAACTCCTTAAAAACCAAGTTTGCCATTGTGTCCACAATAAATTTCTATGCATGGTATTTGCTAGCCATTCCAAGTAAATTTTTATGTGCTACCTTTCAAAAAACCTTCAAAATACTTCTCATTTTGTGACACTGTTTTCAGCTCATGGGGACGTAGTGGTCGGATTTGCTATCTTTCATATTATCTTATTCCAAAAAGAAAAAAAAAGAAAAAAAAAGAAAAAAAGGCACTCCTCCATGGAATGTGAATGTTGGTGGGCACCCGATGGAATCGGTTAGCCATGGTTTGTGAAAGGAAAAAAGGTGGGGAGGAGTGCCAAGCTTTATAAAAGAGCACAAAAGTGCCAATCTCTCTCAAAAACTTGCTTCATTTTTGTATGGAAGATAGTAAGAACCCCATTGCTAGTCGTTGACAAAAGCAACCACCTCTCAAAACTCAAGTTTTATCTCTCTTTTTTACAAATGAAAAGCTCTAGCGCATATTTAATCCCTGCTTCCCTCTGCGAAGGGCCTTTCTTTTACTTTTATGTTGAGTCACCACCTTCTATCTTTATGCATCATTAAGAGAGCATAGTTGTCATTCTGAGTATAATGTGCATTATCCCAAAGTTTTCATTGATTGATTCATGATCATGGTTTCACTTGTTCTTAAATTATTTGTATCTAGTCGCCCTCTTAAACTTGAAGGTGTCCTATACATTTATGTTTTGCTCTCTATGATGGACAAGCTGAAAACCATTTGTATGTTTTTCCTTATGATTTGAACACACGTTTGACTTTTATTGTTTCATTATTCATGATCTTTTGTTTGTGTTTCTTTTCATGTTATAACATGGTTGCTAAGTTTCTTCTATCAATATTATATCTTTCATGCCCATGTTTTAAGTTCTTTTGATCCCAGCTCACAATGCTTACATATATGATCAAGATTGTGATAGTGCATGTCACCTCAAAAATTATTCTTTTGTTATCACTTACCTACTCGAGGACGAGCAGGAGTTAAGCTTGGGGATGCTGATACGTCTCAAACGTATCTATAATTTTTGATGCACCATGCTTGTTTTTACACCATTTGCCCAATGTTTCGTTACACTTCGTGGCGTTTTTATGTGATTTCTGGAACTAACCTATTGACAAGATGCCACAGTGCCAGTTCCCTGTTTTCTGCTGTTTTTGTGTTTCAGAAAAGCTACATAGGAAATATTCTCAAAATTAGACGAAACAAGTTCTAGAAGTCTTATTTTTCCTGGAAGCTTCCCGAAGACCGAAAGAGAGCCGGAGGGGGGCCAGAGGCCGCCCTCACACATAGGTGGCGCGGCCCAGGCCCTGGCCGTGCCACCCTGGTGTGAGGAGCCCCTAGCTGCCCTCTGACGACGCCCCTTCGCCTATATAAAGCCTCGGGACAGAAAATCCTAGGAGAGTCGGCGAAATTTCCAGAACAGTTCCGTAGCTCCGCCGCCACCGTCGACGAATTTCGGGGGACAAAAGTCTCTGTTCCGGCACCCTGCCGGGACGGGGAAGTGCCCCCAGAGCCATCTCCATCGGTCTCCATCGCCGTCTCCGCCGTCTCCATCGACCTCACCGCCATCTCCATCAACCTTGCTGTCTCCTATGATGAGGAGGGAGTAGTTCATCCCCGGGGCTGAGGGCTCTACCGGTAGCTATGTGGTTCATCTCTCTCTCCCATGATGTGATCTTTATGTGATCGTGAGCTTTGTATCATGTTGAACAAGTAGATGTTATTATTCAGATATTATGTGTACTCTAGTGGTGTTATTAAAGTAATCTATTCCTCCTGCCATGGTGTAACGGTGACAGTGCGTGCATCATGGTGGTACTTGGTCTAGGCTACGATTGTGATCTCTTGTGGATTATGAGAATAATTATTAATATGATAGTATTGAAGTGATCTATTCCTCCTTTCATGGTGTAATGTTAACAGTGTGTGCACCGTGTTAGTACTTGGTCTAAGTTGCAATAATATCTATCTTGAGTTGTGATCTAATTTGGATATCTCTATGAGTGGTGTTTGTCAAGTACTTGATGAACTTTAAGGAGTGCTTTGTAGCCCTATGCAATGATTAGTGTTGTTCAATAGGAGAGTAATTCAGAGTACCATAGTGAAGAGAAGTTATTTTATTTGTTCAATTATGTTATATTTGTTGGGAGTGTGTCCACTAGTGAAAGTATGATCCCTAGGCCTTGTTTCCAAGCTTTGCATACCGTTTACTTGCCATTTTGTTACTTGTTTGCTTGCTGCCATTTTTATTTTAGATTGCATTTACTACTTATAATCATCTATACCACTTGTATTTCACTATCTCTTCGCCGAACTAGTGCACCTATACATCTGACAAGTGTATTGGGTGTGTTGGGGACACAAGAGACTTTCTGTATCGTAATTGCAGGATTGTTTGAGAGGGATAGGTTTGACCTCTTCCTCCCTGAGTTCGATAAACCTTGGGTGATCCACTTAAGGGAAACTTGCTGCTGCTTTACAAACCTCTGCACTTGGAGGCCCAACACTGTCTACAAGAACAAAAGCGTGTGTAGACATCATGGAGTCGATCACCTGGTCGATCCGTGGTAGTGCGAAAGGATCCTTGGGGCAGGCCTTGTTGAGGCTGGTGTAGTCGATACACATTCACCAAGTGTTATTCTTCTTCAGAACCAAGACTGGGTTCGCAAGCCAGTCAGGGTAAAATACCTCCATGATAAAGCCGGCTGCCAGGAGCCGAGCAATCTCCTCGCCAATAGCTTTCCTTTTCTCTTCTGCAAAGCACCGCAACAGCTGCTTGACCGGCTTGGCATCTAGCCGGACGTTGAGTGAGTGCTCAGCCAGCTCCCTTGGCACACCTGGCATGTCCTTTGGAGACCATGCGAAGATGTCCCGATTCTCACGGAGGAAGCTGGTGAGCTCGCTTTCCTATTTAGCAGAAAGGCCGGTGCCGATGATGACGTACTTGGTGGGGTCACTCTCGTCCAGTAGGATCTTCTTGGTGTCATTGGCCGGCTTGAACTGCTCCACCGGCGACTGGCGAACCGGCACATCTTGCTGGGTGAGCTCCACGCGATGTAGAAGCTGCCGCTTCTCCTCAGCGATGACCAGAGCCTCTGCCAGCTGCGAGCTCTCCTTTGCGTAGGCCAGGGACTTCTTGAAGCTTCCCGAGACCGTGATCACACCTCTGGGTCCTGGGAGCTTCATCTTCAGATAGGTGTAATGCGGGACGGCCATGATCTTGGCCAAGGCTGGACGGCCAAGCAGCGCGTGGTAGGGACTGCTGATGTCCACCATCTCGAACCAGATGGGCTCGCGGCGGCTATTCCCCTTCTTTCCGAAGAGAACCTCCAGCTGCACCTTGCCCAAAGGGGTGCAAGAATGCCCAGGCACGATGCCATGGAAAGTGAGCCGGCTCGGTTTCAGCTGAGCAAGCGGGATGCCCAACTTCTCCAGAGAGCTTCGGTAAAGAAGGTTGATACTACTACCGTCATCGATGAGCACGCGAGAGAACCGGCACATATGCGTATCGGAACACACAACAGGGTCCAGGACCAGAGCGTATTCTCCAGGGCTAGGCATCAGCCTTGGATGGTCCTCGCGCCCCCAGGTAATGGCTGCCTCAGACCAATGCATGAACTGGGGTTCTGTAGGCATTACAGCGTTCACCTCTGCCTCATGCCAAAGGTCATTCCTTTTATCCTTGCCGGGGGTGGTGATACTGCTCAACATCCGTCGGGAAGTCATCATCTTGATCCGGCTCGCCTCCAGCCGGGCCGTGCGGTTGGTCCTCCTGACCTCCAACCGGACGCGCTTGCGACGCTCCTGGGATCTGCTGAGCGCGTTGCTCCAGCTCTCTCATGAAACGGCACTGACGCGTGGAGTGGGTCGCTTCCCTGCCCGGGGAGGTGTGGAACTTACATGGCTGATCAAGTGCAGCATCGAGGGTGTACTTGCCCTCTTTGCGCCCATGACCGCTGCTGGCAGCCCCCGGGCCTCCTTGGTCAGAAGCCGCTCGCTTTGAGCTATCAGATCCTCTGGGGAATGTCTCGATGTGGTCAAGCCACAGGTGGATGTGTAGTGCCGATGGGCGAGCCTGGGACTCCGACCCTGGAGCTGGCACCGGGATCTGGTGTGGCCTGCTTGCTCCGCCGCCTTGCTGGGCGCGGCGGCCTTGGGTGTTGCCGCTTGGAGCACGGCCATCCTGTCCGCGCCCTCCGCGGCCTCGGCTTGCCGATGGCGACCGCTGGATCTGGCCGGGGACAGCGGTGGCGAAGCTGCGCCGCAGGTCACAAGCGAGCTCGGTCGGTGCGTCTCCATGCACATCGTAGAACTCGCTAAGCGTGGTGCTCGCGCGGCATCGGTTGGCCTCGTCCTCGGCCACCTTGCTGAGGAGGACGAGACGCGTCCGCTCCAGGGCCTCGGCGACCCGGGCGGGGTCGATGACGCGGCTGAGGGGAGCGCGCAGGTCCACCACGGAGACGTCCGGGGCGTCCTGCTCTGGGAGTGAAGCATCCCGCTCCTACGAAAGAAGGCATTCGGGCGACGAGCGCTCGGGGCGCGGTGAGTCGCCGCCCTCATCTTCTCCCAGGGCCATCACCTCAACCATGGCGACAAGATTGCTGCTTTCACCGCAGCTCGAGCCTCCGTCGCATAGGGAGTCGAGGACGTCAGTTACCTCCTCCGGGAAGGGCTTGGCGACGTAGAAGCGGTGACTGCCGACGTCGAGGAAGGAGCCGCTGTTGCCGAAGCCGTTCTCAAAGTGGGCCAAGTTGTCGCTGACGCAGTCGAAGGTGCCGAACCTCTAGACAAGGCCGGAGGCGACCTTCTCGCCCAGAACCGATGAGGGTCCCGGCCGGAACTTGACTCCGCTCGTCACCGCGTGATGGCTAGTTGACGAGGGAGATTATTCTTCTTCGTCCCCCAGCAACAGTCCTTGTGCGTGGTGAATGACCAGCCCGTTGGGAACCCCAAGAGGAAGGTATGATGAGTATAGCAGCTGGTTTTCCCTCAGTTAAGAAACAAAGGTTTATCGTTCTTGGAGAGGAGAGAAAAACGACTGAAGGTGATGCTTGCTAGATTGCGACAGCTTCGGACAATTTATATATGGCGCCTCGTCCAAGCTTTGCTTGCTAGCTGCAACGCGGAACCTGCACACAACACAACCAAGTACTTTGTTCCCAACTTACGATGAGGTTGTCAATCTCACCGGTTTGCTTGAAACAAAGGTTATGAGTGTATCGAGTGGAAAACAGTAGAGTATGCGAGTAAAGTAAACAGTGCGAGTAAAGTAAACAGGTAATAGCAATATGATGGAAATAGGACCGGGGTCCACAGTTCACTAGTGGTGTCTCTCCATAAGATAAATAACACATGCTGGGTAAACAAATTACAGTTGGGCAATTGATAGAATAAAGATAAACGTGATATGTCAAGAAGATCACTATGAGATTTAATCTGGGCATTACAACAAAATACATAGACCGCCATCCAACTGCATCTATGACTAATAATCCACTTGTGGCGAATCAATCCGAGAACTCCACAAGTATTAAGTTGCGAATAACAGATAATTGCATTAAGCAAAGTGTGTAATATAAACAAAGCATATGCCCTTGAGCATATGAATGTTGTTTTCTCCCTAGTAGCAACAGCACATCTCCAACCTTAGAGGTTTCTGTCACTCCCCAGGTTAAATAGAGGCATGAACCCACTATCGAGCATAAATACCCCCTCTTGGAGTCACTAGCAACTACTCGGCCAAGATAGCTACTAACAACGGAGAGCATGCAAGATCATAAACAACATAGAGATAACAAAAGATAATATTCAGTACAGCAACTCAATCATAAACACCAATATTCATCGGATCCCAACAAACCAAACATATAGAATTACATAACGGTGATCTCAATCATGTAGGGCAGCTCATGAGATCTAAACATGAAGCACATGGTGGAGAAGACAACCATCTAGCTACTGCTATGGACCCATAGTCCAAGGTAGACTACTCACTCATCGCTCCGGAGGCAAGCATGGCGATGAAGAAGACCTCTGGTGGCGATTCCCCTCTCCGACAGGGTACCGGGAAGAGCTTCTGGACCCTCCCGATCTTCGGGTCGACGGCGGCGACGGATCACGATGTGTTCTGGAAAAGTGATCGGGTCTTTAGGTCTTTTCCGTCGGGGGGGTCTTTATAGGCGAAGGGGCGATGTCAGAGGAGGACCCAGGCCCCCTCACACCATGGTGGCGCGGCCAGGGGCTGGGCCACGCCAGCCATGTGTGTGGGCCCCTGGTGGCCCCTCTTCTTCTCTCCTTTGGATCTCTGGAAGCTTCCGGGTAAAATAAGACTTCAGGAACTTGTTTCGTCCAATTCCGAGAATATTTCCTGTGTATCACTTCTGAAACACAAAAACAGCAGAAAACAAGGAACTGGCACTGTGGCAACTTGTTAATAGGTTAGTTCCAGAAAATGCATAAAAGTGCCACTAAGTGTAACGAAACATTAGGCAAATGGTGTAAAAACAAGCATGAAGCATCAAAAATTATAGATACGTTGGAGACGTATCAAGCATCCCCAAGCTTAACTCCTGCTCGTCCTCGAGTAGGTAAGTGAAAACAAAAGAATAATTTTTGAGGTGACATGCACCTACACAATCTTGATCATATATGTAAGCATTTGTGAGCTGGGATCATAAGAACTTAAAACATGGGCATGAAGATATAATCTTGACAATAAGAAACTTAGCAACCATGTTGTAAACATGCAAATGAACACAAACAAAAGATCATGAAAATGAAACAATGAAAGTCAAACGTGTGTTCAAATCATAAGGAAAACATATAAATGGTTTTCAGCTTGTCCTTCAAAGAGAGCAAAACATAAATGCATATGACACCTTCAAGTTTAAGAGGGCGACTAGATACAAATAATTTAAGAATAAGTGAAACCAACATCATGAATCAATCAATGAAAACTTTGGGACAATGCACATTATACTAAGAATGACAACTATGCTCTCTTAATGGTGCATAAAGAAAGAAGGTGGTGACTCAACATAAAATTAAAAGGAAGGCCCTTCGCAGAGGAAAGCAGTGATTGCAAGTTTTATAACCTTCAAAAATTATGGTACTTACCGGCTTTGAGCTCTCATTGCCCCCATCATAAGCATCTTGAATGGATAAAGTTAATGCGAGAACAATTATGATGCATATGCTTGACAAATCATAAGTTGAAAACCTCGTGTCCCGTGAATACGAGTACCCAAACCTCATGCTGCTTTACTTAAAGTCCCAAGCAAGGCTCTTGTCATTGTAAATATATGCATATCATTGAGAACCGCCAATGGGGTACCTCCGTGCCTGATGACATGGAACAAGCCCACACCAAAATGACAGGACAAGCAGACAATGAATACCTCGACATCTCTTTTATTTGCCATTTGTTTAGCTTTTTATTGTGAGATGCGTTGTCGAATGTTCACCATGGGTATGCTACAAATTTCCACTATGAATTATGCATGGCTTAGATTAGCGGCCCGGCGTTTCCCTAACACATATACAAACTCCATGATCCCCACAAGATTCCCAATTCATTTCACACCGCGGGCATCCATAAACGAAAGATCACGATATCAACTCAAATAAGAAGTGCAATGTTGAAAGCTTGCCCATGACTGCATGGCTGGGCTAGTCTCCAACTTACAACTTGCAAGCATAACAACTCAACATAAGAGACCACAATGTCAAATTTTTAAGAACAGAAAAAAGTTAAGTGTGCCTTCCGGTTCGTGAGAGCTTTACTGATCGAATTTCGCATAACACTGGTAAGAGTTTAATTTGAAGAGAAAATAAAAGCAAGTCAAATTTACTTGGAATAGAAAATTGCTAGTAGGTATGTATGGTGGACACTTTGGAAAACTTTGGCTTTTAGGAGTTGGATGTACGAGTAGAGCTCATACTCAGTACAAGGCGAGGGCTAGCAAAAGACTGGGAGCGACCAACTAAGAGAGCAATAATGGCCATAATCATGCAAAGCGACAAAGCGACATTAAAAGAAGCATAAGATGGCATCAAAAGTCAAAAACTAAATGATCATAGAGGCTATTGGCGACTTTGTAAGAGTCTAACATGTGTGAGCATGCGCCAAGTCAACCCAAATAAAGCATAAAGGAGAAAACCAAAATAATGCTTCCAAATAATTAAAACAACGCATGATTTTTTCAAAGGCTCATTAAGCAATCTCAGTTATTTGAGACAAGTCATGCTACAGCAAAACCACTAAGCATACTATCGAAAAGACATCAAGCATGACATGAAAAAGCCTAAGCCACAGTCTACACAAGCTCCTTCTTGTACCACTATTTTGCACAAAGCTTTTTCTCTTTTCCAACACCATTTGAAATTTTTTAAAGACACCTCTTTTGATGAATACCAATAAAGATCAGAGGCAAAAATACACCTTGATGAAAAGATATGACAAGGTCTGAATGCAAAAATCATGGCGAAAACGAAAACCAAAAGCAGTAGCAGAAAAATAAGAACACTCGGTGAAATTGTAAGAATGAAAAACTGAGTGTTCTTTGCAAATGAAAACGAGTACAACTTCTCCAAAGGAAATTTGTTGGGGTCCAACCATTTATTGCAGCAAACAAAACAAACTAACAAAGAAAACTGAAACAACTGACGCTCCAAGAAAAACACATAGTGCATGAAGCAATAAAAATATAGTGTTTTGAAAGGTGACCTGATTTTTGCCGATGAAGAAGGGGTGCCTCGGGGGCATCCCCAAGCTTTGACGCTTGTACTTCTTGGATATTTCTTGGGGTGATGCATGGGCATCCCCAAGCTTGAGCTTTTATCCATTCGTCAACTCATCTCATCATTCTCCAATCCCTACACTTGAAAACTTCCTTCATACAAAACTAAACACAAATCTATTAGCAACATTAGTGTAGGCATAACATATAATCAACCTCTTTTTGCTTCAGGTTTCAACTCAAAACTACCACATATAAAGTAAATACTACTGTAGCAACTTCCACAAGAGTTCCATGATCAAAAGAACTCGCAAAGAAAGCAATAAAGTGGCAAAAACAAATATTGGCAGAAATCTGTCAAAACAGAACAGCTGACAAAGGACGAATTTTTGAGGGGTTTTCTGTTACTCAAATCAAAAAGTGTTCAACTAACAAAAGTTTGGATATAACCTGGGTCATATGCACAAGAAATCGCAGGTCCAAAATATATACAGAGAATTTATACAATTATTTACGGTGCAGCACCGAAAACAGTTTCAGGACAGCAACATCCCCAAATCTTTGCCTCACTCAAATTAGAGGATTCTCTTGGCAAAAAACGAAATAAACAAGATAAGGAGTGGTCATTATAGTAGTAATGACTTCCAAGACTCAAATAAAAGAAAAAGTACTAAAAATAAAACATTGGGTTATCTCCCAAGAGTGCTTTTCTTTAACGCCTTTGAGCTAGGCGCAGAAAATTGCGAATCAAGTAACATCAAGTGATAAAGCATCAAGCTCATAATTTGCTCTAAGAATAGAGTCAAAAATTAATTCTTTCTTTTCCTAGGGAAGTGTTCCATACCTTTCTTGAGTGGGAATTGATATTTGATAGTGCCTTCCCTCATATCAATGATAGCACCTACAGTTCGAAGAAAGGGTCTTCCCAAAATAATAGGACATGAAGCATGGCATTCAATGTCCATAACAAGAAAATCAACGGGAACAAGGTTATTGTTAACCACAATAAGAACATCATTAATCCTTCCCAAAGGTTTCTTCTTAGCAACATCAGCAATAGGAACATCAAATAACATTTTTCAAGTGGCGGTAAATCAAGCATATCATAAATTTTTCTAGGCATGATAGAAATACTAGCACCTAGATCACATAAAGCATGGCAATCAAAACCATTAACATTCATATCAATGATGGGTTCCCAACCATCTTCTAACTTCTTGGGAACAGAGGCTTTTTTGCTTCAACTTTTCATCCCTAATTTTCATGAGAGCATTGGTAATATGCTTAGTAAAAGCAACATTTAAAGAACTAGCATTGGGAGTCAAAGCAAGCTTTTGCAAGAACAAAATAACTTTAGATATATTGCAGCCATCAATATCAAAATCATTAAAAGAAATAGAGCTATTATCTCCCACACTCCAAAAAAAATTAGCACTCTTTTGAGAAAATTTTTGGCAGTTTTAGGCTTTTTAACACAAGGAGTGGGAGTTTTCTCTGTACCAATCAAAGTAAGAGGATTGCTAGCAGTAGGAATAACATCATTAGAGGTAGTAATGGTACATACCTTTATCTCTCTAGCCATCTCATCTTCTCTTTCCCACCTGGCATGCAATTCCGCTAACAATCTAATATTTTCATCAATTCCAACTTGAATAGCATTAGTGGTAGCAAAAATATTGTTCTCTTTCACATCATTAGGAAACACTTTTAATTTCAGAAGTTAAACATCATGAGCAAGGCTCTCAACTTTAGAAGCAAGAATATCAATTTTGCCTAACTTTTCCTCAACAGACTTGTTAAAAGCAGTTTGCTTACCGATGAAATCCTTGAGCATTACCTCAAGCTCGGAGGGCGTGGCCCTAGTGTTGTTGTAGGAATTACCATAAGAATCACCATAACCATTACCATTGGTAGAAGGATATGGCCTATAATTGTTACTAGCAAAATTGTTCCTATAAGCATTGTTGTTAAAATTATTGTTTCTAATGAAATTCACATCAACATGCTCTTCTTGAGCAACCAAAGAGGCTAAAGGAACATTATTAGGATCAACATGAGTCCTATCATTAGCGAGTATGGCCATAATTGTATCAATCTTATCACTCAAGGAAGAGGTTTCCTCAACAGAATTTACCTTCTTACCTTGTGGAGCTCTCTCGGTGTGCCATTCGGAATAATTTACCATCATGTTGTCAAGTAGCTTTGTTGCGGCGCCCAAGGTAAGGGACATAAAAGTGCCTCCAGCAGCTGAATCAAGTAGGTTCCTCAAAGAAAAATTTAGTCCTGCATAAAAAGTTTGGACAATCATCCAAGTAGTCAGTCCATGAGTGGGGCAATTATTTATCATAGATTTCATTCTTTCTCAAGCTTGAGCAACATGTTCATTATCAAACTGAGCAAACTTCATAATATTGCTACGCAGAGATATAATCTTAGTAGGAGGATAGTATCTACCAATAAAAGCATCCTTACACTTAGCCCATGAATCAATACTATTCTTAGTCAAAGACAACAACCAATCTTTAGCTTTTCCTCTCAAAGAAAAAGGAAACAACTTGAGCTTAATAATATCACTTTCTATATCCTTATATTTCTGTATCTCACATAGCTCAACAAAATTATTGAGATGAGCTGCAGCATCTTCAGTACTAGCACCAGAAAATTGCTCTTTCATAACAAGGTTCAACAAAGCAGGCTTAATCTCATAAAAGTTTGCAGCAGGAGCAGGTGGTGCAATAGGAGTGCAGATAAAATCACTATTGTTCGTGCTAGTAAAGTCACACAACTTGGTGTTTTTAGGATTGGCCATTTCAGCAAAACTAAAGTAAACAAGTAAAAACAACTACCAAAGATTCTATTTTTTTTTGGGTTTTTGATATAAAACAATGCAGGTAAAATAAATTAAGTAAAGCAAAACAATAACAAAGTAAAGGATGTGTATGCGAAAACTCCCCTCGCAGAAGTCTTCTACTTCCTCCCCGGCAACGGCGCCAGAAAAATAGCTGATGGCTAGTTGACGAGGGAGATTATTCTTCTTCGTCCCCCAGCAACAGTCCTTGTGCGTGGTGAATGACCAGCCCGTTGGGAACTCCAAGAGGAAGGTATGATGAGTATAGTAGCTGGTTTTCCCTCAGTTAAGAAACCAAGGTTTATCGTTCTTGGAGAGGAGAGACAAATGACTGAAGGTGATGCTTGCTAGATTGCGACAGCTTTGGACAATTTATGTATGGTGCCTCGTCCAAGCTTTGCTTGCTAACTACAACGCGGAACCTGCACACAAAACAACCAAGTACTTTATTCCCAACTTACGATGAGGTTGTCAATCTCACCGGTTTACTTGAAACAAAGGTTATGAGTGTATCGAGTGGAAAACAGTAGAGTATGCGAGTAAAGTAAACAGTGTGAGTAAAGTAAACAGGTGATAGCAATATGATGGAAATAGGACCGGGGTCCACAGTTCACTAGTGGTGTCTCTCCATAAGATAAATAACACATGCTGGGTAAACAAATTACAGTTGGGCAATTGATAGAATAAAGATAAACGTGATATGTCAAGAAGATCACTATGAGATTTACTCTGGGCATTACAACAAAATACATAGACCGCCCTCCAACTGCATCGATGACTAATAATCCACTTGTGGCGAATCAATCCGAGAACTCCACAAGTATTAAGTTGCGAACAACAGATAATTGCATTAAGCAAAGTGTGTAATGTAAACAAAGCATATGCCCTTGAGCATATGAATTTTGTTTTCTCCCTAGTAGCAACAGCACATCTATAACCTTAGAGGTTTCTGTCACTCCCCCAGGTTAGATAGAGGCATGAACCCACTATCGAGCATAAATACCCCCTCTTGGAGTCACTAGCAACTACTCGGCCAAGATAGCTACTAACAACGGAGAGCATGCAAGATCATAAACAACATAGAGATAACAAAAGATAATATTCAGTACAGCAACTCAATCATAAACACCAATATTCATCGGATCCCAACAAACCAAACATGTAGAATTACATAACGGTGATCTCAATCATGTAGGGCAGCTCATGAGATCTAAACATAAAGCACATGGTGGAGAAGACAACCATCTAGCTACTGCTATGGACCCATAGTCCAAGGTAGACTACTCACTCATCGCTCCGGAGGCAAGCATGGCGATGAAGAAGACCTCCGGTGGCGATTCCCCTCTCCAGCAGGGTGCCGGGAAGAGCTTCTGGACCCTCCCAATCTTCGGGTCGACGGCGGCGGCGGATCGCGATGTGTTCTGGAAAAGTGATCGGGTCTTTAGGTTTTTTTCGTCGGGGGGTCTTTATAGGCGAAGGGGCGATGTCAGAGGAGGACCCAGGCCCCCTCACACCATGGTGGCATGGCCAGGGGCTGGGCCACGCCAGCCATGTGTGTGGGCCCCTGGTGGCCCCTCTCCTTCTCTCCTTTGGATCTCTGGAAGCTTCCGGGTAAAATAAGACTTCAGGAACTTGTTTCGTCCAATTCCGAGAATATTTCCTGTGTATCACTTCTGAAACACAAAAATAGCAGAAAACAGGGAACTGGCACTGTGACAACTTGTTAATAGGTTAGTTCCGGAAAATGCATAAAAGTGCCACTAAGTGTAACGAAACATTAGGCAAATGGTGTAAAAACAAGCATGGAGCATCAAAAATTATAGATACGTTGGAGACGTATCACCGCGCTTTGCCCAACGGTGGGCGCCAACTGTCGTGGGAATTTAGAGACAGTAGCCATGGGGTGGCTTATCGAAGGGGCTCGACGGTGGTGACGATGGGTCCGGCTCAGGATTATGCCAACGGAGACACCTCGGTTTACCCAGGTTTAGGGCCCTCCCGGGTGGAGGTAAGGCCCCTACTTCCTGCCTGCTTCGTATTATCTTAGACAGTAGCGATTACAGTGCTCCTCGAGCTGTTCAGGCTAGAGGAGGAAGAAGAAGATCCGATCTCCCTAGACTAAGGGTCCAGGCCCCCTTATATAGGCGGGGGCCTGGTTACAAGTTAGGTAACGATTTGGCCGGCTGCCGGCTCCTCGGCGGCGGCATCCTTGGCGTGATCCTTTTGCCCTGCTCTGACAAAGGCGCTTTATAAAGCGCCTTTCCCCTGGACCGGCATCTGGGAGGCATACCCCCCCTTTTGCCTCGGATCCTGTCGTGGGGAAGGGTCTTCGATCTCTGATTGGCTGAGGCCGGTCGTGGCATTCATCACTCCCGTCCTTGGCCTCTGTCGCTCTTGTCGGGGCCAACCCACTTTCAGCGAGACAACCGTTGGGAGGCTTTTGTCTTCATCGCCCGGCTCCGGCTCTCCTCGGTGGAGTCGCTAGCCGGCTGCTGGCGCAGCCGGCCCTTCGGACGGAGCCGGTCTTCTCATGCTGAAGTCGTGGAGACTCCTGGGACGCCAGCCGGCATATTGCTCGGCCCGTGGTATGCCCTATAAGTCATCCCCACGACACACTGGGTATATTTTCTCACCATACCCTCTTGCTCTATTGCTTCCAGTTGCCATCGCCCTCTATCACATCTCTGGCCGCCGTCGTACCCTGCAGCTCCTCCGACTGCCGCCTTCTATCGCACCTCCGGCCGCCCCCGACACCGCATCGACCTCCCTCCGCCATTCTCGCCGGCTCCGGCTGTCGCCGCTTAATCTAGCCGCTGTTGTTCCTCTCTGCCCGCTGTTGTTGCCTCTATTGGCCGCCGTTGTTGCCCTTCCTGGCCGCCATCACTAGCATCTCATCGGTGGTCACGCTCGTGACGCCCAACCATTTGCTGCTTGGTTCGATCTGATTTGGATTGGTACGATTGACAAAAAAAACAGCGATACTATGTCTTCTGATGTGGTAGTCCCTGCTTGTCCAGTGATTCTTTGTTAAAGAGTCTAGCCTTTGTATATCTCTGTCCATACGTGTTGTACAAGTATTCTGATCATTATATATAGTGGAAAGACGTGAGGGCTGTTCACCCCACGTAAACCCTAAACCACTTTTATCTTGGTATCAGAGCCTACGCCGCCGCGAGCCCTTCTCCGCGACGCGCGCGCGATCCGATCGGCGCGCTTCCTTCGCGCCGCCGCAAGCCACGACCACAACATCGCCATGACGGAGTCCGCCCTCGTGACATCGGGTGTCGGCGCCCTCGCCTCATCCTCTTCGTCCTCCGCTCCCGCCGCGATCTCCCTCTCGGCCTCCGTCCGCCTCGATCACGGCAACTTCATGCTATGGAAGGGCCTCCTCCTGCCCAACCTCTCCGGTGCCGGTCTCCACAATCACCTTGATGCGACCAAGGCTGCGCCGATGAAGGAGATCACCACAGGAGAAGGCGACAAGGCGGTGACTACTCCCAACGCCGCCTACCACCATTGGTGGACCCAGGACCAGAAGGTCCTAGGGTTTCTTCTCGGCGCCATGGAGCCAACGATTGCATGCCAGCTGATCGGCTGCAAGACGGCCGCCGAAGCGTGGACCTCAGTCCATGCCATGTTTGGCGCCCACAGCCGCGCCAACGTTCGGCATATTCGACGTCAACTCCAGAGCCTGCGGAAGGAGGACAAGCCCGCATCAGAGTATATGCACATGATGAAATCTCTTGCAGACACCATGGCCGCCGCTGGATCTCCTATCAGCAACGACGAACTCGTCGACTACATCATCACCGGGCTCGGCTCCGCGTTCAACTCCATCGCGGCATCGCTTACCGTCGGCAACCAGTCCGTGACCTACACCGACTTCTACGCGCACATCCTCTCTTACGAGGCACTCCAGGCGGCACAAGCACAAGTCGAGGGATGGACCTCATCAGCCAACGCCGCCTCGCGTCCTGCGCCTCCCTCCGGCTATCGCCCTCCTCGCATGCCTGAGTTCAACCTGGCGCCACCAGCTCAGGGCGGCAACGGTGGATATCGCCCCTCAGGCAACAACTACCACCACGGTGGCGGTGGCGGCAACCCCTACGGGGGCAACAACCCCTACGGGGGCAACAACTCGTTCGGAGGAGGCAACAACACCTACGGTGGCGACAACCGTAACGGAGGCAACGGTGACGGAGGTGGCCGCAATGGTGGCGGCGGTGGCCGCAACGGCGGTGGTGGTGGCCACAATGGAGGAGGAGGTCGCCAGCGTTGGCGACCACGCTGTGGCTACTGCGGGTATTGGGGGCACCTTGCCCCCGACTGTCGTCGTGCAGCGGAGGACTACCGCAACAACAACCATCGCTCTGGCAACTCTGCCTCAACGAGTGGTGGCGACAACCGCAACTGGCACCTAGACTCCGGTGCCACCGATCATCTGACAAGTGAACTTGAGCACCTTCAGTTCTACGAGCGATATGGTGGCAAGGATCAAGTGCAAGTGGCTAATGGTTCAGGTTTGTCAATTTCGCATATTGGTTATTCGAATCTAGCTGGTTCATCACTTCACCTAAAAAATATTCTACATGTTCCCCATATTAGCAAACATCTCCTTTCCGTTTTTCGCCTTGTTTCCGATAATGATGTGTTTGTTGAATTTCACCGTCATGCTTTCTTTGTTAAGGACAAGGCCACGAGGAGAATCATCCTTCGAGGTAGATGTCGTGGAGGGCTCTACCCTATTCCGTTTGCCAAAGCGTCGCTCATCTCCGGTCGTCACGCCTCTTCTAGTGTCAAGGTCACCACATCACAGTGGCATCAGCGTCTTGGTCATCCTTCCAATAATGTAGTTCAGTCTATTGTTAGAACAAATAAGCTTTCTTGTTCCTCGTCAGACAATTTATCTCTTGTGTGTGATGCTTGCCAGCGTGCTAAAAGTCATCAGTTGCCTTATTCACTGTCATCTCATGTTACTACTATGCCTCTCGAGTTGATCCATACTGATGTTTGGGGTCCCGCTCGTGCGTCATCGGGAGGGTACAAATACTACGTTAGCTTTGTGGATGACTACTCTCGTTTTTGCTAGATTTATCTCCTTAAAAATAAGTCTGATGTTGAGCAAATTTTTTATACTTTCCAGACTCACGTTGAGCGACTCTTGAACGCCAAAATAAAGGCTGTCCAATCTGATTGGGGTGGCGAGTACCATCGTCTTCACCAGTATTTTCAGCGCACGGGCATCTCACACCGTGTGTCCTGTCCTCATACATCTCAACAGAATGGCATCGCTGAGCGTAAGCACCGACACTTGGTTGAAACAGGCCTTGCCTTGCTCGCCCATTCTTCACTTCCTCTTCACTATTGGGATGAAGCGTTCCTCACGGCGTGCTACCTAATCAACCGTATGCCCACGCCCGTGCTTAAGAACGAGACGCCGCTTTTTCGACTCCTTCAAGTCCAGCCAAACTATTCATCTCTTCGCATCTTTGGGTGCGCATGCTGGCCCAGCCTTCGCAAATATAACTCTCACAAGCTAGATTTTCGCTCTAAGATGTGTGTCTTTCCACTACAACAGAACCACCCCTACAGCAACGCATAAATCTGTATCTAAACATCCATATTGGCGTTGCTAACATCTCTACCAACAGATTTAGTATGCGTTGCGTTTTTGGGCGTTGCAAGGATATAATGCAACAGATATAGATGCGTTGGTAAACCAATGGGTTGAGCGTTGCAAAGGTGGCAACAGATGATGAACAACACTTGTATCCGTTGGAACATAACGTACACGATTAAATGATTTTATTTTAAATAAATATTATTTTTAAGACTGATTGTGTTGATCACTTCACAGATGGTAATTATTTATCTTCGCCGAAAGTATGTAGGCTTCACAAGCAAGACTATACAGGTTTCATAACAAACGTAAGGAAAACCACATAAGTGGAAGAGTATGAATGAATTGCAGGAAAAATCAATACATTGATTATTGTAATCCCCATCGATTCATGAAAATAATCTTTTGATTACACGGTTTACAATCTTGCTTCAAAGTACACTTTAACTAATCCTATATATACTCCTAATATTCTGTCTTCTAATGTACAAATTGACATCCGAATATAGCAGTCCTTGGTGCTCTCCAGTCCTTGCTGTTCTTTGGGCCTGCAAAGATAAAGTTCCAATTTTAGAATCAACATGGCAGGAACCAAGGTTCCTTGCAGATCTCAGGAGCAGATCAATTAATATAATATGGTTATATATATAGGAACACAACCGGTTACATTATAGACCATCCATTAGACCAGATATAGACATATAGTAGTTTATTACAAAATTTTCACACTTGCAAGAACCATAGGAATACTTAGGCTGTTAGGCATCTTTTAACATTTGGATCAGAATAAACCTTAGTAGTCGGATCAGAGTAACTTAGTTATTTACAACTAGGGACTAGGGCATATACATGACTGTGAGCTATATAGCAGTAGTAGTCTACTCAAATTTCAACAGTCACTCTCAATCGGACATAATGTGATAATCTTGTCCTATTTGCATATATCCTAGAAATATAAGGTGATCAGCATTGGATCCCAATCTAGACCCTATATGCATTTCTTGATTTATCAAGTAGAGATGTCAACCTAAAGATGAAAAAGTTTACCTGTACATTGAAAAAACTCAGTGACCTGATTACGTAGTTCCTTTCATGACTGAACTGTAAATGACTGCAATATAAATATAAATCAAGTGAGCAATCAATGTTGGTATCTAGGACTGTATGTTCAGAAAATAAGAAGTGCATCAATGCCTCGCACATTATATTAGGAGAGCATTCTCTATGGACCGGTTTTCCTCTGGTACGGAAGTACTGTTTGCTCCTGCCAAATGAGATGAGAACCCGGCTTGAAATACATAGATGCATTTATAACACACCACACCGCAAGGAATACCAAATATAGTAAAGAAAAAACAGTTGCTAGTCTTCTACCAGTTATACCAAAAGGGTGGCACGTGAAATCTGATTGTGCACTATGTACTGTATCAAGACAGGTTAGAAGAACTGGTATCCGGTTTGCATGACGCTTTACCACCAAGCTGACAAATACTAATTTATAAAAGCTGGGAAGTATCACACTCTCTCTATTGAATCAATTTCAACCATAAATATTCATACCAGCAGAAAAATACAAATTTGTTCAAGTATAAAAAGTGCATATTTATTAAGGGTTGCAAAAAGTAGTCATCGCCTTTTCTCTCACTAACATTGTAGATAAAAAGTACTTATATTATTGGTGGTCTGGTCTATGTGTTAGGGATATCAATGGCTACATATACATGTAAGGAATAGTGATTGACATCTAACGAAACAGCAAACATTAATTACAGTTGATCAGCGGTGGTCAATGGCAGGCAATGTGATAAGGATGGCCAAAACTCCAAAAAAAGATATGAACGGGTAACATAGGGAAAGGAGAGAGGAATCTAGAAAGGGGAAAGAGAAATCACACCTGAATAGCCCTTTGTCCTCTGCGGACCCTGTGTTCCACCGAGTTGTACTCCCTTATCGTTCTGTGCGTGGCCACCAAGCATTGACATGGCATCAAGAGGGCCAAGGCGAAGCGGATCCGTGGAGGAAGCGAGGTTTGTGCTGCCCCAGCAGGGTAGGGGACTGCATCCCGCGAGGGGTGCCTCTGATTATGCCAACGAGATCGGTGGTTGCGATGAGGGTAGACCTGAGGATGTCGCCCCGCTAGCGACAATAGCCTCGTTGTACAGCTGCCGGCGGAAATATCTGGACACCATGGCGAGGGACGGAGGCACGGAGCCACGGATAGCTCCTCCGTTGTTCGACGGCTTGAAGTCTGGCGGCGCATCTGCTAGGGTTAAGAATATGGAGCGGGAGGTTTTTTTTTAGATGGGGAAGGATGCGTCTACTACGGAGGTGGAAAGGATGGTTTTAAGAGGGGCGTGGGGAGGTGGGGGCGTGGGGGTGGAGATACACATATCGACACCGTTGCTAGATATGTGTTGTGGTAGGACTAGTCGTGTTGTAGTGTTCTCGGGTATAGTCCGATGCACAAGGGGTATAAATGCTTGGATAAATCCACAGGGCGTATCTATATTTCCCGTGATGTAGTCTTTGACGAAACAGTGTTCCCCTTTGCAACACCCGGAGTCTCCATTGACATGTCCACTTTAGAACAATCCATCACTTTTCCTTCTGATGAACCGGTTACGAGTACACCAATGCGAAATTATGACCTGACATTTTTATCCACTAATCCTCCTGTGTTAGATGTTGTTTTACCCCAGGGATCTTCGGTGCCCAGCCGTGCGAGCGACGCCACACTTCCGTCGCCAAGCAGCACTCCGCCCGCGTCGATGATCGACGTGCATGGCGCAGCCATGCATGGCACGCCGCACCGTGCAGCCTCCAGCCTGCCCGCCTCCGGTCCAACCTCACCTGAGGCCAGCCCAGCTCCTTGTGTGGCTCCTGCCACCCAGGCAATAGCGGTGCAACAGGGGCAGCCCGTGCCGCCCTCTGCCGATTCTTCAACCGTGGCACCCTCGGCTGCTCCCCCGTCTGGAGCTACTGATCACGCGCATGCGATGGTGACACGTGCACGCGACAACACCAGGAAGGAAAAAGTCTATACTGACAGGACAGTTCGGTACGATTCACGTCGTCGAGCGTTCTTTGCAGCACCGACGTCTCATCGGGATGCACTGCAGGAGCCCGCCTGGTCTGCGGTTATGGCCGATGAGTTCGCTGCTCTCACTCAGACCGACACATGGACGCTGGTCCCGAGACCTCCCGGAGTCAATATCGTTGGCAGCAAATGGATTTTTAAAACCAAGCATCGCCCAGATGGCAGCATTGATAAACATAAAGCCCGTTTGGTCGCGCGCGGTTTCACTCAGCAGCATGGGATCGACTATGGTGACACGTTTAGTCCAGTCGTGAAACCTGCGACTGTGCGTCTTGTGCTCCCACTTGCAGTCTCTCGTGGTTGGAGCCTTCGACAAGTAGATGTCAGTAATGCATTCCTTCATGGTTTCTTAACTGAGGACGTTTATATGCAGCAGCCGCCAGGTTTTGAGGATGCCAGATATCCCTCACATGTGTGCAAGCTCCAGAGGTCTATTTATGGTTTGAAGCAGTCACCACGCGCCTGGTACGCTCGTTTGAGTCAGCTTCTTTACCAACTTGGTTTCTCCTCGTCGAAGGTCGATACTTCCTTGTTTGTTTTCTCTCGGGATGGCATTCAGATTTATATGTTGGTATATGTTGATGACATTGTTATTGCTGGCTCTACCTCTGAGGCTGTTGATCGCTTGGTACATGCTCTTGCTGCTGTGTTCCCGATTAAGGATATGGGTAAGCTAGACTATTTTCTCGGATTGGAAGCATCTTACAATTCAGGGGGCATGACATTGACTCAGCGGAAGTATGCACTTGATCTTCTTCATAGAGTCAACATGGAGAATTGTAATTCAGCTCCCACTCCTTTGGCAACGTCAGAAAGCCTGGCCCGTGATGCAGTTGCTGTACTTAGTACCGATGATGCCTTCCGGTACCGCAGCGTTGTTGGAGGCTTGCAGTATCTTACCCTTACTCGCCCAGATATCTCATTTGCTGTGAATAAAGTGTGCCAATATCTCTCCCAGCCCACTGAAGTTCATTGGGAAGCAGTAAAGCGAATTTTGCGATATGTTAAAGGGACTCTCCAGGTTGGCTTGCAGATTCAGAGATCCCCATCATCAGTCATTAGCATTTTTACTGATGCAGATTGGGCTAGTTGTGTTGATGATCGTCGCTCCACAGGTGGCTTCGCCGTGTTTGTTGGATCAAACATCATTTCTTGGAGTTCGAAGAAACAGCCAACAGTCTCGAGATCTAGCACCGAGGCTGAGTACAAAGCCTTGGCAAATGGCGCAGCAGAAGCAATGTGGGTTGATTCTCTTCTTAAGGAGCTTGGTGTGGCACAGCAGCGGCCTCCCATAGTGTGGTGCGACAACCTTGGGGCTACATATCTGACGGCTAATCCAGTTTTCCATGCTCGCATGAAACACATTGAGGTAGATTTCCACTTTGTGCGAGAACGAGTAGCAGCGGGTCTATTGGATGTCAGATTCATTTCCACTAATGATCAACTGGCTGATGTTTTCACTAAACCAGCTACTAGACAGATGCTAGACAGATTTAAGACCAATCTCAACCTAGTTAGTAGAGGTTTAGATTGAGGGGGTGTGTTAAAGAGTCTAGCCTTTGTATATCTCTGTCCATACGTGTTGTACAAGTATTCTGATCATTATATATAGTGGAAAGACGTGAGGGCTGTTCACCCCACGCAAACCCTAAACCACTTTTATCTTTCTTGACGGTGTTTCTTCCATCGTGTCCGTGTTGCATCCGGGCCTTCCCTCATTACTTGATGCTTGTCTGTCGACCCCATCTTTGTTGGCGTTTCGCTCTACGTCGTCTTTCACGGCTTCTTCACGCGGTTGTGGCCACTTTTCGTCGACTCCGCCTACATTGGCTTGTCGCTCTACATCGATTCTTGCGGCCTCTTCACGCTGTTATGGCCGCCTTCTACCGACTCCGTCTTTGTCGGCGCGCCACTCTACGTCGACTCTCGTGGCTTCCTCAGGCGTTTGTGGCCACCTTTCGTTCGTTTCCATAAGTTCGGACTTTTGGTTGCATTGGCTATTGCATGAAGCTTGCCAGTGCTGACGGGCAACTAGCCTGTCATAAGTTGGGTTTAAGCGCCCACCAAAACAATGGATTATGTGCTAGTGTTCGTTATGGGTTAGCCCACAAGTCTCTCTACCTAGTGGGGTTATTTTCTTGGGTCTTCATGCCTTGACTTCTCCTTTTTGCATCCCTTCTTTACTTGACTTATTTACCATGATTTTTTTGTTTGGGATTTCTTTTACTTGCTTGACTGTTATCAGTTTGCCACTTGGTTGCACATAAGATTTGAACGGGGCCCCAAGTAGGTCTATTTCTTCGCACAACACATCTTTATCATGATGAGATATTTGAAATAATACCAATGTTTAATATGTTTATAAAATGAAAAGGGTGTCATATATTAAAACTCAAATGAAACATTGATGAAACTTTTTAAATTCTTTTGTTATTGCAAGTTTTGTACATTTTTTAGTTGGTTTCTTGTGGTGTCATGGTTGCTTATTTTTCATACATGTTATAGTGAACTTTATCATGCTTCGAGTTAGACACACATTATTAATGTATGTTGCATTGGAATTCTAGTGATTTTGATATGGCTTGACTACTTCTTCTAGATCTCGAATATAGTTTCAATGCAGTTTCATAGTGGTTTGGCTTTCACTCGAGTTTATAAAAAACTTACTCTTGAACTTATATAAAAACTAGTAAAAAATCTCTACAAACCTTAAAAAAAATCAAAAAGGCAATATGTTTTTTTATAAAATATACAGAAAGGATAGAGGTGTGATCTAGATCCAAACATTACCAACCAACAATTTACATATTGGTTTATAAATTCCACAATAAATTGTTTTCATTGCATACCTTGTCATCATTTTTCTAATTTAGTGTTCACATAGGTGAAGTTTGTACTCCCTATCAGTGATTTTGTACTGACTTAGTATATCGTTTTTTTGATCGGAGGAGTAATATTTATGTACACATATTTTCATTGAAAGTAATATGGCTCGGCCCATTAGTGCGTGAGAGCGTCACGACCGTGACCGCTATCAAATCAGCAATGGTTTCCATTGAACAAGCTTGTTGCGCCATTTTCGTATTGTATGATCGTCCAAATGTGAATGAAACTTCGTTGATTTTAGCTCACGGTGCGAAACAGGAGAACTTGGAAAAGGACCGGGAAAGGAGAACTTTGCAATTTACAAGGTGCGTAAATCAAATAGCCCCGACCAAGCTGTCCCCACATGTCACCCAAATTAAACCATTACCGAAATATCTGACCAGGGAAGGAGCAAATTGCAAAACGCGCCCGCATCGCCCTAGGGCAACCACCCCCTCGAAGCGACGCATCGTCGTCCAATCCAGATCCAACGGAAGCGCGTCCGTCCGCCCTTCCTTTTAACAGCTCAAAACCCTCGAGGGCCGCTTCTCCTCTGCCGTCGCCTTCCTCCCAGCCCTCGCCTCCGCGCCGCCACCCCACCAAGCTGAGAGCTTTCGGCCTCTCTACGCCTCAAGGTACGCCTCCACCGGATCCTCTTCCCCTCTCCTTCTCCTTGCTCCCCTGCGCGCAGAGATCCTTGGTAGGGTGATGGCCGAAGGTATCTGCTCCCGGAATGTTGTTGTGCTCGCTGTTATTGATCAGATCTTTGGTCTGTTCGCTGTTAATATTGTCCTGCATATCTATATTTTGCTTGTGTACTACCTAATCGTGCGAAACGCTACAGCTTCCGATCTTACTGTGGATTAAGATGTCTCAGAATAATTCGTTTGCTGTCTAGAGTAGATCCCTTAGTCAGAAACATGTTGCGCGGTTATGCGATCCTAAACTCAAGAATGGAATATGTTCTGCTGCGCATAAGAGGCATAGAGTGCCGGTCTGTCTGTATTATTGCTGCAAGGTCCTTCCAAAACGAATCATGGAGTGAGTTGTGTCTAGTTGCTCATTCTGTATCGGCAGGTTTACTGTTCTGATTTATACGGTAACCAAATGTTCTGCTAGCCACATATGTTTGTTGTAGTAAGTTGGGTTTGGTTGCCATGAATTTAGGGAGGCACCTCTTGTGGCATGCTTGTTATCTTAGCCTGTTCTATGCCCCATTTTTTACTAGCAAACAGCTCTGCATCCTGTGGTCTCTAGTGGATTAAGTGCACCATTGTTTCATCCTCCAGTTTTACAGTTTAAGTTTGTGTCCTGTTCCTGTGTGAATGTTAACTGAGTCCAATTAGTATGCCTGATGCTGAGTGAAGAAAAAGAGTGTTCTGATGTAGTGCTGCCAAACAAAACTAAGATGGTTATGATCACATTTTTCATATAGTAATCTTGCGAACATGACAATTTAGAGGCTGTACTCAAGTTTCACTCTTATTAGCTTACTTTGGAATTTTTCTTCATCATTTACATTTGTGAAACTTTGCTTTAATCTGTTAGTGTAACTTTATTCAGGAACCATGCTTGGCATTCTTATGTTCGCATTTGATTATGTTTTTCAAATTATGTACCACAATTATATGGAATATGTTTTACAAATCTTTGTTCTATGCCTGCAGGTTAGGTAAGGATGGTGAGGATCAGCGTCCTGAACGATGCTCTCAAGAGCATGTACAATGCTGAGAAGCGTGGCAAGAGGCAGGTCATGATCAGGCCCTCCTCGAAGGTGATCATCAAGTTCCTTATCGTCATGCAGAAGCACGGTTAGTTCTGTTTCATCTTTGTTTTGTCTGCCACTCTTAAAGGTAATAATTTACTCACCTACTCTTTGTTCAACAGGTTACATTGGTGAGTTCGAGTATGTTGATGACCACAGATCTGGCAAGATCGTTGTTGAGTTGAACGGCAGGCTGAACAAGTGTGGAGTCATCAGTCCCCGCTTTGATGTTGGTGTCAAGGAGATCGAGGGATGGACTGCTAGGCTGCTTCCATCTCGTCAGGTCAGTTTCTGTGGTTACTGTTTATTTCACTGCAGACTGTGTAGTGCTGCCATATTTTGTGCTCTTGAACTGTATGGAGTACTAACCAACTCAACCTGTTTGATCTGCAGTTTGGTTACATTGTCCTGACAACCTCTGCTGGTATCATGGATCACGAGGAAGCCAGGAGGAAGAATGTTGGTGGCAAGGTGCTAGGCTTTTTCTACTGAGTGGAAATTTTGTGAAAGGATTTCAAATTGATGTGATAGGATGTTATCTCAGGACATCAGGGTTGTGTACTTTTTGCCTTCATAGCTGCTATGGCTTTGTTATGTTATGTTGGATTCCGTCAGTTATGAGATGCACTTTCAAATTTCGAGCCTTACCTGCGATCAATTATGACATTGAGGATGCCGTTTATGTCTATTTTCATGTGTTTAGCCTTGAGCTGTATCACCCTAGTGCCATACACCATACACATGCAGTGATTGTTTTCTTCCATCCATTCCATGTATATGTTATCTTGTCATTTTGTCTCCATTTGGCTGGAGAGGGGTCTTGTTGATGGGGTTTCCACCAAGACGTGCTCATTTTTAGCATATCATTTTGTACTCCAGCTGGTGGTATTATATTTGCTGGCACTCTCTTATATTATATACATTTCTTTAACATATTAGCTTATAGGCACCACTATTAGAATTCTCTTTATGAAGATGGCTGTTTCCATGAAATGATCTAAGCAATCAAATTTTCTTTGTTATTGAGTAAGATTCCCCAGTATCCATCAAGATGTTAAAATCATTTTGTATGCCTCCAGTTGGTGGTATCATACAGTATTTGCTGGGTCTTCTCAACCATAAATATCTTTTCACATTGCATTCTGTTTCTGCAAATTGATTTAAGAAGTTGTTTTTGTTATTGAGTACAGTAACATTCTCGATGAACCAGTCACGAACCCTCTATTATTTAGGCAAAATAAATATTCAAGACACAATATTGGAGGCTTCATGACTAAGCATAGCATGTGCCACGGTCCTTTGACATAGAACTGGTCTAATCGTGTGGAACCGGTCGTATCTCGACAATCAACAATGAGCTGTTGTTTGGAGGCACTTGGGCTAGTTGTGCTTGTAGCCACTGCATTCCCGGTAACCTCACCTGATTGCCTCCCTCGATGTGACGATCCCTGGAGCCACTTTTGCGTGCTGTAAAAGCACTAGCACGAATCTGGCAAGTAAACATTTCGAAGCCATGGTGGCATGGAGGCCGCGTGACCACCCACACAAAGGACGCTGTGGAGTTGAAAGGAAGCCAGTGCTATTCCCCTTTCTCCTTCATTCACTCGAAAAGAATGGCCATGTTAAGGCTAGTCACCGATTGCTTGTGTTTGGTACTGTACGCATGGCTCCCTTTTCCTCCACTGAAACAAGAATGTCCAATGCTAAAATAGATTGGGTGATCGTTCCAAGCATCTGATCTAACTTTTGCTTCCAACTGATTTTGAGAACCCTCCTAGGGTATAGTGGATTTTAAAGGCGTCGGGAGTAAGTTGCCGCCATTGGGTAAGGGTTTTCAGTATCCAAAGACAGATGGTATACATGCTTTAATTCCATTTTGTTGATTACAATATAAGTTACGTGTACATCATACACACATATTGATGCCGATGAAGCATGTCTCCTGGATCAAACCCTAGGCGACCTTTGCTTAACTAGAAATGTATAAGCGGGGATCTTGTCAAAATTCCACTTCAATTATTGGTATTTCTAATGCAAATTTTGAACTAAAAATGTCAAGATTAACTAGAAGTGTGATTTTCGGCGGGATCTCTCTTGACACCTTATGCATAACTCACTTTCTCCGAACAAGTTCCCGGTAAAAAAAAAACACCCATACACATGAGCCATGTGTTCAGTTTGAAGCTACCTTTCTTGTAAAAATAAAAATTTCACACATGCGATGGTGTGACTTGTTCCTCTCAAGGTCAAATTCAGAAAGTTAGGCAAAAATGTTTGTCCCTCCTCCTCCTCCAGGTTGAACCAAGATTACACACTTGATCACCTCACCCGTACTTCACAGACACGTGGGCCCATCCTGCACCCGCCCCACAAGTCAGAGACGGTAACAGGCCGCATAGGCTCACCGGTCGGTGTGGGTGGGAAGGAAGAAGCATTGTCTTCCAATCCAAGTGACTGCCCTGCCTGCCTGACGCACCACGCACCACCCCACCATCGAAACGGAACACGAAAACAAAACACGCTCGCGAGGCCGACGAATCAAACCACCACCATCATTTAACCCCGTCAAAACAAATTCGCCGTCTCCTCTGCCTCGCCTCGCCTCGCTCCTCCCCCAGATCCGCCACCGGCCGCGCCTCGATCCCCGCCTCGTTCCGCCGGTAAGCGCGCCCGCCGATCCCCCGGCACCCGTCCCCGCCCCCGCCTCGCGTCGCGCGACGCCAGACATTCCTAACGACGGTTCGATTTTCTTCTTCCTCGCAGGTCGGGGGATTGGCGGAGGCGCCGATCGACCGGGTAGGAGGAGGGTGCGCGCGACATGGCTGCGCCGCCGGCCAGGGCCCGGGCCGACTACGACTACCTCATCAAGCTCCTCCTCATCGGGGACAGCGGTGAGTGCCCCCCGCTACCTAGATCTCCACCCTCCCCCTCGCGCGCTCGTGCTCGCCGTGTCGGATCGCGGCCAGATTAGGCATGTAGGCAAAGCGGATCTAGGGTAGATTCGTCATTTCCTGCTGTCCGCGTCCCAATTTGCGAGTTTCGTCTTCCATTTAGAGCCGAAATGTATGCCTGTTCTTAGTAGCATGCTGATTATCCGCGTGAAGGCAGCTGTTGCTGGCTCTGTGTGCCTCACATGTTGCAACTAGCATGCATTAGTCTCTAATAATGCAAAATTGCGAGAGTTTTGAGTCACGACAAGGTTGAGGAGAAAAGATAGGTTGCGTGATGCAGTTATTTTATCCCTTTCATGGATGAACCAATTGGGAAATTGTTTAGTTGGAGGAGCGTTGGAAATGGTCCACCGTCAGGGATGGTGCTTTCACACTCCTTGCTTTGCAGATTATAACAAAGAGCTGTTTACAGATTTGAGAGGTAGCCTTGACTTTATCATCCTTGGTTGTTTTTATACTTTACACCGAGAAGAACCCAAAATTGATAATCCTTTAGCAGAGCTTTCTTTTGCTGCTCCTGTTGTAGGGTAAATAGATTAAGAATGTCTAGGCTGACACATAGATTACTGTGGTGGATGTAAAAGATACCTTTTATGTGTTATGTGACCAGCTAGTGGACGACGTAGATTCAATGGCACTCCATTGCTGAGAGTTGACAGCGATAGAGATGTAGATAGTTACTTGCTTACCAGGGGTGATATTCAGTGATAACTTTTAAGACCTTTATTTCACAGTTAAATATTTTGTAGCTAGACTTTGTTAGTCAAGCTCTGTATTGTGACTTTTGTCTGATAGAACTCTTCTTTCTCCATTTTTCCATGTTTAGGTGTTGGCAAGAGTTGCCTCCTCCTGCGGTTCTCTGATGGTTCCTTCACCACGAGCTTTATTACCACAATTGGGTTGGTCTTTTTGGTGTTGGAAAGATTGTTTTACTCCTGTTTATTATACTTCTGTTTTACTCCTTCTGCGGTTCTTCTTTTATGGAAGCTAGACAATTTCTTCTGTTGCCCTAATTATTATACTTGTTTTGTGCAGTATTGACTTTAAGATCAGAACAATAGAGCTGGATCAGAAACGTATTAAGCTGCAAATATGGGATACAGCTGGCCAAGAACGTTTCAGGACTATTACCACCGGTATATATGCTTGTTCCAATTTGCTGGACTATTTCTTTGAAGTAATATGCCAACATTAATGTTCACAGAAGGGGAAAAGGCATACTTTATAATCTTCTGACCAACTAAACTTCATTACTTTATTTTACTTCAGCGTATTACCGCGGAGCCATGGGTATCCTGCTTGTGTATGATGTCACGGATGAGTCATCTTTCAACAGTACTGTCTTACCTGTATCTCCCCTAATGTTTCCTTTTTCATTTTTCTCTTGTCTTTATTGACCGTTGCATCATTCAATATACAGACATAAGGAACTGGATCCGGAACATTGAGCAACATGCCTCTGACAATGTCAACAAGATCTTGATTGGCAACAAGGCTGATATGGATGAGAGTAAAAGGGTATGCATTATGGATTCCTGTTTTGCCTTAATAGTTCTGGTACTCTGTATTGTTTGACTATGATTTACTCTGCACTATATGTTTAAATCTGCTAGTTTAATGGTTTCTTTTTCAATTGTTGCATCAGGCTGTACCTACAGCGAAGGGGCAAGCTTTGGCTGATGAATACGGCATCAAGTTTTTTGAGACTGTATGTTGCTTGTTGAGTAGATTGATCATTCCTGTGGAGAAGTTTTACTAATTTGTGGTGTGCCGTCTTTCAGAGTGCCAAGACGAACCTAAACGTGGAGCAAGTTTTTTTCTCCATTGCCCGCGACATTAAGACGAGGCTTGCTGAGACTGATTCCAAGCCCGAGGTACAGATAACGGTGCTCAATTATGCTCCAATCTCCATCCTGTTCAATGTTCTGAGGGATTTGTTCTTGCTTTTTAGGACAAGACTATCAAGATTAACAAGACAGAAGGCGCTGACGCACCAGCAGCTTCAGGATCTGCTTGCTGCGGATCCTAAGGGACTGCGGGGTGGCGATGATCATTGTTTATTTGACATCATTCAGTTCCTGCTTGTCTGTTATAGGAAGAATGTCAAGAAGAAAACTATGACTTATGATACAGATCTGGTTGTACTTATATTTGCCTCCCATTCTTTGAAGCAACTACCCTTGCTTTTGTCGTAGATGTTGCAATTGCTGGGAGCTATTGTACGCTGGATTTTGGACCGTTAAACCTGTCGCTACAGTGTGTATGATTTCAATCCATGCTGTTGGCTTGCTTTGGTTTCTTTCGAGCAAGCAATGCATGGAATAACTTATTGTTGCTGTGGTGTGAACTGTGATGCTGTTAATGCGTATTTGCGAGGATAATGAGTCTAATTTTCTTGAATCTCAGTCACGTAGTTTAGCCTTCAGATCAACAATCAACCATAGTCTCTCTATCCCTTCTGTTATGATCTAAGATTTGCAAGTAGTGTAGAACTGAACTGTTCTATGGGCAATATCAGGTGTAACCTATTTGTAATTGGGAAAATCTTAGTTGCAATGTAATTGGAAAAATCTTAGTTACAACTCAAGTAACAGAACGAATCATGATGCAGTCCAATAATCCAATTGTGGGAAGTCATCTGAGATTTAGTTATTTCTCAATCAACTTAGAATTAGCAATACCGTCGGAAATTTAATTTGTCACATGGGAGCATCATATGCATTTTGGCTCTCGGAATGCATATGCTCTCTTTATTTGAAATGCTTTTTTAGTATATTTGAAAATGTCAATTTTTTTTGACAAAAACATGGGAGCATATGCTTCCAGGTGGCATTGTTAGGACATGGCGTTTTGATCGTAAAAAAAAGGACATGGTGTTTTGGCTCTCGGCATGCATATGCTCCCTCTATTTAAAATGCATTTTAAACATATTTGAAAATGTCAAAAAAAATTCAAACAAAAAATGCGGTGTGTACACCTCCATGTTCTACGTGCCCACAAAGTGGTTTTGAGAAAAAAATAAATTTACATGGCCTATGTAATTGATAAAATTCAGTACTGCCTTTTCGCGATGTTTTTTTTTTGACCTTTTAGCACAACACACAAAAAATGTCTGTCTTTTACGAAATTGTGCGTGTGCATATAGAATGTGAAGATATATATGCGAATACCTTTTCCTAATTTTATACATTTTAAAATTTATTTCTAGGTAAAGAAAACATATGCACCTCGGATCAAAAGTACATTTTTGCATTTTTAGGCACGACACCGTTTCTCACACTCGTCAACAGAACGGTGTAGCTTAGCATATGAACATGACCATCATCTTCACGGCCCGCTGCATGTTGTCAACTGCAAGTTTGCATAGGCGTTTTTGGGCTTCCACAGCGTGCTACCTTATTCACCGGTCACCCTCCATTGCTATTGAAAAGAAGGCTAACGAAATGGTAAGGTTCCCCAAACAGATTATTCAAAATCGAGAGGTTTTAGTTGTATTGCCTATGCTTATGTTGATAACTAAAAATGAGATCCTAGAGCTGTTAAGTGCATCTTTCTTATTTCCGAATCAGGTGTTAAAAGATATAAATTGTGAATTCCTAAAATAAGTAAGATTGTGATTAGCAGAAGTGTTATCTTTAATGAATCTGCTATGCTACATGATGAACAACTACTAATGGTAATGTTGAGAGTGAGCAGAAATCAAGTGTTTAGGTGGTGCCAAAACGCCTCCCCCAATACCGCTATTATATTCTATAATGTGCAGTAATTATTTTTTAAGGGGTTTGTGTAGTAACATCTTTTTAAGATTGTAAAATCTTTATGCTCTGACTGAGATAATATATGCTTCAACCAATCCAACGCAATCAAACTAGGCAGCCGAAACTAAACTATACCCATCTGATACTTACGTCAGTCCAACCAAAACCAAACCTGCAGGACTTTTAACCCAAACCGAACTTGACCAAGTGTTCAGCCGTGGGATGAAACTGTTTATGTGAATGGCTAAGAACTATTCGATCAAATGGTTGACATAATGAAGAAACAAGCACGCAAGGACCAATCACAAATCGAGCGCTGCTGGTGTGATTGCCGGTGTGAGATCTACACGATCCACGATTTCGTGGAAGAGAAGAAAGAGAGAACGACGAGAGAGGAGAGCTCAGATCGATTTCACTTCTTCAGACTTGAATGTTCAGTTACAGGTGTTTTGGCTCTGTAGCACGCTCCCCTTGCTACCCTGGCACATAGGCCAACTCTCTGGCTCTCTCTCACACACAACCCGTGGGCCCTCTTAACTTAACCACACATACACATCACGCTGGCGCCACCCCACACACTTGGCTCATAGTGGCGTGCTAAGGACATCTCCAGCGGGCCGGGAACCCAACAGTGGCTGACACATATTTTTTTTGTCCTAACGAGTGGGTCATTCTTGCATTAATAATATTTTACATATTACAAAAAATATATGGAAATAGATAAAGATAAAACCCTAGCTAAACTAGGGTTGTGGTGCCGCCGGCAGGGCCTACTCGTCGCCGTCATCGCCGGAGAGGTCGATGAACGGCCCCTGCGGCCACGGCCAATCGACAATGGCCAGCGGTGGAGGTCCTGGCGGTGGAGTCGGCGTCCTGGGGGCCCAGCCCAGGATAGGCGGTGCACCTGCCGGCCACCCAGGTGTAGCTCCGGGCCAGGCGTCCCAGGGCTCCGCCCTGCCACCGAGAGGGCCAGGGCATCCTCATACCCCGGGAAGGCCCTCCTCTCCTCCTCCTCGCTGATGAGGACGTCAACGGTGAGCTCCTCCTCCACGGTAAGCTCGGGTGGCAGCTCGTAGGGCTCGCCGTTGTCGGCGGCCTTGAAGTACCTGTAGACAACATGGTTGACCATGTCGTCCGTGTCGTCACGGATCACCCGGCCGTTGTATATTTGGCCGGAGACCTCGCCGCTGGTACGTGGAGAAGGCGGAGGAGGGGCCTGGGCATTGGCCGGCACGTACACGCATCCATGGGCGTCGTGCTTATGGAAGTCCTCGTCATCGTCGTCGTTGTTCTCGTCGTTGTCGTCGTCCTCCTCGTCGTCGCTGGACACGGCCAGCGCCCAGTTCCGGTCCCAGTCGGCATTGCCGAGGTAGCCGGCACGCCTCTCTCGGCACAGCTCCCACCTTGAAAATGAGTCCCAGTTCGGGGACGCAATGTCGAAGGCGGGGTCGCGTCGCAGCTCCATCGGCAGGAGGGCTCGCCGCCGGCGAATCTCCCTCACACGTTCCGACCCATCACGCGGGACGGGTGGAACAGGAACCCGGCGGCTGTTCAGGTGCCATCCTGTCGGGAGGTTCACATCCGGCCATTGGACCGGTTGGTCCCGCGCGTAAAGCCGGCGTGCTAGGCGCACCGGCACGTAGACGCGGTCGCGAGGTGGGCGCGGTGGTCGGCAAGGAGGAGCGCGCCGAGTTGCTGCCATTGGCGCCAGTGCCAGGCGCTGGAGAGGTGGTGATGGCATTCGCCGCCGGTCCCGCGAAGCCGAGCCAGAGGCCTCGGTGTCGTGCTTGGTCTTCCGGCTGAAGGGCCAGGGGCCTGTCATGGCGTTTTTAGTGGATAGGTCTAGCTGGCTAGGGGGGCTGGAGTGTGTGGCCACGGCGTGTGAGGGCCTGCTTATAAAGCCGCTGGCCGCTCACCGCCCAGCGTGGTCATCGAGGCGTTGGGCATTGATGGCCGGCGCAGACGGCCAGGCGCGGCATCAATGCCTCGCTGACGACGCATCGGACGAGGCCAAAGCAGCGGCGCAGACTGGCCAGTACCCGCGGTGGAGAAGACGGGTCATTGGTGGTGGCTGCCAGGTGGGCTAGTGCCGGACACCAAAAGGCTTGCGCGGTCGCGTGCGCGAACCGCTCGCCTATCCGCGCTGACCCATTTCATTCCCACATTTGGGCCAGGAATAGGTCGGCCGGACCATGTTTGGCTGTTTGGATCGGGCCGCTGTGATGACTTTTCCCTATTTTTCTGTCCGCGTGGACACGTTTGGACGCGTGATGGTCGAATCGGTTGGCCTGCTGGAGATGCACTAAGGCGTGATGTCGTTCGTGACAGGTTCTCCTAGAATCAATTGCTTGAGGCACAACTGCTTTTCCCTTCTCCACCAGCCGTTGATCCATTACCTTTTCCGGTTCAGTCTCTGTATGGAGTAGGGATATTAGGGATCCACACTGGAGTGAAATCAGGTCTATAGTCTTTTAGCTGGG
The DNA here is from genome assembly GCA_007115705.1 of Dactylis glomerata. Lineage (NCBI taxonomy): Eukaryota > Viridiplantae > Streptophyta > Magnoliopsida > Poales > Poaceae > Dactylis > Dactylis glomerata. The sequence continues at coordinate 1,526,863 of QXEO01000383.1, forward strand.
AGACATCGAACATGTTGTGTACCGGACAACCAACTGGCAGTTCCAAACGGTAAGCTGTATGTCCAGCACGTTCCATGATAAAATATACTAGGCCTCGCGCGCTTCGCTGTGCTGAGGGTTACCATGCATGACAATCTATAGATTGTATGTTCTACTATCTATTTTGTAATGTATATTATCCCGAGAGCTTCATTATGCAACACTAACATGATTAACAATAATAATAACTCAGGTAAAAAAACAATAATAATAACATATCCTAAAATTTCATTAATAGAAACAACATTGCTTAGAACTTAGAATTTGTTTTCTCTGAAAGAGAAGAGGTAAGCCTTTTTTTTTCAAGAAATGATTTGAGGTACTTAGAGGACTAATACCATTTCTACATAAAATCTGAGATTCTTTACTTGAGCAAAATTAAGGAGCATACACTTGTCAATTATTATCCATCATACAAAAGAACATAAGAAAACTTTCATGGCACACATAATGAACTCTCCATAATCAAGGAGCATGCACTTGTCAATTATTATCCATCGTTTCCTCCTTTTTTCTTCTTCTCGAGCATAGTTGCCAGCAAACCGGATCGCTCGGATCGAGGAACGGGATCGGGGAAGAGTAAACCGCACAGGCGGTCCTAATTCTTTTCCGACACCTTCACTTTGGTCCTAGTTCTTTCAAATTGCACGTTTAGATCCTAAATCTTTCATAAGTGATTCATGCTAGGTCCTGAACTGGTTTGACTAGTTTTGATCGGTGCCACGTCGGCAGTGGGACCTTGGTGGAATACCGGTCACCCTGCATATTTGCAAATATCCCCCTAGATTATATTTCTTCCAAATGTCGGTCCCTATGGAATTGGACTTGCCCTATTTGTTCCTACCCAACAGCCTACCCATCTCTTGTCTTCCTAGACTCCTACAACTGGCGCGATGTCATCGTCCTCATGCCCGCCCCCTATGCCGCTAGCTTCCCCATTCTCAACACCATGAGCGGCTCCCCATGCACCCGTATCGATGCCCCTCCCTTCCCTGCATCCTGCGTCGGCGGCGCCCGGTCCTCCCATGCATCCCATGTCGGTGGCACATCTCAGTTTCATGTCGGCACATATACCATCCTACTAGTGTGCTAGTGCGTGCCTCATTGGCATCCCGCGCCCCCTTGTCTGCCATATGGCTCTGTTCAAGGATGAGCTGTGATGGATCTAGGCTAGAGCTCCTCAATTCAGCGGAACAGAGGAGAGCGACATGTGGTTCACGCGTAGGATGTGGGCAGTTCACAATCTGATCTTCCGAGTCGCGTTAGGGCGAATTGTATATCTCTCTCGTGAACTTCCATGGCGTTGGCCCCAGTGTACTACCCGCAAAGTCCTCTATGCAGCTACGGCTTTGCAGCATCTGTAACCACTACATAACCGCAACAAGACCAATATATGGTTCACTATTTATTTTATAGAAGCATCAACATCGTTGTTAGCATTGTATCTGGTGCTAGACACAGCGGGGAGAGAATCACGGACCGGGTTTTGAAAGAATTACAATCTAGAGGACCTATTTGCAATATGCAGGGTGATAGGTATTCCTCCAAGGTCCCACTACCAATGTGGCACCGGTCAACGCAAGTCAGACCGGTTTAGGACCTAATGTGAATCACTTATGCAAGATTTAGGACCTAAACGTGCAATTTCAAAGAATTAGGACCAAAGTGAATGTGCATTAAAAGAACTAGGACCGCAGGTGCGGTTTACTCATCGGGGAACGGGGTTCGACATGCCAGCGAACAAGGATCGGTCAGGGGTACACATCTCTGGTACGCCAAATTGAATCGGGGATCGCGATCCACTTTGATTTGGATCGATTACGTAAAATCAAGGGTATTAATAAGCCTAAATATAACGCTTGGAATTAAGGATATTAATAGGCCTAGATATAACACTTTTAAGGGTATTCATAAACCTAAATAAGCCCAAATATGTATGAAAGAGCCCAAAATCAAGACTAATATGGAAACATGAAGCGCTAGAATAGGATCACGACCCAAAAACGAATCGCGGCGATCCACTCACGTTCCCGACCCTCGATCCGGGTCGATCGACCCGGGGTCGCGGAACGCGGCATCGATCCCGAACCTGGCAACTATGTTCTCGAGTCCACGATCCAGCAAGCTAATTTTTACCTGCTTTCCAGTAACTATGATTCAATACCTAAAAATTAACTTTTACTGATCATACACTACAAAACTATCCAGAATAGGTCCAGGATGCAATATAACTACCGGAAATCCAATTCGGAACATGGGAGCATATGCTCCCGCGCCGGGAAAAACTATTTTGAAATGTCAAAAAATTCTAAACAAAAATTTCGCATGTACGTTTCAACATTTTAAGTGTGCACGCCAAGTTTCACCGAAAACCAACATTTTTTGTAGCTGGTGTAAAAAAGACAAAGAAATGTCTCATACAATGCCATTTTTTAAGACTAAATTTTGTCTTTTTTACACACGAGTCATGAAATGTCGGTTTTTCGTGGAACGACTTTGTAAGCATATAGAATGTCGAGACATACGCGTCAAATTTTGTGTCCAATTTTTTTGACGTTTTGAAATGTAATTAAATCAAAATTTAAAAATCAGGAGCATATGCTCTACATGCTATAATATTTCTCGAAAACTTCAGATTGGAATAGAATTTCCAACTTCTTTTAAGGTTTCCATCATGGATAAAAAAAATACTGGTGTAATACCTTGTTCAAAGACAATCCCATTCACTAAATTATTGCATGACACTTGAGCCCCATTTATCATTACAACCTGCACTTAACAATGTTTTTCCAAAAATAAAGCCATCCAAATTTTTATATTTTTTAACCAAAAAATCAGTAGACTTAGCTTCCATGCCATAGTGATCCTAGATAAGAAAATGTAACTGTTTTAGTTCCATTGCCGGTATCTGCATAAACCCCTTTGATTTTTGAAAGTAAAACAAAAAAGTATGGCCTATAAAAGTTAAAGGCTGAACAATAGTAAGCCCACATCTTACAGTAGATATGAAATTATCAGCTTCTCTCCATATTTTTCTAGCAAACTTTTGTGGAAAGCTTAGACCTATTTACACGAAAATTAATGCAAAGTTCGGTCTATTAACGCATATAGCCCCTACCTTACAAAAGATCTAGACATTTTCTTTCCTTATATTCCAAGTTAACTGCCTGTTTGTAGGTTTCAAGATATTTACATGGCAGCAGTCTCACCCGTCATTGGTGGAACATCTCGAACCGAAAGGCTCGGACATTCTCAGCAGGAGCGACTTCTGACCAATTTGCAATCACAAGGTAGCAAAGAGTGAGAAATTTTTGCTCGACATCATCATAATGCACCGAGGCAGAACCGATTCAGAATTCAAAAACCTCAGATTCACAATTGCCTCAGTAGCACTGACCAGAACATCTCAATCAACAACACCTAAATTTCCAGGTACCACCATTGTGGCAAAGAAGCATCCGACAAAGACCACCATCATGGTTTCCATCGCTTGGGCGTCGGCATCGACAGCAGATCGACATGAGCAGCACAGAGCAGCAAGATGAGCATCGTACTCGTGTCTGTGCGCGACGGCATCATGGCCAGCTTCAGCTAATCCTGACATCAAGCACGCCAAAAGAAAATCTTCCAACAGGACACATACGCCTGAATTCAAGCAAGAACACGGCTGCCACTTCTTGTCTATTTTCCGTAAGAATATCGTAACATGCCTGTTCTCCTCCTCACTAACTTGCATGCAGAAAATGCTCCTTCCCGGTTACATCTAAGACGCAACGATGACTGAACCAACTGTCCAATCCGAACAGAAAGTCTCACTCGCAGGCACCGAATTCAGAATAGAAAGTACCACCAGCTTGCTCAATATCATTATTTTGCTGCACCAATTTGATCCCAGTTTCAGCAATTTGAGTCTCTGTTCCATTATAAGAGCTCAGTTATCAACCAGTATCACCGCCCAGACCAAACTCACCATTGCAAGTCTCCATAACACCACAAGTACACGTTGGAGAATTTTATTTGGATGAGTAAGACTGCGGGCTGACAAACAGGAGGTGAAAAACATGATAGGCGGCGAAGGGTAGGCTCACTGGGGCATGCCTGTCTTGGCGACTGCACGACGCTGCCTTTCTATCGAAACACTCTGCGGCCGAACGAGCAGCCCACCACGCGAGCAGAGTACCCCGTCGAAGTTGTTGCCGCCGTAATTTTGGACCAAAAAGGCTCACCTGCCTATGCGCTGGTGTGCCATGTGCGTCCTGATAGCACACGCGCGTCCTCATGCCCTCTGTGGCGAGCAGCCGCTGGAAGCATCTTGACGGAGAGCACATCTCCGCTGCCCCCATAGCACATCTCGGAGAGGATGAAGTTCACGAGCAGATCAGCCGATCCCGTGGTCATCCGGAGAGGGGATCGAAAGGGGAAAAGAAGCTTGCGACGGAGGGCAAAACGGTTCGACGACACGGAGTTGGAGCACTGCACTGCATCTGCATGTGCATCCATGTAACCGACCAAGAGAACCGCCATGGCTAAGGATAAGGCGCAGAAAGGTGGGCCCGACCAGAGGCATTCGGTTGGAGCAACGAGAGCTCCCCTATTCCTAGGGAGCTTAGATATCTTAAAAGATGGACCAAAGAACTTATAAGCGAGCTTGGGATAAGGTCAGTTTACCACAATTGCTTGAGCGTAAGGCTCTAGTTTCATCAACACCTTGTCCCCAGCCTGAAATGTGCGCTCAGTTCTCTTGCTATATGCATAGATTTTATCAAAGTAAGGTGTTGCTTGAGACTGTCTAGTTGAACTGCTCTATGAGTTAACACCCATGCAACATGAGAGGTGTCCTCCACCACCGGCATAGCGCAGACGTTTGGCTCATGCCCATACAAAGCATTGAACTACATGTACCCCAACGAGGTATGAAAGGAAGAATCGTGTGAGAGAATTGATCATACTTGGGCCTTTCCATTGCATGTATATTTATACAAAAATTATAATTCTAATTATAAATGAGAGATCACAACAATTAGGACTCTCTACGATTTAGAGGATCAGGGAGTTATATCTGTCACATAATGTGACATATCTCTAACACTCTCCCGCAATCACAACGGGAGGAGTACGGACGTTGAGACTAGACCGAAAATCCAGAAGCAACGGTGATGGAAGACCATTCGTTAAGATGTCGGCGAACTGTCATTTGGTTGTGAATCAGGAGCATTCCCTTTCATATTCCTATCCATTTACGTAAGCTTAAGAATATGGTGAATGGAAAGTGGTAGAGTATTTGCTTTGAAAGAAAATTGCTAGTTGGAAACTGGTAGACAGGTCATGGATTTTATGTGCAACCGTTTGGAAATGATAGCTCGAGATTTATTCAACCGATTAGCCTGATGTCCTATTAACAGATTAGCTTGTTGATTATGTGGAGTCTTATATCTATCTTTTCTACCTTTAAGTGGCTGATTCATACAATGACACATTGTGATCCTTGAGTTATAATAAGTATATTGCTCAATACTAAAATAAAGGATATATGCATCAATTGATGCAGAGGCTGATGCGTCTACCATCCTTTTCCGAAAAAAAATGGGCTGTAAAAAAGTCTCTGCCGAATATAAATGAGGGAACCCACGAAGAAGCTACAATCGACCATCCTAGAAACAAGTATTGTGATATTGAACAATTCTAGGTTTCCAGCTCGACATTTTTTTTTTCTCAAGAGTACGCTGAAGGCGTATCATATTTTTTATAGAAGGCAGAATTTTGATTACGAGACGACTACTACTCGCTGCGAACAACGAGCGCAGTACGAACGTTACACTGGGCTGGTCCGAAGACAGCCACCACCAAAATTACAACCACGACACAAAAGAGGCTATCCTAAGTTGAACATCAAAGCCGCGTCTCGCTCCACGCCGGTCACCTCCGAAGGACAACAAATCCACGTGGACTCTCCTTGTCAACGCACCATCAAAGGAGAAGATGGCGGTCCTTGCTCGGTCCCGATAAAGACGCCGCCGTGGACTCTCCGGCGACGTCGTACATAGCGCCCACCGACGATCAACCTTGGATAGCGACGAGCACTGGAGGAATGCAACAAGAAACGACATGCAGTGTCTCCAAACGCAATGCTCCCAACGGAGGGACAACATCAAGATGACGCCATTGTGCCGATTCAACTCCAAACCTAGGCTTTTGCCCGAAGACAACACCAAGCCAGAGCGGGAGCGGGGAAGTGCTGACACACCTCAATGATGCCTCCAAGGAGGGTAACGATGCCCATGGGCGCCATCGCCGCCGGAACTAACAAGGCGGGCTAGACTTCCGTCCATAATGCCGCACACCACCCACACTACCTGCAGGAATGGGGCACTTGATCTTGTCAACCACATCGCCACCGCCGCAGCACATCGACATCGCAATCAAAACCTGGTGGTCCACCAACTCCTGGCACCAGCTGAGAAGACGCCCTCATCTCCTGCTCTGACATGAACCATAGCTGACCACCACCCGCTCTAGGCCTCCCTCGCCGTGCTCGTCACGCCACTCCTGGCTGACAGCCACATCATTTCAAGCCTAGATCCAGCCCATGAAGGGCGCAGATCAGGCCATGCGCCTCCGCCTCCTTCCTCCTTGCTAGCATCGGGAGGGCGGTGATTCCTATTTATCGCCCGCGGGCACGCTAGAATGCGTTGCCCCCGCGGGCGAGGCGATGGGCCGCGGCCCACCAACGGGGATGCTTGTCTTTTTGGTTTTTTCCTTTTCCGGTTTTATGGGTTCTTTTGGTTTTTGTTTTTTTGGATTTCTTTTGGTTTTTCTTTTTCATGTCCTTTTCTGTTTTTCTTTTTTGAAATTCTAAACATTTTCATTTTTTTAAAAAAAATCGAACATTTTTTCAAATTTGAGCATTTTTTTAGGTTTGAACTTTTTTTACATTTGAACATTTTTCACGTTTTAACATTTTTTATGTTTGAACATTTTTCAAATTTTAAATTTTTTATGTTTGAACAATTTTTATATTTTAACATTTTTTTGCATATGAACATTTTTCAAAAATCGAAAAGTTTTTGTTCAAATTTAAAATTTGTTCTGAATTTGTTCAAATTCGAATTTTGTTCATCTATAAATTTGTTTAAATTCAAAAACTGTTCGTAATTCGTATTTTTAGAAAACCTTAATTCTCAAAACATTCGATTTAGAAAAACAAAAGAGATAAAGAAAATAGAAAAAAGAGGAAAAAAGAGTTGTACCTGTTATTGGGCCTCACCCCATTACCTGCCCACAAAGATGCGCTACGTGCGGGACGCTATCTCGCACGCCAGCGGGCGGAAACTAGGATCCCCGGGAGGGCGTCGCGCACATCCGCGACCTTGAGGCAGCCAGCCGCTGAGCCCTCGACGCACTCCACGCCGCCGCCGCCACCGCCACACCCAACCTGCACCGACGATCACCACACACCCACCTCTGCTGTGTCCCACGCCGAAACCTCCTCTCCTCAGCGCCTCCCTGGATAGCCGGCGAGCATCTCCGACTCCGCGCGCCGCCGCACGCATGCCACCTACGCCGCCCTGGAGACGTCCCCCCCCCCCCCCCCCCCCCCCCCCCGCGCGAAGGGAGCCCGTCGGGGCGCGCCGACCCTTCCCTCCGCCTTCGATGGCCGGGCGCGGCCGCGGCCGCCACCGCCGACGCCGGCGGCGGCAGCGGACGAAGGGAGGAGATCGAAGGCACTTTTTTTTAGGGTTATAGGGGTTGCTCTGGAGCGGCCTGCGCGAGCCGCCCGAGAGCGTTTGTTTTCGTGCTTCAACTTGTGACCTGAAGGTGTGCTCGTCCAGCTCGACATTTCACATGGAGGCACGGTATCTGCGTCTATATTTAATACACTTGTTGGCAAAGATTATAAAGCTTTTGCCACCGATATCTATCTGTGAGCATGATGAATTGGAATGGAAAAGAAGCCAGCTTGCATAAACCTTGAGCTAGTCCTTGCGTACTTTTCTAGGTTAAATAAACCGATCGATCCAGAAGAGACGACTTCTATGGCATACAAGCAGTACGCACGTCTTGAGTTGACCTGTATGCTCTACAAAAAAGATATATGGATGTGATATTCGATGGCAGAGAGACAAAAGTTGATAGAAAAATGCACTCATTGCCTGTGACAGGTCACATCCATTCGAAACCTTTTGTTTAGCCGTGTTTTCCAGCCTTTTGTCTAAAGATGAAACGAGAAGAAGTTGCTGCCATGAGCTAGATTCGTACGACATTAGTATGCAAAGTGAGCGATCCCTAATGGGCGGCTTGTTCTGAATTTTTCTGATGACCTGGGCTGCAAGTCTTGTTAGTCTAACAAACTAATACCATATTGGGGATCGCCAAGTTGACAAACTGCAAGCATGCGTGTATATAAACACCCATTTAAACTCTCACTAATCAAGAAGGCGGACGATAACTAGAGGTGGAGCTGATTTCGTCTCTGGGCGTACGGATGGGCACTCCGGCAGCAGGTATGGATCGATGAACACAAACACATAGCAAGCTGTTGGTCCTAACTATCAAAGTTTTGGTGAGGTGGGGAGGATAAGCTCTGGCGTGTCAGTCCATCAAAGTGAAAGCAAATTTTAGTACCTCCCTTCTGGATTTTTGTTTTGATGCGCTAGCACTTGGTCTATGCCATTCTTAGTACGTACGCTCTGCAACTAATAACTAAGTATATCGATCATTGGATCGCTACAGGTTCTTAAGGAACGGGGCTAACTTTATGGGGAAAGAGAGCTAGCTAGCCTTGGTGATCAGCGGCGGTGGGCTTCTTGGAAAATATTAGGAAAAAAGAATTACAAAGTTATTTTTGCTGTATATTGATGAAGAATTTGCACTTTATTATTTGTGTGAAACTTTTTTTATAAATCAAATGACATATTTTACCTCCATATATTCTTGTTGTGACACTACTCACGCCATTTACCCCAGAAATTCATGTTGGCGACACTAATTACACATTGCTAATATCAAAATAGGTAAGTAGTGTTACAAATGTAAAAATAGAGAGTAAGGCATGGCCTTTTTTTATAAAATTGAGTAAGTAGTGTCACAAATTTTAAGTTCAAGGGTAAATGATTTTTTTAATGGAGTTAAATATTTTCAGGGGTAGATACTGTCATTTGGTATTTTCTGTTTTGATTAAGGGACTCTTGATATATTTAATTATCGGGTATATTTTGTACATTCAATATATGTGGTCAAATTTCATCCTGCAGTGAAGCAATTGTATCTAAATAAGAACATTTAAAAACAATCATACGTTTTACTGGGACTTATTTTTGCCCACAAAAGTCTAGCCATGGGGAATTAAAAAACTTTAGCAAATCGTTTAAACAAAACTTGAGTAAATCGTTTAAACAAAAAAATAGTGCTGCATTGGAAAGAGATGGTGGACAATATGTATTTGAAAGATGTTGCTTCCTTGTTTGACCTCTCTTTTCTCATCTATTTTATTTAATTTTGTTAATTAGTTATTCTCACGTATTGTAGATTTATAGTTAGTATTTATCTGAAAGATGATGCATCCTTGGTTGATCTCCATTTTTCTGCTCTTTTACGCAAAAGAGAAGAAAAAAGAGTGATCAGTGCCACGCGCGATGAGAAGCCTCATGCGCCTAATTCAGGTTACATGATCTGGCCGCAACCAATAGGATTAGAAATTACATCACATGCATTTGTAAGCTACCGTCCGTCTACAAGTGGTGGCTCCTATGGAGCACATAATCCCTGTTGGATCTACGTTTTTCAGAACACACAAGCTTTACGCCCCTCAAGTTTTTTTTGCCAAATCTGTGTAGGTCGGCCAACCAGCTAGCTAAATTTGGCAAACAATTTTTTTTTGGATCCAACATGTAGATCAAAGAATGACATCTTTGAAGTTTGTTTTTTGTCAAAGATAATATCATTTCAACAATTCCATTTAGCTCAACATAAGGCACTTGCCGCAACCAGATGAATTCCTTAAGTTTGTCCCACAATCGCTGAAACATGTTGGAGACACTAGTCGGTAGTGGTAACTTATAGGAATACTAATAATCCTCTAAATGACTAAAATGTCTAAACTAAGCCTTGAACATGTAGACAAAAGCTAAATAGACCTATGCCCCGACAGGGAGTACAGTCAAGGTTTGTTTTGGACTTCTCTTCTTACAAGTTAAAAGTTTTTTTTAAGACTTTCTCCCAAATGACCAAGAATACATGCTGAATTTTCGTTGTATATTGATAAGGGAATTATGTGTTCGTTATAGAGTAATTGACATATTATACACCACAAATGCTTGTCGTCAATTACCCCATAACTCCAACTCTATTACCCCTCGCCGTGACTCAATGCTGGGCGAGCCAAACAGGAGCGAGCTCCTGTTTTTCTCGGTAGGTATTGCAATGCATGCTTGCCCAACATTTATTCACTCGATTGGTACACAGGCAGTGGGGGACTGGACGTTGTGGCGGTGGTGCCACTTGGCAGCACACTCGACGTCGGGATAAAGATGAACAATATGCAGGCAATGATGCAGGGCCTGATTAGGACGCTGACCCCGGTGGATCGGCTCTGCATTGTCACCAGCGGCGATGGTTTTGAGCAGCGAACCAAGCTGGACTACATGACCCTGGGTCACCAGAAGGTCCTATACGATTTTGTCGGGGCAATCCGCCCGCGCGACTGTCGTACGAACATCGTCGCTGCCGTCAGCTTGGCGCATGTTCCAAGGCTCCAGTGTCCCGACAGTCAAGAGGTACTTCTCGACGGTGCCCGTCTACCCGATCGCTCTCGCCGTCGCCGGGCAAATCGATGACAACGTATGTATACATACCGCCCTACTGTACTTGGTAAGTAAGCTGAGTTTAGTAGTCTCATGTGTTGTGTATTGGTATTTGGTAGACGCTGCGCACCATCGCGATGAATTCCCAGGGCGGGAGGGTCTACGGACTGGGCTGCAATTCGTTGGAGAGCATCCTCCTCGAGAACGGCGAAGAGAAGCCTCGTACTACAAAGAAGGGTGCCATTCCAGTCATTCATTGAACAACTAGTAGTACCATATGATCATGCATTATACATTTGTTCTTCCATTACTTGTTTTTTGAGCACGTACGTATGCTATTGATTTGCAGGAAGAGCTGGGAGGGAGGGTTTGGACCTGGTGGTGGTTCTAGACGTGAGACTCCACCTGGTTGACCCCACCGCACGGTTGAACGATGCCCTCAAGTTGCTCATCAAAAACCTCACATCTCGGGAGCGACTCTCCGTGGTCGTCTGCGACGGTCCACTAGTCCTAAGGCGCAGCGCGCTACGCTGTGTGGACCAACGTCCCTATGAAAACCTCAAGATGCGCATGGACATCACTTGCAGAGGAAGACCTATGGGGGTTACCGGTTTCTTTGGCATCGACACGGCGCTGGGGGTTATCAACAGCCGCGTGCACCGAGTAGGCCATCCTGCTGCGGTCATCTTCTTGTCCAAGGTGGACCCCAACCAAATTGCTGATCACAGTAAACCTTGGTATACCGGCGTCACCAATGTACCTATTCACGCGTTTGCATTTGACCTGGTCAATTCCGTATATGATCACCTGGTACGCCGCTCCATCTCTCTCTTGTGGACTACTTTCTACTTACGTTATGTTTTTAGTACAGATCCGATATTCTAGCTAAGGAGGAGGGTAGCTACCCACTCTCGGATACACAACAAAAATAGTCGGAAAAAAAAAAACGCTTCGGCCCCCCCCGAGTCGCTCTCCCGAGGGCGACTGCAACCCTAGCAGCCGGGCCTCTCCTCACTGCCGCCGCCTTCCCTGCCGCCGCCTGAGGAGGTCGCTACACTTGTCCGGGTGGTCTCCGGTGAGGGTGGCGGTGAGGATATGCGCAGCTCCGCTCTCCGGAGGGCTTTGGAAGCCGGGGCGCCGGCCCTAGCTGGCGAGGCGACGTCGACCGGAAGGCGGGTGGCGCGCGCTGGTCCTGGCCGGACTCCTCGGCCGTGTGGACACGAGGAGCCGGTGGAAGTCTCTGCCGCGGAGCAACGGCTCTCCGGTGTCCCCTGCGACCACCGCCCCCTTTCTCTCTGCGCTAGATCCGTAGAGTACGGTCCTCGGACCGCTCGATCTGGGCACGTGCGTGGTGGCTGGGAAGGATCCCGGGGGAAACCCTTGGTTGGCTGCCAGCCAGCCACTCCGGCAATGACGAAGATCGTCGTTCTCCTTCTTGAAGGGCTGTTGAGGTATCCTTTCCCCACTTTCCCCTCCATTTCCTGGGTGAAAACCCAAACCTTGGCTGGGCGACGATGGCGCTCCGGCGTCGTTCTCCTCCTTGGAGGCGCCGCTTTGGGATGTAGGGCAGAGTGGTCAGCGGTGTGGTGACGACGATGATGGTGTGGTTCAGGCGGGGCGTGGCGAGGTCGGAGGTGTCAACCAACATGTTCAAGGTCATCTGTGGGTGCTCTGCCTCTTCTCCGTGGTGTGTTTGCTGGTAGGACGACACCCTCGAGCCTGGCTGGGGAGGGAAGGGCTCCCTCCTCCAGCAGCAGCACGACGAGGTTGCCATCGATCTAGTTTTTCATCTCGTTGACACTGGTTGCTCCTTCTTCTTCGCTGATGCCCCTGTCTGCTCTATACACGGCGAGTTCTTCGGCTTGTCCAAGATGGTTCCTTCTAGCGCTGCATCATGGAGCTCGGGTGCGTGTTCAGCGGCGTGGCGGTGGACACCGCTGGAATCGAGCAATTTAGTGGTTGCTCCAGGATTGTTGCAGGTTCAGGCTTGCCTGCGGCTTTGCCTTGTAGTTTCTTAGCGTTGTGCCTTCTTGTTCAAATTTGTGTAATCAGCATCTTGTATCCTAGCCGGTTGATTGCTTTATTAATTTAAAGTCGGGCTCTCCGAGCCTTATGTTTAAAAGCTACCCAGTCTCAAACCGCCTTGTTTGAAGATCCTTGTTGGTCAAACAAGGTTGCGATAAGCTCAACGATGCTAGTCTATTCCTTTACCAAGTAAGAGTGAAAAAGAAGTCAAAGCGAATAATTTCTTGATATATGTGGTGCCGTTAGGTGATCAACTCATACACGAAGAAGTCCCCGGGCGGAGGAGTGTTCATCTACGTGCCGCCCGGTGAGGACCTAACCAAGACATTCCAGGAAGCACTGAATTTCATCCTCGACAAGAAGCCGGCGGCGACAGCAGCGGTGCGCCGCACCCCCAGTATGCATGACGACGATGTCGAGCCGAGTAAAGGTACCATCGACTACCGTACCACCGCATGCACACTAGTCATCTTGGCGTTGATGTATATCTGTACATGTAGCAGGGCACAGCACTACGATGGCGGAGCCAGAGACGACGGTTTTAGCACCTCAGGCTCAGACCATGTACGATGACGAGACGCCTCCTCCTTCGGATCCTGGTATATATATATATATGACGGTCACCGGATCGAGCGAGCAGCTATGCTAACTTGCCGGCTAGTACATTCATTCGTTGATCAACTCACTGAATTGAACGAGAGGCTTGACAACTAATGCACAAGTTGCTTCGCAAGAAGGCAGCACTGCTAAAGAAGCCCCTTCCACCATGAACGACGACGAGAAGCCTCCTGCTCCTAATTCAGGTAAGCGAGTACGTATGGAGGACAGGTAGCTACACATCCCATGAGTGTGTGATGACTGACTGATGTAACTAACGCTGCAGGGAGCAACACGGCGGGTCTTGTGACTATGAGTCCGCCAAGGTATGGTAAGAAAAACGCGGCGCTGACCGCAGACTCCATGACGGTGGTGGTGGAGCTCAACGCCGTGAGCAGCCCCGCGGTGAGGGAGGGGCTGGACCTGGTGGCCGTGCTCGACGTGAGCGGCAGGATGGACAAGGCCAACAAGGCCAGGATGAATTCCGCCCTCAAGTTCGTGATCAAGAAGCTCACCCCCACGGACCGCCTCTGCATCGTCACGTTCGCTGACGGAGCCACCAGGCACTGCCCACTCCGTTCCATGACCGCAGCTGCACAGAGGGAACTCAGGGCTATCGTAGACGACGCTGTAGAACAGACCGGCGGTGGATCCAATATAAAGGCTGGCATGGACACCGCGCTGGCCGTGCTCAGCAGCCGCAACCACACCAAAGGTCGCACGGCCAACGTCTTCCTCCTGTCCAACGGCGTGCAGTCCACCGGCGGCGACGCCAGGCTTGTCGACGTCAGCAGTGTTGCCGTGTTCACTTTTGGCATCGGCAGGGACACTGATAACGTGGTACGTACAACATAAATTAAGAGGTTGCGATTTAATAGTATATATATACTCGTGCTGAAATTAGTATGTTGATTGTAGGTGCTCAGCACAATCGCAAGGAAATCTGCGGGCGGGACTTTCAGCACCGTCAGGGACGGAGCGGATCTGACCACGCCCCTTGCTGAGCTGCTTGCCGGGACCCTCACTGTGGTTGCTCAGGACGTGGAGCTCACCCTCAAGCCCAACAGGAAAGAGAAGCATCTGGACAACATGGTTGTTGCCCCTGGTCTGGACTATGAGCAGACCGCCGACGGTGCCACCGGTAAGATCACCGTCAAATTCGGCGCCCTCTTCAGCGGAGAAACCCGCAAGGTTGTCATCAACATGACGCTTCTTTCCACCATTATCGGCCACGAAGAGGATGAGGAGGATAATGAGGCCGAGGAGGAGGACGCCAAGTTAGCATATGCCAAACTCAGCTACAACAGTCAAGGGAAGGAAGATAGTGGTAAAGCACCGCGGTTAATCCAGATACGGCGCACCCCGAACCCAGCAGCTGCCGGCGATAGGAACACATTCCTGGTGCTGGCCGAGGTGGCGCGTCGGAAGCACGCGGAGTCGATCGGGGAGGCAAGGAAGCTGGCCGACGCCGGGAACCTTGAGGACGCAAAGGGCACGCTGAGGGACGCGCTCAACAATGGTCAGAACATGGTTGATACACTCCGTGAAGAGCTTCGGCAGCTGCTCGCACTCATGGACAACAAAGCCATATACCACGAACGTGGCCGACCCTACGCTCTCGCCTGTGAGACCTCCCACGGCCGTCAACGCTTCGCCACCAAGGGAGATGATAGCCGTAGCTTCGCCACGGACCGCATGGACACCTACCGGGATCAGGTCACCCAGTTCGTCAAGGACCACACCGTGCCCTTGCCCAACGCAGACGACGACATGGCCGATGATATTGCCGCCAGCCCAATGGCCGCCGTGTCCCCGCAGCTTACCCTGTACCTCGAGACCGCTATCACTGCGCTGCAGGAGATCCAAAAGATTATCACCGCACCTTCGATCAAGCGCAAGCCTACCAAAAAGCGCACCACCTAGCCACCACTTGCACTTCATCCCCTTCGCCTTGCCTTCTTTCTTCTATTATTTCTCACATTTTTTTGACCTTTTTTATTGCATAGTTCAGTGTACTCAAATTATTACAAGAATGGATCAGAGAGAGTTGAGAAATATATCGACCATCAAAAAATAAAAATTAATAAAGAGCTATCCATTTTGTAATCTACTAGTGTGCGGCTTTTGCTTCAGTGCACCCTCCTTTTAAAACTCAAACACAATAACGGCTGAGATCCCTCGATACCCATTTATTATTAGGGGTATGATGGTATTTAACAAATTACTAATTATTATTAATGAATAATTAAGTGGTATCCGACCTGTATACCCAATCAAATACAGTACAAGCGCTGATATATGTACCGCAAATTGCGTCTGACGCTCGTACGTACTAAACTACCGCTGCCTACCAAATATGGTTGTCTTCTTCCTTGTTCGCCGCCACCGCTGCCATGGTTTCCTTCGGTACTGCCGCTTTGTTGTCGCTGCCATACCTGCAATCATCGCGTCCTCCGCACTTGGTCGTCGTCGCCGACACTGGTGCAACCATGCCGTCCGCTGCCAAAGCCTGTCCGTCTAACTTAGCCACAGTTTCACCCGCCTGGCCGCTTCTTTTCCAGCGCCTTGGCATGCCTCATGCTTCCTTGCACATGCACGCAGCCATTAAGCTTTGCTGCAGCTTGCTTAGGTAGCTAGCTAGCCACACATGCATTCATCTGGCCTATGCATCCGGCTACAAGCTTGCTTTCTCTACAGATTTGCCCGCACGAACGCAAACTGTGGCATGTCCGCTTTCCCTATGTTCCATTGCCGTCGTTTCGAGGGGGAAAAGGAGCTGTGTAGCGGCGGGTGGCTGGTCGAGGGAGGCAAGAACGGTGGCGGCGGGTAAACGGTCGAGGGAGACAGGAGCGGGGCTGACGGCTGGCCGCCGGTGGAGTGAGGAAGCAGGCGACTACGGGTGGGAGCGCTCGACGGGATCGTCTATTCCTATACCTATGTTTTTGTATGTATGGGCTTGGATACGGATCATGGCAGGCCAGGATTAATTAGCAACTAATCAATAAAAGTAGAAAGACTATACTAACCTATTGAGATTGGCCTAGGGGGGGGGGGGGGGGGGGGCACTGAAGCAACCCTCTAAAAATAACAATCATGAGTAACTATTAACAGCCGGTTACATCCAGTAATCATAGACTTCCACGGATTCTCTAGAAGAATATATGACCAAAGTTAAATTCAGTGCGCTTGGATAACCTGCAATTTTTTTTTACCCATTTGTTTGTTAAAGACAAAATTATTCATGCACGCCCAAATGGATCAACACAAAGCTGATATACCAAATATGTATTTGAGCCTTTTAATTTTTATCAACCCTATTTAACCTGTTGCCAAACATATTAGCTATACTTGTAAGTGGAGTTATATTATATGCAAAGAAAGCCATACACCATATAATACGAGCAAATGGACATGATAAAAACAAATGTTTTATTGTCTCCATTAAGTTACAGAAGCAACATTTTTTACATCCATATCAATTCCGTTTTGCTAAATTATCTTTTGTGAGGAGCACTTTGTTGTTGAGAAACCACATAAATTTTTTAATTTTTAATGGAGCTTTTATACATAAATTTTTACATTAAATAGCCCATTCGGTGTAAATTTTCAAATAAAAACATCTGGTGTTTCAGAAATCTGAAACGTCACTAGCCGTTGACATGAATGCAACCAGTTGATCCATGTATTGCCAACTAACGCCCTCCTAAAAGCAATATTCAAGGGTGTTTAGAGGAGATCATTGGCAACTAATTTTTTTTCACTGTGCAATGTCATATAAAGACGGATATTGTTGTGCTAGTGAAGTGTCGCCCAACCAAGTGTCTTCCCAAAATATTTCTAAAAGAACCTTTATAAAAAAACTCTTTCTTGATCCATCACCTTACTTAAAAGAACCTTTATAAAAAAAACTCTTTCTTAACATGCATAAGCCATTTCCAAAAAGGTGAATCTCTGGGTTTAACCTCAACTTGTGGCAGCGTCTTATTACGAAGGTACTTATTTTGCAACAATTCTTGTCATATTCTCTCTTCGTTAAGTAGTTTAAACAGCCATTTGGAAATATTTTTTGGGCAACAAATGATATTCCACTTTATTAACCTATATTTCTTTGTAGTTCCCTAACTTTGCAAGAAGAATCTAGACTGAAAAAAATCTAGCCATTTTCTTACCCCTTTAGATATTTCCAAAATAGGAGAGCATAAACATTGGCAAACTGGTTAAAACTAAATTTATGTACCCAAACTGATCCCCATAAGAGAGTAAGCTACTTTGCCAACAACCAAGCTTTGCAACGCAACGACTCTTGACTGGGTTTCATTCAGCATTTCTGAGTTTTTTTATGATGGATAGGTAAGATACCGAAAAGGTAGAGATCTAGTCTCACAACCCAAAAAAAGTTTGTACTCCTGCTCCATGTCTATCTGCTTCTCTAAACAGAAAAATTCATTTTTATAAAATTTAATTTTTAAATCTGATAATTGCTCAAAAATACTAAGTATTAAATTCATGTTCACAACCTTTTTCTAAATCATGTTCCATGAAAAAGATCGTGTCATCCACATACTCCAAGATAGAGACCCCAACCTCCATTAAATAAGGTATAAGGCCTCTAACCTGACCATCTTTCTTTGCTCTTGTGATAAGAATGGCCAACATATTAGCAATATATAATTAAAACTAGAGACAGGTGTGCAGTCCCTGCAGGTGTGGCTAGTATTCTCATTCAATTGAGGACTGTCTTAATTAATTCTCACCAAAGTGATGTCATCCCCGTATCTTTGTAGTACTATATATGAATATTCTTGCATATGAAACGCCTTACACGAACATACCCGTGTGCTTGTAATACGTTTCACTCCAAAACACTCAGCTCCTAATGAAGCACAATGGAAATCCCACAGAACTATATTGTAATCATGGAGCAAAAGATCGAACATTACATTTCATAATAAAAACATACTACATGGAAATCCCACAGAGCTATCTTAGTGACATAGGTTTTAATTGTAACTCGAGAAAATCACAAAAAAAAACCACTACGATTCAAGGCAATTTGCCATCGGTATTGGTTGATAGTGTCACGGAAAACACTGGAGCAACAGTGGAATAAGCTCAGTGCGTCTAAGGGCCCGCTTAGATTGTCGTATTTGCCCCGTAATCGGATCATTTTAGTGTGGACGGGGAAAATATTGGGTAACTTCCAAAAACTGTGCTTGGATTGTCGTTTTATATATCCTCCGGTTCCGGCTGATTTCAGCCAATAACTACAGTCGAATAAGCTCAATGCGCCTAAGGGCCCGCTTAGATTGTCATATTTGCCCCGTAATCAGATCATTTTAGTGTGGGCTGAGAAAATATTGGGTAACTTCCAAAAACTGTGCTTGGATTGTCGTTTTATATATCCTTCGGTTCCGGCTGATTTCAGCCAGTAACTATCGGTATTTTGTACGGACCATCTGACAGAGAAAAATCCACCCGTTTCATTGTGGTGCACAACAATACTCGTCCGTCAGTTTCAACGCACGTGAAAGTTAACCAAGTTCCCAAGCGAGGCCTAAGGCCGACTTCTTTTCGGCTTAAGCTTATGCAGAAGCCGGCTTCTCGAAAACGGTAGGGAGAAACTGTAGTGGGAGAAACTCCTAGAAGCCCCACCGAACACTTCTTTTGTGCTTTTAGAAAATTGGCTTGTTGGATGTGTTGCACCGTGAAATCTCTGTAACGCCCCTAAATTAACAATATAAGCTAGATAAGTCGTAATACCATATATATTAGTTTTGAGTGTAGAATGAACTAGAAATAAATAAAGATAATTGCGAATAGTTCAATAATAATAGAACCAAAGGTGCGATAGTATAATTCATTAGATGCCAAAATAAAATGAAATATTTTTGGTGTTCTTCAAATTACAATAACAATAACTTTTTAAGCAACCAAACTTTCAACAATGGTTGGCGTACTGCACACATGGTGGCATCACAAGAAGACGAAGCGTGTCCACTAGTAAAAGATGCGCTGTCCTCATGGACATATGGGGCACGCTCAAACTGGTCGAAATCAAATAGCTTACTATCACGAATGAAGTTATGCAAACACATGCATGCAGTGATGATCTTCGTTTGCGTTAGAGGATCATGAAAATGTGAAATCAATCCCTTCCAGATGCATGTTGGATCAATCCCTTCCAAACAGCGTAATCCTTTTTTAGTGTTTCCCACCTATTTTTCATTTGCTTGCGAACATAGTTTCTCTTTGTACGCTCGTTAAATTTCCTAACCAAATTTGCATATCCAGTGGCATTCAAAACTTGCACGGGACGATTATTTGCATTCACTTCTTCAATGCACATGTCAAGAAAAACACGGTGAGCAACGACATCCCAATTTGCTTTCACGTGTTTTGGCTTTTCCATCTAGATGCATAACAACAGGAGTAAAAACGACCTCATCATCTAACATACTATCCAATAGATTGACAGAGACATGAATCATAAGCATGTATGCAAGAAATGGACAGAGACGGAAAATAATATCACACATATGGATTTATTTTTGGACAGAGACATGAATCAGCAGTACCAGACATATCCAGGGCAAAAAATTAACCATGAATCACACATCTACTCACAACCACAAACATTTGACACAAGCATGAATGGTATCAGATCTTGGAAGAAATACAAGATGTGCAATAGAGGACAAAATGGAAAGAGCTGACTGATTACCATCGGCTGGGGCGTTGCCATAGAAAGGTGGAGGCGAAGCTACGCGCGACGAAGTAGGAGCTACGACCGGCGGAGGTGATGTCGGCTGCAGGCGGAGATGCAGGACCTCCAAGCGGGGAACTTGCGACCGACGAGCGGGATGGAGATGCTCCGATCTGCAGCGGAGATGAGGGGGGAGATGCCAGCGGTGGGTCAGTGATGCGGCACGGTGTGTTGATGTAAATCACCGTCCAGTTGGGAACCCCAAGAGGATGGTATGATGAGCACAGCAACAAGCTTTTCCCTCAGTAAGAAACCAAGGTTTGTCAGTCCAGGAAAAAGCCAAACTCCAGAAGGTGATGCTTGCTAGCCTAGTGACTTCCAACAAGGGCGCCGTTTACGATTCTTGTTAGTGCGTCTTCAACTAGTAGCAACGTGGAACCTGCACACAACACAACCATTGCTCCCAACTTACGATGAGGTTGTTAGTCTCACCGGTTTGCTGTAAACAAAGGAATGAGCGTATCGAGTGGAAAGCAATAGTAGTATGCGAGAAAATAAACAATGTGAGTAAAGTAAACAGGTGATAGCAATATAAAGGAAATAGGACCGGGGTCCACAGTTCACTAGTGGTGTCTCTCCATAAGATAAAATAACACATGCTGGGTAAACAAATTACAGTTGGGCAATTGATAGAATAAAGATAACGTGATATGTCAAGAGGATCACTATGAGATTTACTCTGGGCATTACAACAAGATACATAGACCGCCATCTAACTGCATCTATGACTAATAATTCACTCGCGGGGAATCAATCCGAGAACTCCACAAGTATTAAGTTGCGAACAACAGATAACTGCATTAAGCAAAGTGTGTAATATAAACAAAGCATATGTCCTTGGACATAAGAATGTTGTTTTCTCCCTAGTGGCAACAACACATCTACAACCTTAGAGGTTTCAGTCACTCCCCCAGATTAAATAGAGGCATGAACCCAACTATCGAGCATAAATACCCCCTCTTGGAGTCACTAGTATCTACTCGGCCAAGATAGCTACTAACAATGGAGAGCATGCAAGATCATAAACAACATAGAGATAACATAAGATAATATTCAGCACATCAACTCAATCATAACACCAATATTCATCGGATCCCAACAAACACAACATGTAGAATTACATAACGATGATCTCGATCATGTAAGGCAGCTCACGAGATCTAAACATGAAGCACATGGTGGAGAAGACAACCATCTAGCTACTGCTATGGACCCATAGTCCAAGGTAGACTACTCACTCATCGCGCCGGAGGCAAGCATGACGATGAAGAAGATCTCAGGTGGCGATTCCCCTCTCCGGCAGGGTGCCGGGAAGAGCTTCTGGACCCTCCCGATCTTGGGTCGACGACGGCGGCGGATCGTGATGTGTTTCTGGAAAATTGATCGGGTGTTTAGGTTTTTCCCGTCGGGGGGTCTTTATAGGCGAAGGGGCAGCGTCAGAAGTGGACCAGGTGGGGCTCACCATAGGGCGGCGCGGCCAGGCCCTAGGTCGCACCCCCTGGTGGTGAGACCACCTCCTGGCTCCGTCCCGTCTCCTCTTCGGTTCTCTGGAAGCTTCGGTAAATTTCTGGATGTTCGGCTTTTGTTTCGTCCAATTCCGAGAATATTTCATGTGTAACTTTTCTGAAACACAAAAATAGCAGAAAACAGGGAACTAACACTGTGGCATCTCGTTAATAGGTTAGTTTCGGAAAATGCATAAAAATGCCATGAAGTGTAACGAAACACTAAGCAAATGGTGTAAAAACAAGCATGGAGCATCAAAAATTATAGATACGTTTGAGACGTATCAGCATCCCCAAGCTTAACTCCTGCTCGTCCTCGAGTAGGTAAGTGATAACAAAAGAAATAATTTTTGAGGTGACATGCACCTACACAATCGTGACCTTCTATGTAAGCGTTGTACGCTGGGATCAAAATAACTTAAAACATGGGCATGAAAGATATAATCTTGATAGAAGAAACTTAGCAACCATGTTATAAAATGAAAAAGAACACAAATGAAAGATCATGAAAATGAAACAATGAAAGTCAAACGTGTGTTCAAATCATATGGAAAAACATACAAATGGTTTTCAGCTTGTCCTTCATGGAATAGTAAAACATAAATGCATAGGACACCTTCAAGTTTAAGAGGGTGACTAGATACAAGTAATTTAAGAACAAGTGAAACCAACATCATGAATCAATCAATGAAAACTTTGGGACAATGCACATTATACTAAGAATGACAACTATGCTCTCTCAGACGGTGCATAAAGATAGAAGGTGGTGACTCAACATAAAAGTAAAAGAAAGGCCCTTCGCAGAGGGAAGCAGTGATTGCAAGTTTTATAAACCTTCAAAAATTATGGTACTTACTAGCTTGGAGCTCTCATTGCCCCCATTATAGGCATTTTGAATGGTTAGAGTTAATGCGAATACACTTATGATGCATATGCTTGACAAATCATAAGTTGAAAACCTCGTGTCCCGTGAAGTACGAATACCCAAACCTCATGCTACTCGACTTAGAGTCCCAAGCAGGCTCTTGTCATTGTAAATATACATGTATTATCGAGAACCGCCAACGGGGTACCTCCTGCCCGGTGACATAGAACAAGCCCACATCAAAATGACAAGACAAACATACAATGGACACCTCGACATCTCTTTTATTTACCATTGATATAGCTTTTTATTTTGAGATGCATCGTCGAATGTCCACTATGGGCATGCTGTAAATTCCACCATGAATGATGCATGGCTTAGATTAGCGGCCCAGGCGTTTCCCTAACACACATAAAAACTCTATGATCCCGCAAGATTCCCAACTTATTTCACATCGCGAGTATCCATAAACAAAAGATCACGATATCAACTCAAATAAGAAAGTGCAATGTTGAAAGCTTGCCCTATGACGTCATGGCTGGGCTAATTTCCAACTTACAACTTGCAAGCATAACAACTCAACATAAGAGAGCCACAATGTCAAAATTTTAAAACGAGAAAAGTAAAGTGTGCCATCAGGTTCGTGAGAGCTTTACTGACCAATTTTTGCATAACACCAAAAGAGTTTAATTTGAAGGATAGATAAAAGCAAGTCAAATGTACTTTGGAATAGCAAATTGCCAATAGGTATGTATGGTGGACACATTGGAATAACTTTGTATTTAGGAGTTGGATGCACGAGTAGAGCTCATACTGAGTACAAAATGAGGGCTAGCAAAAGACTGGGTGCGACTAACTAAGAGAGCAATAACGGCCATAATCATGCAAAGCGACAAAGCGACATTAAAAGAAGCATAAGATTGCATCAAAAGTCAAAAACCAAATGATCATAGAGGCTTATGACGACTTTGTATGTGTCTAACATGTGTGAGCATGCGCCAAGTCAACCCAAATAAAGCATCAAGGAGAAAACCAAAATAATGCTTCCAAATAATAAAAACAACGCATGATTTTTTCAAAGGTTCATTAAGCAATCTCAGTCATTTGAGACAAGTCATGCTACAGCAAAACCACTAAGCAAACTATCAAAAAGTCATCAAGCACGACATGCAAAAGCCTAGGCCGCAGTCTACACAAGCTCCTTTTGTACCACTTTTTTGCATAAAGCTTTTTCTCTTTTCCAACACCATTCGAACCTTTTTGAAACAACTCTTTTGATGAAAACCAACATGGACCAGAGGTCATAATACACCTTGATATAAAGATATAATAGGATCTGAACAAAAATCAAGGCGAAAAATAAAAGCTAAACGCAGTTCTAGAAAAAGAGAACACTCGTTGAACGATAAGAGTGAAAAACGGAGTGTTCTTGGCAAATGAAAAGCAAGGCAACTTCTCCAAAGGAAATTTGTTGGGGTCCAACCATTTATTGCAGCAAACAAAACTAAACAAAACTGAAAACTAAAACAACTGACGCTCTAAGAAAAACGCATAATGCATGAAGCAATAAAAATATAGTGTGTTGAAAGGTGACCTAATTTTTTGCCGATGAAGAATGGGTGCCTCGGGGGCATCCCCAAGCTTTGACGCTTGTACCTCTTGGATATTTCTTGGGGTGCATGGGCATCCCCAAGCTTGAGCTTTTGTCTATTCTTCAACTCATCTCATCATTCTCCAATCCCTACACTTGAAAACTTCCTTCATACAAAACCAAACACAATTCTATTAGCAACATTAGTGTAAGCATAGCAATGAATCAACCCTTTTTGCTTCAGGTTTCAACTCAAAACCACCACATATAAAGTATATACTACTGTAGCAACTTCCTCAAAAGTTCCGTGATCAAAAGAACTCAAAAAGAAAGCGATCGAGCGGCAAACACAAATAATGGCAGAAATCTGTCAAAACAGAACAGCTGACAAATGTCGAATTTTTAGAGGGTGTTCTGTTACTCAAATCAAAAAGTGTATAAATAATGAAAGTTCGGATATAACCTGGGGCATATGCACAAGAAATCGCAGGTCCAAAAGATATACAGAGAATTTTCACAAATTTTTACGGTGCAGCACCGAAATCTGTTTCAGGACAGCAACATCCCCAAATCTTACCTCACTCAAATTAGAGGCTTCTCTTGGCACAACAACGAAATAAAAATGATAAGGTGCGGTTATTACAGTAGTAATAACTTCCAAGACTCAAATAAAAGAAAAAAAACTGAAAGTAAAACATTGGGTTATCTCCCAAGAGTGCTTTTCTTTAACGTCTTTGAGCTAGGCGCAGAAAGTGCAAATCAAGTAATATCGAAAGAGGCATTAATATCAACTGTAGAAATCTTTTCAACAATAAATTGAATTGTGTCCAAATGAGTTTTTGAGTATCCCTTGTAATCACGCTTTGGTACACTACTTTCATCAAAAAGATTTTTAGAGCAAATCCAATTAAAATTCTTTTCCAAAGCATCATGAATTCCTACAAGCTTACAAGGTATAGGTACTCTGAAATCTTCATTGGTTGTACCAACAACCTCTACATGCGAGCCAAGCTTATTAAAACGCTTAAAAACTTTCCTAGCTTCAATGATAACATCTCTAAATTCTATGCGCAAAGTTTCCAAGTTAAAAGCTTTCTTTTCGGGGTCTTCAATATCATGAAGCTTAAGAAACATGTGTTGCATAAAAGGATTAAGGCTAGCAAACCTAGCTTCCAACATGTGAACTAAATAAGCAGAAGCAACTTCATAACTAGGAGCAAGCTCAGCCAAAGATTTTTCCTCAACATCTTTATGCATACTAATATGATTAAAGAACTCCTCGATGTTACTTTTCCCAATAATAGAACCACTCCCTACTGAGAGGTCCTCCAAAATGTACTTAGGGAACAACATAATGAACTAAGAGTAAAGAAATAACAATTATAAAGGAAACTATTTTTTTGTATTTTTGATAAAACGAAGCAAGCAAAAATAAAGTAAAGCAAAACTTAAAACAAAGTAAAGGATGTGCGTGCGAAACTCCCCTTGTAGAAGTCTTCTTTTTCCCCGGCAATGGCGCCAGAAAAGAGTCTTGATGCGGCACGGTGTGTTGATGTAAATCACCGTCCAGTTGGGAACCCCTAGAGGAAGGTATGATGAGCACAGCAGCAAGCTTTTCCCTCAGTAAGAAACCAAGGTTTGTCAGTCCAGGAAAAAGCCAAACTCTAGAAGGTGATGCTTGCTAGCCTAGTGACTTCCAACAAGGGCGCCGTTTACGATTCTTGTTAGTGCGTCTTCAACTAGTAGCAACATAGAACCAACACACAACACAACCAAATACTTTGCTCCCAACTTACGATGAGGTTGTCAATCTCACCGGTTTGCTGTAAACAAAGGAATGAGCGTATCGAGTGGAAAGTAATAGTAGTATGCGAGAAAATAAACAATATGAGTAAAGTAAACAGGTGATAGCAATATAAAGGAAATAGGACCGGGGTTCACAGTTCACTAGTGGTGTCTCTCCATAAGATAAAATAACACATGCTGGGTAAACAAATTACAGTTGGGCAATTGATAGAATAAAGATAACGTGATATGTCAAAATGATCACTATGAGATTTACTCTGGGCATTAAAATAAGATACATAGACTGCCATCCAACTGCATCTATGACTAATAATCCAGTCGCGGGGAATCAATCCGAGAACTCCACAAGTATTAAGTTGCGAACAATAGATAACTGCATTAAGCAAAGTGTGTAATATAAACAAAGCATATGTCCTTGGACATAAGAATGTTGTTTTCTCCCTAGTGGCAATAGCACATCTACAACCTTAGAGGTTTCTGTCACTCCCCCAGATTAAATAGAGGCATGAACCCAACTATCGAGCATAAATACCCCCTCTTGGAGTCACTAGTATCTACTCGGCCAAGATAGCTACTAACAATGGAGAGCATGCAAGATCATAAACAACATAGAGATAACATAAGATAATATTCAGCATATCAACTCAATCATAACACCAATATTCATCGGATCCCAACAAACACAACATGTAGAATTACATAACGATGATCTCAATCATGTAAGACAGCTCACAAGATCTAAACATGAAGCACATGGTGGACAAGACAACCATCTAGCTACTGCTATGGACCCATAGTCCAAGGAAGACTACTCACTCATCGCGCCAGAGGCAAGCATGGCGATGAAGAAGACCTCTGATGGCGATTCCCCTCTCCGGCAGGGTGCCGGGAAGAGCTTCTGGACCCTCCCGATCTCGGGTCGATGACGGCGGTGGATCGCGATATGTTTCTGGAAAATTGATTGAGTGTTTAGGTTTTTCCCGTCGGGGGGTCTTTATAGGCGAAGGGGCAGCGTCAGAAGTGGACCAGGTGGGGCTCACCATAGGGCGTTGCGGCCAGGCCCTGGGCCGCGCCCCCTGGTGGTGAGACCACCTCCTAGCTCCATTCCGTCTCCTCTTCGGTTCTCTGGAAGCTTCGGTAAATTTCTGGATGTTCGGCTTTTGTTTCGTCCAATTCCGAGAATATTTCATGTGTAACTTTTCTGAAACACAAAAACAGCAGAAAATAGAGAACTGGCACTGTGGCATTTCGTTAATAGGTTAGTTCCGGAAAATGCATAAAAATGTCATGAAGTATAACGAAACACTAAGCAAATTGTGTAAAAATAAGCATGGATCAAAATTATAGATACGTTTGAGACGTATGAGTCAGCAGGGCCTGCGTCGGGGGATCGGTCGACAGCGGTGGTGGGGGATCGAAGGAACCCTACCGCCTCCATGTCGCCATGGGAATAATGCGGTAGGGGCAGGAGGGGACACCGATTCATTTTTCTTTTTTTCCTTTCCTTTTCCTGCCGTCCCGGGTGGGAGTCTGGGCGGTGGAAATAAGCTCCGACAAAGGGGCAAATCCATATACCTTTTTGGTTCAAAACCTAGAAGCTCGGGAAACTGCTGAGAAACACCTCCGACCCAGTTACTCAAAATACACGTAAAAAGAGCTTAACGGTGGAAATAAGCTGAGTTTAAGCTAGAGAGTTCTTTCGGGCTTCGACTGTCGTGGACCTCGAAGCCGGACTAGAAGCCCAAAAAAGTCGAGAAATTTTACTATACCCTGTACTCCGTGAGAGGGATGGGAGTACCAGGCAAATCCAACCATCCATTTACAAGGCCAATTCCCTCAAAAAAAATTACAAGGCCAATATCGACTTTCCGCCTGTACTAATGCGGGTTAGTTACTCTTTTTTCCCGTAATCATTGCTGAACTACCTAGCGATTCCTACGGCAAGTCGCACGCGACGACATCTCCTCTCAATCGGACGTGTCGGCGACTCCTTCTCGTCGGCGACTCCTTCTTGTCGGACGCGTCGGCGACCCCTTCTCATCGGGAGCAGCATCCTCCCATGATCGAGCATGCAGCTCCCTCCCCTCTTGACTGATTTGCTCTGGTTGCTCTTGGAATTTCCGCATCACGTCTTGTTTGCTGTCAGCGGGAAAGAATTGTTGTACTGTATGAAGGAAACAAGGCAAAACACATTCCGTCATCACCTATCCATTCTAAGGATTCCGTTTTGATCTTCAATTTCATACCAACGAACTCAGAGCGAACAACATACTCAAGTTTGAGAAGAAATTTAGTGTCAGTAGAAACATGGTGATTCTGAAAGGAGGTTGCACAGGACTGATGAGACGAAGGTAATGAGGACATCTGGTAGGGACTGCAGTCATGAGAAGACGCCTGCAAACGGCACCGGCAATGCCGAATTGCGGACATGCCTATGTACCTAGGACTCTAGGGGGGCGGGGAGCGCCTATATGAAGCAGCGACGGATTCACACAATTGAACCATGGAACCAAGGCACCCCCGAGATGAAGGCGTTTGTTCCCTATCTCTAGCGAGGAGCTTCAACGGAATTTGGTCCCCGACGGCAAGGAAACGGTGGCGCGCAGAAAGTCGCATCACAAACTATCGAACAATCTGAGGAGAGAGAAGACAAGTCTTTTACTATATTACCCCTAGCATTAAGGGTACTCCATAGAGTTTGCGGCCAGTACTCCTTGTTTCTGTTTTGGAGTACCAGCTAATAGTATTCGTTAGATTAGGAAGAATAAACGGTCCCTGTTAATCTCAGGGTACTGTAAAAGCCCTCAACTTATCGACCTAAGACCGGCATGCACATGTGCTTCTGCTCCCATGTATTGACGTCAACCAACGAGCTAGAGCCGAATGGTGATACATGCCCAACTGGTATACTCTTACAATTCTTTGTTTTCCTATTATTAATCTGTGCGTTGATTGCTTAAATGATCAACTTCTATGAGGTTGCACCATGTCTTGAGCTCACGGGGCAGATAAGGCACTCTTCCCCTAGCTGCCTTGTTTAGGCCTTTTCCAAAACCAACTTATTATCATGCTATTACACACAAACGCTGATGCGGCAATGTAGTTAAGGGAAAATAAAAAACATTTTATCTTACTAACTCTGTCGCTAAATATATAAGACATTTCACGTCTTCAAATCAAACTTCTAGAACATTTTATTCCCTTCATTTTATTAATATAAAATATTTTAGCTTTTAAATTCATCTATTTTAATACGTATCTAGTCTATTTTTAATACTATGTAAATCACTTACTATGAGATGTATATAATCCACTTTAAAATGTCTAAAATATCTTATACTAGCATGTTACCCGTGCGTTGCTACGGGTAACTAATTGCTCAATACATATTTTTAGCAACATAAAATAGATTTTAAAGTTATTGACTTCAAATGATCAATTAAAACTCGTGTTTCTTTGAAACATGGTTGGTCCTAGCAGTATATCTGTTAGCAAGCAATGCAGAGATAATGTGCTAGACCACCACGAATTTGTACTTTAACTAAATTAGCATTATGCCCATACACAACTGCGTAACAAAAATGACTTAATTTTTAAGTACATGTTTAATACCTTGTAATATGCACTATCAACGTAGTTTTCTTTTTAAAAAATACTCACTCTATTCCAAATTATTTGCCGCAAATGGGTCAAAAACACATGTATCAAGACGTAGATATAAACAAATCTAGGTAAATTGGAGTCAATTAACTTGTAACAGAGCGAGTATTCTGATTTTTTTTTTAAATATGTATGCTGGTTTAGACATCATAAATTCACAATGCGAGCAAATTAATGTAAACCATTGTTTTTATACAACAACATCAGCAATCAACCAATTCTCTGTCAAATCTAGGGAATACTCCCTCCGTTCCACTTTAATCAACGCGTATATGGCTAGAGTCTCCCTCCTATTGAGTCAAAACCGGATGCAAGGTCGTACAACAAAATTCAAATATGTAGATCTCCAGCCAGTTTCCTCTTTCGTTTTTATTCAGTCTAGAAGGAGGACAACCTCAACTTACAAAGCATCAGTTCAGTTCAAAGAACTTTAATTTAATAGAAAAATTGCCTATGCGGTGCAACGGGAGTGAAAAAATCAACTTCTAGACAATAAAACCGTGTTATAATATGTTATCATGTACTATTATTCTATTTTCACGTAACCTTTTATTTTAGATTATGTTTTAAATTTAATATATATAAATATATTTAAGTATAAAAATCTACATATTTTTCTCTTCTGCTCTTGTCTTCAACTCTTCTATTTCTCTCCCCCACACCATGGTTTCTCGTAAAGACATGAATATTTTAATTATTTTTTGACATTATCTTGTTCTAGAGCTAGATTTAACACCAAAGCACTTTGCCTATAAGCTGGCGGCAAGACGGGCACCTACAACCTAGTTAGCACTTTGCAAGCATGCTTGTTGATCGATTAGGTGGGACATGCATATGTATTGGCAGTTTGGCTAGACTACTTTGCTTAGATAGCTAAGTATGCGTCGTTGACGGTACAGACTGGGAGTCACCGACGTTCTCCTCGGCTTCATCTATGAGCCCTTCATCTATACCCACTCGAGCCTGCGGGCATCGATGCCTTCCTCGACCTCAACGTGTCTCCCCAACCTCGACGACCTGCCCAGCGACAAGAAGCCGCGTGAGGCCGGCCCCAACGGGTACTTGGCGATCGTTTCAGCAGTAGCTTGGCTAAATCAATGATTTGTGAATTTGAGCACTCGTCCAGCTTCAATACCTCCTCATCTTGACACGGCGAGCCGATGGCGGCGTGGCCTGCTCGAGCAGCTCACGTTTGGCTCTAGCCCCTACTCCTTGTATCCGTTGTAGTAGTCCCAGTCGTTGTCAGTTCCATGGCGAGCTGCCAGCGTAGTGGCTTCCTCTAGCAGCCCAACCTTGTCCTTGAACGGTACAATCCCTTAATCATTCTCGCCTTGTCGCAGTAGTCGTTATTGTTGGCACGGCGAGCCGCTGGCGGTGTGACCTCCTCTAGCAGGCCGTGTGCATTGCCGATGCTCCCTGTAGACACCCAGAGGTGCGACTGCCGCGTAGGCATAGCCGCCGATCTTCTTGTCGAGGCGGTCGGACGGGGCAGGCGGGAAGGGAGGCGCCGAGAGGGAATACCAGACCACTCGTCTATCTAGTACGTACAGGTTGCCGCCGGAGAGCGAGAATACATCGTTCTTGCTTGGCCTCAACCATGCTCGACAAGATGTGGTTCGATTTGCGAGGTATCGTGGTAGTCGATGTCACCTGTTCCGCTCGTGCAGTCCTCGTTGCTGGGTTGTATCCTCTAGCGTTGTTTGTTTCCACGGCGCCGACGGTGCCCTTGTTTCCGCTGAGCATGGCCTTCCTCATGGGGGTGCATGCCGTGCTCGAAGGTGGCCGTCGCTCCTCCTGCGCCTTGTAGTACCATGCGGCCATGCCGCTGATATGCAGCCAGGAGGTGACTGCGCTGGAGCGTCCGATCGAGCCGAACTTCAAGGTGCCCAGCGGAGCTGCGCACAGTTCATCGGCATCGGCATCGATTTCGATATGAGATGAGCTGTATTTTTTCATGAGAGATTAAAGTGGTAGGACGATGTGGATGAAAAAAACGCGGACGGAATGCTCCAGCGTGGCTGCGACGTACGAAACCAAGGAACGGACCACGGAACCAACCAATTCCCCGCGCGGTCAGGGTTTGGCTCTTATTGACACCCGGCGACGGACGGGGCTTCCCTGTGCCCGCTCCATGTGACCATCGGTGTGACCTGGACGCGTGGAAGGCATCCAGCGGCTGCCGCTCCCGTACCTGCCAGAACCGATTTTTTCAGTAAAAAAAACCGTAGAGATACAATCCCTTCCGTATCCCTCACACCACCGTGTACGATTCAGTCTTTCCCCTTCTGTATCCCTCACTCAGCTGAAGCATTGGAAGCTCAGACGACCGGCCGGTGAGATATCTAGGCCGGCCGTGCTCCCGTCCCTCCGGTCTCCAACCCTAATTCGTCGGATCTCGCCGCTGCTCCATCGAACTCTGGATGAGAGCTCTGGCCTCGACCTGGATGAGCGCGGCCACGCCTCAGTTCCTCCATCGTCGGCCCGTACCCGGCAAGCGCGTCGGTCGAAGAGCATGGTGGGAAGCGGGGGCAGCATAGACATCTGCGCGGTGGTGGCCGAGCCCGAGAAGATCGTGTGGGAGGTGGGGCTGGGCGGGAGTCTGGTGCATAAGCCGCAGTCGCCGGACGACGACCGGGAAGCCGTGGAGACCATCCTAGTGCTGGTCTCCCCCAGCGACGGCGACGGCATGAAGCGGGCGAAGTAAATCCTCGTCCGAAGCCGCGGTCGCTGGTCGACGACCGGGACGCCGTGGAGGCCATCCTGGTGCGGGTCTCCACCAGCGGTGGCGACGGCGGCGCCTCGCCCACCTCCTCGGTGCTGCTGGTAGCTCGACCAGAGCTCAACGCGGTGCCCCCTTCTCGCGAGAGTGATGCGCAAGCTCCCTGACGGAACCGTAGGAGGAGCTCGTCGCTCAGAGCCAGCCGACTGATCGAGGAACATTTGGTTGAGAAGGTGAAAAGCAAGAGATGGCTGGCGGGGAAGCTCAAGACGCAGCACTCGTTCGCGCTGCCGGGTCCGGATCAGATTCAGATCAGGCAGCAGGCGGAGGAGGAGCAGAGTAAGCAGGCGGTGGCGGTCGCGCTGGCCACCGCGGCCGCCGCGGAGGCCGCCGTCGCCGCCGCCCACGCGGCCGCCGAGGTGGTCCGCCTGACCGTGCCGCCCTCGTCGGTGCCGCCGCGTGACGCCACGCCGTCCGGCCACCATGAGCTGCACGCCGCCGTCGCGATCCAGTCGGCCTACCGCGGATATCTCGTAAGAATTTTGCGCAATGCCATTCTGGCGTGAGGCTGTGTGCGGGCGGATCCCTAATCTGATGCGATGGCTGCGCGCGCTCAAGGGCCTGGTGCGGCTGCAGGCGCTGATCCGCGGGCAGGCGGTGCGTCGGCAGACGGCGGCGACGCTGCGTTCTGAAACAAAGGTTGTTCATTTTCCTAATCACTTCACTGCCATTATATGCAGACAATCATGAATAAGGGTCAGATTTCTTACTTTGCGGGAGTGAGATCCTTCGCCATCACCATGCGCATGATTGCTGTAAGCTATCAGCGATTTGGCTTGGAGGATTGTTCAATTGGAGGAAAGCCCCGTCCAACGCGACCGGCGTAGCTGCGTCGTGATCGAGTCATGATCGAGTCCGGAGCGGAGCGGAGTCTAGCTGGGGGCAAAACTGACGGAGATTGAATCAAGCACGAGTGCACCCGCGCGATGGGAGGTGACCAGGCGACGTACGATGGCGATTTTTTTGACGTACCAAAAAAGACCGCTGGTTTTTTTTGACCTACCACGGTTTTTGAATCATCGCGTCATCAAGCCGTATTATTAGTTTAGATTAGTAACAGAGGGAGTAGCTTATGTATGATTCTTACGATTGTAGAAACAACATTACTTATCCACAAGATCCCAAAAATCACTAAATGCAAGCTCACATGGATACAAATCTTAATTGATCATCTTCTCTTGAAATGCGCACCGCAAAATAGCATGGCGTGCTAAATAGTTTCCGCAAGCTGTCAAAATATCTTCCTTTCAGAAAAAATAAAATTCTGGCGAAAGACTATCGTGTACGTCAGCCCGGCTCTAAGCTGGCGCAACACTTCTGGGCCGGGCCCCCAAGGCCCATCGAGGAGGATAGTCTACTCGTGGTCTGCTACGACGTTTCGTTCACCTCACTCGTCGTCGTGCGTGCCCCTGTCTCGTCTGGCCTGCGCTGCGCAACCGCCGGAGATCTCGTCGTCCACCGTCCTGCTCCCCCGCGCTCCCAGCGAATCCACCCGCCTCTCCAAATGGTAAGAAGTCCACCGCCCTCCGACGCTCTCCTCCTCCTCCGTTTTCTCTCGCTCCTATCGCGTGCTCTCGAAGTACAAATTGGTTTCTTGATCTGCCCAGATCCGTCGCAGAAATCCTTATGGCAACTTCGCAGAAATTCAGTTTTCGACGCAGAGTTTACCCCTGCCGCATCTGCTTCCTTGCTAGTTTGGGTTGGGAGGCGGTGTTTTTTGCGCGGGCGGAAATCGGGATCTGTTAATGGCGGCCTCGGGTCAGTTTGTGTCTGCTGTTGCTGTTCGTTGATCCCTTGGGTTTATGTGCGTGCAGGAGACCTGCCCGTCGGTGAAGAACATTCTGTTGCTGGACTCCGAGGGGAAGCGCGTCGCCGTCAAGTACTACACTGATGATTGGCCCCAGCTCTCGGCCAAGCTGGCCTTCGAGAAGTCGGTGTTTGTCAAGACCCAGAAAGCAAGTTCGGGAGCAGAGGGTAAGACTTCTGTTCTTATGAACTGTGAAGGTGATCGATATGCGAACATGGGATGATCGGTTCTAGTTGTAGTAAGCCAATGTGGGAGTACATAATGCTGTCTTTCTAAAACTGTCTATTCAGGTAGTCGATATCTTGCATTGATGCATTATATTCGGGAACGCTTCTTATAACTTGGCCATGAAATTCAACTTTATTATAAACTGAATCTTCTGATCATAAATTGATTTTGAAGCGAGGCCTAAAACTGGGTGGGAGGGTCTGCAACCTTATGCACCCTTGTTGCACCCTAGGAGAGTTCTGATTGTTGCCTATATGTGCTTTAACAAAAAGCTGGAAGTTGTTAACCAGGCGTTTCAAGCATTCAGCCTGCTGCCTTTTTTTCAAAATATTCAGTGTTCATTTTTGATGGGCCAAAGTTTGGCAAGGCTTTGTGATGCAAAATAGGCAACAACAAACATTTCTGTAAGGCCATAAGTTCCATTTTATATGTTTCGATCCATTCCTCTAACAAAAAGGCGAATAAGTTCGTACTGATATACTTGCAGAAAAACTAGTATCTTTCATTTGTGCATGTTAAAAGTAAACTAGAATATAATGTAAATAATATTCGAAACTACAAACCGTACTTCAGCTTAAGCTATAGGACTTCAACTATACTCACCAATCCAAAGATGTGATGTGTTGTGTTGCATTTTACCTATGTTAATTTTTGTACTTAACACAAGATGTGGTTGTCTAAAACTTGTTCCGCATGAGAATTTTATCCTCAAACTGCTCATTATTCAAGTAGCTCAGTTTTATTTATCTCTATCCCCCCTTTACAGCTGAGATTGTAATGTTTGATGGTCACATTGTTGTGTATAAGTTCATCCAAGACCTACATTTTTATGTTACTGGAGGTGATGAGGAGAATGAACTTATTTTAGCATCAATTCTTCAGGGATTCACTGATGCTGTTGACCATATTCTCAGGTTAGGCTCAATCTAGTATTACAATTTTGTGCTCATGAATTTGTTAAGTATTGTTATGTTAATATCTATTTGGTTTCAGAAATAATGTGGACAAAAGAACAGCTCTTGAAAATCTGGATCTGATCCTATTATGCCTGGATGAAATTATTGATGGAGGGTAAGTCCTAATCTTAGAACATTTTATTGTGCATCTCTTTTGTCATCTTATCTGTAATCACTTGACCCTGGTCATCTGCATGTGAATGACAACATTGGTCTTCTGGAATGGAGGCGTGAAAAGGAATTCTATAAGTACATGTACTTAAAAAGATGTTCAGTCTGTTAGTTCATAAAAAGGTTTTTTGTGTACCTCAAGTATGTGCCCTCGGTGGCAACTGGCAAAATCTGGACACTGAGACAATACCTTAAACTTCCAAGATCAGGAATAACAAGTTTCACATTTTTCATTAGTTTATTAATGTTGGGCAGGTCTTACTAGGCTTCCAGATATGATTTTATAGCCCAGTGCAATTATTTGTTTATTCATTTGCTTGATTGTACTTGATATTGGTGAATATTTCCACAGGATTGTCCTGGAAACGGAAGGAAGCGTGATAGCTGAAAAGGTAGCAGCTCATGGAGCAGATGGTGCTACATCAATTGCTGAGCAGGTAGGTTGCAGACACGATAATTTTCCACTAGAAGACCAGTTGCTATGGCCTACACAGTTTCATTAGCTGAACTTACGAGTTAATGCTTTCTGCCTGCAGACTCTAGTCCAGGCCCTGACAACAGCAAGAGAGCACTTTGCCAAATCTCTTCTAATGTGATGAGTTCTGCCCCTTGGAGATGGAGACTGACAGTAGCTTCCTGCCAGCTATGTCTCCGGGACCGATGTGCTCATCTCGTTAGCAAAAGAAAGGAGAAGAATATATCTGAATCTATGGTTGTAAAATGACACGAGTCTCCGTTGGCACTCTATGATTGTTCAGTTTTGCAAGTGTCCAAAATTTGTGTAGACAAGATGGTGGAATGTGAGATTGTGGAAATTTTGTTTGGTTCGATTTGTTTCCATGTCGTTTTAACTACTCATTCCGTTCCAAAATAAGTGATACCCCCTCCGACCCATAATACTCTTCGCTAATACGAATGTGTCCTAGATACAGAGGGAGTACAACTTTTTCTAGATACAGAGCGTATCTACACATTAAAATGTGTCCTAGATACATATTCTTATCTAGACAAAACTAAGTCACATTATTTTGGGACAGAGAGAATATTATCAATAAAATGCTTCTCATAGCCACCTGGTAGCTAACAAAATGTAAATATTTCACCGAAACTAACAGTGTTTACCAAAATTCGCAATGATCTCTGGCAAGTTTTTGCATCCATGCCCTTGTCTACTGTTCCGCCTCCTGAAGTGCAAAAACACTGGAAAACGAGCTAGCAGGGCCCCACGCGTCCAGGTGTGGACCGACAAGGACGCCTTGTCGATCGAGGCCCCTCGCATAGCTTTTCCCTGCCGTACCTACGTTCGCGATCACGATTCAAGCGACGACGTGATGTCCCAGGCCCTGCCACCGGAGAAAGATCCCCCTAGCGCGCGGCCGACTTCGCCACTAGATACTCTCCGGCCGACTTCGCCACTAGATACTCTCTACGTGCTAGCTAACCAAATATCTACGCGTGTGTTGGCGCGCCCACCCACCGCGCAGTGCCAATGCCACTTTAAAGAGCCACTCCAAGAAGAAAGGAGAAACCTTCGCGCGGCACCATGGCACCCCTCCTAGAGCGGCAGCACGCCGCGGGCATGACCGCCACGGAGAGGGCGCTACGAGTGGACACCGGCGACGCGCAGCTCACGCCGCCGCCTACGCCGCCTGGCGTGGAGGACATTGCTGCGAAGGCGGCGCCGCCACGTTCGCGGAGGCGACCAGGCGGAGACGACGCCGTGGCCGGGAGCGCGCCCGCCGAGGGCGCGTTCGTGTGCAGGACGTGCAGCAGGCGGTTCCCGTCGTTCCAGGCGCTCGGCGGGCACCGCACGGGCCACACGCGGCAGCAGGCGCGGCAGCAGAAGCCGGCTCGGGCTTCGCACGAGTGCGCCGTGTGCGGTCTGGAGTTCGCCATGGGGCAGGCGCTGGGCGGGCACATGCGCCGGCACAAGCATGAGCCCGAGGCACAGGCACGCGTGGAGGTGGAGCTGGAGAAGCAGCGGAGAAAAGAGAAGGCGCCGGACGCGAGCTGCCCGCCGCCCCTGGAGGAGCATCGTGGCGGTGATCGACCAGAAGGATGTTCGTCCGGCTCCGGATCACAGCCTCGTCTGCTCAACCTTCTCGTGTAGCTAAGGTTCATAGACTCTGGATCGATCTTGTTGCCGTGTATCACAGAAGAAAAAGCCATGCGGTGCTTTCATCATCAGGAAATAAAAAGAAGAAACGTACGTACGTGCTTTCATGTTGCATGTCAAACTACGTCCAGACTGTCTGGTAATCTGTAACGAGTGAAAATAGAGAGCTTAATGAAGAGTCAATGTGTCGGAAAAGAAAAACATAGTGGATACAAAGCAGGCTCAGTGCTCCCAAACATACAGGCCGGCACATGCGCCTAGGACACGACCACCAGAGTTGAAAGAAAAAGTACAAGTTCTCACTGTGAAACTCAAATTACACCTGCTCTTCCCGTCGCGGCGTCTCGCCTCGCCACGCCGTCGAGGCCGGCCGGAGGAGAGGCCAACACCTCCTTGTTGTCACCGTTGTTCCAGCACCTCACCGTGTGCTGACTTCGAGGTTTTCTCGTCGGGTATACGGGGTACCCCTGCTGTATCCACCTGCCGCCTCCTAACATCAAGCGGCTCATCTCTCCTAAAATCAATAAGCATCAAGCTCCGATAAGGCCTTCTGACGTTCGCAATATTTCACCACATCTGCCGCAAACTGCTCATCTCTCCTAAAATCGAAGACAAAATCTGCCTCTAGCATCCTGTACGTATTCTTAATTCCATAGCTAGTAATATCACACTCAAAATAATCTGAAGAGGCTGGATACATGATCTTGATCGAGCTTGTCTGCCCACAGTAGCATCGACCTGTCGCCAAAACGAAAATGTTTCTCGGATGAGCTGAAGTACAAGAACAATGATTCAAGTCGGTAAAATACAAGAACCTAGTTATAGTGCATAATCTAGGCGTGGTGTAAACTGGAATGTACAGCATCCGGGGTGTACCAAATATATGATAACCAAAGTTCATCGAGGACAAGTGCAAATCAATGATACATGTATTCCCATCCCATCACCGATTATGCAGCTACATAAAATATTTGAAATTAGCACAAAAAAAAAGTAGTGCAGTAACAAGTATTGCGGTGTTGGGCGTTATATGCTTTACGTCTCCAGTTAGATTTTATTTTAGTCCTACCTGATTAGAGGGAAGTGGTTAGGAAGTTAAAATTGAGTACGAGAACAGGAGTAAGCACTGCCAGGCCACGTGGAGTCTTTCTAACAATAAGACTACAGCAGATACAATTTATTTTGCCGTACTAAATCAAAGATCATATCCATAAGCAATGAGCCAATGATGATACTGTCGCATTCTGATCCACTACTTGTTGCTTAATCAACTCTTTGGTGACTTGTACGAACCAACTTACAAAACCACTACATCTATATAATAACCTGCTTTTTGCCGAAACCAGACTAAGTTTTTGTAGTTTGTTTTTCCTTTTGAACATTTAAACAAGTAGTGCCCCATTTGTTTATGCACCATACACAGTTTGGCAAGTACTGCAACTGCAACTGCAGACACCCATATCATCTTCATTCCCATTTAGTTGCTCAGTGTTATTTTCTCTACTCTCTGACATGATTTGGGCCAGCTTACAAATGTGTTTCCAACCTTAGATTTCTAATATATTGACCTGAAACAAACTTCAAAATTGTAAATGTTTTACTCTTACGATAGTGTCTGCAATCACGGGGTAAATGTTAGCTGTGTTAGAGAACCCAATGCTGCTGCATGCCAAGGTTGACAGCCGACAAGAGGTTGCCCTAAGTCTTGCTAATCAGTATGTGATAAATGCTTGATTACCGTGTTTGTGCAATCATCAAGCTGAAGTGCTTCCAGGGCCAGAAGCACCAGAATTGAGCTAGTGGTGATATGAGGATTGTATGTTAGGCATACACCTTATATATGTATACTTCTTATATACTCCTGGGTGTACGTGCTCCTACATTCAATATACCTCATATACGAGGGTACTATACCTCTTTATCATTGTCAATATACCTCTTTAATTATTCTAATATACGTCACTATAAGTAGTATAAAAAAAATTCATCGGAACCCTCACATACCACAGAAATATAATTTGGTATAATTGACTAATGAAGTATATTAAAAATATATATATGCAAATACTAGGTATATGCACTCAAATAATTTTCTTCATAAAACTCACTTTGAGGTATCTAGTATTTACTAATGAAGTATATTAAAAATATAAATAGGTATAATTGACTCATCTATGTGGTATTTTGAACATGGGAGTACATACACCCAGGGATACCATCTCATTTTCCTATATACTCCCTCCATACAGGATTACAGGGCAATTACGCAATTCGAGACAAACTTTGACCTTTAATTTTAGACAAGAAAATATATTATATATTATATAAAAATTATACCATTGGATTCATATTCAAAAGAACTTTCCAATGGTATAATTTTTATGTCAAATATCTCATATTTTCTTGACTAAAATTAATGATTAAATTTTGTCTTAAAATACATAATTGCCCAATAATCCGGTATGGAGGGAGTATATATTAATCCAGTGTTTTTAATATTTTTCATTTGCATGAGTGTATTTGCAGTTTATTTTAGTTATGTGGCGCTCAGCTGTGAACGGCCTTTCACTTGCTGGTCAAGGCTATCGGAGCAGCTGCTTACATCAAATTGTGGGTTTAACTTCCAATTTATCCTGCTTATGTAACCCAAAGTATCTGCACATTAACATTATGTGTCTTATTTTCATGCTTACGATGTCCGTAGATGCCACTTCTCATTTTTAGAAAGCAGAAGTCATGCTACCATGTTAGCAGGATCTAGAATTGTTCTTTGTAAATATTATTGTGTTCAGACTGATAGTTGTGGAAAAGGTTGACGCCAATGTTGTCTAGCATAGTGTATGTGAATGATATTATGGTAATGGGTTTACGCCCACCCCAGAAATAATCAAGCAGACATGAGGTTTTTCAAGAACACCTACTTCATTTCTTCATCTTCCTCTGTCTTTGCCCCAAGCTAGAATTAACAGATTAAAATCTGACTGTCTCGGCTGTCCAAGACTGCAGTGTAACAGCACAGTAATTTTTGGAAAGTTGTATGATTATATTAAAGGTGAGCAGATAATGCCAGTCAAATTAACAGATTTGACGAAAAAAATTGACTCATGGATAATGTGGCATGAAGCAACCTAACTATTTAAATTATACTACCACCAGCTCATCGATGGTCTGCTAGCTCTACATGGCTCACCAAGCTCGGGTCACTGCCTCACTTGCAGTCTAACTGTGGGCGCAAGGCATTATACAAACGAAGGACAACAAAAGACTAGCCCTTTCTATGATTGGATGACACAAACAAGCACTATAAGATTTTCAGGCAAAAAAGTCCTTAATGAAAAATAGAAGGCTTTTCAACGAAACAGACCAAATTCTCTCTTTAATGTTTCAAACCAACATGGCTGGTCATGCTACTAGGAAAGAATGAGGACTTACCCGTATGTGTGAGGCAAAGAGGGCGGCAGAAATTTGGTTTTGACCGATGACACGGCACATTGAGCTCAGCAAAGAAAAGTTGGTTATCAGCCCCTGATTCGGAAGCAGCTACAAAATTAACGTGGTAGCAGGAATCCCAGTCTGTGTTCGTTTGAACCACACCACAGATAACACTTGGCACATATTTTGGTTCCTAAAACAAGCAGCAAGATCAAACGAAGCAGCTGATACAGAGATCTAAAGAACCTGTACCAATTAAGAGTGAATGCAAAACACAAAACCATGTACCTGAGGATGCTCAGAGGCATATTTCTTCAGCACTTTTGCAAGCTCAGAGCGAATGAATAAGCAGTACTTCTTATGTTTTGACCTCTTTGTTAACAGTGTGTCCTTAGCCATCTGGCACAGTTCGACCTCCTTGGGAGCAAAAGCAGTTACTCTGAATCCCTTGGCCAGAATGCACTTTACTAGGTCGAGAGATTCAGAGGAGAGTATGCCGTTGGTAGTGCTCAGCGCGGACTGCAGGTCATCCAGCATTTGGGGCGTCAGTGATGAGAGGAACGATCCTAGGGCAGCGTGTTGTGGATGTTGAGCAGCTTCGGCAGCAGTATCAAACCCCTGCGGGGTGCTCATCATGTTTTGGGACAGGTGACAAGAATTGGAGCAGAGCTGCTCCATGGCGTGCTGCATCGAGCAGTCAGAGTTTGCTTTCACAAGGGCAATGAGGCCTTTTAAGGAACGATCCTCTACGCGAAGCATAGAGAGGGTGTCAATGATGTCATACGTTTGGTTTTCGCTGTCCACCGACGGGAGTGGGAACGCTATACTGTGCCAGATGGAGTTGATAATGATGTTGGAAACAGGGTCCATGGGGCCATAGCAGTGGCCAGCAAACAGGATGTAGCGCACGAGCCGGCGTGAAACGTCAGAGGGCAGCATGGTGAACGCATTGAGGTAGAAGCCATGGATCATGCCGTGGAGCCTCATATTGAGAGACTCGGTGTATTCACAGGCATCGCCACAGCTCTTCAGACTGCTGCGACCTT
This sequence comes from Dactylis glomerata, assembly GCA_007115705.1. NCBI lineage: Eukaryota > Viridiplantae > Streptophyta > Magnoliopsida > Poales > Poaceae > Dactylis > Dactylis glomerata. Next base: position 1,569,048 of record QXEO01000383.1, read on the forward strand.
GAGCTGTTCTGAAGGCATCTTCCAAGAAGGTTGATATACTGAATGTGTTGCCCCGCAGAGACGCGAAGTGGTCTCCGTGCCGCTCAACCATGATTGTGACCACGCTGAAGCAGCCGGCTTCGTTATTCACGGAGCTCGTGTTGCGGATAACTTTTCCTTCATCAGCGGCGAAGTCCCGACAGTGGACAACGACTCCTCTTCCGTCTGGCAGCACGTTGACCTGGAGATCGAGGGAGGCTGTTTCCTGGTAGCGCAGCGATTCAGTGACGGCGTTGACATCATCGAGGGTGAGGTTCCGGCCGTCCGGCTTGAGAAACGGGGCGGCGGCGAGGATCCGGTGCTGGGGCAGGGGCGACGTGTGGAGCCGCACCAGGGCGCCAGGCGCGGGATGCTGTCCGGAGATTGCCGCACACTTGAGGGCGGCCTGCGTCCTTGGGGACGCGGGGTCGGGAAGCTGAGGCTCAGCAGCGTGCAGATCGTGCTCCACGAGCAGGACGGCGAGGGCAAGATCTGCGCGTGCCCAGTGGAGGTAGCGCTCGGCCTGCTCGTCGGTGAGGCATCCGAAGTACTGCACCAAGAACGTGACGAGAGAGTGGCAGGATAACCTGCTAATGCTGTACCAGACGTAGTCCGGCTGCGCCGCGCCGGACAGCCGCCGCTTGGGGCTCTTCCTCAGGTTGTACCGCAAAGAAGGGGGTTCCGGCCGGAGGTCGCCCGGGAGGACGGAGATGGTGTTGAGGATGATGTTGGAAACGGGGTCCAGGAGGCCTACGCAGAGGCCGCCGTTGCACATGGCCATAAGAAGTGTGTCGCTGTCCATGTCATCGAAGGAGAGCCGGCCGAACGCCTCCGCGTACAAGTCGGCGATGAGATCGTGGAGAGCCTCGGTAAAGGCTTTGCCTTTGTGTCCGGAGTTAGCGGCATCATCGTCGCAATTGCTGTGCAAGCACGAGAACAGGCCCCTGCGACCTCCCGGCGACAGAGAATCAGGCATCGGCGGCAGATCTAGGGCGCGATTCGGTGGCGTGGGAGAGGGAGAGGAAGACCATGGGGTATTCTCGCGCGGCTGTATAAGCATAAATGGGCTCGTGTTCCTCGACAACTCCTCGCACAGGCCCGGTTGCTATGCCCCGCCCGTTGCGGGAGCGATTCGCTCCCACGTGGGACCGTCGCCGATTGGGCCGACCCCATTCGACCCAACAGGTCGGTTTTCTTCCTTTTTCAGTTAAAACAAATTTTGGATGTGCATAAATATATTGTGAAAAAAATTGAAATAAATTTTTAATTGAACAAATTTCGGATTTGGAACAAATTTCAAGTTTGGAACAAATTTCGAATTTGGAATAAATTTCAAGTTTAGAACAAATTTTGATGGGAACAAATTTCAAATTTGCACAAAATTTGAATTCAAACAAATTTTGAATTTTCAAATTAATAATGTGAACAAAATTTGAACATGAATGAAATTCGAAACTTAACAAAAATTTGAAACTAAAAAATTTCATATTTTAACAAAATTCAAAAGGAGAACACAAATTTAAAATTAAAGTTATTTAGATTAAAAAAATGAAAGCAAAACCAATGAAGAACACAGAAAAAAAAAGGCTTACTAGGCCGGCCCAGCAGGCGAAGCATCGCGGGCGCGACGGAATTCGCTCTCGCAAAGGGCGGGAGTAAGGAATTCCGCAAAAATCCTATACGCCGCACATTGCAGTGCCGGAGACTCATGCCGCATTGGGTCAGCCCATTTAGATTCCTTTCTATCTTCTGTTACTGATAAGGGTATAGATAGTAGAGCCCGTCAGTTGAGTACCTCTGAAGTCCGTTAAGCTCGGCCCAATTGTAACGCTAGTCGAAATACGAGTTCATGTCGTATGTCGATATTGTAATCTGTATCGGATCCCTCCTGATCCTTGAGACCTGGCCACCTATATATAGGGGCCAGGAGAGGACGATGAGGGACAGATTGAAAGCAAGCCAGGTTTACACCCACGTTTACTTTTGATACACACCTTATTTGACTGATTTCACCTTCGAGTTCATCCGACGTCCTATCTCGCCGATCCTAAGTCCTTCATCTAGGACATTTGTCGAGTTAACCCTCGTCAATTGGCGCCGACCGTGGGGACTCTGGGCGTTGGAATCATGAATTCGACGCCTTTTTTGTTTTTAGCCAACAGCAGTCTGGAAGTCGACGAAAATCAAAAGATGGAGTTGACAATCGGAAGTCTGAGCTTCTATGTTGGACCTTCGGGTTCAACTTATCTTTTGGATCCGGCGAAATCGGGTCCGTCGACAAACAAAACCAAAATAATCGCCAAGTCTGGATCATCTGTGGGCTCTTCTAGCGAGGCAAACTTCCCGGTCAGCCTAGCAGCAACAGAAAATCTGCAAGAGAAACTCAAGGAATTCGACAAAACTCGGGGAGAGCCCGACGTGGAAGTTGAAAGGACGAGATGTCGCCTAGAGGGGGGGGTGAATAGGCGTTTTAAAAACTATTACGGATTTTGCTTGTAAGAATGCGGAATTAAACTAACGTTTATTTTACAAGCACAAAACCTAAATAAGCTAGGCTCAACTAAGTGCACCAACAACAACTAGAGCTAAGCAAGATAGCACAAGGTATAATTCACAAGTGATAAACAAGATATAAGTACTTCAAGAACGATGGCTATCACAAGGAAATAAACTCGGGTGTAGAGATAACCGAGGCACGTGGAGACGAAGATGTATCCCGATGTTCACTTACATAAAGTAAGCTAATCACCGTTGGAGAGATGCGGGAAACCACGAAGGCCCCCGAACGCCACGAAGGCTCACCTTCTTCTCCGAGTCCCCCACGAAGCTAGGGACCCCTTCTTATGGTTAGCTTTTCCTCCACTCCGGAGATGGCAAGCTCCACAACCACTTCACAACTCCCACGAAGGGGAAGCCCGGGCCTCTTCACAATCTTCCACGAAGAGGTCACCGAGGCACCAACCGCCAAGCCAACTAGGAGGTCACCCTCCAAGAGTAACAAGCTCACGGTCTCTCACTCGAACAAATCGTAATGGAGAGCTCAACACTATGCAAGGATGCAAAGCAAGAACACAAGGGGAAGTGCTCAAATCCTTCTCTCTCAAATCCCACCAAGGCAACAAATGCTATGGAGGAGTTAGAGAGGAAGAACAAGGGTGGAGGTCAACCAATGACCCCAAGATCTTGATTCAAAGGATTCCCCTCACTTAGAGGAGGAATGAATTGGTGGAGATTGTAGATCAAGATCTCCTCTACCAAATCCCTCAAAAATATGCAAGAATCATTGGAGGGAAGAGGGAGGGAGCAAGCTCAAGAGAGTCAACAATGGAGGTGAGAGAAATGCTCAAGAACACACTAGGAACCCTAGAAAACCATTGGGGAAGAAGCCCCTTTTATATGGAAAGCCAAATATGGCCGTTGGGGTCATTTCCCACTTGTTCGGGTGATTTCCGGTCCAAAACTCGGTCCAACCGGACCTAAATCCGAAAATGCAAGAAAACAGTTCTGCAACTTTTTGGTTGATTTCCGGTTGAATTTCCGGTTCAAACCGAGCTCGGAACGGGCAGAAAATAGCCTCACGAAAAATGTGATAACTTTCACATCCGGACTCCGATTTTAGCAAACTTAGACTTTTTGAAAAGCTAAGAAAAATATCTATCCAATGAACCACATAAATCCCAAAAATTAGTAAGAGGTAAAAAAATCAAATAAGGAGAGGTGAGAACCTCCCATAGGAAAGAACCGGTAAAACCTCCAAACCCAAAAACGCAATAAGAGATGCATATGAAATCCGTTTTCAATGAATTTGGACTTGTTGGAAAGCTAACAACAAGATCAAGAACCTCACATAGAAAAACACCAAGAAGCAACAAACTAGGAAGATGCAAAGTATGCAAAGGATTGAGCTCCCTAAGACGATGTGATCAAGTTACCCAACCGAAGGCCCCTCTTGATAGTGCGGCTATCTATCCTATAACCCGTTCTCTCAACAAACACCTTGAGACCGGTAAAAGGAAAACCTAGCAAGGACAAACCTTTTGCCTTGCGCACCCCGCTTGATCTTGATGATGATGCTTCATGCTTCCATCAAGTCGGAATGCTTCACTCGATCATTTTTGCTTCGTGAAGACTTCCAATATGCTCCCCCATACACCACTATGGGATATCTTCACTAAGGCATATCTTCACAATTCCATTATCACCAAATGGATGACAAGCTTCAAGCATATGATCTTCTCGAGATACTTATCTTGAAATTTTCACTTCTCAACCTTGATGACAACCACCACTTGATGTCATCCTTTCATGGGATATATGAAATCTCACTAGTGATGCATATCAATGACACAATACCTAACCCACATAGACAACACAAACACACATATATAATGGGTTAGTTCACAAAGCATAATTGACAAACCATACCATACCACAAGACCGATTGGTCCCATGTGGCACATTCCTTATGCTTCATGTGTTGACCAAACTAGAATCCAATCTTTGATCTTTGCCTTGGTCAACCTTGAATCTTCTCATACTCTATCACAATATCTTGAGCCACATAAAGAATTCTTCATTTGATTGCATGCTCTAGGTATTAGTCAATCATATCTCAACTCATGAGACCATCATGACCTCAACATAGAGCCATATCTTGAATTCTTCTCATGTAACCAAACTCTCAAGATCTTGAGACACCTTGGCTTAACACATAAGCTAGAGCATGGATTATTTGAGTTCTACACAAGAACTACAACTCTATTTCTTCTTCTTGATCATATTGGATTCATCTCTTCTATTCAATGATCTTGATGCCAATACTTAAGATATATCATTATCTTCATGTCATCCAAGCTTTGAATCCAACACATAGACTTCAAGCAATTCCTATGAACAATTCCTTCACAAAAAGCTCAATGAAAACATTAGTCCATAGGGATTGTCATTAATTACCAAAAACAAACTTAGGGGCAATTTACCCTTACAATCTCCCCCATTTTGGTAATTGATGACAATCTCAACAAGAGGGTTTATATAATGAATGATAGAAACTAATATGCAACTTATCCGAGAATAAATTGCATACAAGAGGTTGTATTTGATATGGTCAAGTAACACAAAGCTACTACCGCATATCAAAATCAATTGTACTCACATAAACTACAACAAATATGGTTGATGTGAGTGTAACCAAAATATATAGAGCAAACTCCCCCACAATATATGCACGTGTGATGAACTTGAATTTCATTGCATACATTGTCAAGATAAACCTTTGATGGATTTTACACTATATATTCAACCATGCAAAACATCTAACAAAGAAGAGATGCATGGAAGGCAAACACTTAAGCACAACCAAACTTAAGTATAAAAACCATTTCCCTTAAACCCTCTAAACTTCTCCCCCATTGGCAACGATTGCCAAAATGGAAGAAGGAATTTAGAAGGCAAATATAGTATGAGTTCCTCCCCAAGATGTGCATTTCTCATAAAAATGAGTGAAATCATATGCACTTATCAAATTAAAAATATTTGGAGGAAGTCAAACCATATTGAGGATCAAAGATTGCAAAAAGATGACATAGTGAAGGAAGCTTCAACGAATGAAGCAAGCAAGCAATCAAGAGACCCAAAGAACCAATTGGACACAAGAAGAAGTGATGATAAGAGATACTAGGTGCTTTAAATGAAATAAGGAAGCTCCCCAAGGTTCATGCATAAATTTGAATTTTTGTTGCATTTGAATACAATATGCACAAACATGGAATCCTCACTCCCTCTATATCATTTAAAACAAAACATGAGCACGAAAGAATACAAAAGGATCAATACGCTTATCAAAGTGAACTTTAGTCCAAAAAGATTCACGAGATATGAGTGCGAGAAGAAGCAATAAAGAATAAACAAGCACTCATAAATCAAGTTCTTACCAACACCATCAAGAACGAAATGGATAAGAAAGATGGTCGGCAAAAAACAAGGATATCAAGGGAAGAAATTAACACTCTTATGCATATATATTTCTAAGTGGACAAAAAAACATGATGAACAATCCAAAAAGGAACATGTATACATAAGAGGTTAGTTGAAATTAAGGAAGACGTGATATCCAAGAGAGAGTCATAGAATATACCAAATAGCTTTGCTAGAAAGCATATATAGCTCAAGGCTCCATTTTCCATTATGGTATATTAATAAACCCCCCACGCAAAATCATCAAAGCCATCACAACTAGCAATAAGGGATCAAAAGATAGTAGGGATGCTTTGAAAGGCAACAAGCATAATAAAGAAGGGTACAACTTGCAACATTATCTATATTGCACATGAGAGAGCGTTGAGGAATTAATATGCAATAAATTGCTAAAAAGGCATATTTGGGATTGGTGAATCATAAACATGATTTTATATGCTTCCCATCATATGCAATCATCTCAATTTGCTCACATATGAAATAAAGATATTTCTTTATAAGACCTTTGCAAGAATCGCAACATTTGCAAATAAATATTATCATGCCAAGAACCAACCTACAAGAGTTGGGATGCTAGAAAAGTATGCATGAAAATTATACTTGTTACCGAGATAGCAATGATGTGATGTAGTAGATAGGAGTTCACCGATCATCCTAGCTTGTCTCCAATAATCATATGGTGATAGCACCTTCCTTATAAATGAGACAAGCATCCATTGCATCTCCAATGTACCTAAGACAACATTCAAGTACATCTTGGTCCCCAAACTTATTGGGTCCAAAGTGGTTAGACTAAACCACAATACATATGATAGACTCCATATAAATATGTGCATAGTTACAGATGAAATTTGAATTTCATGCACATCTTAGCCATTTAGGATTTGATGGAGTATAACATATATATTGGATCAAAGAAAGCAACTAAGATACAAAATTAAGCATAAAGAGAATATGCATGCACCTATCTTTCAAGATCCAAAGAAGATACAATTTAGACAAAAACACCAAGAGTACAAGGAGGTATAAAAAGGTGTGGTAAAACACATTATTTGTCCAAACGATATCAAGGGAACAAATCAACAAATGATTTATTCATAAAATTCAACAAATGAACCTAACAACTTATTGAGCATGAAAGAATAAATAAATAAAAGCATGCTCAACAATTTATCTCATTCGAGCAAATAAATCATAAAAGAAGGAATGAGATAACTAACTCCCAAAAGAGCAAGGTTCCAACAAATAAACTAAACCCTCTACACTTTTCACAATGGCACAAGTACCGAAAAGAAAAGGTTTGTCTTACAACAACACACACTTGATGGGGATCAAGAGATGAGACAAAGTCAAGCAAAAAGATCCTCAAGAAGGCAATAAGACAACGGGAGTCAAAATAATTTCTTTGCAAGAAATATGGGCAATAAGAGGCAAATTCCAAGGTGAAGATGATCTAGAAGAATTACCACGCATATATACGAATACCAATTGTCAAAGACAAGAAGTTCATATTGGAATTATTTTCCGGTGGTGTATTGCAAAGATATTCAAGATCAACTTCACAATACAAGGCAGATGGTTAAATATTCAAATTAAGCACCATGCACAAAAAAAAAGGATTCTTGGTAGCTCCAATAATAGTCAAACAATCATGCAAAGCAATGATTAGAGTAACTAGAAGCAAACGGCTTCCTACTTATGATATATATATAAATATATTTGAGTGAAACCGCACCAAGAATTCTTACTCAAACCAAGACAAAAGAAATGAGCTATAAAAACTTTTAAGAGAGAGCGGAGCTTGTTTGAGCAAACATGCCACCTAGGAACAAGATAATTAACAATATCAACACTAAGTGGCAATACCTCAAAAGTTCACATTTCCTAGGATTGTGATATGCACAAGGCATATTACTCCCCCATAATGTGATATTCAATTCTTTACTACAAGAGGCAAATAAAATCCAACTAGAGATAATTGATGGAGATATAGAATTTGAAATTCTCATGAGCATGGCATACCACATAGAGACTAGGTAATCTTGCAATATCAATACTAAGTGGTATTACTCATGTGCACGCATTTATAGGATTGTGAGGTGCCCATGGCAAATAACTCCCCCAAAATAGGATGTTCCATTAATCACTCAATAAGAGCCAAATAAGATACCAACAAGATGCATTAGAGGCTCAAAGCAAACACACAAGTATATGATGTGCCAAACAACCAACACCTACTTGAATACACAAGATAAGTAGGTATAAGGAACAACATATACAAACACATACTTGGTACAAAACCAAAACATGCAAAGGGGCAAGTAACTTACAATATAAAGAGGTTAAGTACAAGTTACCGCAAAGAGGCACATTGGATATAAAATGATAGTGTCAATGACTTAGCTTGATGAAATAAAATTAATGAAGATCCCTTAATTCTTCATGAGGTAGCCAAGTCTCCAATGCCCTCCACAAACACCTATTGATCAAGTTTTAGCTTGTTGGTCCCCAACCAAGTTGGGTCCTAAGAGGTTAGTCACAATAGGCTTGGCAACCCAAATGGTCCTTTTCTTGGCACCACTTTGAGTTCCAACAAACTTGGCAAACAAATTACCATCCTTATCTTTCCTAAGAGAATAATTATAATCAACAATTATAGGATTAGATAAGGTACCGCTTAAGCATGAAGAAGCAAAGTGCCCCTTCTCATGGCAAATATAGCAACAAGTGCTTCCCTTTCTCTTCTTCGTTGAATTCTTGATTTGGGAAGCTTGATCTTGTTTCTTCTTGGGAAGTGGCCTATCTTCAACTTGAGGTCGTGCTTGAGCTTGACCTTGTGGCCGCTTCCCTTGTTGCTTCTCACTCAAGTGCTTCTTCTTCAATGGGCAAGATCTCACATGATGCCCTTCAATCTTGCACTTGAAGCAAACAATCTTGGCCAAATTCTTGACTTGGTCTTGGACATTCTTCTTCTTATTGCTTTTGGACTTGTTCTTGTTATTGGAGTTGAATCCAAGTCCACTCTTGTCATTAGGGGATTTTTGCACACTCAAAATATTATCGAGTGTGGATTTCCCTTCATAACGCTTATCCAAGTCTTTCTCCAAACTAGTGACTTGGGCCTTGAGCTCTTTGATTTCCTCTACAAGGTTAGTAGTAATACAAGTACTAGAGGAGGTAGAAGCTTTATTATTAGAGCAACAAGGCATAGCAAGTAATTCATCACAAGATGTAGCAATATTATGCCTAGACAAATTACTTGGACTAGCACAAGATAATATAGCATTTTGGTTCAAAGTAGTGCTAATTTCTAAATGAGGCTCACAAGATGTTTTCTTAGAGATACTTGCCTCATGAGCTAACTTTAGCCCATTATAAGAGATTAAGAGATCCCCATAAGAGCCCGAGAGCTTTTCATGGCTTTCCTCCAATTTCTTATAATTGCTTGTTAGCAACTCAAGTTGAGCCCTTAGCTCAACATTCTCCTTTAATATAGATGCTTTACAAGAAGTGGAATTAGTAGCACAAGCATCATTAATAGATTTAGCATTTGTAAGCTCATAAGATTTAATAGATTGAGATAGGCAAGAATTAGTATGCTTCTCTTCGGATAGCTCTTGCTTGAGGAGATTGAATCTCCATTTCCCCTCATTAACGAGGGAGTTCAATTCCTTAATGTTCTCCTTGTGTTCAAACAAGGTTTCCATTAAGTGTTCGACTTTAGCACGAGCATCATTATTACCACGAAGAGAGGCATACACAATTCCCATCTCATGCAAGAAAGCTTCAACATCATCATCATCATCATCACTCTCATCATAAGGAGATGTGTCGGGATTCAAAGTAGGAGTTACCTCTGAACCGCTTGCCATAAGGCACATGTGAACTTGCGTAGATGATGATGGAACATCAATAGAAGCACATTCTTCATTTTCGAGTGTAGGACAAGCTCTTGCGAGATGTCCATACTCGTGGCATTCATAGCATTGCCTTCTCTTGATAGAAACCTTCTTGGTTCTTCTATTGATTTCTTCTTTAATTATGTGACCCAATTTTTCTTTAATTTCCTCTACATGGTTAGTCATACAACAACTAGAGGAAATAGAGTCATTTTGATCATGGTCACAACTAGAGACAAGCATATCATCACAAAATTTAATCAAGCAAATTTTAGGAGATATGCAAGGACCTTTAACACAAGAATGAGTAAAGAATTTCTTGCAAGAAGTGTTTAGATCCAAACTCTCTACACCAATAGGATTTATAGAAATATAATCATTGGTGCAAAGAATAAGACTACCATCATCACATATGATTTCTTCACTCACCATATCATTACCTTGTGACAAGTCACATGTTGGTGAAGTGTAAGAACTTGAACAATCATCACGACCGGATGTGGAAGCAACTTGGAGCTCTTCATGATGTGAAGGTGAAGAGAGCTCCTTGGGTTCACTTTCAACCTCAAGAGAAATGGACCCACCAAATGACTCTTCTAGCTTGGTCCATATCTCATGAGACGTCTTGCACTTTGAACCTTCAAGCAACATAAACTATGGAGCTCACAGACAATAAAATTTCATTAAATACTTGAGCTTCTAGATGTAAATTTTTCTCATCCTCTATAGATAGACTTTGAGGATCCATTGGAGGAGAAAAGCCTACATCTAGAAATCGCTCTATATTTGGACACAAAGTCCGAAGATTGCAAAGCATGCAATTTCTCCATAAGTTATAATTTGTGCCATCAAAAATAATTGTGTCATTGTGCACTAAATAACTAGCCGACATCTTTACTCTCAAGGCGGTGAAGCCTAAACAAGGAGAGACCTTGCTCTGATACCAATTGAAAGGACGAGATGTCGCCTAGAGGGGGGGGGGTGAATAGGCATTTTAAAAACTATTACGGATTTGGCTTGTAAGAATGCGGAATTAAACTAACGTTTATTTTACAAGCACAAAACCTAAATAAGCTAGGCTCAACTAAGTGCACCAACAACAACTAGAGCTAAGCAAGATAGCACAAGGTATAATTCACAAGTGATAAACAAGATATAAGTACTTCAAGCACGATGGCTATCACAAGGAAATAAACTCGGGTGTAGAGATAACCGAGGCACGTGGAGACGAAGATGTATCCCGATGTTCACTTACATAAAGTAAGCTAATCACCGTTGGAGAGATGCGGGAAACCACGAAGGCCCCCGAACGCCACGAAGGCTCACCTTCTTCTCCGAGTCCCCCACGAAGCTAGGGACCCCTTCTTATGGTTAGCTTTTCCTCCACTCCGGAGATGGCAAGCTCCACAACCACTTCACAACTCCCACGAAGGGGAAGCCCGGGCCTCTTCACAATCTTCCACGAAGAGGTCACCGAGGCACCAACCGCCAAGCCAACTAGGAGGTCACCCTCCAAGAGTAACAAGCTCACGGTCTCTTACTCGAACAAATCGTAATGGAGAGCTCAACACTATGCAAGGATGCAAAGCAAGAACACAAGGGGAAGTGCTCAAATCCTTCTCTCTCAAATCCCACCAAGGCAACAAATGCTATGGAGGAGTTAGAGAGGAAGAACAAGGGTGGAGGTCAACCAATGACCCCAAGATCTTGATTCAAAGGATTCCCCTCACTTAGAGGAGGAATGAATTGGTGGAGATTGTAGATCAAGATCTCCTCTACCAAATCCCTCAAAAATATGCAAGAATCGTTGAAGGGAAGAGGGAGGGAGCAAGCTCAAGAGAGTCAACAATGGAGGTGAGAGAAATGCTCAAGAACACACTAGGAACCCTAGAAAACCATTGGGGAAGAAGCCCCTTTTATATGAAAAGCCAAATATGGCCGTTGGGGTCATTTCCCACTTGTTCGGGTGATTTCCGGTCCAAAACTCGGTCCAACCGGACCTAAATCCGAAAATGCAAGAAAACATTTCTGCAACTTTTCGGTTGATTTCCGGTTGAATTTCCGGTTCAAACCGAGCTCGGAACCGGCAGAAAATAGCCTCACGAAAAATACGATAACTTTCACATCCGGACTCCGATTTTAGCAAACTTGGACTTTTTGAAAAGCTAAGAAAAATATATATCCAATGAACCACATAAAGCCCAAGAATTAGTAAGAGGTAAAAAATCAAATAAGGAGAGGTGAGAACCTCCCATAGGAAAGAACCGGTAAAACCTCCAAACCCAAAAACGCAATAAGAGATGCATATGAAATCCGTTTTCAATGAATTTGGACTTGTTGGAAAGCTAACAACAAGATCAAGAACCTCACATAGAAAAACACCAAGAAGCAACAAACTAGGAAGATGCAAAGTATGCAAAGGATTGAGCTCCCTAAGACGATGTGATCAAGTTACCCAACCGAAGGCCCCTCTTGATAGTGCGGCTATCTATCCTATAACCCGGTCTCTCAACAAACACCTTGAGACCGGTAAAAGGAAAACCTAGCAAGGACAAACCTTTACCTTGCGCACCCCGCTTGATCTTGATGATGATGCTTCATGCTTCCGTCAAGCCGGAATGCTTCACTTGATCATTTTTGCTTCGTGAAGACTTCCAATATGCTCCCCCATACACCACTATGGGATATCTTCACTAAGGCATATCTTCACAATTCCATTATCACCAAATGGATGACAAGCTTCAAGCATATGATCTTCTCGATATGCTTATCTTGAAATTTTCACTTCTCAACCTTGATGACAACCACCACTTGATGTCATCCTTTCATGGGATATATGAAATCTCACTAGTGATGCATATCAATGACACAATACCTAACCCACATAGACAACACAAACACACATATATAATGGGTTAGTTCACAAAGCATAATTGACAAACCATACCATACCACAAGACCGATTGGTCCCATGTGGCACATTCCTTATGCTTCATGTGTTGACCAAACTAGAATCCAATCTTTGATCTTTGCCTTGGTCAACCTTGAATCTTCTCATGCTCTATCACAATATCTTGAGCCACATAAAGAATTCTTTATTTGATTGCATGCTCTAGGTATTAGTCAATCATATCTCAACTCATGAGACCATCATGACCTCAACATAGAGCCATATCTTGAATTCTTCTCAAGTAACCAAACTCTCAAGATCTTGAGATACCTTGGCTTAACACATAAGCTAGAGCATGGATTACTTGAGTTCTACACAAGAACTACAACTCTATTTCTTCTTCTTGATCATATTGGATTCATCTCTTCTATTCAATGATCTTGATGCCAATACTTAAGATATATCATTATCTTCATGTCATCCAAGCTTTGAATCCAACACATAGACTTCAAGCAATTCCTATGAACAATTCCTTCACAAAAAGCTCAATGAAAACATTAGTCCATAGGGATTGTCATTAATTACCAAAAACACACTTAGGGGCAATTTACCCTTACAGAAGTAACAATGGATAAGTCGCACAACAGTTCAAGGGATTTCGCCGGCAGGAGCAGCGGCGTCTCCAGAAGCATACACCAGTTATGCGTCATTATCACTGAAGCAGCAGAAGAGAATAATCATGCAGACAACGAAGAGGTCGACATGCAAGTCGACAAATTAAGGAGCAACGGCAAGAAGGAGAAGGAAAAAGTTCACATCTCCGCCGGAGAGTGGAGAATATCATGTCAGCCATTAACCACGGGACAGATGTACCCACAGATTCAAGAAGAGAAGTTCTAATGGGATATCAATACGCGCTACACCAGCGCAGAAAAAAGTTAAGGGAGGAAAGAGACATGTTTATGAGAAGCCAAGATTACAATAGCACATCAAGTGGGGGATATTGGGATGAGTACAGCGATTCATCAGAGTCCAGCATGGATAGGCATAGAGACCCAAAGCACAGCAGGAGGACAACAACACGTACAATAGAATAAAGCTACACGAAGAGCCTAAGCGCAAACCCACCAGAGGAGGAAGAAGAATTTGTGCAAGAAACACCAGAAGCAGCATTGGTAGCAGCACAGACATACCTACTAACCACACAACCAAAGCCTGGAGACCCGCGGGAGCACATGCATCAAGCCGCGATACGAAGCCTCGGGTTGGTAGAAGACAAGTGATGTCTACGCACGCGTCTGTTCTTGTAGACAGTGTTGGGCCTCCAAGTGCAGAGGTTTGTAGAGCAGCAACAAGTTTCCCTTAAGTGGATCACCCAAGGTTTATCGAACTCAGGGAGGAAGAGGCCAAAGCTATCCCTCTCAAGCAACCCTGCAATTACGATACAGAAATCTCTTGTGTCCCCAACACACCCAATACACTTGTCAGATGTATAGGTGCACTAGTTCGGCGAAGAGATAGTGAAATACAAGTGGTATAGATGATTATAAGTAGTAAATGCAATCTGGAATAAAAATGGCAGCAAGCAAACAAGTAACAAAACAGCAAGTAGACGGTGTGCAAAGCTTGGAAACAAGGCCTAGGGATCATACTTTCACTAGTGGACACACTCCCAACAAATATAACATAATTGAACAAATACATAACTTCTCTTCACTATGGTACTCTGAATTACTCTCCTATTGAATAACACTAATCATTGCGTAGGGCTACGAAGCACTCCTTAAAGTTCATCAAGTACTTGACAAACACCACTCATAGAGATATCCAAATCAAATCACAAGTCAAGATAGATATTATTGCAACTTAGACCAAGTACTAACACGGTGCACACACTGTCAACATTACACCATGAAAGGAGGAATAGATCACTTCAATACTATCATAGTGATAATTATTCTTATAATCCATAAAAGATCACAATCGTAGCCTAGACCAAGTACCACCATGATGCACGCACTGTCACCGTTACACCATGGCAGGAGGAATAGATTACTTTAATAACACACTAGAGTACACATAATGAAGAAGAGTAACATCTACTTATTCAACATGATACAAAGCTCACGATCACATAAAGATCACATCATGGGAGAGAGAGGTGAACCACATAGCTACCGGTAGAGCCCTCAGCCCCGGGGATGAACTACTCCCTCCTCATCATAGGAGACAGCAAGGTTGATGGAGATGGCAGTGAGGTCGATGGAGACGGCGGAGACGGCGATGGAGACCGATGGAGATGGCTCCGGGGGCACTTCCCTATCCCGGCAGGGTGCCGAAACAGAGACTTTTGTCCCCCGAAATTTGTCTTCGACGGCGGCGGCGCTGCGGAACTGTTCTAGAAATTCCGCCGACTCCCCTAGGGTTTTCCGTCCCAAGACTTTATATAGGCGAAGGGGCATCGTCAGGGGGCAGCCAGGGGCTCCTCACACCAGGTGGGCGTGGCCAGGGCCAGGGCCGCGCCGCCCTGGTGTGTGGGCAGCCCCTGGCCCCCCTCCGGCTCTCGTTTGGTCCTCGTCCTTCGTCCGGGAAAAATAAGACTTCTGGAACTTGTTTCGTCCAATTCCGAGAATATTTCCTGTGTAGCTTTTCTGAAACACAAAAACAGCAGAAAACAGGGAACTGGCACTGTGGCATCTTGTCAATAGGTTAGTTCCGGAAATCGCATAAAAACGCCACGAAGTGTAACGAAACACAAGGCAAATGGTGTAAAAACAAGCATGGAGCATCAAAAATTATAGATACGTTTGAGACATATCAGCATCCCCAAGCTTAACTCCTGCTCGTCCTCGAGTAGGTAAGTGATAACAAAAGAAATAATTTTTGAGGTGACATGCACCTACACAATCTTGATCATGTATGTAAGCGTTGTGTGCTGGGATCAAAAGAACTTAAAACATGGGCATGAAAGATATGATCTTAATAGAAGAAACTTAGCAACCATGTTATAACATGAAAATGAACACAAACAAAAGATCATGAAAATGAAACAATGAAAGTCAAATGTGTGTTCAAATCATAAGGAAAAACATACAAATAGTTTTCAGCTTGTCCTTCATGGAGAGCAAAACATAAATGCATAGGACTCCTTCAAGTTTAAGAGGGCGACTAGATACAAATAATTTAAGAACAAGTGATACCAACAATCTGAATCAATCAATGAAAACTTTGGGACAATGCACATTATACTAAGAATGACAACTATGCTCTCTTAATGGTGCATAAAGATAGAAGGTGAAGACTCAACATAAAAGTAAAAGAAAGGCCCTTCGCAGAGGGAAGCAGTGATTAAACATGTGCTAGAGCTTTTCATTTGTAAAACAGAGATAAAAATTGGATTTTGAGAGGTGGTTGTCTTTGTCAACGACTGGCAATGGGGTTCTTACTATCTTCCATACAAAAATGAAGCAAGTTTTTGAGAGAGAGATTGGCACTTTTGTGCTCTTTTTATAAAGCTTGGCACTCCTCCCCACCTTTTTTTCCTTTCTCAAACCATGGCTAACCGATTCCATCGGGTGCCCACCAACATTCACATACCATGGAGGAGTGCCTTTTTTCTTTCTTTTTTTCTCTTTTTTTTTCTTTTTTGGAATAAGACAATATGGAAGATAGCAAATCCGACCACTACGTCCCCATGAGCTGAAAATAGTGTCACAAAATGAGAAGTATTTTGAAGGTTTTTTGAAAGGTAGCACATGAAAATTTACTTGGGATGGCTTGCAAATACCATGTATAGGAATTTATAGTGGACACAATGGAAAAGTTGGTTTTTGGGAGTTGGATGCACGAGTAGAGCTCATACTCAGTACAAAATGAGGGCTAGCAAAAGACTGGGAGCGACCAACTAAGAGAGCAATAACGGCTATAATCATGCAAAGCGACAAAGCAACATTAAAAGAAGCATAAGATGGCATCAAAAGTCAAAAACTAAATGATCATAGAGGCTATAGGCGACTTATTTTTGTAGTCAACATGGTGTAAGCATGCGCCAAGTCAACCCTAATAAAGCATCAAAGGAGAAAACCAAATTAATGCTTCCAAATAATATAAACACCGCATGATTTTTTCAAAGGCTCATTAAGCAATCTTAGTCATTTGAGATAAGTCATGCTACAGCAAAAAACACTAAGCATACTATCAAAAAGACATCAAGCACGACATGCAAAAGCCTAGGCCGCAGTCTACACAAGCTCCTTTTTGTACCACTTTTTTGCATAAAGCTTTTTCTCTTTTCCAACACCATTCAAACCTTTTTGAGGAAACTCTTTTGAGGAAAACCAACATATACCAGAGGCCCAAATACACCTTGATGCAAGGATAAAACAAGATCTGAACAAAAATCAAGGCAAAAAACAAAGGCTAAATGCAGTAGCAGAAAAAGAGAACACTCGTTGAACGATAAGAGTGAAAACTAGAGTGTTCTTGGCAATGAAAAATGAGTTCATCTCCTCCAAAAGAAACATGATGTGATCTAACCATTTATTGAAGCAAACTAAACTAAACTAATACTGAAAACAAAAACAACTGACGCTCCAAGAAAAACACATAGTGCATGAAGCAATAAAAATATAGTGTCTTGAAAGGTGACCTGATTTTTGCCGATGAAGAAGGGGGTGCCTCGGGGGCATCCGCAAGCTTTGACGCTTGTACTTCTTGGATATTTCTTGGGGTGATGCATGGGCATCCCCAAGCTTGAGCTTTTGTCCATTCTTCATCTCATCTCATCATTCTCCAATCCCTACACTTGAAAACTTCCTTCATACAAAACTAAACACAATTCTATTAGCAACATTAGTGTAAGCATAGTAATGAATCAACCCTTTTGCTTCAGGTTTCAACTCAAAACCACCACATATAAAGTATATACTACTGTAGCAACTTCCCCAAAAGTTCCGTGATCAAAAGAACTCAAAAAGAAAGCGATAAAGCGGCAAACACAAATATTGGCAGAAATCTGTCAAAATAGAACAGCTGTCAAAGGTCGAATTTTTAGAGGGTTTTGTGTTGCTCAAATCAAAAAGTGTTCAACTAATGAAAGTTTAGATATGACCTGGGGCATATGCACAAGAAATCGCAGATCCAAAAGATATACAGAGAATTTTCATGAATTTTTACGGTGCAGCACCGAAAACTGTTTCAGGACAGCAACATCCCCAAATCTTACCTCACTCAAATTAGAGGCTTCTCTTGGCACAACAACGAAATAAAAAGGATAAGGAGCGGTTATTACAGTAGTAATGACTTACAAGACTTAAATAAAAGAAAAAGTACTGAAAAGAAAACATTGGGTTATCTCCCAAGAGTGCTTTTCTTTAACGCCTTTGAGCTAGACGCAGTAATTTGCAAAGATGCTCATGTGGGCGCCATATGAGAGCTTGAGGCAAAGACGCCATATAGGAACTTAAAGCAATATAGAGCATAAAAAAGCAAGTATGGAACACATTTAAATCTAAACCACTTCCTATGAAAAATAGTCTTGTAAAGAGACAAGTCATGAAAGCGCAAAGCAAAAAGCATAGGAAGGCAAAACAAGTACAACTTCAAGAATTGCAACAAACAGAGGGGAAACTCAATATTGTTGAGATCCATCAAACCATGTTTCCCTCCCTCATAATAACTTTCAGAAGCATCATGAATAGAACTAACAATATAACTATCACATAAAGCATCCCTATCATGAGCCACATGCATAAAAGAATTAATACTCCCCACATGAACAATCGTAGTAGGAGTAGATTCAACAGAAAAAATATTCTCATCACCATAATCATCAAAAACAGGAGGCATATTGTAATCATAACTAATTTTCTCCTCAAAATTAGGTGAACTGAAAATATTATACTCATTATCATAACCATCATAAACTAGAGGTTTAGTATCATCACAAGCTAGAGAGCAACTATTTCGCAAGGCATACTCATCAAACATATCATCATAAGAAGGAGCATGGATAGCACTAATGGTACAACAATTATTAACCTTAGAATTGGTACCAAAAAGATTTTCAATATCAAAAGTAGAGTGCTTTTTCCAATCATGATCACTAACATAGGTAACAGGCATAGGAACATCATCCCAATCAGAATTATCATAATCAATAGCAGGATCATAAAGCTTAGGGGAAGATACCGTGTCCTCTCGCCTTTTACTCCTCTTCTTCTTCTTCTTCATACTCTTCTTACTCTCTCCTTTAGGAGGGAGACTTGAAGGGCATCTTCTCCACATATTCTTTAGGAGGGAAAGGCATCTTCTCCACATAATCTGGTTTGCTGACAGAAACAACAGAAGAAACTTTGGGGGATTTCTCCTCTCTATTAATAATATCGAAACATCTATTAGTCCTGTCATAGCTTGGCAAAACATCATGTTTTATAAGATCTTGTAAGTAAGTATTTGCGAGGCAATCTTTAGCACAATAGAGACGACAACCACGAAGGGTGCTATTAATATCAACATCATTCATGTCTACCAAAGCAATCTTTCTAGATATCTCTTCACAATTCAAAAACAAAGTAAGCTCATCATACTGATTGAAAGTAATCTTATCATCAGAATACAAATCTACGGTACTTGTTTGATTAATTGGGCATTGAAAATTAAAGTGCCCCTTTTCACCGCAAAATTCACAAAGAAAAGGATAAAGCTCACAAACCCTTTCACCAAGCACATCTAGATCCTTGAGCCACATACTGGTTTCTTCATTTGCGTGGGTGATGCAATAATCTTCCTTGTTGTAACTTTGTTCACAAGGTCTATGTATTCCACAAAAATTAACATGCTTATAAGAAATAGTACTTTTAGAAGTTTGAGCATGTTTATTGCAATCATCAATAACAATATCACTTTCTATGCAAGTGTCCTTAAAAGGTTCATGATACACGTCCCCATTTCCTTTAGGAACATTCATATGGGAAGCAAAGGCTTTAAAGCAATCAACCATAATTTGAGGATCAAGACCATATTTAGCACTAAGCTCTTGAAAATTAGCAGTTTCAGCGAAAGACTTAATGCAATCAAACTCGTAATTCATACCTGATCCTTTACCTTTGTCGCTATCCCAACCTTCAATATTGTTTTGAACTGTTTCAAGCAGATCCCACTTGGTGTCAACATCCTTGCTTGTGAAAGACCCATCAAAGCATGCATCTAGATAATCCTTGTAGTATCCTGAAAGCCTTGCATAAAAATTATTAATAACAATATTACGGGGAAGATCATGAATAGGACATTTGTGCATTAGTAACTTCAATCTTCCCCACGCTTGGGCAATGCTTTCTCCCTCATGAGGCCAAAAGTTATATATCCGATTACGATCTTTATGAATTTCACTTGGAGGATAAAACTTGGAATAAAAGAGAGGCACAATTTCCTCACATGCAATAGATGGACCATCTTCAAGCAGCCAATACCATTCCTCAGCTCTGCCTTTCAGTGATAAAGAGAATAGCTTCTTCTTAACTTGGTTCATTGAAATACCTGCACACTGGAACAACTCGCATAATTCATGTATAAAGAGCAAATGATCACCAGGATGGACAATTCCATCTCCTAAATAGCAGTTATCCCTAACACGTTCAACAATCTTCTTAGGTATTTTAAAAGGATGAGGAGCACAAGCATCATTAGAAACATCACATATGGGAGATAAAATATCATCAGAGCAAACTCTCTTCACTAAAGCTGGGGAACTAAAAATATCATGCTTAACAAAACTAGCTTCCCCAAGCTTAGACTTTTCTATAGCATTAGCAACAACGGGATTCAAAGCATTCGTACTAATAACATTGCTATGCGAAATAAGCTCCAAAGGTTTTTCAATTTTCTCTTCAAATCTAAACTCAGAAAAAAGACTAAAGAACTCTTTATTTTCCATTAAGCCTAACTAGTGAAAATAAAAACAAGAAACAAAAAGATGTAATTGCAGAATCTAAAGGAAATAACTCCGAGTACTCACACAGGAGGATGCGAGTACCTTTTACCTTACCTCCCCGGCAACGGCGCCAGAAAAGACCTTGATGTCTACGGACGCGTCTGTTCTTGTAGATAGTGTTGGGCCTCCAAGTGCAGAGGTTTGTAGAGCAGCAGCAAGTTTCCCTTAAGTGGATCACCCAAGGTTTATCGAACTCAGGGAGGAAGAGGTCAAAGCTATCCCTCTCAAGCAACCCTGCAATTACGATACAGAAAGTCTCTTGTGTCCCCAACACACCCAATACACTTGTCAGATGTATATGTGCACTAGTTCGGCGAAGAGATAGTGAAATACAAGTGGTATAGATGATTATAAGTAGTAAATGCAATCTGGAATAAAAATGGCAGCAAGCAAACAAGTAATAAAACAGCAAGTAGACGGTGTGCAAAGCTTGGAAACAAGGCCTAGGGATCATACTTTCACTAGTGGACACACTCCCAACAAATATAACATAATTGAACAAATAAATAACTTCTCTTCACTATGGTACTCTGAATTACTCTCCTATTGAATAACACTAATCATTGCGTAGGGCTATGAAGCACTCCTTAAAGTTCATCAAGTACTTGACAAACACCACTCATAGAGATATCCAAATCAAATCACAACTCAAGATAGATATTATTGCAAGTTAGACCAAGTACTAACACGGTGCACACACTGTCAACATTACACCATGAAAGGAGGAATAGATCACTTCAATACTATCATAGTGATAATTATTCTCATAATCCATAAAAGATCACAATCATAGCCTAGACCAAGTACCACCATGATGCACGCACTGTCACCGTTACACCATGGCAGGAGGAATAGATTACTTTAATAACACACTAGAGTACACATAATGAAGAAGAGTAACATCTACTTATTCAACATGATACAAAACTCACGATCACATAAAGATCACATCATGGGAGAGAGAGGTGAACCACATAGCTACCGGTAGAGCCCTCAGCCCCGGGGATGAACTACTCCCTCCTCATCATAGGAGACAGCAAGGTTGATGGAGATGGCAGTGAGGTCGATGGAGACGACGGAGATGGCGATGGAGACCGATGGAGATGGCTCCGGGGGCACTTCCCCGTCCCGGCAGGGTGCCGGAACAGAGACTTCTGTCCCCCGAAATTTGTCTTCGACGGCGGCGGTGCTACAGAACTGTTCTGGAAATTTCGCCGACTCCCCTAGGGTTTTCCGTCCCAAGACTTTATATACGCGAAGGGGCATCGTCAGGGGGCAGCCAGGGGCTCCTCACACCAGGTGGGCGCGGCCAGGGCCTGGGCCGCGCCGCCCTGGTGTGTGGGCAGCTCCTGGCTCCCCTCCGGCTCTCGTTTGGTCCTCGTCATTCGTCTGGGAAAAATAAGACTTCTGGAACTTTTTTTGTCCAATTCTGAGAATATTTCCTGTGTAGCTTTTCTGAAACACAAAAACAGCTGAAAACAAGGAACTGGCACTATGGCATCTTGTCAATAGGTTAGTTCCGGAAATCGCATAAAAACGCCACGAAGTGTAACGAAACACAAGGCAAATGGTGTAAAAACAAGCATGGAGCATCAAAAATTATAGATACGTTTGAGACGTATCAACAAGCTAAGGGGAAATCTTCCAGAGAAAAAGGCGACACATCATAGGAAAAGGCGAAAAAAAGAGGTCAAACGCAAATCCTTGCGGAACAAAACTAGCGAGTCTTCAGGTGACGAAAAATGCCAAAAACGGAAGGAGGATGCAAGGAACATAATAGCACAAGCAAGAGTGAACAACTCACGCTATGCGTGGAGAGAAGAAAATTACGAAGACAACAAAAAAGAGATGGGCGCGTTATGCTTTACCCGCAGGGTTCGCAAAACGCGGGTACCCAAAGGGTTCAAGTTGCCGCACGATCAAGAAAAGTATGATGGGTCGCAAGAACCCAATCTATGGTTATCAGACTACCTGCAAGCAGTACAAATAATCAGAGGAACAAGAGCAATGGCAATGCAAAGTTTGCAGTTACACCTCACCGGCGCAGCACGGTCTTGGTTGAATACTCTACCCAACGATTCCATCGGAAGTTGGGGAGAACTAGAGAACCAATTCGCAAGAAATTTTCGCTCAACATACAAACGACCAGCGTCATTGGAAGAAGTTAAGTCGTGCGTGCAGAGGAGAGATGAAACTCTGCGCTCTTACATACAACGCTGGAGTGTCATCAAAAACTCTGCAGAAGACGTCTCCGACGAAAGAGCAATAGACGCCTTTTCGGCCAAACTTTGTCGTTCAGACCTCGTGGAAGAGGTTGGAAGAATAAAGCCATGGACAGTGTCGGAACTAATGGAAGTAGCAAATAGATTTGCCGATGGAGAAGATGCGTATAACAACAAAAGGGGACGTTCACCAGAAGTCTACAAAACAAGGAGGCAAAGGCAAAGATATCACAATGGCGACAACCGCGGAAGGCGAAATCAGATAGCCGCGGGATATGACAGAAGAAACGAGGAAGGCTATGAAAACAAAGAGTTTCAAACAAGAGATAGTCGGGGAACAGAGAAACCAAGGTACTCGGGCCCTTTGGCAGAAGACATGCTATATGGTCCTTGTCGCATCCATTATGCGTACCTAGACGGGAAAAGAGTTTCCAACCACCAGATGAAGGATTGCAGAACCTTACCAAGGTTGCAAAATGCCATGGATTCAAGCCAAGGAGCACGACAGGGAGGAAAAAGCATGAGTCAAGGATACCAAATACAACGACTCGCAAAATAGCTGGAGTCAAAAGTATATATATCAGCAATGATCCAACCAGTACCAAAGTTGAAGAAAGAGCGGAAGAGCATATCCAGACAGGTCAACTTGGCAATATCATCACCACCAGCTACTACAGAGTACTTGCAATGGTCCGATCAACCAGTCAGAGTTAGCAGAGCGGACCACCCGAGGAAAGTTCCCAGGCCAGGGCACGCACCAATGATACTGAAGGCGCAAATAGGAGGATACGATATCGAGCGAGTATTCATGGATGCAGGAAGTGGCATAAACTTAATATATGCTAGAACTCTAAAGGCAATATGCATCTCACTTGAAAGTCTAAAGCCAACAGATTGCTCCTTCCATGGAATAGTGCCAGGAGGTGCAAATTACCCTATCGGGAAAATAGAACTCAACGTTTGCTTCGGCAATAGCAACAATTATCGCAGAGAGAAGCTGGAGTTCGAAGTCATGGACTGGCCTTCACAGTACCATGCAATCCTGGGGCGCCCAGCATTTGCAAAGTTCATGGCAGTACCTCACTACGCATATCTTATGATAAAGATCCCAGGACCCAAAGGAACAATCACAGTTCAAGGCAGTTTCGAAGTATCCAATACTTGGGACAAAGAATTCAACAGGTTGGCACAAACTTTCGGCATGACAGTAGTATACACAAGGTTGAAAGGTGAAACTGACCACAATGTGTTACCCGACGTTGGACGGTCCCTGCCAGATCAAGCTTTCGATGCAACTCAGGACTCGAAGAAGATCCAAGTCCACCCCACGGAACCGAACAAGACCACCTCCATAGCAGTGAACTTGGATCCCGCATAGGAAAGCGCGCTCATCGAGTTCCTCCGTGAGCGCTGGGAAATCTTCGCCTGGTGTCCTTCGGACATGCCAGGGGTTCCCAGGGAACTCGTCGAGCATGCACTAAACGTCGATCCCAAAGCAAAGCCAGTCAAACAACCATTGAGAAGATTTGATGAACCCAAAAGGAAAGCAATAGCGTCCGAGCTACACAAGCTAGAAAACGCAGGGTTCATCCGAGAAATCAAAACATCAACTTGGGTATCTAATGCATTTATAGTCCCCAAGAAAAATACAGACGCACAAAGAGTATGTGTCGACTACACGTCTCTCAACAATCACTGTCCGAAGGATCCCTTTCCCCTACCTCGCATTGATCAAATAATAGACTCAACAGCGGGGTGCGCAAGGCTTTCCTTCCTGGACGCATATTCTTGCTACAACCAGATCAAATTGAAGAAAGAAGATGAGGAAAAACAGCTTTTATAACACCATACGGCGTGTTCTGTTACCAAGTCATGCCTTTTGGTTTAAAAAATGTAGGAGCAACCTACCAAAGGATGATGCAAAATTGCATTGGAAGTCAAATAGGACAAAACATTCAAGTCTACATCGACGATGTGGTCATCACCACAAGAAAAGAAGAGTCACTAATCAGTGATCTAGCAGAAACCTTCGACAACTTAAATAGGTACAAGCTCACGCTTAACCCGGCAAAATACTCTTTTGGGGTATCTGCAGGGCAACTCTTGGGATTCCTGGTATCCGCAAGAGGAATAGAGGCAAACCCAGAGAAGATCCAAGCAATACTAACGATGGGGAAACCAACAAAGCTGCACGACGTACAAAAGCTCGCAGGACGCGTCGCGACACTGAGTCGATTTGTGGCGCGGCTAGGAGAAAAAGCACTTCCTTTCTATGCATTGATGAAAAAATCAGACGACAAATTTGAGTGGACGAAAGAAGCGGACACAGTCTTCGCACAATTGAAAAAAGTGCTTTCCACACCACCGGTGTTGGTCGCACCAAAGGAAAAGGAGCCATTACTACTATATATTGTAGCAACACATCAAGTGGTGAGCACAGTATTAGTAGTCGAAAGAAGTGAAGAAGGAAAAGCTCATGGAGTCCAACGGCCAGTATATTTTGTCAGCGAGGTACTATCTCCAACAAAGCAAAGATACCCGCACTACCAGAAACTTGCATACAGCATATTCACAACAGCACAAAAACTACGGCAATATTTTGCGGTGCACCCAATTATAGTGGTTAATGAAGCACCACTATCCAATATACTGAACAACCCTTCAGCAACAGGACGTGTCTCCTTATGGGGAATTGAGTTATCACCCCTGGACATCACGCATGAAAAGCGAAAGGCGATCAAATCACAAGTTTTACCAGATTTTATAGCAGAGTGGCTGGAGTTACAAAGCACAGGACCACCAGATCTATCAAGTGTATGGACAATGTACTTTGATGGTTCAAAAAGAATCCCAGGCGCAGGAGCAGGAGTGGTCCTGATATCACCACAAGGCGACAAGCTGAAATATGTGTTAAGGATGAGTTTTCCCCAAGCTTCTAATAATGAAGCCGAATACGAGGTGCTACTCCATGGGATGAAAATGGCCAAAGCATGCGGAGCAACTCGACTGAAAATATTTGGAGACTCGAATCTCATCGTCCAACAAGTGATGAACAAGTGCGATGCCATCAGCGACAATATGACAGCGTACAGAAACTTATATTATTATCTTGAGGGAACATTCGATGGATGCGAAGTTTCGCACGTCAGTAGAGCCAGTAATGAGGAAGCTGACAATCTGGCAAACATCGGGTCCCAGTGTTTACCCGTACCGCAAGGAGTCTTTTGGGAAGAAATCATAGAAAGATCAATAAAGAGCAATAAAACTTCGACTATAGAGAAACAAGGCCAGCACCAAGCAACAGGTTCGGGGGCTGGAAAAACAATAACAGCAGAACCAGAAGAAATCATGATGATCGAAGAAACCTGGATGCAGCCATATCTGGCATACATGATAAACAAAACACTACCCGAAGACACAGTAGAAGCGAAAAGGATAATACGACGATCCAAGGCTTTCGTCGTATTGCAAGGAAAATTATACAAGAGAAGTATAACAGGCGTCTTGCAACGATGCGTCACTCCTCAAGAAGGGCAAGAAATCTTAAAGGACATCCATGCAGGGGTATCTGGACATCACGCTAGCAGCAGAGCCATTGCAGCCAAAGCTTTTCATGCAGGATTTTACTGGCTAACAGCCATTGAGGACACGAAAGACATAGTGAGGAAGTGCGAGGCTTGTCAACATTTCGCATCTCGACCACACGCGCCAGCAGCAGAGTTGCAACCAATACCACTATCCTGGCCCTTCACGCAATGGGGTCTTGACATGGTAGGAAAGCTGCACAAATCTTGGCCAGGAGGGCATGTTTATATGCTGGTGGCAGTTGACAAATTCACCAAGTAGGTAGAGGCAGCCCCCGTGACAACCCAAGATTCTACAACCACAATCAACTTCATCAAGTCCATGGTTTTTCGCTTCGGAGTACCACACAGTATCATCACAGATAACGGGACAAACTTCACATCGAAGGAGTTCAAGAATTACTGTGAAAGTTTGGGAATTAAATTGAAATTTGCATCTGTGGCGCATCCAAAGACAAATGGGCAAGTCGAGAAAGCCAATGACTTAATATGCAATGGGATAAATAAAAGGCTGTTAGCACCCCTCGAGAAAGCAAAGCACGCTTGGGTAGATGAGATACCCTCTGTACTCTAGAGTCTCCGAACTACACCTAACGCAGCTACTCAAGAAACGCCCTTCTTCCTGGTCCATGATGCAGAAGCCGTGCTTCCAGTCAAGATCACTCATGAAGCTCCAAGAATCGCAGCATATGATGAGACAACTTCCACAGAAGCGCTTCAGGATGATGTCGATGCACTCGACGAGGCAAGAGACGTAGCACTAGCCAGAGCTACTCAATATCAGCAAAATCTATGAAACTACCACAGTAGTCGAGTTCGTCCACGATCTTTCGTGGTGGGGGATCTAGTTCTATGACTTAAGCAAGATGGTCATGGAAAATTGGAGTCCCCATGGGTAGGACCCTACATCGTGACGGAAGTAATACCAGGAGGAGCTTATCGACTACAAGACAAGAAAACGGGGAAAGACGAGAGTAACCCGTGGAATGCAGAGCAACTACGGCAGTTCTACGCATAGAAGACATAAGACGATAAAAATCTTTCAGGTTATGACCCTTTGAACCCAGAACATGAGGCCACAGGTCGGGTTCTTTGGGTCAACTCGACAAATATGTATAAGTATTTTACTTTCCACTCGGGGGCTCAGCCCCTCGAGTCGTACGAAATAATATTAACAAGTTATTGAGCTTTGTGAGTATCTGAGACATACTACTAGGTTGTTCATAACCCGATATTCGACAAAAACACGCACGGTTCAAAGGAACCCGATAATACATTAAGGGCATACCTCGGAACGAAGATCCGTTCCCATGGTCTATTAATAAAGCAGGCACAAAATCCAACACGGCTACTTATTACAGATAGCATGAGAAAGGTCAACTAAGAAAAGAGATTACATAAAGGGAGAATCTAATGAAAGTGCACTTCAGCTTCGTACTCCTTCTGGCACTAGGTGCAGTCATAGATCCTCACGTCAAACTTTGACGTACCGATGTGGTAGTCGAAAGTCATGAAGAAGCCTTGATGGAGGTCATGGTCTTCTGCAAACTGCGACCAGCCGCCCTTGAAGTACTGTTCACCGACACCGTCGTACCAGACCTCCACTTCATAGGGAGTTCCTCCCCCAGAGTGTTCACGAAGAACCGCTTCCCGCAGTTCTCGCACGTCCATAAACTTGGTGAATTTCAGCGGTAACCGCTGAATCTCACGGCACTGCATGCCGGCGATGCAGAAGAAGGAGTACACTCTGGGAGGAGGAGGAGAAGCATTATGAGAAGGAGCGCTCGGACCTGGCGCAGCAGATGAAAATTTGGGCTTATTCTTTCTTCCCACAGGGCGGCCAGGGCGCCGTTTCGTCGGAGCAAACAATGAGGCTGCCACAGCTGGGATCGCAGGCTTGTTCTTACTGCCGCGGGGGTGGCCACGACCTCGTTTCTCCACCGGGGTGCCGATATTCAAACGCGATCCACCTGCATCAGCCATGGAGATAGGTGGTGGGAAGGAAAAACCCTAGATGCAATGAGGAAGAGGAAGTTGATGCGGCGGAGGAAGAAACTAATGAATGAATTAGGGTTTTTACCCTCGCCAAACGTGCTTTATTTATAAGTACACACTAATGGGCCTCTGGAGAGGCAAGGTCCAAAGTATATTTATGGGCTTTTATATTTTGCCCAGAGCAGATGGTAAAGAAGAATCAACAAATCAAGAAAAAAGATACGTACAAAAAAAAAGAGAGAAGAAACAAAAAAACACTGGGAAAATAATTATCAAGAAGCACAGCATACCTCGTCTTGGACTCGGGGGCTTACGTCATCAAAGAAGAGAAGAATCATTACGTGTGAATCATATCGAAAAATATCGCAAGATATAGTATAAGTTATAGGTATGTTTATATCTTTGAGTCTATACCCAAAAAAATTCGGCTATAGCCTCGGGGGCTACTCCCATCGGGAGCGCTGTCGCGCACCCGATAGAAAGAAGTCGACAGAAGAAAGGAGAGAAGTTGAAGCCAATGATAAAGAACCAGCTGGTGTACAAGTGGTTTAGGCGCAATCGGTTACATTTCGTCAGCAATGAACTTCGACTACATTGTCGACAAAATAAACATCGATTACTCCCATCGGGAGCAATTTATGAGACTTAAAAAGCATAACTCGAATATTTTGTATATTGAATCAGTCAAATAAGGCTGCGAAATATGATTCTCGAGTTGCGTCATCGCAACAAAACTTGAATGCCGTGGTTGAAATATATCATGAAGGTAAGACCCCAGGATCCGTCCTGTGTGGCCCGGTATACGCACATGGATGCGCTCTGCTGGTACTTATTCGTGTCTACGATGCGAAGAAAATCCTGGTGGACGCACTGGGTACCCTGAGAACCACTGGGATTCATTCTTTGTAAATCCTAAATGCGGCAAAAGAATGAGTTTGACCGATGACAAGGGTATAGATAATAGAGCCCGTTAGTTAGCTACCCCTGAGGCCCATAAAGCTAGGCATAATTGTAATACTAGTCGAAATATGAGTTCATGTCGTATGTCGATATTGTAATCTGTGTCGGATCCCTCCCAATCCCTGAGACCTGGCCACCTATATATAGGAGCCAGGAGGGGACGGTGAGGGACAGATTGAAAGCAAGCCAGGTTTACACCCACGTTTATTTTCGATAGCCACCTTGTTTGACTGATTTTACCTTCGAGTTTATCTGACGCCCTATCTCTCCGATCCTAAGTCCTTCATCTAGGACATTTGTCGAGTTAACCCTCGTCAATTGGCACCGACCATGGGGACTCTGGGCGTTGGAATCATGAATTCGACGGCTTTTTCGCTTTTAGCCAATAGCAGTCCAGAAGTCGACGAAAACAAAAAGATGGAGTTGACATTTGGAAGTCTGAGCTTCTATGTTGGGCCTTCGGGTTCAACTTGTCTTTCGAATCTGGCGAAATCGTGCCCGTCGACAAGTAAAACCAAAATAATTGCCAAATCTGGATCATCTATAGGCTCTTATAGTGAGGCAAACTCGCCAGTCAGCCTAGCAGCAACAGAAAATCTACAGGAAAAATTAGAGGAAACTGGGCAAAAATTCATCGCGGAAGCAGCAATGGACAAGCCATGTGACAAGTCAAGGGATTTCGCCAGCGGAAGCAGCGGCGTCTCCAGAAGCGTACACCAGTTATGCATCATCATCACTGAAGCAACAGAAGAGGAAAACAATCACGCAGGCAATGAGGAGATCGACTTGCATGTCGACAAATTAAGGAGCAATGGCAAGAAAGAGAAGGAGAAAGTCCATGTTTCCACCGGAGAGTGGAGGATGATCATGTCAGCTATCAACCACGGGACTGATGTACCCGCAGATTCCAGAAGAGAAGTTCTAATGGGATATCAATACGCGCTACACCAACGCAGAAAAAAGTTAAGGCAGGAAAGAGACATGATTATGAGAAGCCCAGATTACAACAGCACATCAAGTGGAGGATATTGGGGTGAATATAGCGATTCATCAGAGTCCAGCATGGAGAGGCACAAAGACCCGAAGCACAGCAGAAGGACAACATCACGGACAGTAGAAGAAAGCTATATAAAAAGCCCAAGGGCAAACCAACCAGAGGAGGAAGAAGAATTCATGCAAGAAACACCAGAAGCAGCATTGGTAGCAGCACAGGCATACCTACTAACCACGCAACCTAAGCCTGGAGACCCGCGGGAACACATGCACCAAGCCGCGATACGAAGCCTCGGGTTGGTGGAAGACAAGCTAAGGGGAAATTTTCCAGATAAAAATTCGACTCACCATAGGGAAAAGCAAAAAGAAGAGGTCAAGCGCAAATCTTCACGGAACGAAACTAGCAACTCATCAGAAGACGAGAAACGCCAAAAGAGGAAAGAGGATGCAAGGAACATAATAGCACAAGCAAGAGTAAACAACTCGCGTTATGCGTGGAGGGAAGAAAACTACGAGGACAACGAGAAAGAGATTGGCGCGTTATGCTTTACCCGCAGGGTTCGCAAAACGCGAGTACCCAAAGGATTCAAATTGCCACATGATCAAGAAAAATATGATGGGTCACAAGAACCAACTCTATGGTTGTCAGACTACCTACAGGCAGTACAAATACTCGGGGGAACGAGAGCAACGGCAATGCAAAGTTTGCAATTACACCTCACCGGCGCAGTGTGGTCCTGGTTAAATACTCTACCCAACGATTCCATCGGAAGTTGGGGGGAACTAAGAGTCAATTCGCAAGAAATTTCCGGTCAACGTACAAACGACCAGTGTTATTGGAAGAAGTTAAGCCGTGCGTGCAAAGGAGAGACGAAACTCTGCGCTCGTATATACAACGCTGGAGTGTCATTAAAAATTCTGCAGAGGACGTCTCCGACGAAAGAGCAATAGACGCCTTTTCAGCCGGACTTCGTCGTTCAGACCTCGTTGAAGAGATAGGAAGAATAAAGCCAAGAATAGTTTCAGAACTAATGGAAATAGCCAACAGATTCGCCGATGGAGAAGATGCGTACAACAACAAAAGGGGACGTTTACCGGAAGTCGATAAAACAAGCAGTCAAAGGCGACGATACCGCAACGGCGACAACCACGGAAGGGGAAATCAGATAGCTGCGGGATACGACGGAAGGAATGAGGAAGGCTACGAAAGCAAAGAGTTTCAAGCAAGAGATAACAGGGGAAAGGAGAAACCAAGGTACTCGGGTCCCTCGGCAGAAGATATGCTATATGGTCCTTGTCGCATCCATTATGCGTACCTGGACGGGAAAAGAGTTTCCAACCACCAGATGAAAGATTGTAGAACCTTCCTAAGGTTGCAAAATGCCATGGATTCAAGCCAAGGAACACGATAGGGAGGAAAAAGCACGACTCAAGGATATCAAATGCAGCGACTCGCAAAACAGCTGGAGTCAAAGGTATATATATCAACAATGATTCAACCAGTACCAAAGTCAAAGAAAGAAAGGAAGAGCATATCTAGGCAGGTCAACTTGGCAATATCATCACCACCAGCTACTACAGAGTACTTGCAGTGGTCCGATCAACCAGTCAGATTTAGCAGAGCGGACCACCCAAGGAAAGTTCCCAGGCTAGGTCACGCTCCAATGGTACTAAAGGCGCAAATAGGGGATACGACATCGGGAGAGTATTCATGGATGCAGGAAGCGGCATAAACTTAATATACGCAAGAACTGTGAGGGCAATGTGCATCTCATTGGATAGTCTAAAGCCAGCAGATTGTTCTTTCCACGGGATAGTACCGGGGAGCGTAAATTACCCTCTCGGGAAAATAGAACTCGACGTTTGCTTCGGTGACAGCATCAATTATCGCAAAGAGAAACTGGAGTTCGAAGTCATGGATTGGCCTTCACAATATCATGCAATCCTGGGGCGTCCAGCATTTGCAAAGTTCATGGCAGTACCCCACTACGCGTATCTTACGCTAAAAATTCCAGGGCCCAGAGGAACAATCACAGTTCAAGGCAGCTTCGAAGTATCCAACACTTGTGACAAGGAATTCAACAGATTGGCACAAACCTTCGGCATGACAGCAGAATAAGCAAGGCTGAAAGGTGAAACTGACCACAACGTACTACCCAACGTCGGGCGATCCCTGCCAGACTAGGCTTTCGACGCAACTCGAGACTCGAAGAAAATACAGGTCCACCCCACGGACCCGAACAAGACTACCTCTATAGCAGTAAACCTGGATCCCGCATAGGAAAGCGCGCTCGTCGAGTTCCTCCGTGAGCACTGGGAAATCTTCGCCTGGTGTCCTTCAGACATGCCAGGGGTTCCCAGGGAACTCGTCGAGCACGCACTAAACGTCGATCCCAAAGCAAAGCCAGTCAAACAACCATTGAGAAGATTCGATGAACCCAAAAGGAAAGCAATAGCATCCGAGCTACACAGACTCGAAAACGCAGGGTTCATCCGAGAAATCAAAACATCGACTTGGGTATCTAATCCAGTCATAGTACCCAAGAAAAACACCGATGTGCAAAGAGTGTGTGTCGACTATACGTCTCTCAACAAGCACTGTCCAAAGGATCCCTTCCCTCTACCTTGCATCGATCAGATAATTGACTCGATAGCAGGGTGCGCAAGGCTTTCCTTCCTGGATGCATACTCTGGTTACAACCAGATCAAGCTGAAGAAAGAGGATGAGGAAAAAACAGCTTTCATAACACCTTATGGCGTGTTCTGCTACCAAGTCAAAAACGTAGGAGCAACCTACCAAAGGATGATGCAAAATTGCCTCAGAAGTCAAATAGGACGAAACATTCAAGTCTACATCGACGACGTGGTCATTACAACAAGAAAAGAAGAGTCACTAATCAGTGATTTAGCAGAGACCTTCGACAACTTAAATAGGTAAAAGCTCAAGCTTAACCCGACAAAATGTTCTTTTGGGGTATCTGCAGGACAACTCTTGGGATTCCTGGTATCCGCAAGAGGAATAGAGGCAAACCCAGAGAAGATCCAGGAGATATTAACGATGGGTAAGCCCACAAAGCTGCACGATGTACAGAAGCTCGCAGGACGCATCGCGGCACTAAGTCGATTCATTGCAAGACTAGGAGAAAAAGCGCTCCCTTTCTATGCATTGATGAAAAAATCAGACGACAAATTTGAGTGGACAGAAGAAGCAGACACAGCCTTCGCACAACTGAAAAAAGTGATTTCCACACCACCGGTGTTGGTCACACCGAAAGAAAAGGAGCCACTACTACTATACATTGCATCAACACATCAAGTGGTAAGCACAGTATTGGTAGTCGAAATAAGCGAAGAAGAAAAAGCTCATGGAGTCCAACGACCAGTATATTTTGTCAGCGAGATATTATCTCCGACGAAGCAAAGGTACCCGCACTATCATAAACTTGCATACAGCGTATTCACAACAGCACGAAAACTACGGCAATATTTTGCGGTCCACCCAATCATAGTGGTCAACGAAGCACCACTATCCAATATATTGAACAATCCTTTAGCAACAGGACGTGTCTCTTTATGGGGAATTGAGCTATCGCCCCTGGACATCACGTATGAAAAGCGAAAGGCGATCAAGTCCCAAGTTCTACCAGATTTCACAGCAGAGTGGCTGGAGTTACAAAACACAGGGCCACTAGATCTATCGAGTGTATGGACAATGTACTTCGACGGATAAAAAAGAGTCCAAGACGCAGGAGCAGGGGTAGTCCTGATATCACCACAAGGCGACAAGTTGAAATATGTGCTGAGGATGAGTTTTTCTCAAGCTTCCAATAATGAAGCCGAATACGAGGCACTGCTCCATGGGATGAAAATGGCCAAAGCATGTGGAGCAACTCGACTGAAAATATTTGGAGATTCGAATCTCGTCATCCAACAGGTGATGAATAAGTGCGACGCCATCAGCGACAATATGACAGCATACAGAAACCTATATTATTACCTGGAGGGAACATTCGACAGATGTGAAGTTTCGCATGTCAGTAGAGATAGCAACGAGGAAGCCGACAATTTAGCAAATATCGGGTCCCAGTGCTTACCCATAACACAAGGAGTCTTTTGAGAAGAAATCATAGAAAGATCAATAAAAAGCAGCAAAGTTTTGACTGCAGGAGAACAAGTCCAGAACCAAACAAATGACTCGGGGGCTGATAATCGCGGAACAATTGAACCCGAAGAAGTCATGATGATCGAGGAAACTTGGATGCAACCATACTTGGCGTACATGGTAAACAAAACATTACCTGAAGATACGGTGCAAGCGAAAAGGATAATACGACGATCCAAGGCTTTCATCGTGTTACAAGGAAAACTATACAAGAGAAGTATAACAGGCGTTCTGCAACGGTGCGTTACTCCGCAAGAAGGACAAGAAATCTTAAAGGATATCCACGCGGGAGTATGTGGACATCACGCCAGCAGCAGGGCCATTGTAGCCAAAGCCTTTCGTGCAGGATTTTATTGGCTCACAGCCATTGAAGACGCGAAGGATATAGTAAGGAAGTGCGAAGCTTGTCAACGTTTTGCATCTAGACCACATGCACCAGCAGCGGAGTTGCAACCAATACCATTATCTTGGCCCTTCGCACAATGGGGTCTTGACATGCTGGGAAAACTGCACAAATCTTGGCCAGGAGGGCATGTTTATATGCTAGTAGCAGTCGACAAATTCACTAAGTTGGTAGAGGCAGCCCCCGTGACAACCCAAGACTCTACAGCGGCAATCAATTTCATCAAGTCAATAGTTTTTCACTTTGGAGTACCACACAACATCATCACAGACAATGGGACAAACTTCACATCAAAGGAGTTCAAAAATTACTGTGAAAGTTTGGGAATAAAATTGAAATTCACATCTATGGCACATCCAAAAACAAACGGGCAAGTCGAGAAAGCCAATGGCTTGATATGCAATGGGATAAAGAAAAGGCTGTTAGCACCCCTCGAAAAAGCCAAGCACGCCTGGGTAGATGAGCTGCCCTCCGTACTCTGGAGTCTCCGAACTACACCCAATGCAGCTACTCAAGAGACGCCTTTCTTCCTGGTCCATGGTGCAGAAGCCGTTCTTCCAGTTGAGATCACCCATGAAGCTCCAAGGATCGCAGCATATGACGAGACAACTTCCACATAAGCACTTCAGGATGATGTCGATGCACTCAACGAAGCAAGAGACATAGCACTAGCTAGAGCTACTCAATATCAGCAAAATCAACGAAACTACCATAGTACTCGAGTTCGTCCACGATCTTTCGTGGTGGGAGATCTAGTTCTACGACTCAAGCAAGATAGCCATGGAAAACTCGAATCCCCATGGGTGGGACCTTACATCATGATAGAAGTAATACCAGGAGGAGCTTATCGACTACAAGACAAGAAAACAGGGAAAGATGAGAGTAACCCGTGGAACGCAGAGCAACTACGACATTTCTACGCATAGGAAATATAAGGCGACACATATTTTTCGAGTTATGACCCTCCGAACCCAGAACATGAGGCCATAGGTCGGGTTCTTTGGGTCAAATCGACAATCTATGTAAATATTTTACTTTCCACTCGGGGCCTCAGACCTTTGAGTCATACGAAATAATATTAGCAAGTTATCGAGATTTGTGATTATCTGAGGCATACTACAAGGTTGATTGCAACCCGATATTTCGGCAGCGACATGAACGGTTCAAAGGAACCCGATAAAATATTAATGCACACACCTCGGAACCATGATTTGTTCCCATGGTCTATTAATAAGATAAACACATAATTCAGATACGATTACTTATTACAGATAGTACGAGGAAGAACAACCAGGGAAAGACATTACATAAAGAGAAAACTAGTGAAAATATACTTCGGCTTCATACTCCTTCTGGCACTGGGTGCCATCATAGATTCTCACGTCGAACTTCGACATGCCAATGTGGAAGTCAAAAGTCATGAAAAGGCCTTGATGGAGGTCGTGATCCTCCGCAAACTGCGACCAGCCGCCCTTGAAGTACTGCTCACCGGCGCCGTCGTACCAAACCTACACTTCATAGGGAGTTCCTCCCCCAGAGTGCTCATGAAGAACCGCTTGTCGCAGTTCTCGCCCGTCCATGAACTTGGTGAATTTCAGCGGTAAGCGCTGAATCTCACAACACTGCGCGCCGGCAATGCAGAAAAAGGAATAGATTCTCGGGGCGAGAAGCATTAGCAGAAGGAGCACTTGGACCTGGTGTAGTGGATGGCACCTTGATCTTATTTTTACTCCCGGCCGGATGGCCGGGGCGCCGCTTCACCGGAGCAGACGATGATGCCACCAGAGCTATGGTGGTAGCCTTGTTCTTGCTACCGCGAGGGCGGCCGCGGCCCCGTCTCTCCACCGGGGCGCCGATGCTTAAGCGCGATCCACTTGCATCGGCCATGGAGACAAGCGTTGGGAGTGAAAAACCCTAGATGGGATAAGCACGAAGAAGACGATGCGGCGGAGAAAGGAGCTAATGAAGGAGTTAGGGTTTTTACCCTGGCCAAACCTGCTTTATTTATAAGCACGTACTAATGGGCCTCTGGGGAGGCAAGGCCCAAAATACACTTATGGGTATTTAAAGTGCAGGTAGTATAGAAGAATCAACGTATCAAGGAAAAAGATACGTACAAAAAGAAGAAGAAGAAGAAGAGAGAGCAGGGGATAAGAAAATATCTATAAAAAAGCACAAGTTCACCTCGTCCTTGACTCGGGGGCTTGCGTCATAAGAAGGAGAGAACAACTGAAAAGGCAAATAAAGTCGACAAATATCACGAGAAGAAATATATTTTCTTGAGCCTATACCCAAAAATTTCGGCTATAGCCTCGGGGGCTACTCCCATCGGGAGCGCTGACGCGCACCCAATAGAAAGAAGTCGACAAAGGAAAGGAGGCGAGTCGAAGCTGATGATAAAGAACAAAGTTGATGGACATGAGGCTTAGACATAATTGGTTGCATCTCATCAGCAAGGAACTTCGGCTACATTGTCGACAAAATAAACATCGATTACTCCCATCGGGAGATATTCATGAAATTTAAAAAGGATAACTCGAAAAATTATGTATATTGAATCAGTCAAACAAGGCTGTGAAATATAATTCTCGAGTTGCGTCATCGCGACAAAACTTGAATGCCGTGGTTGAAATATACCATGAAGGTAAGACCTCGGGATCCGTCCTATGTGGCCCGGTATACGCACATGGATGCGCTCTGCTGGAACTTATCCGTGTCTACGACGCGAAGAAAATCCTGGTGGACGCACTGGGTACCCTAAGAACCACTGGGATTCATTCTTTGTAAGGTCTAAATGCGGCAAAAGAATGGGTTTCATTGGTTTCTCGAATTCAAGTCCAAGGGGATTGAATTTGAAGTAGGTGACAAGTATTTGTTCCGGCAGTTAACTGGCCTCTTGATCCGTCAGAGTTGTCAGGCTTGTTCATCGAAACCCCTTGCAAGACATTATTATAATAAGTTAAGTCGAAAGACCAAGTCGAAGATTTGAAGATAAGGAGTCAAAGAGTTGATCAAGTCGAAGATTTAAAGATCTGAGATTCAACCCGAATCTTAATTCTGGTAGAATCTCGGGGGCTACTGACAAGGGTATAGATAATAGAGCCCGTTAGTTAGCTACACCTGAGGCCCGTAAAGCTAGGCCCAATTGTAATACTAGTCGAAATACGAGTTCATGCCGTATGTCGATATTGTAATCTGTGTCGGATCCCTCCCGATTCCTGAGACCTGGCCACCTATATATAGGAGCCAGGAGGGGACGGTGAGGGACAGATTGAAAGCAAGCCAGGTTTGCACCCACGTTTATTTTCGATAGCCACCTTGTTTGACTGATTTTACCTTCGAGTTCATCCGACGCCCTATCTCCCCGATCCTAAGTCCTTCATCTAGGACATTTGTCGAGTTAACCCTCGTCAACCGATTTCCCGAATTCAAGTCCAAGGGGATTGAATTTGAAGTAGGTGACAAGTATCTGTTCCGGCAATTAACTGGACTCTTGATCCGTCAGAGTTGTCAGGCTTGTTCATCAAAACCCCTTGCGAGCCATTATAATAAAAAGATAAGTCGAAAGATCAAGTCGAAGATTTGAAGATCTGAGATTCAACCCGAATCTGCAATTCTGGTAGAATCTCGGGGGCTACTGACAAGGGTATAGATAGTAGAGCCCGTCAGTTGAGTACCCCTGAAGCCCGTTAAGCTAGGCCAAATTGTAATGCTAGTCGAAATATGAGTTCATGTCGTATGTCGATATTGTAATCTGTATCGGATCCCTCCCGATCCTTGAGACCTGGCCACCTATATATAGGGGCCAGGAGAGGACAATGAGGGACAGATTGAAAGCAAGCCAGGTTTACACCCACGTTTACTTTCGATACACACCTTGTTTGACTGATTTCACCTTCGAGTTCATCCGACGCTCTATCTCCCCGATCATAAGTCCTTCATCTAGGACATTTGTCGAGTTAACCCTCGTCAGTAACACTTACGTGTCGATGATTTTATACTAATTTAATATAAAGTTTATAGTAAGTCATCGGCACTTATTTCTAATTAGAGAGAGTACTTTTTTATTATCCTTCCTGTTTCCATTTCTCTTTTCCTATTTTTGTTTTCGGTTTTCTTTTTATTTATTTACAAAAGGTCCATAGTTTAATATTTTTTAGTATTTCAAGAAATGTTCACTTTTTTTTAAAAAAAATTGTTCATTATTTTTGAAAATGTTCAAAATTGTTCATAAATTCGATTTGTGGTTCATGATTTTTGAATAATGCTTCATGGTTTTTCTAAAAAAAATGTTCAAGATTTCTCAACAATTGTTTATGAATTTAGAAAGTTGGTTGATGATTTTAGAAAACTGTTCATGTTTTTTTTAAAAAAATCATGAATTTTGAAGAATGTTCATGGTTTTTTTTTTAATTTTGTTCATGATTTATGAAGTTTTGTTCATGATTTAAAATTTATACAATATTTTTTTTGGAATTTTGTTTCACGATTTTTTATAAAACTTCATGAATAATCAAAAAGTTCACAGATCATTATTATATAAATGTTCAAAGTTTTAAATAAAATGCTTTAACTGAAAAACCCATCTAGCACTTGCAACTCCCATCTAGCACGAATCACAACGCAAATGCAATTGCTAGAAACTATTTTTTTGGTTACAACTTACTTGTAACTGAAAAAACCCATCTTCTCTAGCACTTCTGGAAAATCTCGGTAGCAGACTAGCAGCCTATTTGAAACTCCCACGCTAGCATGGACCATGTGCAAATCCACGGTTAGTAACAATTTGTTCTCTGTTGCAACCTAATTGCAACTGCAATTTTTTTAGTTTCAACCCGCTTGCATATGAAAAATCTTAGTTATAATATACTTGTAACTCCATCGGTAGCACGAACCATGACCTAAATTGAACAGTTAGGAACATTTTATGTCAATTAAGGCCTACTTGCAAATGGAAAAAACTCAGTTTCATCACACTTGTAACTAAAAAGTCTTAGTTGCTAGTTGCAACTCCAACACTAGCACGAATCATGCTGCAAATACAGCGGTTCAGGAGGCAGCTAAGCTCCAACATAATCTCAGATGGCCGAGGATTAGAAAAAATGTACTAGAAAAACGAACAAGCCAAAATTCCTAAATACATACTCCCTCCAATTTAAGATATAACCAATATAATTTTTTGAGAAAATTCTAGAATATAGGTATATTGTGTTGCACCACCACTAGTAGAAAACGGGCCTTAGGCCTGGACCCTTTAGTCCCGGCCTCCATCTGGGCCGGGACTAAAGGCCCGGCCACGTCGCCCCAAATTCGCCAGCCGCCCGGGAGGCTTTAGTCCCGGCCCGTAATGAGCCTTTAGTCCCGGTTTGAGACACAAACCGGGACTAAAGGGCTATGCGCTGGGCGGCCCGCATGTGCGCCCCCTTTAGTCCCGGTTTGTGTCTCAAACCGGGACTAAAGTACTCTGCCTATATATATGGCCCCTGCAGCCCCTCTCTCCCCTCTTGCATTTTTTTGGATGAAAGTGTGTGAGTGTGTGCTAGCTCTCCTTTTTGCTTGGATGCACTAGAGGTGTTTGTTGAAATGTTTGTTAGAGCGATGCCGCTTCAGTTCACCGAACACAACTACGATATGAGGTGCCCGAGCCACGCTTAAGCCTCTTCCTCTTTATTTCCACTTATTCTAAAAGGTTAGCAACTATATTTCCTCATTTAGACCGTGCGGTACTAATTTTTAGGATCGTGATTGTGTTTGATATACTGTTGCATGACGCAGATGAGCCATCCATGGATGTACGGTGATCGACGCACCGCCGCTTACAGAGAAGGCGTGCATTCTTTTCGAGATGCGGCCGATGCGAACAAGCATGGTGGTGGCTATATGTTTTGTCCATGTGTTGAATGTCGGAATGAGAAGGACTACACTTCCTCAAGAGTCATTCAGAGCCACCTGCTTCGGTCCGGTTTTATGTCGGGCTATAATGTTTGGACCAAGCACGGAGAAAGAGGGGTTATGATGGAAGACGACGATGAAGAAGAAGAGAACGATGATGACAACTACCGATCTATGTTCCCTGAGTATGCTGATACCGCAATGGAAGACAATGAAGAAGAAGATCAGGGTGCAGAACGGGAACCAGATGAGCCCGCTGATGATCTTGGCCGGGTCATTTCTGAAGCACGGCGAGGCTGCGACACAGAAAAGGAGAGGTTGCAGTTCGAGCAGATGTTACAGGACCACAACAAATTGTTGTACCCAACTTGTGAAGATGGCCAGAAGAAGCTGGGTAGCACACTGGAATTGCTGAAGTGGAAGGCAGAGACCAGAAGATGAGAGGACACTCGGAGAAGTACTGGGTGGAGTCATCCTATGGGACAAGAACTACATCAAGCTTCCAGGCTCGGCCCCAAGGACAACACCGCCTCCGAGTCGTCGCAGGTCACCTACACCTCCATCACCTCCAAGCCCTCCACATGACGACGGCCACCACAACACGAGTCCATCTCGATCACCGCCGCCGGACTTGGGTCGGCCGTCTCCGCCGCCCCCCGCTAAGGATACTAAGCGGAAGCGTGCCAGCAAGAACGCTCCGTCGATGAGTTCTAAGCGACGGAGCTCCCCAAAGCGCAAACTGTCGCCCCTCCCAAAGGTACCTCATGCTAATCTTCCTATCAGACCTTATGATCGTACCGACGAGGAAAACGCCAGGATAGCAAAGGAACATTATGATGCGCAGATGAAAAAGAAGGAACCCGAGCCCCGCTCGGAATACACCGAGAAGCAAATAGCATATGCAAAATACTTCATGACCCTTCCATCACAGTATGACTTACACCATAAGCCTGACGACTATACACGCACATTGCAGAAGGAAGGGCAAAAGAGCAAGTCACGTGCAAGTGCAAGTGGGAGCAAATCAAGTTCAACTACAAGCAAAAAAAGATCAGACGTTCCTCAGCTTGGACAACAGGCCAAACAGTCGATCCCACCCCTCAGGGTGTTACCCGAGAATGTTCCCTCTCTGGTGCAGGGGCAAGATTTGGAATTAGCAAAGAAGTGGGCGGCTGAATGGGGTATCCCGGTTGAAGACGTTCTGGCTTCCCAAGACGACAGGTTACCCAAGGCTGTGGTAGCCCCTAAGCCACAGTTTGTCATGGGAGCGCCTTTGGTCAGCAAAGATAAGTTGGATGATCTCCCAACAAATATGCGTTACTTGCATACATGGTACTTAAGTGAATCAAAGAATGGGAGAACGATGATCGTGGCGCGTGTCCCACGGGAGTACTACGGCCGCCCCGAAGACATCCATATCGACTTTGATGAACTCTTCCAGATGTACAATGCCGACGCCCTCGACAAATCGCTTATGAGTTGCTATTGTCTGTAAGTTTTTTAATTCGTTGTCTACATATAACTTGATCAGTTATTTCAATTCATTGTCTACATATAACTTGTTTCGTTCTGACTTGTACTCTATTATGCAGAATGAAGATTCTGGAATGTAAAAGTAGGAACATCCTAAATATTGGGTTTATTGACCCAGATAAAATACATATAAAGACGCTAACTGATAACCCCAAGGAGACAGAGGAAAACCTTCTAAGGTTTCTAACAGATCAAAATTTCTGTGACCACATACTATTTCCATACAACTTCAAGTGAGGGTCTTACTCTGTTGTGTCCATTCACTTATGAGTGTTATTGATAACTTACTGACACATATATATATATATATGTGCAGCTTCCACTGGATTCTGTTGGACATTCAAATTGATAAGGGAAGAGTTGATGCCTTCGACCCATTATCGAGACCCTTGGAACAGTTCCAAAGCCTGCAGGACATGCTCCAAGGGTAATTTTATCATTCTTGCGCTCTATCGGTCTCTTTCGATGATTTTCTGATATATCAATTAATGAAAAACTTAGCAAATCATTTTCCTTGTCGGGCAGGGTTTGGAAGCGGTTCAAGTGCGTGACTCCCGGTATCCGGGATGAGAAGCTGACCTTTAGAGCGGCTCAGGTAAGTAGTAGTATGATATACTTCTATTTTCAATACATTTGTAATGCTAGATTATTATTTTGATTATATATATTCTATTCTCGTAAAGTGCGATCAGCAGCCACGGGGGACGCATCTATGTGGATACTATGTTTGCGAGACCATTCGCACGTTTACCTCTGAGCACAAGGATTACAGATACGATGTAAGCAATAAACATTCACACCACTATTTTTACTCGTCATTCTTTGTTATCATGATTGATATTCATATTCATCTCCTCTTCTTATATAGTACACGGCCATGCGGGAGAAGTACCTACCAGAGCAACGCGCGATTGCTGTTGCAGAGGAGCTAGCGGCCTTTCTGAGGATAGAAGCTATAGACGACAAAGGACGATTTAGTGTAGCTAGGGGCCATTACTGATGTTGGTCCATGTAATCGAATAGACGGGTTCTTGTCCCGATAATTCTGATCTCCATATAATTGTATATATATGCTCGCTTTGTAAGATAAGTTAATCTTATATATATGCATAAACTAATTCCCGAACACCAAGGCACCAAACGAGGCATCACGTTAATCCCCCGACCACCTAAAACCCCTAAATCCTAAAACCCTAAAGCAAAAAACAAAAAACTGCAGACCCTTTAGTCCCGGTCTGTGTTACAAACCGGGACTAAAGGTCCTGGCCCTGATTCGCTCCGAGGTGCCCACGTGGACACCCTCCAGTCCCGGCTGGTAAGCGGGCTGGGACTAAAGGTTCAGCCTTTAGTCCCGCGGCTGGGGTCCCGGTTTGCAAACCGGGACTAAAGCCCCTTACGGGCCGGGACTGGAGGCCCCGTCCCCACTAGTGCACTAGGGACTTTTTTTTGGAATTTATATGATGTTTCCTTATCTTATGCAAAGTCTTCTATTTTCTCACGTCAATTTTCCTAGAGTAATCCCACCCAATCCTGGTATAATTTTCCCTCCAGGTGCGTTCTTTAATTTTTGTGCCAAAAACTACACGACTTGTATACAGAAACGGGGGGAGTATTATAAATCATTCCGAATAGGAAATATAAATGGGAAGAAAGGGAAACATAAAAGAGGAAATAAAGGAGAAAATAATAATAAATGAAAACATGAGAAAAATGACATGAAAATAGAGGATAAGAAAGATAATAAAACAATTATCTTGCCATTATTTCTTAACTGATGGAACAATTAATTAAAAGAATAATGACCGAAAGAGATACAACATATTCAGCATGCACCGAACACTAACAAACCAACTTGTAGTTTGCAATTAACTAATGTATGGTAGGCTTTGGTTGATGTTCTATATTCCAAGCTGTATGGACAAAAGTCTAAAAAGACCTTTTCTTCGGAAAACAGAAACAAAAAATAGGAACAACAACAAGAATAAAAGAACTCAAGACAACATGCGCGTCAGCAGCCCATACAAGGCACACCCCATACAAACCGCGACAAGAGCAG
The DNA here is from genome assembly GCA_007115705.1 of Dactylis glomerata. NCBI lineage: Eukaryota > Viridiplantae > Streptophyta > Magnoliopsida > Poales > Poaceae > Dactylis > Dactylis glomerata. Next base: position 1,613,621 of record QXEO01000383.1, read on the forward strand.
CAGCCCACACAACCTCTTGCATGGAGAAGCCGGAAGACAACAAGCAAGCTGCACGAATCTTAGAGCCAATATATACCATACAAAAAAAATTGGATAGCCAATGAAATTTGGTCGCTGTTTGGACTAACGCCCACGTATTGGCTTGCCAAAGTGTATCCCAGTCCGTTCATATAATTTTCGTCCGCGCGAGGGCGAGCTGAGGGCATGGAAATCCTGCGCCAAAATATTGGCAGCCCCTTCTGCCCGCTTTCCTTGGTTGGTCCCAAGCAATTAGTGCTTTTTTCTTGCTATATCCCAATAGCAATCAAGCGTTCTATTTTACTCTTACAAAGCCAGAGTCTGCTAGAAAACATTCCGCATAAAAAACTACTTGGGAACATGTTTTGACTTCGGATGTTCGACGTGCTATTTTCTAGGTTAGCTACTTTGAACTGCATTAGTCGCTGGCTCAAAGACTTTTTTCTTGTGGACTGCTTTTTTATAAAAACACTTTATTAATATTTTTTGATTAAACTAGAATCAAATGAAGCACTAGCAAATTTAAGTTGTCAATGCATGCCAATTCAGTTTGATTGCAAACCAAGGCACTACTCTACCAAAAATTTAGAAGAGCAATGACTGTAATCCAAACAACAAGACCTTGCCAAATTTTTGGTCATGCCGTTGGTTTTGTTAGCAATAATCTTGACATAGGTCTGTCAGTAGATAGGTCAATGCATGTGTGAATAGATTAGCTAGCTAGAGGGTGGTCCGTGTGCATCGCATGGTGGCCTGAGTGTGTTGGCTGTAGTTAATTAGAGGAGGAGCATGCATTGTGAGGATGCATGGATAGGTTCCGAAGTGGTCAGCATACATAATGTTTTGGTTAGTTAGCTGCATCTTAGTCCAAGTCAGGGAGTGATTCTAGGACCCGTTAGTGTATGCACTTAGTGGAGTTAGAGGGCCAGGTCGTGTGGCTCCTGGAGTGATTCTAGGAGGGCTAGTTAGTGCGTGAGTTATGTTCTTAGCTCTTGTATATATACTTCATCAGTAATGGAAAAGAAGCCGTGAGAGGCAGGAAAACAATGTAGCCAAGGTGTTCTCACCAAGAGGAAAATGCAAAGCCAGCCTTCTCCTTGGTGAGGTGTGCGTGTGTGTGTTCTTGAGAGGGACAAAGTGAGAAGAAACAAGAGAGATTGTGAGAGTGAGAGGAAGAAGAAGAGGAGCTGCGAGATGCAGCTCCAACAATTGGTATCAGAGCGAGAAGATCTCGGAGGCCTGCGGCGGCTCGGCGGACTCCATGCGAGATGGAGGCCGGCAGCGCAAGGAGGCTGGTTGCGGTGTGATGCCACTAGGAGCCGATGGCGGTGTGATGCTGCCACGACAAGATGATGGTGTGATACCGTCATGAGAATCCAGCGGTGCGATGCCGTCACGAGGCGGCAGCGGTGCGATGCCGCTGGGTGCCGACGGCGGTGGTGCGAAGCCATCATCATCAAGAAGAGTTGGTGTGAAGCCAACAAAAGCTGCAGTGTGATGCCGCGGCAAGATGGGATGGTGAAGGCGCTGCGATGGCATCGTCTATGGCAAGATCTAGTCACCGTGGATGGCATGGGGGCATGCAGTTTGTTGCTGCAAAGGCATCGTACAAGTGAAGTTGTGATCGGCATGGAAGATTCGTGAGTTAGCATGTCAAGATTAGGAGGGAAAATGTTAGCAATAATCTTGACATAGGTCTGTCAGTAGATAGGTCAATGCATGTGTGAATAGATTAGCTAGCTAGAGGGTGGTCCGTGTGCATCGCATGGTGGCCTGAGTGTGTTGGCTGTAGTTAATTAGAGGAGGAGCATGCATTGTGAGGATGCATGGATAGGTTCCGAAGTGGTCAGCATACATAATGTTTTGGTTAGTTAGATGCATCTTAGTCCAAGTCAGGGAGTGATTCTAGGACCCGTTAGTGTATGCACTTAGTGGAGTTAGAGGGCCAGGTCGTGTGGCTCGTGGAGTGATTCTAGGAGGGCTAGTTAGTGCGTGAGTTATGTTCTTAGCTCTTGTATATATACTTCATCAGTAATGGAAAAGAAGCCGTGAGAGGCAGGAAAACAATGTAGCCAAGGTGTTCTCACCAAGAGGAAAATGCAAAGCCAGCCTTCTCCTTGGTGTGCGTGTGTGTGTTCTTGAGAGGGACAAAGTGAGAAGAAACAAGAGAGATTGTGAGAGTGAGAGGAAGAAGAAGAGGAGCTGCGAGATGCAGCTCCAACAGGTTTGGTCATGCCAAAAAATTGGTCTGGTTTGTTGGGGGCTTAAAATGGCAATCGAGGTGACTAGAATTTAGCTATTTTCAAGCGCCTAAGAATTAGCAAAATTGTATTTATAAATAGGCCATCTCGTTCACCTGCTCATCTATACTACTCCACGCTTTCATATCAGTTGTTGCCGATTTTGTATAAGTTACTAAATCAGCGACAATAGTATGGAAATGAGTGAGTATTAAATAAAAGGACTGTGCTACCCGGCGGCGCCGTATATTTACTACCCCATGCGGCGGTTTCATCCTTACAAGAATTCATGTATTAATTAGTCTCCAAACTCACATATACTTAATTAGTCCTCACACTCATATGCATTTATATAATTAATTAGTCCACATTCAACTAATTACTCCTCAGGTGTACCTATCTCATCCTTCTTTCCGATGCATGTAAAATGATGATGTCATCAAAGATTTCTTTGAATTCAATTTTTAAAAAGTTTTATCTCTCAAACTATTGATCCGATTGATAATGTGTTTTCACCGCTAGCTTAATCGCAATGAGATCTTTGAAACTAAATCTCATGTTGGTATGTTTTGGGAACGTTTTTTCATCATCAGTTACCATATTACTTGCCAGATTATCACTACTTAGTTGCCACATTAAAAAATAACTTGTTCATTGATATTTGCTAGATTGTTGTCACAACTTTGCCAGATTATGTACTACATAGTTCTAAGTAGTTGCCATATTGTTATCCAAATACTTACCGAATTATTTGCTACTTGTCGGATTAAAAAAATGTGTTTGCTTGTTTTATGAACGCCTTTTATATCAATGCAATGTGCATGATACTATTTTTTGTTAAGCGATATTATATCTTAGATGTTGGACATATCTTAAGACTCGCTCTACTAGTGTAGATCATTACATTGACTAAAGAAAATCTAAATATGGGATGTCATATATAATTATGCATAGTTATCATGGCAACTATTCGGTACTATTAGGGCAACTATGACAAGATAATATGGCAACTGAGATGTTAAAAAAATTGGTCGAAACATAACAACATGTGATCTAGTTTTGAAGCCCTCGTCGAGACGAACTCGGTGGTGAAAATAGATAACTAATCGGATTAACGGTTTAGGAGATAAATCATTTGAATTTTTAAATTTTGCAATTAATGTAATGATGTTAGCATGAGGTGGAAGATTCTGTATGCATGTATGTACTCTTCTCTATAAGAGAAGCACATAATTTTTTTTTCGGCCGCACAGGAAGAAGAATCATGCGGCATCTCATTGTATCTTTCCCTAAATAAAAATATGGTTTTGTTTTTCCCAAGATGTTTTACGTGTGTTGTTACATTTTAATTTTACCCCTTAGAAAGATAAAGATACATAATATCTACCAACAATCCCTCTCTCTCCCTTCCTCTCTCTTTCTCTCTCTCCCACCTATCCCTTTCTCCACCCACGCTGAAAAATCTACACCAGCCGCGCCGTCTAAGTCCTAACCGCACGTGCCAGGCGTGGCCGCCCCGGTTCATCCGGTCTTCCACCCCGCCCCACTCCTGCCCACCCCGGTCACCGCAATAATTGAACATTTCTCTTTTGTTTCCAAAATTAGAGGTTGTAGTTTTCTGGCTTTAGTGTGACAGATCATATGATTTTCTACTTATCATTTTGTAAGATCTCCATGTCTATTTCATACACTTCATGTTTTGAGCATGTTTGTTTATTGTCCTAAAACGTTGAACAATTAAGGAATAAATTCTGACAAATGAGACTTTGTAGGATTTGCTTTTGGTTATCTAGTTTTGGTGAGCACATGAGAAGAAATGTTACGTGCTATCATGAGATTGCATGCTAAAGACTGTTTGGTAAATAGTGACTAGCCATCACGGTCCACATAAAGAGAACACATACAATAATATAGTAAGTTTATCGAGCTTAAGAGCAAGGGTAATAGTAGAGCCCACTGTTGGTTATATGTTAGTGCCATATTATTTATAGCCGGGATATAGCCAACATGTATAATAGTTAAGTATACATATATATTATTTTATATACGGCTAGCACATATTAAATTGTCACAAAGTACCTAGTAGCTAGTGCCGTAGTTGTCTCTTATCCTACAACAGGCTCCACTTCTCTCTTCTCTCTCATTCTACTCATCATAAATATAGTATTTAAATTCTTATAGCATGTACCTTATAATACTTGCCCTAATAAAAAGTCAACCGAGGTGATACAAGCAGGCTCGACACTCACAAACATACGCAGACAACAAGCCTGCACAACGAGCATGCACATATCCCTAGGACACGACCATCAGAGTTGTAAAAAGAAAAACTAAAAGTTCTCACTGTGAAACTCAAATTTTGTGTCATTTGTCTTTGTCGAGAAATCCTTTGCGAGATTGCGCAGCTTCTCCGTCAACACCTGCTCGCCACAGTAAAACACACCTATGATATTCAAGAAAGAAATACAGGAGTTAGTGTGCCAACTCAGAAAAGTAATGCCACTGTATATTGCGAAAGCGGGGGGGGGGGGGGGGGGGGGGGGGTAGTAGTACCTCTATTTCAATGCATAACTCATATATTATATTGAAAAATCAAACTAAACAAAGTGTGACCAAGTTTTTTAAAAAAAAACATTAACATGTAAACATAAAATCAATATCGCTAGATACATTATGAAGTATTTCACATGATATCTATATAATATTATAGTTATTGATATTTTTTCTAAAAGTTTGGTGAAACTTTACTTATCTTGTTTTTTAAAATTTAAAAATACTCCTCATTCCTTGGAACAGATAGAGTATTTAGTAGGGTTTGGTACTAACCGATTCGTTTTCCGACATGTCTGGTAGAGATGCGCTTGTAGACTTTGTGCCAGTCTGGTCGGCCGAAGTGGGTCTTGACACGGGTGCCGGCGACAACGTCGGTTCCATGTTTGGCATAGTTGAGGGACTGAAGCATAGTGATGAGCGCGGACCGGGCGTCACCTTCCTCGTAGACGCTGCTGCAGTGGTTGTGCAGCTCGATGACGCCCTTCTTGTCTGCCTCTGCCACCTCATCCAAGACTCCACGGAACCACTCAAACGAGCCTTGCTCCCGGGTGACCCAGTAGAAGTAGGCCTGACGGGTCTGGAACGATGATGATGCACTCATGTCGCCAGGGTCACCCAACTCGACATCCACATCGAGATGCTTCAGATTGTTGATGATGTCCTTGATGATCGAGATCATGGGCGTTGCGCCGATACCGAGCCCCACCAGTAGCACGATGTCGTACTTCTTGTAGTCCTGCGATGGCGCACCGTACGGCCCGTCGATCAGCACCTTCGGAAAGCTGCAGCACACAAGAACGATTTTAACATCACATTTACTCGATACATGAGTTTTTTTCAACCGGGATTAACCCTTTCCATTAATCGCTTAACAAAAAAACATAGTTCACTACAAACACAATTAAAAATAGAGTTGAGGCACTAGTAGGAAACCCTTGCGTGAACTAGACACTCATTTGGAACAAGTTGTGTTGAGTATTCTTGATATTCAAACCATCGTCATAGTCGTGGTCGTGGTATATTGTGGTAACATCGTGAGTGATGAGCATGCCAAAAGCGAGAGAGTGCAACCGGCGGGGTACTCGACTATGAATATCACGGTTGTAAAGCGGAAAACTTGCCGTTGCAAAACAAATTATATGGTCATTTTGTCCTAGTTTAAATGGCCTTTCTTGGTCAACATGTTTTGTTTTTGGCGCCACCTATTGATGAAGGAAAGATTAATAATTTTGTTTATCTGGCTTGCTATTTTTCAATGTGAAGTTATACACCAACAAAGCGAAATGCTAGATTATTGGTACCTCCTCGTGAAGGTCCTAGAAGCTAGCAACTTGGAAAGGCATGCCGGCTAGCCAAAGGGATAAAGATACTTCGGTTGCATGCAGTTGTGGAAACACAGGGACCAGCAGGGCCTGGCACCCCAACCCCTAACATGGGAATTTTTCAGTTAAAATTCTGTTTTTAAAGCCAAATACATCTCAAAACTATGTTATTATGTGCCCTGGCCCTCCCAACGATTTGTGTTCTTATGCTTTCTTTGATTGGCACCTCTCAAATTATTTTTCTGCCTCTAACCCTACTTGTATGTGGAGGTGTCTTATGTTCTTGCGCCAGCGCCTATTGCTTCGAGACGTGGGGTGTGTTGAAATAGAAAGCATTCTTGGATTCTCAGTATCTTGTTTGTGCCTCCTTAGCAACCCAAGAGTACTTGGGTAGAATATGCTAGGTTGGCCGGATCATGAGAGTGCATATCAAATCAATTTTGGGTGAGATGTCGCTGATGTAAAAACATGAGGGTTTTTTCAGGGTTAAATGGGGGGATTTCTTTACTACTAATACTAATCACAAATCACCTTGCATTTTATATGTGTGAGTCGATTTAAAAAAAGTGTAACTTGAGTCTAGTAAGAGTGCAGCTAGCACTTGTTCATAAAAGTGCAATGCAAATCTCAAATAAAAAGAAGGAAAAGTGCAGTGCATTTTTAAATAAATCTGAGATGATAAAATCATAGCCCATTTGTATGGATAAATCTTTTTTTGGAGTGGACTGTCACGTACGGACATACCTTGTATTGGATATGGGATCGTCACGGTCGTACTCCCCCCTGAGAATCTTAGTCTTCCCGTCCGTAGGCGACGGACAAACCTGCAATTTCTACACACACGAACACCATTGCATGATTAGCATAACATCTACGGATGTTCATGAATACAAATGTGGTTTTGGATCTTTAGGGAGTGATGATGAGCATGTTCTTTAGTTTAAAAAATGAATTACATTTTCTGGGTAAAAGATATCCTAATGGTGACCCACTTCCATTTTCTAGATGATGAGATCAATATGATAACGTAGTAGTAGTACTTTTAAAAAGACGTTCTTGAGCTCCTTGGTCCAGTCGCCGGCCGTCCTGATGTGGACGCTGGCATATTCATCCTGGGGCGCCGACGTGATGGAGAACGGGTGCCTGCACATGTCCGTTCGTTCATTCATCAGACTGATCCCTACTTAAGTTAGCTGGCCGGGGTTGTTTGTTGCTTACCACTGGAATGGCGAGACGGCGGCACATTTGATGAAGATGTATTGTCCGCTCTTGTACCTGAAACCTTGCGGCTTGGAGAAGTGCAACGACAGGATGCTCGCTGGGTCGGGGTGCACCGCTACCTTGAGTTTCTTCACCGTCCGCACCCTTGATCGTAGTGTCCGTGCCAATCGCTCGCACGCATATATGACAATCGGCACTGCCAGGTACATCCAAGTCTACAACCATCCACAAGCAGGATCTGTCAGCCGACAAAGTAAAAAGAAGCCTTCGTACACCCTCTTCCCATAAACTTAAACACATCAAGAGGCGAGATCGCTCTTTACTATATTACGGGGCGATCTTAGACTTTGATGTGTTTAACATCGGAGGGAGGAGGGTGTACCAAAGCAGAATTTCATTTGCAGAAACCTGAATGCAAAAGAGCATGCATTGTTTGATGTGCACGTACCGTCTTCTTCTGCCACGTGTTGGTGAGGTAGAGAAAGTGTCCATGGACGAGGAGGAGTGCGTAGACGGCGACGAAGAGGTGGTGTGTGTACCAGAAGGCGTTGAACCCAGTGAAACGGTTAAGCATGGCGTCAACAAAGCCAGTGAGGCGGTTGCGCGAGGTATAGACGAAGCAACTGAGGCGGTTGCGCGAGGCGTTGACAGACGCAGGTAGCGGCTTTGGCCTGGAGAGTCGCAGCTTGCCCCTGCGAAACCACGATATGGCAAGTGTGAAGGCGATGGCCATGAGCACCACCATCACAAGTCCCGTCCACCCCTCTGTGCCCTTCACAAACCACCAATAGTTGGGCGGCTTGACGTCGCCAAAGAATGGCTTCATGGTCTCGTACTCGTCATCGGTGGCATGCAGCAACCGCGGGAAGTCGCATGTCAAGTGGGAGACGACGTGCAGCCCGACACCGACGACTATCCCCGCGGCGACAACCTTGTGGAAGCCTAGACTGTCGTCGAACGGCACAAATCCTCCAGCGGGAGTGCGGCTCCGGATCCATGTGATGGTGTTGCGGCAGACGGGGAGGAGGACGACTGCCATGTTGAACTTGAGCGTCTCGGCGCCGCCCTTGGCCACACACACGCAGTAGCCCATCACCTCGAACACGGCGCGATGGCGGTACTGCACAAACTTCCAGCCAAAGAGGCCCGCACATATGGAGAGCCACAAGAGAATCACCCAGCAGCGACGCCATTTTTCCTCAAGGAAGTTGGTGGCGCGGCGGTACCACCGCCGGAGCGGGTTGGGCTCCGCCGTCGGCTGGAGGATCTGGCTTAGAGCCTCTCTTAGTTCCTGGCTCTTGGTTTTCTGGATGCGCATCGACTCGCTCGGTGTCTGCAGTAGTAGCATCCCGAGGTTGTGCAACTGCAAAATTGGATGCATCACCATCAAATTTTTAAATAACGGCCTATGCATTTAGCGGTAGCCTTTAAAAAAGCTATAGAGAAACTAGTCGCTATAGCGCACTATTTGATGTTTTTAGTATATTCTATGCTATTGCACTTAGCATCACAGGGTGAAAAAGCCGATGCTATAGCGCGCTATCTAGAACTTTGATCACCATCTGCAACACATATCAATCTTGCATGAAAACAAATGAATGAATTGTGCCATTGTTGGAAACGAATGATACCTCGATGTAGCCGACGTTGTAGGGGTCCAGCTCCTCCATTATGAGCCGTGCATACTCGTGGCACTGCTCCTTGGCCATCGTTAGTCTGTTAGCCGAGGCGCTCAGCGTGATGATCTGCAGACAAGACAAGAATAATTAACCGCCAAACGATCAATATTTACTGAAATTTAAAATATTTAACAATTAAATGACTAATTAAGAGATTGTATTTAGAAAACATATTTTTTGGAGTCAACAAAACATACTGACACATGCATGTTGTGCATGCAAGTGGTCAACAGGAATATGTTCTGCAAATTTGCACGACGGCAATAAGGCAACGCATTTGTCTTACTAGCATGCACAACTAGCTTGGAGACACTATAGGTTTGTAGAGAAAAATATGGCAATATATTGCATTTTATATAAACCAAATAGTTAATATAACATAGATAAAATATTTAATATAACATATATCACTATATTTATTTAAGACCATGTGGACTGATTGGATGATGACCATAAAATGTATTGTACATTCTCCGATAGTGAGAGGCTGTGTCTAGAGTAGGAAACGGTTTAGGGCCCCTCTGGGGTGGCGGAGTTGGGAGCCCTGACCGGGGGAAACCCCTGACCGACGGGGTCACGACGACGACGACGCGGTGCGCCGTTCCCCTTCTCGGAGGCGTCGTTGAGGTACATCTCCCACTCCTCTCCTCTCCCCCTCCCGGGTGAAAACCCAAATCCCTTGGATTGGGCAGCGGTGGCGTCCTGGCGCCGTTCCCTCGTTGGAGGCACTGCCTTTGGAAGGGGTGGGTGGATGAGCTGTGTCGACGGTGAGCTACTTGCTGCGGCATTTTCTTTTGGGCAGCAGGGCGCAGTGCTTGGTCGGTGTCCTTGCCTTCTGCTCTATGGCCATGTGTGGTCTGTGTTCGTCGGCGGTGCGATGCCCTCGATCCTGGGCGAGAGGGGATAGGGTTCCCCTCTTCGGCGGCATGGCCGTGCTGGCTGGCTTGTGGCAGTGGCCTACGGCCTGGCCTGCGGCCTGGCCTTTCATGGTGGTGATGTTGCCAATCTGCCTGCCGTGTCTTCTCTCGGCGATCTTGGACTTAAAGGTTGCGTCTTGATGGGCGGTCAGTGGTGCGGTCGAAGACGATGTCGCAGGTTTCGATTGATGAGGTGATCATGTTGCTTGCTCTGGGCGTTCTGTCCTGTGTGCCTTTCGTGCTCTATGGAGCTACTCTGCCTCGCGATGGTGCGACGCCCTTCGATCCTGGGCGAGAAGGTAGGGGCCTTCTTCGGAGGTGGAGGCGGATGGCTACAGCGACGGCGTGCGACGTAGGCCAGTTCGGTCTTTGATGGCGTACCTGCTTGACATTTCTTCTCCAATTTTCTGACCGAGCGGATGGACGAGGGCTTCAACCTACAAGCTGTGTTTCTTTGTAATATTTTTCTTGTTGTGTGCGTTGCCTGTAAGCTGTTCTTTCAGCACCTTGTACTTGCTGATTCGGCGTTATTAATTTAACGCAGGGCTAAGGCCTCCTGTTTAAAAAGAGTAGGAAACGGTTTCATTCTCTCTGCTTGGTACGGTAACTTAGCTAAGATAAAAGTCAAATGTTGGCGACAAAGAGACGATGCCATATTGGATCAATGATGGATTCCTAATTTGTTCTTGAAAAGACAGCCGAGTGAACAAACATATGAAAGAGTGGTGCGAATTTACCTCTTCAATCTCATCCTCGGTGATCCTCCCGTCGGCGTTCTTGTCCACCCTGTTATTTAGTTAAAACCAACTGGCTTGTTATTTTGGAAAGGCTTAAAGACGAGTTAAAGACGAGTTTTTTAAGATGATCTTTTGCAATAGGAAAAAAGCCAAGACACAATGTTCTAGGAAGAAACTTGGTTATGTGACTCTCCTCTCCACATCAATATACGTCCCTTTATGGCATTGTACAACGAAAATAAGTTTTGGTGTCAAGCGTTTTATCGGAGCCACCTCTAAGTATAGTTTAGAAGGGGGCTAACTAGGAATAAATGGTCAATGCATCTTAGTTTAGCTCAACGGTTCATGAATATAGAGTTGTATGAAAATAAGGATGTATTTAGATGGAGTCTAACTGCATCTAGTTCTTTTTGGTTAAACCAATATATATCGACTTAATGAATGAAAAAGCAAGGTTTCTTTAATTATATTTGGAAAATAAAAGTATCACTGAAAATCTAGTTTTTTATGTGTTTCCTACGCTAAAAAATACTTCTAACCAAAGACAATCTGGCAAAAAGAAATTGGCAGTGTAATAAAAGCTGTTGTTTATGAGACAAAGAGGAAATATTACAACATCCATCATGGATTATAGTAACCATGAATTTAAGATTTTCAACTCCAACTAGTATCACAAATTTGTTCATAAGCTGGTTGATTGGAATATCAAAGAATGATAAAGTCAAATCCAAGTGGGAGGTCTGTGCTTTACTTTGGGCTATATGGGATGCACACAATGACTTGATTTTTAACAAAGGAAAATATCATTATTTTTTGTAGGTTATCTCATTGCATACACATTGAATACGTATGTGATCATTTCTCCACATGGTGGAGCGCAGGCCATTCATAATAGGTGCAACTGTTTAGAAATAGTTGCACAAGATTTATACAACAAGTGTTGCTGGCTGTGTGACAACGGAAGATCATGTTGATGCATAGGCACCTCTTATTATTTTCTACATTTTTACATGGTTGATAAATGTATTGACCCTGTGTAATTCTTGAGTAGTAAATTGTCTAGACATCTTTCAATAAATTAATAAAAGCCATCGACCTGCAAAAAAAACCATCAATGCAGAGTCGATCTGAGCCTTTTTTTTAAATAATAAATGATAAACAACTACAAACTGAACAACAACCTATTATGACGGCAATAGGGTGGTTATTAATATATAATGCCAAAATGTGGTTATTAATATAAGACGCCAATGAAGTGCGAAAGTTAACTCCATAAAGCTGCCACACTAGGTAAAATTAGGAGTTGTTTGGGTGTCTGCTCTAGGAGGCCAGAAGAGGACATCATCAATACTTTTTAAAATTCAAAACTCTGAAATATCATAACGCTCAGAGCATGAACCAAATTTACCTATTGTTTCCACCGCTGGCTTGATATCTATAATATCTTCAAAATCAGACGCTATGCTAGTATGTTTCGATGATTTTTTGGCCTCAAAGTCGCCACTAGATATTAATGAAGTTGGATTTATTTTTGAAACAGGGAAAGAGACTTCCATTTCATTGGTACAATGAAGTTGTCATGTTACTGATATTGAGTTAATGGTAACTTGTTACAAAAGGTTTGGCAAATTATTGTTATTTCCCTAGCAACAGAAGAGCCTGACAACTGGGTAAACATACACATATATGATCTTTCTTTTTAAGTTCTCGATGGTATGGAATTAACAATTGAGATAAAGTGCAATTGGTAAACAATTTAAGCTATAAATATTTAATTCATCAAAATCAGTACAAATTCAAGTGGGTCATCATTATACTTGCTCCAACCACTCTTTAGTTCAAATAATGACCTGGTTTTTCATAAAGTGGAGCAACGTTGGAACTTTAGTCCATTTGATTGAACTAAGTAGGGTCGGAGTGTACCGTACCTCTACAAATTAGTTCAAATGCAAATGATGTCATCATGTTATATTTTTTTATTGTGTGCACTTTGCAGTTCCCATGTATTTTCCTCCGAGCTCTTAGCATGATATCTCTTGCATACGACAAGTATACGTGAAATATTTAACAAGCTAGACTTGCCAATCACATTAACGTCAGCAGATTAGAATAAAATCAATGGAGGAAGAGAGCAACTTGCGAGAAAGCTCACTATAATTTCCGTTAAGAATGCTACCTAAGATATCCATTGATCGGTGCCACGGAACGGAGTTTAATTAGCTTACATATCGAAGAATGTCTGCAGGCGGCTGTCGAAGCTGGTGTCGGAGATTTGGTCCCAGAACTCCAAAAGCTGCGCCTTGTTGATGCTGTCCCCGGAAATGTTCCGCCGCCTTGCGAGGGCGTCAAACAGCTCGCCGGCGAACGCGAGCTCCTTCATCCCTGCAAAATTGTTTGTTCAATTAGCTATATGCATGGTGCGGATTGCTTGTTTCTGGTTGAGACAGGACTTAGCGAAGCCGATCGATCGAGGTGTTTTACCGATACACATGCCGAACTTGGAGCGGTGGAGGAGGCCATCCCTGGCTTCTTTGTCGAAGCAGCTCTCGGCGGCGGCTCTCCCGTCGGGTCCGTTGGCAGTCTGGGTGATGAACCTGAGCCCCTTAAGCGCATGCGTGGCGGCGGAGTTCGACCTATCGATGCGGCTGGGGCCTCTGAAGGCCGCGAGCCGCCGGAGCACGGCATGGCCGTACGAGGAGGACGGCCGCTTCTGATGTGGCGTCGCGTCCGACTCCTCGCCGTGCACCGCAGGAGTCACGCTGACCACGTCACCCTCATCGTCGAAGCTGATCTCCACCTTTACGTAGCCGTTGTCGTCCCCGCCGTCATTGCTGCCCCCACGAGGTGGCGTCACTGACTCCGCGAACGAGCTCTTCCGCGTTGCCGAACGCTTCCCCAGCGGCCCTAGATTCTCGTGCAGGCTGCCACCGGCCTCCACGATCTCACTCATTTCGTCACCGTCCCAGTCGTCGGCGGCCACTCTGTTATGCATGGCCGGCCACGGGCCACCGCCCACCGGTGCTAGGCTGCTAGCTAGCTCGTCCCACGCGCGCGAGAAGTCGCAGCCGGAGTAGCGGAAGAAGCCAGTGGTTGGAGATGGCTATTTATAGGGACAGTTGCTTCTTGATCATCTGCTAGCTAAGGTGTGAACAGTCAGTTGGAATGTCAGATGATGTTGACCTATCATTGTCGTATGTTGCTTGATGATTGGAAGGGAGTGTTCCACATGCTCGAGTAAAATACATGGCATGGGATAATTTTTTTATTCTAGTTCACATGTATTTCCTCCGTTTCAACAAAAGATGCCGGACCTATTATTTTGCAAAAAACCTCCTATTCAATTTTCTCTGAAGAAAAACATCCTCCCACCTCCGCCCTCTCTCGTTTCCGCTTGACCGTCACCTCTCCCCCGTCGCCTGCGCCGCCGCTGCTCTATCGCGCGCGCCATCGCCCCCGCCGTCTGATCCACCCTTTCTCGTCACCTTCGTCCTCGTCGATCACCGCCGCCGTGGAGATCGAGAGGAAAAGAACCCCTTTTGGGAAAAGCTCTTGACTTGACTGCCGCTGCCGCATCCTCCTCGCGCCTTTTCGCCTCCTCATTCTTCCTCCCGCGCTTCGTCCTCTTCCTCTTTGAGCTGAAGATATGATTTTACCCGCCTCTAATGCCCGCTCGGCCACTGCGACGCCGGCCTAGGCGGCAACTTCGACCAAGGATTCCTCAGCCGTGCTGTCTCGACTCTCGAGCAGCGCGCCAGTCGGCCTGGCCGCGATGCAACACCACATGGTCAGCGGCGGAGACGCGATGGGGATAATGGGGCTATCGTCCTTCACCGACGAGCTAGAGCTCGGATCCCGCGACGGCGGTGAGTGCCGCAAGCTCACACTTCCCCCGACTTCCAGGGACCACCGAGTCTCGACATTGATGGTGACCGACATTCGTCCTCCTCGGGTATGTACAATTTATTTTCTCCTCTGCCACCGCTGCTTTTTCCCACAAATTGGCATAGAAACCAAGCAAGATTCACATAAACCTAGCCTTAGAGACCAACATTATTAGAAGTTAAAAAGAGTTGTGAAGAATTGCTACTTAATTACATTTTCATTCTCCAAGAAAAAAATCCTTGCTTATTCTCTTACTGTTTGTGTAGTGATGTCAACATAGATTCTGTTTGTTATTATCTGAAGGATTTGTGTCAGAAACCTCTGAGTAAAGATTATAGATAGATCCTTCAAGCATTACATGCCATAAGAATCTTAAGAAAAAGTAAGAACATGTGTTGATTTCTTTGCACTACTAAATAATTGCAAGTTGCATTGCTCTGAACAATGATTGTCATCTTGTAGTTGATTGTTGCGCTCGACTGGATTGCTACTCTAATATACGTTCTCTCTTAATTCCATATATTTCTCATTAACTGCTACCTCTTGCTGACAAAAGGATCATACTTCAGGTTTGAGAAAATGTTGCAAGACAAGCTATAGTCCTACCAGATTTAGTTTCAAGTGATGTCAGCAGCCAAAAACTTGATTGCAGCAAATGTATTAGGTACTAGCACCATTTTCTTTAGAATATGATGAGTGGTTACTATGCTATGCTATTGTTGATGACATCTGTTCGCGGGAAAATCAAGAAACAAGATGGTGACTGTTCTAGCAATTGTGCTGCCTATAGTTGCTCCAATTTTGGTTATCACTACTGTTTTAGTCTTTCATTTTAGGAGGAGAAGACATAGAAGACTAGCCATTTGTGAGCAACCAATTTGTATGTTGTCTTAAACTCTTAGCATGTTGACTAACTTTTTGTTATCTCATCCATTTTTCTTTAGGAAGGTTTAACTTTTATGTAATGATTGAGCACATTAATTTAATCTAATGTGCAAGGCTGTTTTCCATGAAATGTATTGTGCTGTTGTCCTGGACTACTTCCATTTTGTTAAAATATTTATCTAATACAATTTTTAATAAATTATAGATGATCTTCATGCTGCAAAAATAAGATGGACTATAATAAATTATGGGTGATCTTCATGTTGCATACATTCAAAACATACTGTCATGCCATCTGAACATACTATCATTCATCTGGCTGCTTGTGATTCATCTGGCTGCTTATGTATGTTGCTGCTGACTGCTTGTGTATGTTGCTGGCTGCTTGTGTTAGACATCTCTCATCTTATTCCCGTCTGCTTGTTTTCTTTGTTGACCTCTCCTCCTTCCAAAAGGAACTTATTTCCAGTTTTGCCAATTCATAGTCAATCTTTCAAATCTCGGTCGATGCCAAGAACCGTGGATTCAACTTTGAGATTTAATGCGAAGTTTTACATACTTTTGTAGGATGTAGCTAATTCTCAGTCGACTGAGAATGGAGCAGTCAAGTGATGTTATCCATAATTTTAAACTATATTATAAGTTTTTACTGTGATAAATATTTTTAATACTGCATGAACTATTATTTTATTTACAAATCACTCATGATTTAAAAAACCTCAGTTGCAACCCGACTTGCAACTCAAAAAAATATTAGTTGTAACTCGACTTGGAACTAAAAATATTCAAGTTCCAAACGGTCTTGCATGCAACTGAAAAATCTCGGTTGCAACTCCACTTGCAACTCATAGAATACATAAATTGCGATGCCATTGGTTTTGAACTTGACTAAGCAAGAATTAGCAATTCCATATTTTTTTACTACGAGGATAAGAGGTATAGCTTTTTTGCGGTTAGTGAACATATTTCTTACTTCATATTAAAATTTCGTCTAGACTTTACATGAACACGTTTGCAAAATCGAGTTCGACTTACGAAACTTAGATGTTGGAATTGATCTCAGGTAACAAACTGAGAGAAAGATAAGTGGAAGTGGTCTACCATGTTCTCCCACCTCGGAGGCCAATGTTGGGCCCCGGTCCACAACCTCCAACTCTAAGTATACAAAGGAACACATAGTCTATAGTGGGATTTATTGACATGGTACCTAATCACCTAAACTACATGATCAGATGAAGACCGACTACCACCGCATGACATTGTCAGAGGCGTTCTGGACGACTACATCGAGCTTTAGCTCATCTTCATCGACCACACCATGGGCCACACCATTGCCTACACCATGCCTGCATCTAGTAGGAATGCAAATCTTCATCTATCCGTAAGAGCATCACCAATCTCTCTGCTCAAAAGCTAACTAGGTGTTCTTACTGCAATGTTTTTACTCACCTGATGATGAATTAATTTCTAACTCATTTAATATTGCATATCATAATCCATTTTCTTACCATACAATGATGAATAAGTTATTTCTGTCGAGTAGGAACCAACGAGAAGTCCTGCTTGAAGAGTAACTGAAAATCACAGTAATGTTGTAACTCCTTTAATTGTGTTATTACTCCCTTATGAACATACGAAGCACACATGAAGGCTAAACTAGAAAAGGTTGATTATGATGTAGCATGTTACTTATGATTATATTTCTGACCAACATCGTTTATAATCATGAGTCACGCTTCAGTGAAGTGGCAATTTCAAGTATGATGTGGCCTATGGCTATATTTTTTAGCCATTATCGTTTATTTATAATCATGTGTCGCATTTCATTAAATTATCTTCCACCTTCTACCCAACGGTGTTGTGGTTTAGAACTGAAATGAAGCATTATCAAGATTTTGGAGATATATTCTCCAAAATATAACGATCACTGGGATCATGGAGCATACAACGTAAATCTTAAGGATACCTCCATGAGATCTTTGTTCAAGTGCAGCAGGTAGATTGAGAGTTATGCAGTCCCTAATACCACACTTGGTGCTGAGTCTCATCAATTTTCCTATAAAAAATAATACTATGTGTGAAAATTCATCTTACTGGTTTTTTGCCATATAGGATGAAGCTAATGAGCTCTAATAATGCATCGAACTTTATGGAGTTTCTTTAGACTACTCATAGTGGGAGTAACATTAGTAGTAACATAGAACTACATGCAGTGCCAACTAAGCATTTTAGTAACATGGCAAGTCATTAATTGAAGAAAGAGAGTGTTGTGGTAACTAGCTATGTTACCATAACATCACACTTTTTAAGATAAAATAAGTCTACAACCTAATAAATATGACTTTGCATGACACTACAAATATGTTACTACCCACTATGAAGATAGTAACATGGATTAGTAATATGTGCATGTTACTACTCTATGTTACTATGCACTATGAGCAGCCTTAGTGAGCTAAATAATGGTAGGCCATAAATGACTCTACGGAACCAAGTGTGGCTCTAAGACCAACCACAACGTCGCGTCGTTTCAAAGCATAAAGTTAAAATCTACAAATCGGTGCTAATTTGGCTGCACTGTATGAGGTCATTTTGTGGGACCCACTAGAGAATAGAGTAAACAAAAAATAAAATAAACAGTGCATCTTTTTACGCGCTCTCTCTACTCCTCTTTAGCTTCTCCAGCCAATTGTGGTTCTTTTCTGTTGTTTAATTGCTATGAGCCAATTCAACATGACGGTTCGCTTCTTTCGGCTGACACAATGAACCGATGATCCACACTGTGTAGAACCGGTCAGTACTCCACTATAAATCGCTTTTGAGGCACAGTGTGACTGGTCTAAGAAAATCTTGAAAGGTTCACAAAGAAAGTATCACGGACTAGCTGCTCATCCCACTTCTGATCAATAGGACTAATAAGTTCAGATACCGTCGTCATCATACTCTCCTCACGGCGTGTACAAACTTGACGAGACCATGCCCTCGGCAACCGGCCAATTAGCTCACATGCGACATATTTCCACGCAACAAGCTCTCGTACGATGTCGTTCAGCCTAATAGCCTGCATGCGACATCTGGACGCGAGTTAATAGCCCAGTGACACAAACACGATAAAACGGTAAGAATCGAACCAATCCAGGTTAGGTTAAGACATGTGGGTCCCAGTTAGTTGACCCACGTGTGTCCGGTCCAGCGCGCGAGTTTTTGTCCGAATCCTCCACCCGTTCACCCGCGCCCAGTTTCTCTCCTACGGCGGCGGCGGCGGAGCTTTCCCCTTCCCCTTCTCCTTCTCCGGCGACGGCGGACCGATTTCAGCGGCGGCAGAGCTTGCATTCTGTGGCGAACGAGGTGAGTGGCATTCTGAACCCTAATCCCGTCCCCCTCCCCCTCGATTTACATCTGACTGCCCCCGCACCATTTGAATCGTAGATTGAGCCCCAGATCGGGTAGGGTGAACGGGGGAATGGAGCCTCGAGAGAGAACTTCCCCTACTTCTAATCGGTAATGCCCGCTTCATTTCGTCGCTCGCTTCTGCTAGCTTCCGCTCATTTCATCGCTCGCTTCCGCTAGCTTACAGTGCCCCGCTATTGGAAAAATAGGGGAGAAGATGTTGCGTGCACCTTTGAAATTACTGTCGAATTTTTTCCGTCAAGGGCCAAGTTAGTTGATGGAAGCATGCAGGTGATTGAGAGAGAAACAATTGTCAAATGGAATGTCGATTGTGCCGAGTTTGATCCCCAGGAAATTCAAAGCATGAGAGAGCATGCGGTGAAAAATTGGGTGGAAAAATTGGGGAGAGTATAGCTTGGGGCCCGGAGCAAGAAGTGTCACTGTCACGATTCGATGATTGGAAGCAAGAGTATGTTAGGATTGAGGATGGGGAAGATATAGTTGATGCAACTGATCGGCAAGACGGTTGGACAACAAAACGTGCTACCTTTCATGCAGAGCTCGTTGATCTTAAGTGTGATTCGAGAGTTGGATATGTTCTCTCCAAGTTGGCTTTGCAGATGGTGGAAGACGATTGGGCTGCACAGAGGCCGGTTGTGCCCATAGTTACTGAATTGATAGTAGTACTAACAGAGGAGGGTGATGCAAATGAACAAGCCCGGGATGATAGTGCTGAAAAGGTTCTTTATATTGATTGGAATATAGTTGAACTTAATGCCCGTACTGATTTGGTGATTGCACCAATTTCTGACATTGAAATGGCCAAACTTTTTGGCATTCCTGTTGATGAGAAAGATGAGAAGGAGAAGGAAGGGGACAATGCTACAGATATTGATAATAGACAATCCTCCTATGAAGATGTAGATTCAGAATTGATGCAAAATATGGTAGGTGATGTTGATGATGCACATGATGCTAAACTAGTAAATTTGTATGGTAAAGAGAACCCTGTTATTGAAGTTGGAGAATGTTTCCAAGCATGGATGAGTTCAGGATGTGTTTCAGAACTTATGCAGTCAGACATGAGTTTGAAACAAAGACTAAGTGGACTGATAAGAAGAAATTTTATGCAGTGTGCAACGGTTTTGATGGTGGTGCAAGGCCTTGCAAGTGGTATATATCTGCTAGATGACAACCTGATGAGAGAACAATCAGGGTGAATCAAATTCCAAATCCACATACTTGTATGACTAGTTTACAGAAAGTATCCACCATGACATCTCAATTTTGGGTGGCAGAAAAAATCACTCCTATTTTGGCCAAGACACCAAACTCCACTGCAAAAAAGCTTTTTGTAGACTTGGAAAAGAAGTACTCAATTAAGTTGAAATATACAATAGTGTGAAAGGCAAAACAAAGGGCAATGAAACAATTGTATGGTGATTGGGCAAATACCTTTAGAATGCTTTATAACTTCAAAGCAGAAGTGGAGAAAAGATCACCTGGCAGTGTTGTGGAAATAGATACTGAGGTAACAATAGATGGCAAAGTATTTTTCTCTAAGTTCTTCATGGCTTTAAAACCTTGCATTGATGGCTTTAAGGCAGGGTGTCGTCCATATTTGAGCATAGACTTATCTTTTTTGACTGGCAAGTGGAATGGTCAATTGGCAGCATGCAATGCTCTGGATGGTCACAATTGGATGTTTCCTATTGCTATTGGCCTGTTTCAATCTGAGACAGAGGTTTCATGGACATGGTTCATGATGCAGTTAAAAAGATGCATTGGTCCAGTGTCACCTTTGGCAGTCCACACATATGCATGCCAAGGGCTAGAAAATGCAGTGAAGACTGTTTTCCCCCATGCTGAGCAGAGAGAGTGCTTTGGTCATATGTGGATGAATGTGATAAAAAATTCAAAGGAGATGATTATGGCAGGTTGTGGCCAGCAGCAAGATCCTACACTAAATCAACATATTCATATCATCTTGGTAAGATAATGGCAGCAGACATTACATTTGCCCCTTGGATGAATGATACGTCTCAAACGTATCTATAATTTTTGATGCTCCATGCTTGTTTTTACACCATTTGCCTTGTGTTTCATTATATTTCGTGGTGTTTTTATGCGATTTCTTAAACTAACCTACTAACAAGATGCCACAGTGCCAGTTCCTTGTTTTCTACTATTTTTGTGTTTCAGAAAAGCTACACAGGAAATATTCTCGGAATTGGACGAAACAAGTTTAGAAACTCCTATTTTTCCCGGACGAAGGACAAGGACCGAAAGAGAGCCAGAGGGGGGCCAGGGGCCAGCCTCACCATGAGGGGGCGCGACCCAGCCCCTGGCCGCGCCCCCCTGTGGTGAGACCCCCCTGGTCGCCTCCTGACGATGCCCCTTCGCCTATAAAAAGCCTCCCAACGGAAAACCCTAAAACAATCAGCATTTTTCCCAGAACAGTTCCGCAGCTCCGCCGCCGTCGAAGACAAATTTTGGGGGACAGAAGTCTCTATTCTGGCACCCTGCCTAGACGGGGAAGTGCCCCTGGAGCCATCTCCATCGGTCTCTATCGCCGTCTCCGCCGTCTCCATCGACCTCACCGCCATCTCCATCAATCTTGCTGTCTCCTATGATGAGGAGGGAGTAGTTCTCCCCCGGGGCTTAGGGCTCTACCGGTAGCTATATGGTTCACCTCTCTCTCCCATGATGTGATCTTTATGTGATTGTGAGCTTTGTATCTAGTTGAATTGGTAGATGCTATTATTCAGATATTATGCTACTCCCGTGCTTATTATTTGTAATCTCGGGAGATACCTTGTATCATGGTGTGAAGGTGACTAGTGTGCGCATCATGTGTATCTTTTTGGTTAATGTCTCTATGAATTGTTGGTGTTTATTAGAACCATCTAGTGCGTTCATGGTGATAGTGTGGGACAATCTAGTTTGGGTACATACAGACTTTGAGGAGTGCTTCGTAGCCCTACGCATGATTAGTGTTCGTTTTCCATTGGAGAATTGTTTTGAGTTGCATATTGACGATAGTATCTATTGGTTCAATTATGTTATATTTGTTGAGAGTGTGTCCACTAGTGAAAGTATGATCCCTAGGCCTTATTTCCAAGCTTTGCACACCATTTACATTCAGTTTTGTTACATGTTTGCTTGCAGCGATATTTATTTCAGATTACATTTACTACTTATAATCATCACTACTACTTGTATTTCACTATCTCTTCGCCGAACTAGTGCACCTATACATCTGACAAGTGTATTGAGTGTGTTGGGGACACAAGAGACTTTCTGTATTGTAATTGCAGGGTTGTTTCAGAGGGATAACTTTGACCTCTTCCTCTCTGAGTTCGATAAACCTTGGGTGATCCACTTAAGGGAAACTTGCTGCTGCTCTACAAACCTCTGCACTTGGAGGCCCAACACTGTCTACAAGAACAGACGTGTGCGTAGACATCAAGCTCTTTTCTGGCGCCGTTGCCGGGGAGGTAAGGTAAAAGGTACTCGCATCCTCCTGTGTGAATACTCGGAGTTATTTTCTTTAGATTCTGCAATTATATCTTTTTGTTTCTTGTTTTTATTTTTCACTAGTTAGGCTTAATGGAAAGTAAAGAGTTCTTTAGTCTTTTTCCTAAATTTAGATTTGAAGAGAAAATTGAAAAACCTTTGGACCTTATTTCGCATAGCAATGTTATTAGTACGAATGCTTTGAATACCATTATTGCTAATGCTATAGAAAAGTCTAAGCTTGGGGAAGCTGGTTTTGTTAAGCATGATATTTTTAGTTCCTCAGCTTTAGTGGAGAAAGTTTGCTATGATGATATTTTATCTCCCATATGTGATGTTTCTAATGATGCTTGTGCTCCTCATCCTTTTAAAATACCTATGAAGATTATTGAACGTGCTATGGATAACTGCTATTTAGGAGATGGAACTGTCCATCCTGTTGATCATTTGCTTTTTATACATGAATTATGCGAGTTGTTCAAGTGTGCAGGTATTTCAATGAACCGAGTTAAGAAGAAGCTATTCTCTTTATCACTGAAAGGCAGAGCTGAGGAATGGTATAAAACACTGAAGGATGGTCCATCTATTGACTGGGAGGAAATTGTACCTCTCTTTTATTCTAAATTCTATCCTTCTAGTGAGATTTATAAAGATAGGAATTACATTTATAATTTTCATCCGCATGAGGGAGAAAGCATTGCCCAAGCGTGGGGAAGATTGAAGTTACTAATGCACAAATGTCCTATTCATGATCTTCCCCGTAATATTGTTATTAATAATTTTTATGCAAGGCTTTCAGGATATTATAAGGACTATCTAGATGCATGCTTTGATGGGTCTTTCACAAGCAAGGCTGTTGACACCAAGTGGAATCTGCTTGAAACAATTCAAAACAATATTGAAGGTTAGGATAGCGACAAAGGTAAAGGATGAGGTATGAATTACGAGTTTGATTGCGTTAAGTCTTTCGCTGAAACTGCTGATTTTCAAGAGCTTAGTGCTAAGTATGGTCTTGATCCTCAAATTATGATTGATTGTTTTAAAGCCTTTGCTTCTCATATTAATGTTCCTAAAGGAAATGGGGACGTGTATCATGAACCTTTTTAAGGACACTTGCATAGAAAGTGATATTGTTGTTGATGATTGCAATAAACATGCTCGAACCTCTGAAAGTCCTATTTCCTATAAGCATGTTAATTTTTGTGGAGTACATAGACCTTGTGAACAGAGTCACAACAAGGAAGATTATTGTGTCCACCACACAAATGAAGAAACCCGAATGTGATACAAGGCTATAGGCGAGCTAGGTAAAAAGGTTTGTAAGCTTTATCCTTTTCTTTGTAAACACTGCGATGACATACGTCATTTTAATTTCCAATGCTCAAGCCCTAATAGTTACTCTTCTAGTACCACAAGTTTGTATTGTGATGACAAGATTACTCTCAATCAGCATGATGAGCTCACTTTGTTCTTGGTGTGTGAAGAGATATCTAGAAAGATTTCTTTGGTAGACATGAATGATGTTGATATTAATAGCACCCTTCGTGGTTGTTGTCTCTATTGTGTTAAAGATTGCCTCTCAAATACTTACATACAAAACCTTATAAAACATGATGTTTTGCCAAGCTATGACAGGACTGATAGATGTTTTTATCTTATTAATAGAGAGGAGGAATCCTCCAAAGTTTCTTCCGTTGTTTCTGTCAGTAAACCAGATTATGTGGAGAAGATGCCTTTCCCTCCTAAAGGATATATGGAGAAGATGCCCTTTAAGTCTCTCCCTCCTAAAGGAGAGAGTAAGAAGAGTATAAAGAAGAAAAAGATGAGTAAAAGGCGAGAGGACACGGTATCTTTCCCTAAGCATTATGATCCTGCTATAGATTATGATAATTCTGATTGGGATGATGTTCCCATGCCTGTTACCTATGTTAGTGATCATGATTGGGAAAAGCACTCTACTTTTGATATTGAAAATCTTTTTGGTACCAATGAAGGAATTATGCCCTAGAGGCAATAATAATATTGTTATTATCATATTTCTTGTTCATGATAATGTTTATACTCCATGCTATAATTGTATTAAGCGGAAACATTAATACTTGTGTGGTTTATGAACAACACCGTGTCCCTAGTATGCCTCTACTAGACTAGCTCATTGATTAATAATGGTTAAGGTTTCGTAACCATAGACATGAGTTGTCGATTAATAATGAGGTCATGTTATTAGGAGAATGATGTGATGGACAGACCCAAATAAAGTAGAGCAATTAGATCATGTCATTGTGTTCATCTTTGCGAAGCTTTTTCCTATGTCAAGTATTGTATTCCTTAGACCATGAGATAATACAACTCCCTGGTATCGGAAGAAAGCTTTGAGGTCATCAAACGCCATCCTATGAAAGGGTGATCATAAAGGTGTCTCTCAGATGATCGGAAAGTACTTGTTGGGTTGCATGTATCGAGATGGAATTTGTCCCTCCCAAGTCGGAGAGATATACTTCGGGCCCACTCGGTAATCGATATCAACACCGCTTGCAAGCACGTGGTTAAGGAGTTAATCACAAAGTGATATCGGATTACGGAACGAGTAAAGTACTTGCTGTGAACGAGATTGAACTAGGTATGCCGATACCAACGATCGAATCTCGGGCAAGTAAAATATCGCGAGACGAAGGGAATACATATACGGGATTAATTGAATCCTGGCATCGTGGTTCATCCGATATGATCATCGATGAATATGTGGGAGTCAATATGGGTTTCCAGATCCCGCTGTTGATTATTGATAGAAGATCATGTCTGCATATTCTCGAACCCGAAGGGTCACACACTTAACGTGCATCGACGCTAGGATAGAATGGATAATTGGTTTATGAGTTTTTTGGTCGGAGTCTCGGATGAGATCCAGGACATCACGAGAGGTTCCGGAATGGTCTGGAGAATAAGATTCATATAATGGAAGGCAAAGGGAAACTGGACTTTTCGGAGGGCTCCATGGTGGGGCCCACATGCTTTCTTAAAGGCTAAGGCAAAGGGAAACTGGACTTTTCCGGAGGGCTCCATAGTCGGGCCCACATGCTTTCTTAAAGGCTAAGGCAAAGGGAAACTGGACTTTTCCGGAGGGCTCCATGATGGGGCCCACATGCTTTCTTAAAGGCTAAGGCAAAGGAAACTTGGGGGGCAAGTTAGCCCTAGAGTTTTCTTAAGGGCTAAGGCAAAGGAAACTTTGGGGGCAAGTTAGCCCTAGAGTTTTCTTAAGGGCTAAGGCAAAGGAAACTTAGGGGGTAAGTTTTCTCCCTGGGGTCCACCGCCTTAACTTGGAGGCTAAGGCAGCTCCCTTGGACACCCTCCTTGACCTATATAAAGGGGTGGAGAGGGCTAGGGCATGCGTACCTCAAACCCTAGCCGCCAGCCCAACTGCTGCCCTCCACATCTCTCTCTCGTGACTGCACGTAGGCGAAGCCCTGCCGCAGAAACTCTCCACCATAAGCACCACGCCGTCGTGCTGCTGGTCCAATCTATCTCTCCACCATACTTGCTGGACCAAGGAAGGAGGAGACCTCGTTGCACCGTACGTGTGCATCTCTCGGAGGCGCCTGATGCGTGGTGAATGACCAGCCCGTTGGGAACCCCAAGAGGAAGGTATGATGAGTGTAGCGGCTAGTTTTCCCTCAGTTAAGAAACCAAGGTTTAATATCGTTCTTGAAGAAGAGAGACGGTGACGACTGAAGGTGATGCGGGCTGGCTTAGTAGCTTCCAACAAGGGCGCCGTTTACGACACTTGTTGACTCGTCTTCGGCCAGCAGCAACGCGGAACCTGCACACACACAAACAAGTACTTTGTTCCCAACTTGCGATGAGGTTGTCAATCTCACCGGTTTGCTTGAAACAAAGGTTATGAGTGTATCGAGTGGAAAACAGTAGTAATATGCGAGTAAAGTAAACAGTACGGGAAAAGTAAACAGGTGATTGCAATATGATTAAAATAGGACCGGGGTCCACAGTTCACTAGTGGTGTCTCTCCATAGATAAATAACATGCTGGGTAAACAAATTACAGTTGGGCAATTGATAGAATAAAGATAACGTGATATGTCAAGAAGATCACTATGAGATTTACTCTGGGCATTACAACAAAATACATAGACCGCCATCCAACTGCATCTATGACTAATAATCCACCCTCGGGGATATCAATCCGAACACCCCAAAAGTATTAAGTTGCGAACAACAGATAATTGCATTAAGCAAAGTGTGTAATGTAAACAAAGCATATGCCCTTGAGCATATGAATGTTGTTTTCTCCCTAGTAGCAACAGCACATCTACCGCCTTAGAGGTTTCTGTCACTCCCCCAGGTGAAATAGAGACATGAACCCACTATCGAGCATAAATACCCCCTCTTGGAGTCACTAGCAACTACTCGGCCAAGATAGCTACTAACAACGGAGAGCATGCAAGATCATAAACAACATAGAGATAACAAAAGATATAATTCAGTACAGCAACTTAATCATAAACACCAATATTCATCGGATCCCAACAAACCAACATCATAGAATTACATAACGGTGATCTCAATCATGTAGGGCAGCTCATGAGATCTAAACATGAAGCACATGGTGGAGAAGACAACCATCTAGCTACTGCTATGGACCCATAGTCCAAGGTAGACTACTCACTCATCGCTCCGGAGGCAAGCATGGCGATGAAGAAGACCTCCGGTGGTGATTCCCCTCTCCGGCAGGGTGCCGGAAAGAGCTTCTGGACCCTCCCGATCTTCGGGTTGACGGCGGCGGCGGATCGCGATGTATTCTGAAAAACTGATCGGGCCCTTAGGTTTTTCTCGTCAGGGGGTATATATAGGCGAAAGGACGATGTCAGAGGAGGGACCACGGCCCCTCACACGGGGCTGGCGCGGCCAGGGGGGTGGCCGCGCCGCCCCTGTGTGTGGGGGCCACGTGGCCCCCCTCCGTCAGGTCTTCGGATGTTTGGGAGCTTCCCCGTGAAATATGACTTCAGGAACTTGTTTCGTCCAATTCCGAGAATATTTCCTGTGTATCACTTCTGAAACACAAAAACAGCAGAAAACAGGAAACTGGCACTGTGGCACTTCGTTAATAGGTTAGTTCCGGAAAATGTATAAAAGTACCACTAAGTGTGACGAAACAATAGGCAAATGGTGTAAAAACAAGCATGGAGCATCAAAAATTATAGATACGTCTGAGACGTATCAAGCATCCCCAAGCTTAACTCCTGCTCTTCCTCGAGTAGGTAAGTGATAACAAAAGAATAATTTTTGAGGTGACATGCACCTACACAATCTTGATCATATATGTAAGCATTGGTGAGCTGGGATCAATAGAACTTAAAACATGGACATGAAAGATATAATCATGACAATAAGAACTTAGCAACCATGTTGTAAACATGCAAATGAACACAAACAAAAGATCATGATAATGAAACAATGAAAGTCAAACGTGTGTTCTAATCATAAGGAAAAACATACAAATGGTTTTCAGCTTGTCCTTCAAAGAGAGCAAAACATAAATGCATAGGACACCTCAAAGTTTAAGAGGGCGACTAGATACAAATAATTTAAGAACAAGTGAAACCAATCAATATGAGTCAATCAATGAACCTTGGGACAATGCATATCACACTAAGAATGACAACTATGCTCTCTTAATGGTGCATAAAGAAAGAAGGTGGTGACTCAACATAAAAGTAAAAGAAAGGCCCTTCGCAGAAAGAAGCAGTGATTTAAACATGTGCTAGAGCTTTTCATTTGTAAAACAGAGATAAAACTTGATTTTGAGAGGTGGTTGTCTTTGTCAACGACTGGCAATGGGGTTCTTACTATCTTCCATACAAAAATAAAGCAAGTTTTTGAGAGAGAGATTGGCACTTCGTGCTCTTTTTATAAAACTTAGCACTCCTCCCCACCTTTTCCTTTCACATACCATGGCTAACCGATTCCATCGGGTGCCCACCAACATTCACATTCATTGGAGGAGTGCCTTTTTTTTCTTTCTTTTTTCCCTTTTTTTCTTTTTTGGAACAAACAATATGGAAGATAGCAAATCCGACCACTACGTCCCCATGAGCTGAAAACAGTGTCACAAAACGAGAAGTATTTTGAAGGTTTTTGAAAGGTAGCACACGAAAATTTTACTTTGGAATGGCTTACAAATACCATGCATAGGAATTTATAGTGGACACAATGGCAAACAGTGCTTTTAGGAGTTGGATGCATGAGTAGAGCTCATACTCAGTACAAGGCAAGGGCTAGCAAAAGACTGGGAGCGACCAACTAAGAGAGCAATAATGGCCATAATCATGCAAAGCGACAAAGCGACATTAAAAGAAGCATACGATGGCATCAAAAGTCAAAAACTAAATGATCATGAAGGCTAAAGGTGACTTTGGAAGAGTCTAACATGTGTGAGCATGCGCCAAGTCAACCCAAATAAAGCATCAAGGAGAAAACCAAAATAATGCTTCCATACAATAAAAACAACGCATGATTTTTTTCAAAGGCTCATTAAGCAATCTCAGTTATTTGAGACAAGTCATGCTACAGCAAAACCACTAAGCATACTATCAAAAAGACATCAAGCATGACATAAAAAAGCCTAAGCCGCAGTCTACACAAGCTCCTTCTTGTACCACTATTTTGCACAAAGCTTTTTCTCTTTTCCAACACCATTTGAAATTTTTATAAACACCTCTTTTGATGAAAACCAATAAAGATCAGAGGCAAAAATACAACTTGATGAAAAGATATGACAAGATCTGAACGCAAATCAAGGCGAAAAAGAAAACCAAAAGCAGTAGCAGACAAAGTAGAATGCTCGATTAATAAGAGTGAAAACTAGAGCATTCTTTGCAAATGAAAACGAGTACATCTCCTCCAAAGGAAATTTTTTGGGGTCCAACCATTTATTGCAGCAAACAAACAAACTAAACAACCTAAGAAAACTAAAACAACTGACGCTCCAAGAAAAACACATAGTGCATGAAGCAATAAAAATATAGTGTTTTGAAAGGTGACCTGATTTTTGCCGATGAAGAAGGGTAGCCTCGGGGGCATCCCCAAGCTTTGACGCTTGTACTTCTTGGATATTTCTTGGTGTGATGCATGGAAATCCCCAAGCTTGAGCTTTTGTCCATTCTTCAACTCATCTCATCATTCTCCAATCCCTACACTTGAAAACTTCCTTCATACAAAACTAAACACAATTCTATTAGCAACATTAGTGTAAGCATAAAATATATTCAACCTCTTTTAGCTTCAGGTTTCAACCCAAAACCACCACATATAAAGTATATACTACTGTAGCAACTTCCACAAGAGTTCCATGATCAAAGAGAACTCAAAAGAAAGCGATAAAGTGGCAAAAACAAATATTGGCAGAAATCTGTCAAAACTGGACAGCTGATAATGGACGAATTTTTGAGGGATTTTCCGTTGCTCAAATAAAAAAGTGTTCAACTAAGAAAAGTTTGGATATAACCTGGGGCATATGCACAAGAAATCGCAGGTCCAAAAGATATACAGAGAATTTTCACGAATTTTTACGGTGCAGCACCAAAAGCAGTTTCAGGACAGCAATAACCCTAAATCTTTACCTCACTCAAATTAGAGGCTTCTCTTGGCACAAAAACGAAATAAACAAGATAAGGAGCGGTCATTACAGTAGTAATGACTTCCAAGACTCAAATAAAAGAAAAAGTACTGAAAAGTAAACAATGGGTTATCTCCCAAGATTGCTTTTCTTTAACGCCTTTGAGCTAGGCGCAGAAAATTGCGAATCAAGTAACATCAAGTGATGAAGCATCAAGCTCATAATTTGCTCTAAGAATAGAGTCAAAAAGTAATTTCTTTCTTTTCCTAGGGAAGTGTTCCATACCTTTCTTTAGTGGGAATTGATACTTGATAGTGCCTTCCCTCATATCAATGATAGCACCTACAGTTCGAAGAAAGGGTCTTCCCAAAATAATAGGACATGAAGCATGGCATTCAACGTCCATAACAAGAAAATCAACGGGAACAAGGTTATTGTTAACCACAATAAGAACATCATTAATCCTTCCCAAAGGTTTCTTCTTAGCAACATCAGCAATAGGAACATCAAAATAACATTTTTCAAGCGGTGGTAAATCAAACATGTCATAAATCTTTCTAGGCATGATGGAAATACTAGCACCTAGATCACATAAATCATGGCAATCATAACCATTAACATGCATATCAATGATGGGTTCCCAACCATCTTCTAACTTCTTGGGAACAGAGGCTTTTTGCTTCAACTTTTCATCCCTAATCTTTATGAGAGCATTGGTAATATGCTTAGTAAAAGCAATATTTAAAGAACTAGCATTGGGAGTCAAAGCAAGCTTTTGCAAGAAAAAAATAACTTCAGATATATTGCAGCCATCAACATTAAAATCATTAAAAGAAATAGAGCTATCATCTCCCACACTCCGAAAAATTTCAGCACTCTTTTGAGAAAAAGTTTTGGCGGTTTTAGGCTTTTTAACACAAGGAGTGGGAGTTTTCTCTACACCAATCAAAGTAAGAGGATTGCTATCAGTAGGAGTAACATCATTAGAGGTATTAATAGTACATACCTTCATCTCTCTAGCCATCTCATCTTCTCTTTCCCACCTGGCATGCAATTCCGCTAACATTCTAATATTTTTATCAATTCCAACTTGGGTAGCATTAGCGGCAGCAACAATATTGCTCACATTCACATCATTAGGAAACACTTTTAGTTTTAGAAGTTCAACATCATGAGCAAGGCTATCAACTTTAGAAGCAAGAATATCAATTTTACCTAACTTTTCCTCAACAGACTTGTTAAAAGCAGTTTGTTTACCGATGAAGTCCTTGAGCATTACCTCAAGCTCGGAGGGCGCGGCCCTAGTGTTGTTGTAGGAATTACCATAAGAGTTACCATAACCATTACCATTGGTAGAAGGATATGGCCTATAATTGTTACTAGCAAAATTGTTCCTATAAGCATTGTTATTAAAATTGTTATTTCTAATGAAATTCACATCAACTTGCTCTTCTTGAGCAACCAAAGAGGCCAAAGGAACATTATTAGGATCAACATGAGTCCTATCATTAGCAAGCATAGCCATAATGGTATCAATCTTATCACTCAAGGAAGAGGTTTCCTCAACAGAATTTACCTTCTTACCTTGTGGAGCTCTCTCGGTGTGCCATTCAGAGTAATTTACCATCATGTTGTCGAGTAGCTTTGATGCGGCGCCCAAGGTAAGGGACATAAAAGTGCCTCCAGCAGCTGAATCAAGTAGGTTCCTTGAAGAAAAATTCAGTCCTGCATAAAAAGTTTGGATAATCATCCAAGTAGTCAGTCCATGAGTGGGGCAATTCTTTACCATAGATTTCATTCTTTCCCAAGCTTGAGCAACATGTTCATTATCAAACTGAGTAAACTTCATAATATTGCTACGCAACGATATAATCTTAGCAGGAGGATAATATCTACCAATAAAAGCATCCTTACACTTAGCCCATGAATCAATACTATTCTTAGTCAAAGACAGCAACCAATCTTTAGCCTTTCCTCTCAAAGAAAAAGGAAACAACTTGAGCTTAATAATATCACTATCAACATCCTTATATTTCTGCATCACACATAGCTCAACAAAATTGTTGAGATGAGCTGCAGCATCTTCAGTACTAGCACCAGAAAATTGCTCTTTCATAACAAGGTTCAATAAAGCAGGCTTGATCTCATAAAAGGTGGTAGCAGGAACAGGTGGTGCAATAGGAGTGCAGATAAAATCATTATTGTTCATGCTAGCAAAGTCACACAACTTGGTGTTTTCAGGATTGGCCATTTCAGCAAAACAAAAGTAAACAAGTAAAAACAACTACCAAGGATTCTAATTTTTTTGGGTTTTTTATATAAAAAGCAATGCAGGTAAAATAAAGTAAAGTAAAGCAAAACAAATAACAAAGTAAAGAATGTGTGTGCGAGGAACTCCCCTTGCAGAAGTCTTCTCTCTTTCCCGGCAACGGCGCCAGAAAATTAGCTTGATGCGTGGTGAATGACCAGTCCGTTGGGAACCCCAAGAGGAAGGTATGATGAGTGTAGCGGCTAGTTTTCCCTCAGTTAAGAAACCAAGGTTTAATATCGTTCTTGAAGAAGAGAGACGGTGACGACTGAAGGTGATGCGGATTGGCTTAGTAGCTTCCAACAAGGGCGCCGTTTACGACACTTGTTGACTCGTCTTCGGCCAGCAGCAACGCGGAACCTGCACACACACACAAACAAGTACTTTGTTCCCAACTTGCGATGAGGTTGTCAATTTCACCGGTTTGCTTGAAACAAAGGTTATGAGTGTATCGAGTGGAAAACAGTAGTAATATGCGAGTAAAGTAAACAGTGCGGGAAAAGTAAACAGGTGATTGCAATATGATTAAAATAGGACCGGGGTCCACAGTTCACTAGTGGTGTCTCTCCATAGATAAATAACATGCTGGGTAAACAAATTACAGTTGGGCAATTGATAGAATAAAGATAACGTGATATGTCAAGAAGATCACTATGAGATTTACTCTGGGCATTACAACAAAATACATAGACCGCCATCCAACTACATCTATGACTAATAATCCACCCTCGGGGATATCAATCCGAACACCCCAAAAGTATTAAGTTGCGAACAACAGATAATTGCATTAAGCAAAGTGTGTAATGTAAACAAAGCATATGCCCTTGAGCATATGAATGTTGTTTTCTCCCTAGTAGCAATAGCACATCTACCACCTTAGAGGTTTCTGTCACTCCCCCAGGTGAAATAGAGACATGAACCCACTATCGAGCATAAATACCCCCTCTTGGAGTCACTAGCAACTACTCGGCCAAGATAGCTACTAACAACGGAGAGCATGCAAGATCATAAACAACATAGAGATAACAAAAGATATAATTCAGTACAGCAACTTAATCATAAACACCAATATTCATCGGATCCCAATAAACCAACATCATAGAATTACATAACGGTGATCTCAATCATGTAGGGCAGCTCATGAGATCTAAACATGAAGCACATGGTGGAGAAGACAACCATCTAGCTACTGCTATGGACCCATAGTCCAAGGTAGACTACTCACTCATCGCTCCAGAGGCAAGCATGGCGATGAAGAAGACCTCTGGTGGCGCTTCCCCTCTCCGGCAGGGTGCCGGGAAGAGCTTCTGGACCCTCCCGATCTTCGGGTCGACGGCGGCGGCGGATCGCGATGTATTCTGAAAAACTGATCGGGCCCTTAGGTTTTTCTCGTCAGGGGGTATATATAGGCGAAAGGACGATGTCAGAGGAGGGACCACGGCCCCTCACACGGGGCTGGCGCGGCCAGGGGGGTGGCCGCGCCGCCCCTGTGTGTGAGGGCCACATGGCCCCCCTCCG
This sequence comes from Dactylis glomerata, assembly GCA_007115705.1. Taxonomy (NCBI): domain Eukaryota; kingdom Viridiplantae; phylum Streptophyta; class Magnoliopsida; order Poales; family Poaceae; genus Dactylis; species Dactylis glomerata. Next base: position 1,647,436 of record QXEO01000383.1, read on the forward strand.
TCAGGTCTTCGGATGTTTGGGAGCTTCCCCGTGAAATATGACTTCAGGAACTTGTTTTGTCCAATTCCGAGAATATTTCCTGTGTATCACTTCTGAAACACAAAAACAGCAGAAAACAGGAAACTGGCACTGTGGCACTTCGTTAATAGGTTAGTTCCGGAAAATGTATAAAAGTACCACTAAGTGTAACGAAACAATAGGCAAATGGTGTAAAAACAAGCATGGAGCATCAAAAATTATAGATACGTTTGAGACGTATCAGCGCCGCCACTTGCGGCGTTGGATCGGATCGGATCGCGGGGAGGAGACGGCTAGTACGACTACATCATCCATGTTCTGTTGAACGTTTCCGCTGTGCGATTTCTTCAAGGGTATGAAGATCTCATCTACCTCTCTCGTTGATTACATCTCCTAGATCAGATCTTGGCTTTCTTGTTCGCATCCGTAGGAAATTTTTTGATTTACTATGCTGCGAAACCCTTCAGTGGTATCAGAGCTAGATCTTTGCGTAGATGTGTTTCATGAGTAGAACGCAACATGCTTGTTGCGGGCGTTGATGTTTTCTATTGCAAACCTCTATGTTGTGTATTTCTTATGGCGCGGGATAGTGAGATCGAAGCGGTCTAGGCCAACTTTACGCGACCTCATTCGCGAGACCGGCTCCGCACTTGACGTGTGGCTTGTTTCACACATGCGGCTGGTGGATGCCAGTTTCTCTCACTATAGTAGTCATGGGATTTACAACGGATGTTGGCAACCATAATATCACCGTTGTGGCTTTGCGTAGGTAAGAACCGTTCTTATGCGTAGCTCCCATAAGCCACGTAAAACATGCAACAACAAAGTAGAGGCGTCTAACTTGTTTTTGCAGGGAGTGTTTTGTGATATGGTATGGCCACAAGATGTGATGTGATATATGTGATGTATGCGATGATCATGTTTTGTAATGTTTCACGACTTGCATGTCGATGAGTTCACAACCGGCAGGAGCCATATGGTTGTCTTTATAATTGTGTATGACCTGCGTGTCAACTTCTTATACGCCATGTAATAGCTTTACTTTATCGCTAAGTAGTTAGCAATAGTTGTAGTTGCTATTCGTGGTGGAGGCAATCATGATGGAGTGATGGAGATCATGTCGGCGCGCACAAGATGGAGATCATGTCGCGGAGATTGGCTATACCATGTCACATAAAATTATATGCATGTGATGTTTATCCTTTTATGTATCTTATTTTGCTTAGATCACGACGGTAGCATTATAAGATGATTCCTCACTTAAAGATCAAGATAAAATTGTGTTCTCCCCTCGTATGCACCGTTGCGAAAGTTCGTCGTGTTCAAACATCTCGTGATGATCGGGTGCTATAAACTCTACGTTCACATACAACGGGTGCAAGCCAGTATTTGCACATGCGGAGATACTTGGGTTTGACTTGACGAGCCTAGCATGTACAGACATGGCCTCGGAACACACAGACTGAAAGGTCAAGTATGAGTCATATGGATGATATGATCAACATGTTGATGTTCACCATTAAAGCTACATCATTCACGTGATGATCGGTCCTGGTGTAGTGAATTTGGATCATGCTTCACTAAACAACTTTGAGGGATGTTGAATTTAGTGGGAGTTCATTAATAATTTGATTAACTTGAACTCATTATCATGAACTAAATCTTGATGTATTTGCATAAGTCGTTGTAGTCTTTGGCACCGTTTCCCACCGACACTTAGCTTAATTGAGTTAAAAGAACTATAGAATTCTGGATTATCACTTTACGGTCTAGTACCATTTAGTTAGAATGTCAAGAGTAAGGATTAAGTCTTATTGCAAACTTTAGCAAACCTCACTTGCTCTATGCGATTTAATAAGTTGTATTAATCTAAGAGCAACAATTCAAGTTTAGTATCTAAAGATCATATGTTTACCTTCATGATAAATTGATCTTCAAAATTGTTTGAGAATCAAAGTGATCATCGAGCTGAAAGAATTGTTTCAGAAACAAACAAGAAGTGAAAGATATTTGATATCTAAAACTTTAATTATTTGCAAAAATGATGAAGTATAATTTAGTAAAAGAACATATGCTCATATTGTATGAATATATGTGAAGATTGAAGATGCTAGGCGTCTCGATCACCCAAAAGTTTGGGAACTTATATTATACTTGCATTCATCCTTATAAGCTATAGTAGTTTCATCATGAAAGTTATCATGATAAGATGAATGAAAGGGTATTGGCTAAACTATTTTTGCTATACCAAAAGATTGCTAAAGAATAGAGTCGGAAAGAATACCAATCATATGATGATGGCGATCCACTTCAAAGTGCAAAATCCAAGGCTATTGGTATTTGACTAACATCCTTTGGACTATGTGTCAAATGATTGATGCCACTATTGATGTTGATAGATTCTTCTAAAAGGAGAGGAAACGCTAAATAGGATCTGCAAAAGTATTTGGTAGAAAAGGAAAAGACTGGAAATGTCCAGCACAGGTATATAAATGATATACATGTTATAGATGTATTATTTGCTAGTACATAATTCTTGGGTATTGGATACTAGATTGTTGGTATGAAATGTCATACAAAGCAACAATACAAGAACTATGATGGCCTAAGTAACTAGCAAAAGAATGTGGTAACAATGCGCATCGAGAAACAAATAAATGTGTTATTGTGTTTTTCGTTGGCATAAAACCTAGCCTTCTAGATTTGTTAAGAACTTAATAATTTTTATTTTGTTCTGGTATTATGAGAGCAATGGTTGTTCAAATTATTACCGTCTTCCATAATCGATGGTTAGATTATTATTATCTTGTTGGTGAAATAGACATTTATAACACTGATGCTAAAGGTCGCAAGACAAAATGAATTTCACTTATATATGACACCGCCGTTTAAGTCATATTGGAAACAAAACATGAAAGAAATTCTATATTGATAGATTTTCGAGTCAATTGATTTTCAAATGATTGACGCTTGTGAGACTTTTCCTAAAGATGATTAAACTCTGTTCATGGGCCATGGACAGAACAAGCGACTAACTAAATGGAGATCGTACATGTTGATGTATGTAGTCCATGGTGTGAAGTTCATCATGGTGTATTTTTTATTTCATCAATGACTCGAATAGATGTATGGTATATCTACTTGATGAGATAGAAGTATGAAACAATTGAAACTGTTCAATTTATGAAGTGGAAATTGTTGTAACAAGAAAATTCAAGTTTTTATGATTGGATCATAAAGAAGAATATTTGAGTTACAAGTTTAGCAAACATCTAAGAGTTAGAGGAATTGTTCCACAAACTTGCATCATGATAAACACTATAGGAGTATGGAGTTTTCGATGGATGTAATCAAACCTTGTTTGACATGGTTAGATCAATGATGAAATAAAACTACCAATACAATTTATGGATTATGCTTTAGAGGCTACCGCTTTTCACTGAATAGAGTGCCATCGTAATCTGCCGAAATGACACCATACAAGTTATAGTTGTCTTTTCTTGAATTTTGGTATGCAAGGCATATGTGTAAAATGTTTACAACCAAAATCAGATTAGTAAGTCTTTGTAGGTTATCTCAAAGAATGTCGATGGGTATTCCTTCTACTATGAACCCAAACACATAGTGATTGTCACTAAAAGAAGTGAATTTCTTATAAAGGAGTTTTTCGCGAAAGGTTTAAGTGGGAGGAAGATAGAACTTGATGAGGTTATTGAATCTGAGCAAGATGATCAGAGTAGCGTAGCACCAGAAAATGTTCTGGAAGCGGCAACTACATTCATAGCTCACGCGTCTACAATATGTTGTAGTCATGACATCGAAGTTCCTATTTAACCAAGTTGGTCGTAATCAAATAAGTAAGATTTGAGGACGAGATATTATTAGATAATAGCAACCAACAATATACAAAGAAGCGATGATGGGCCCTGACTTTGTCATATGGATTTTTCTAGCAACAATTACATATTGAGATATGATAGTTGAATAAACAAAACAATGTTCCTCTACCGGAATGCACACCAAGGATGTGTACCTGACATGACCCAATGGGTTTTGTTGATTCAAAGATTGCTAGATATGTATGCAAACTTCTATGGTAGAAGTAAGCATAGCGAAGTTGGAATCTTCAATGATGAAAATGTTAAAGTGTTAATTTCATCAAGATATTTGAAGATGCTTGTATTGCAAGAAAGTAAGTGGGAGCGCTCAGACATATTTCTAATAATTTATGTGGATGACATATCGTTTATTGGAAAAATGTGTTTTTCTTGATATTGTCAATTTTTCATTAAAATTGGATTTTTGATGAAAGACTTAGGCAAAACCAGAATATTGAGCATCAATGTCTATGTAGATAGATTGAGGCACTAATATAGTTTTGCCAGAGTATATAGATGAAATATTGAATTTGTTCAATATGGAAACAATAAGAACGGTTCTTGTTGCATGGAAGAGGTTGGAGCAAGAATCAATTGTTTTGACACTTGATGAGTGAAACCGCAAGAATAATTTTATCAAATCTTGTGTTCCATGATATGTAGATCCAGATATGTCCAATGCGCTGAAAGGTTACGAGCATTTATATGATGATCGTTGGACAATAGTAAGAATATTCTTATGTACTTTCGAAGAAGTAAGAATATGTTCTGTATGCAGAAGTGACAAATGGTTCATTGCAATGAGTTACATTGGCTTTGTCACACATACAAGTAAAATTTTATCTCAATTTTTTAAGCTACTTGTTTTAAGTTAGAAGGTGGCATAATAAGATGGAAGAAAGTTCCACGATGACTTGGATGAGTTCCAATGTTAATATTGTGGCGGACACTGCAACGAGGGCTAAGTATATAATCGCTTTAGAAGCGGCATAAAAGATGCAAAGTAGATAGTGATAATCCAACTTATTTGTGGCACCGTCATCCAGGTCATATTGGCGTAAAACGCATGAAAAAAACTCCATTCTGATGGACTTTTGGAGTCTCTTGATTTTGAATCATTTGACACGTGCAAGCCATGCCTCATGGGCAAGATGATCAAAAACCCGTTCTCTGGAATAATGGAGCGAGCAACGGACTTATTGGAAATCATACATACCGATGTGTGTGGACCAATGAGTATTTCAACGCACGGTGGATATCGCTATTTTTCCTAAGTGTGCTAGTACTATGTGGTTCTATTATATGACAATAGTAACAACATAGTCTCTGCCAAGATACAAAGGTCTCACCAGAAGACCAAGTTTATACGATGCCATCTCATACAAGATGAGTAATGCGTGCTGACGCAAAAGGAATATGCAAATACAAACGGACCTGAAAGTGTCAGACCCGTAGATAAGGTTTACCACATGCAACACGTATGAATAACACCAGAATGCCATAGGTGTTAAAGGCGCAAGTATGACTAGATTATTGACTCTAGTGCAAGTGGGAGACTGAAGGAAATATGCCCTAGAGGCAATAATAATATTGTTATTATCATATTTCTTGTTCATGATAATGTTTATACTCCATGCTATAATTGTATTAAGCGCAAACATTAATACTTGTGTGGTTTATGAACAACACCGTGTCCCTAGTATGCCTCTACTAGAATAGCTCATTGATTAATGATGGTTAAGGTTTCCTAACCATAGACATGAGTTGTCGATTAATAATGAGGTCATGTCATTAGGAGAATGATGTGATGGACAGACCCAAATAAAGCAGAGCAATTAGATCGTGTCATTGTGTTCATCTTTGCGAAGCTTTTTCCTATGTCAAGTATTGTATTCCTTAGACCATGAGATAATACAACTCCCTGGTATCAGAAGAAAGCTTTGAGGTCATCAAACGCCATCCTATGAAAGGGTGATCATAAAGGTGTCTCTCAGATGATCGGAAAGTACTTGTTGGGTTGCATGTATCGAGATGGAATTTGTCCCTCCCAAGTCGGAGAGATATACTTCGGGCCCACTCGGTAATCGATATCAACACCGCTTGCAAGCACGTGGTTAAGGAGTTAATCACAAAGTGATATCGGATTACGGAACGAGTAAAGTACTTGCTGTGAACGAGATTGAACTAGGTATGCCGATACCAACGATCGAATCTCGGGCAAGTAAAATATCGCGAGATGAAGGGAATACATATACGGGATTAATTGAATCCTGGCATCGTGGTTCATCCGATATGATCATCGATGAATATGTGGGAGTCAATATGGGTTTCCAGATCCCGCTGTTGATTATTGATAGAAGATCATGTCTGCATATTCTCGAACCCGTAGGGTCACACACTTAACGTGCATCGACGCTAGGATAGAATGGATAATTGGTTTATAAGTTTTTTGGTCGGAGTCTCGGATGAGATCCAGGACATCACGAGAGGTTTCGGAATGGTCCGGAGAATAAGATTCATATAATGGAAGGCAAAGGGAAACTGGACTTTTCCGGAGGGCTCCATGGTGGGGCCCACATGCTTTCTTAAAGGCTAAGGCAAAGGGAAACTGGACTTTTCCGGAGGGCTCCATAGTGGGGCCCATATGCTTTCTTAAAGGCTAAGGCAAAGGGAAACTAGACTTTTCCGGAGGGCTCCATGGTGGGGCCCACATGCTTTCTTAAAGGCTAAGGCAAAGGAAACTTGGGGGGCAAGTTAGCCCTAGAGTTTTCTTAAGGGCTAAGGCAAAGGAAACTTTGGGGGCAAGTTAGCCCTAGAGTTTTCTTAAGGGCTAAGGCAAAGGAAACTTAGGGGGTAAGTTTTCTCCCTGGGGTCCACCGGCTTAACTTGGAGGCTAAGGCAGCTCCCTTGGACACCCTCCTTGACCTATATAAAGGGGTGGAGAGGGCTAGGGCATGCGTACCTCAAACTCTAGCCGCCAGCCCAACTGCTGCCCTCCACATCTCTCTCTCGCGACTGCGCGTAGGCGAAGCCCTGCCGCAGAAACTCTCCACCATAAGCACCACACCATCGTGCTGCTGATCCAATCTATCTCTCCACCATACTTGCTGGACCAAGGAAGGAGGAGACCTCGCTGCACCGTACGTGTGCATCTCTCGGAGGCGCCGCCACTTGCGGCGTTGGATCGGATTGGATCGCGGGGAGGAGACGGCTAGTACGACTACATCATCCACGTTCTGTTGAACGTTTCTGCTGTGCAATTTCTTCAAGGGTATGAAGATCTCATCTACCTCTCTCGTTGATTACATCTCCTAGATCAGATCTTGGCTTTCTTGTTCGCATCCGTAGGAAAATTTTTGATTTACTATGATGCGAAACCCTTCAACCAATTCTAAGGTTAATAATTGTTGTACCATTAATACTATCCATGTTCCTTCTTATGATGATATGTTTAATGAATATGCTTTGCGAAATAGTTGTTCTCTAGCTTGTGATGATACTGAACCTCTAGTCTATGATGATTACAATGATGAGTATAATGTTTTCAGTTCACCTACTTTTGAGGAGAAAATTAGTTATGATTACAATATGCCTCCTATTTTTGATGATTATGGTGATGAGAATAATTATTCTGTTGAATCTGCTCCTACTACGATTATTCATGTGGGGAGTATTAATTCTTTTATGCATGTGGCTCATGATAGGGATGCTTTATCTGATAGTTATATTGTTAGTTCTATTCATTATGCTACTAAAAGTTATTATGAGAGAGGGAAACATGGTTTTATGGATCTCAACAATATTGAGTTTCCCCTCTTTATGTTGCAATTCTTGAAGTTGTACTTGTTTTGTCTTCCTATGCTTTTTGCTTTGCGCTTTCATGATTTGTCTCTTTACAAGATTATTTTTCATAGGAAGTGGTTCAGATTTAAATATCTTTCACATTTGCTTTTTGATGCTCTCTATTGCTTCAAGTTCTTATATGGCGCCTTTGCCTTAAGCTCTTATATGGCACCCACATGAGCATCTTTGCAAATTACTGTGCCTAGCTCAAAGGCGTTAAATAAAAGCACTTTTGGGAGATAACCCAATATTTTATTTTCAGTACTTTTTCTTTTATTTGAGTCTTGGAAGTTATTACTACTGTAATGACCTCTCCTTATCCTTTTTATTTTGTTGTTGTGCCAAGAGAAACCTCTAATGTGAGGGAGGTAAGATTTGGGGAAGTTGCTGCCCTGAAACAGATTTTGGTGCTGCACCGTAAAAATTCTTGAAAATTCTCAGAATATCTTTTAGACCTGCCATTTCTTGTTCATATGCCCCAGGTTATATCCAAACTTTCATTAGTTGAACACTTTTTGATTTGAGCAACAGAAAATCCTCTAACAATTCGACCTTTGTCAGCTGTTCTGTTTTGACAGATTTCTGCCAATATTTGTGTTTGTCGCTTTATCGCTTTATTTTTGAGTTCTTTTGATCACGGAACTTTTAGGGAAGTTGCTACAGTAGTATATGCTTTATATGTGGTGATTTTGAGTTGAAACATGAACCAAAAGGGTTGATTTACTATCATGCTTATGCTAATGTTGCTAATAGAATTGTGTTGAATTTTGTATGAAGGAAGTTTTCAAGTGTAGGGATTAGAGAATGATGAGATGAGATGAAGAATGGATAAAAGTTCAAGCTTGGGGATGCCCATGCACCCCAAGAAATATCCAAGAGGTACAAGAGTCAAAGCTTGGGGATGCCCTCGAGGCACCCCTTCTTCATCGGTAAAAATCAGGTCACCTTTCAAAACACTATATTTTTATTGCTTCATGCATTATGCGTTTTTCTTGGAGCGTCAGTTGTTTTTTCTTTCAGTTTTCCTTTTGTTTTGTTTGCTGTAATAAACAGTTTGATCACATCATGTTGTTTTGGAGGAAATGAACTCCGTTTTTCATTGCCAAGAACACTCTAGTTTTCACTCTTTTCGTTCAACGAGTGTTCTCTTTTTCTGCTAATGCATTTAGCTTTTGTTTTTTACCTTGATTTTTGTTCAGATCTTCTTTTATCTTTGCATCAAGGTGTATTTTGACCACTGGTCCATGTTGGTTTTCATCAAAAGAGTTTCCTCAAAAAGGTTTGAATGGTACTGGAAAAGAGAAAAAGTTTCATGCAAAAAAGTGGTACAAAAAGGAGCTTGTGTAGACTGCGGCCTAGGCTTTTGCATGTCGTGCTTGATGTCATTTTGATAGTATGCTTAGTGGTTTTTCTGTAGCATGACTTGTCTCAAATGACTGAGATTGCTTAATGAGCCTTTGAAAAAATCATGCATTGTTTTAATTATTTGGAAGCATTATTTTGGTTTTCTCCTTTGATGCTTTATTTGGGTTGACTTGGCGCATGCTCACACATGTTTGACTCATACAAAGTTGCCATTGCCTCTATGATCATTTAGTTTTTGACTTTTGATGCCATCTTATGCTTATTTTAATGTCGCTTTGTCGCTTTGCATGATTATGGCCGTTATTGCTCTCTTAGTTGGTCGCTCCCAGTCTTTTGCTAGCCCTCATTTTGTACTGAGTATGAGCTCTACTCGTGCATCCAACTCCCAAAAACCAAGTTTGCCATTGTGTCCACTATAAATTCCTATGCATGGTATTTATAAGCCATTCCAAGTAAATTTTCATGTGCTATCTTTCAAAACTTTCAACTACTTCTCATTTTGTGCCACTGTTTTTTAGCTCATGGGGACGTAGTTGTCGGAATTGCTATCTTCCATATTAAATTGAGTACCCCTCGAGTAGGCAGCTTCATCTGCTCGTCATTAATTTTGCATGAGAGCTGGTCAGACCATTGCAATCTAATTCTAAAAAAAGAAAAAAAAAGCACTCCTCCATGGTATGTGAATGTTGGTGGGCACCTGATGGAATCGGTTAGCCATGGTTTGATAAAGGAAAAAAGGTGGGGAGGAGTGCCAAAGCTTTATAAAAGAGCGCCAATGTGCCAATTTTTCAAAGAACTCGGAACCGCTCTCACTTGTTTATTATGGAAGATAGTAAGACCCCATTGCTAGTCGTTGACGTGAAACAACCACCTCTCAAAATCCAATTTTTATTTCTCTATTTTACAAATGAAAAGCTCTTGCATATGTTTAATCACTGCTTCCCTCCGCGAAGGGCCTTTCTTTTACTTTTATGTTGAGTCACCACCTTCTACCTTTATGCACCATCTAAGAGAGCATAGTTGTCATTCTGAGTATAATGTGCATTGTCCCAAAGTTTTCATTGATTAATTCATGATTTTGGTTTCACTTGTTCTTAAATTATTTGTATCTAGTCGCCCTCTTAAACTTGAAGGTGTCCTGTGCATTTATGTTTTGCTCTCTCATGAAGGACAAGCTGAAAACTATTTGCTATGTTTTTCCATATGATTTGAACACACGTTTGACTTTTATTGTTTCATTTTCATGATCTTTCCTTTGTGTTTCTTTTCATGCTATAACATGGTTGCTAAGTTTCTATTATCAAGATTATGTCTTTCATGCCCATGTTTTAAGTTCTTTGATCTCAGCACTCAATGCTCTACCTCGTTGATCAAATTGTGATGGTGCATGTCACCTCAAAAATTATTCTTATGTTATCACTTACCTACTCGAGGACGAGCAGGAGTTAAGCTTGGGGATGCTGATACGTCTCAAACGTATCTATAATTTTTGATGCTCCATGCTTGTTTTGACACCATTTGCCTTGTGTTTCATTACACTTCATGGCATTTTTATGTGATTTCTGGAACTAACCTACTAACAAGATGCCACAGTGACAGTTCCCTGTTTTCTGCTATTTTTGTGTTTTAGAAAAGCTACACAAGAAATATTCTCGGAATTGGACGAAACAAGTTCGGAAACTCCTATTTTTCCCGGACGAAGGACGAGGACCAAAAGAGAGCCAGAGGGGGCCAGGGGCTAGCCTCACTCCTGACGACGCCCCTTCGCCTATAAAAAGCCTCCCGATGGAAAACCCTAAAACAATCGGCATTTTTCCCAGAACAGTTCCGCAGCTCCGCCGCTGTCGAAGACAAATTTCGGGGGACAGAAGTCTCTGTTCTGGCACCCTGCTGGGATGGGGAAGTGCCCCCAGAGCCATCTCCATCGGTCTCCATCGCCGTCTCTGCCGTCTCCATCGACCTCACCGCCATCTCCATCAACCTTGCTATCTCCTATGATGAGGAGGGAGTAGTTCTCCCCCGGGGCTGAGGGCTCTACCGGTAGCTATGTGGTTCACCTCTCTCTCCCATGATGTGATCTTTATGTGATCATGAGCTTTGTATCTAGTTGAATTGGTAGATGCTATTATTCAGATATTATGCTACTCCCGTGCTTATTATTTGTAATCTCCAGAGATACCTTGTATCATGGTGTGAAAGTGACTAGTGTGCGCATCATGTGTATCTTTTTGGTTAATGTCTCTATGAATTGTTGGTGTTTGTTGGAACCATCTAGTGCGTTCATGGTGATAGTGTGGGACAATCTAGTTTGGGTATATACGGACTTTGAGGAGTGCTTCGTAGCCCTACGCATGATTAGTGTTCGTTTTCCATTGGAGAATTGTTTTGAGTTGCATATTGATGATAGTATCTATTGGTTCAATTATGTTATATTTGTTGAGAGTGTGTCCACTAATGAAAGTATGATCCCTAGGCCTTGTTTCCAAGCTTTGCACACCGTTTACATTCAGTTTTGTTGCATGTTTGCTTGCAGCGATATTTATTTCAGATTATATTTACTACTTATAATCATCACTACTACTTGTATTTCACTATCTCTTCGCCGAACTAGTGCACCTATACATCTGACAAGTGTATTGGGTGTGTTGGGGACACAAGAGACTTTCTGTATCGTAATTGCAGGGTTGTTTGAGAGGGATAGCTTTGACCTCTTCCTCCCTGAGTTCGATAAACTTTGGGTGATCCACTTAAGAGAAACTTGCTGCTGCTCTACAAACCTCTGCACTTGGAAGCCTAACACTGTCTACAAGAACAGACGCATGCGTAGACATCAATGAACCAATACCATTCTCTATTATGGTATAGGTCAGGATTTAACACTGCCATCAAGTGTGATTGATACGTCTCCAATGTATCTATAATTTTTGATGCTCCATGCTTGTTTTTACACCATTTGCCTATTGTTTCGTTACACTTAGTGGCACTTTTATGCATTTTCCGGAACTAACCTATTAACGAGTTGCCACAGTGCCAGTTCCCTGTTTTCTGTTGTTTTTGTGTTTCAGAGTGATACACAGGAAATATTCTCGGAATTGGATGAAACAAGTTCCTGAAGTCTTATTTTTCCCGGAAGCTTCCAGAGATCCGAAGGAGAGTCAGAGGGGGGCCACCAGGGCCCCACATGCAGGGGCGGTGCGGCCAGGCCCCTGGCTGCACGGGGCCCACGTGAGGGCGTCTGGCTTCCCCTCTGACGATGCCCCTTCGCCTATAAAGACCCCCCGACGGAAAAAACCTAAGTACCCGATCAGATTTCCAGAACACATCGCGATCCGCCGCCGCCGTCAACCCGAAGATTGGGAGGGTCCAGAAGCTCTTCCCGACACCCTGCCGGAGAGGGGAATCGCCATCGGAGGTCTTCTTCATCGCCATGCTTGCCTCCGGAGCTATGAGTGTGTAGTCTACCTTGGACTATGGGTCCATAGCAGTAGCTAGATGGTTGTCTTCTCTACCATGTGCTTTATGTTTAGATCTCATGAGCTGCCTTACATGATTGAGATCACCGTTATGTAATTCTACATGTTTGGTTTGTTGGGATCCGATGAATATTGGTGTTTATGATTAAGTTGTTGTACTGAATTATATCTTTTGTTATCTCTATGTTGTTTATGATCTTGCATGCTCTCCGTTGTTAGTAGCTATCTTGGCCGAGTAGTTGCTAGTGACTCCAAGAGGGGGTATTTATGCTCGATAGTGGGTTCATGCCTCTATTTCACCTGGGGGAGTGACAGAAACCTCTAAGGTGGTAGATGTGTTGTTGATACTAGGGAGAAAACAACATTCATATGCTCAAGGGCATATGCTTTGTTTACATTACACACTTTGCTTAATGCAATTATCTGTTGTTCGCAACTTAATACTACTGGGGTGTTCGGATTGATATCCCCGGGAGTGGATTATTAGTCATAGATGCAGTTGGATGGTAGTTTATGTATTTTGTTGTAATGCCCAGAGTAAATCTCATAGTGATCTTCTTGACATATCATGTTTATCTTTATTCTATCAATTGCCCAACTGTAATTTGTTTACCCAGCATGTGTTATTTTATCTATGGAGGGACACCACTAGTGAACTATGGACCCCGGTCCTATTTACATCATATTGCTTTCGCACTGTTTATTTTACTCGCACTGTTTACTTTACTTGCATACTATATTGTTTTCCACTCGATACACTCATAACCTTTGTTTCAAGCAAACCGGTGAGATTGACAATCTCATCGCAAGTTGGGAACAAAGTATTTGTTTGTGTGTGTGCAGGTTCCGCATCACCTTTAGTCGTCATTGTCTCTCCTCTCCTGATCGATATTAAACCTTGGTTTCTAAACTGAGGGAAAACTAACTGCTATACTCATCATACCTTCCTCTTGGGGTTCCCAATGGGCTGGTTATTCACCACGCACAAGGACAGTCTGCTTGATATCAACTTGGCACCGGCAGCTAATTTTCTGGGTGCCATCAATAAGTAGCAGCTAATTTTCTAGCGCCATGTCCGGGGAGGAAGAGAAGACTTCTGCGAGGGGAGTTTTTCGCACACACATCCTTTACTTTGTTATTGTTTTGCTTTACTTTATTTTATTTTACCTGCATTGCTTTTTATATCAAAAACCCAAAAAAATTAGAATCCTTGGTAGTTGTTATTTCTTTACTTTAGTTTATCATGTTGATCCCTAAGTACATTCTGGAGGATGCTTGCTGATATTTGATGTGGAAGCAAACTGTCCTTGTGCGTGGTGATGACCAGCCCGTTGGGAACCCCAAGAGGAAGGTATGATGAGTGTAGCGGCTAGTTTTCCCTCAGTTAAGAAACCAAGGTATATCGAACAGGAGAAGAGAGACGATGACGACTGAAGGTGTTTGTGGAACCTGCACACACACAAACAAAAACTTTGTTCCCAACTTGTGATGAGGTTGTCAATCTCACTGGTTTGCTTGAAACAAAGGTTATGAGTGTATCGAGTGGAAAACAGTAGTAATATGCTAGTAAAGTAAACAGTGCGGGAAAAGTAAACAGGTGATTGCAATATGATTAAAATAGGACCGGGGTCCACAGTTCACTAGTGGTGTCTCTCCATAGATAAATAACATGCTGGGTAAACAAATTACAGTTGGGCAATTGATAGAATAAAGATAACGTGATATGTCAAGAAGATCACTATGAGATTTACTCTGGGCATTACAACAAAATACATAGACCGCCATCCAACTGCATCTATGACTAATAATCCACCCTCGGGGATATCAATCCGAACACCCCAAAAGTATTAAGTTGCGAACAACAGATAATTGCATTAAGCAAAGTGTGTAATGTAAACAAAGCATATGCCCTTGAGCATATGAATGTTGTTTTCTCCCTAGTAGCAACAGCACATCTACCACCTTAGAGGTTTCTGTCACTCCCCCAGGTGAAATAGAGACATGAACCCACTATCGAGCATAAATACCCCCTCTTGGAGTCACTAGCAACTACTCGGCCAAGATAGCTACTAACAACGGAGAGCATGCAAGATCATAAACAACATAGAGATAACAAAAGATATAATTCAGTACAGCAACTTAATCATAAACACCAATATTCATCGGATCCCAACAAACCAACATCATAGTATTACATAACGGTGATCTCAATCATGTATGGCAGCTCATGAGATCTAAACATGAAGCACATGGTGGAGAAGACAACCATCTAGCTACTGCTATGGACCCATAGTCCAAGGTAGACTACTCACTCATCGCTCCGGAGGCAAGCATGGCGATGAAGAAGACCTCCGGTGGCGATTCCCCTCTCCGGCAGGGTGCCGGGAAGAGCTTCTGGACCCTCCCGATCTTCGGGTCGACGGCGGCGGCGGATAGCGATGTATTCTGGAAAACTGATCGGGCCCTTAGGTTTTTCTCGTCAGGGGGTATATATAGGCGAAAGGACGATGTCAGAGGAGGGACCACGGCCCCTCACACGGGCCCGACGCGGCCAGGGGGGTGGCCGCACCACCCCTGTGTGTGGGGGCCACGTGGCCCCCCTCCGTCAGGTTTTCGGATGTTTGGGAGCTTCCCCGTGAAATATGACTTCAGGAACTTGTTTCGTCCAATTCCGAGAATATTTCCTGTGTATCACTTCTGAAACACAAAAACAGCAGAAAATAGGAAACTGGCACTGTGGCACTTCGTTAATAGGTTAGTTCCGGAAAATGCATAAAAATGCCACTAAGTGTAACGAAACAATAGGCAAATGGTGTAAAAACAAGCATGGAGCATCAAAAATTATAGATACGTTTGAGACGTATCAAGCATCCCCAAGCTTAACTCCTGCTCGTCCTCGAGTAGGTAAGTGATAACAAAGAATAATTTTTGAGGTGACATGCACCTACACAATCTTGATCATATATGTAAGCATTGGTGAGCTGGGATCATAGAACTTAAAACATGGGCATGAAAGATATAATCATGACAATAAGAACTTAGCAACCATGTTGTAAACATGCAAATGAACACAAACAAAAGATCATGATAATGAAACAATGAAAGTCAAACGTGTGTTCTAATCATAAGGAAAAACATACAAATGGTTTTCAGCTTGTCCTTCAAAGAGAGCAAAACATAAATGCATAGGACACCTCAAAGTTTAAGAGGGCAACTAGATACAAATAATTTAAGAACAAGTGAAACCAACAATATGAGTCAATCAATGAACCTTGGGACAATGCATATCACACTAAGAATGACAACTATGCTCTCTTAATGGTGCATAAAGAAAGAAGGTGGTGACTCAACATAAAAGTAAAAGAAAGGCCCTTCGCAGAGGGAAGCAGTGATTGCAAGTTTTATAACCTTAAAAAATTATGGTACTTACCGGCTTTGAGCTCTCATTGCCCCCATCATAAGCATCTTGAATGGTTAAAGTTAATGTGAGAACAATTATGATGCATATGCTTGACAAATCATAAGTTGAAAACCTCGTGTCCCATGAATACAAGTACCCAAACCATGCTAATTTACTTAGAGTCTCAAGCAAGGCTCTTGTCATTGTAAATATATGCCTATCATTGAGAACCGCCAATGGGGTACCTCCGTGCCCGATGACATGGAACAAGCCCACACCAAAATGACAGGACAAGCAGACAATGAACACCTCGACATCTCTTTTATTTGCTATATTGTTTAGCTTTTTATTGTGAGATGCGTCGTCGAATGTTCACCATGGGTATGCTGCAAATTTCCACCATGAATTATACATGGCTTAGATTGGCGGCCCGGCGTTTCCCTAACACATATAAAAACTCCATGATCCCTACAAGATTCCCAATTCATTTCACACAGCGGGCATCCATAAACAAAAGATCACGATATCAACTCAAAAAGAAGTGCAATGTTGAAAGCTTGCCCCATGACAGCATGGCTGGGCTAGAATCCAACTTACAACTTGCAAGCATAACAACTCAACATAAAAGACCACAATGTCAAAATTTTAAGAACAGGAAAAAGTAAAGTGTGCCTTCCGGTTCGTGAGAGCTTTACTAACCGAGTTTCGCATAACACTGGTAAGAGTTTAATTTGAAGAGAAAATAAAAGCAAGTCAAATTTACTTGGAATAGCAAATTGCTAGTAGGTATGTATGGTGGACACAATGGAAAACTTGGCTTTTAGGAGTTGGATGCACGAGTAGAGCTCATACTCAGTACAAGGTGAGGGCTAGCAAAAGACTGGGAGCGACCAACTAAGAGAGCAGTAATGGCCATAATCATGCAAAGCGACAAAGCGACATTAAAAGAAGCATACGATGGCATCAAAAGTCAAAAACTAAATGATCATGAAGGCTAATGGCGACTTTGGAACATGTGTGAGCATGCGCCAAGTCAACCCAAATAAAGCATCAAGGAGAAAACCAAAATAATGCTTCCATACAATAAAAACAACGCATGATTTTTTCAAAGGCTCATTAAGCAATCTTAGTTATTTGAGACAAGTCATGCTACAGCAAAACCACTAAGCATACTATCAAAAAGACATCAAGCATGACATGAAAAAGCCTAAGCCGCAGTCTACACAAGCTCCTTATTGTACCACTATTTTGCACAAAGCTTTTTCTCTTTTCCAACACCATTTGAAATTTTTATAACAACCTCTTTTGATGAAAACCAATAAAGATCAGAGGCAAAAATACACCTTGATGAAAAGATATGACAAGATCTGAACGCATATCAAGGCGAAAATGAAAACCAAAAGCAGTAGCAGACAAAGATGAACGCTCGATTTAATAAGAGTGAAAACTATAGCATTCTTTGCAAATGAAAACGAGTACATCTCCTCCAAAGGAAATTTGTTGGGGTCCAACCATTTATTGCAGCAAACAAACAAACTAAACAAACTAAGACAACTAAAACAACTGACGCTCCAAGAAAAACACATAGTGCATGAAGCAATAAAAATATACTGTTTTAAAAGGTGACCTGATTTTTGCCGATGAAGAAGGGGTGCCTCGGGGGCATCCCCAAGCTTTGATGCTTGTACTTCTTGGATATTTCTTGGGGTGATGGATGGGCATCCCCAAGCTTGAGCTTTTGTCCATTCTTCAACTCATCTCATCATTCTCCAATCCCTACACTTGAAAACTTCCTTCATACAAAACTAAACACAATTCTATTAGCAACATTAGTGTAAGCATAAAATATATTCATCCTCTTTTAGCTTCAGGTTTCAACCCAAAACCACCACATATAAAGTATATACTACTGTAGCAACTTCCACAAGAGTCCCATGATCAAAAAGAACTCAAAAGAAAACGATAAAGTGGCAAAAACAAATATTGGCAGAAATCTGTCAAAACTGGACAGCTGATAATGGACGAATTTTTGAGGGATTTTCCGTTGCTCAAATAAAAAAGTGTTCAACTAAGAAAAGTTTGGATATAACCTGGGGCATATGCACAAGAAATTGCAGGTCCAAAAGATAAACATAGAATTTTCACGAATTTTTACGGTGCAGCACCGAAAACAGTTTCAGGACAGCAATAACCCCAAATCTTTACCTCACTCAAATTAGAGGCTTCTCTTGGCACAAAAACGAAATAAACAAGATAAGGAGCGGTCATTACAGTAGTAATGACTTCCAAGACTCAAATAAAAGAAAAATTACTGAAAAGTAAACAATGGGTTATCTCCCAAGAGTGCTTTTCTTTAACGCCTTTGAGCTAGGCGCAGAAAATTGCGAATCAAGTAATATCAATAGATGAAGCATCAAGCTCATATTTTGCTCTAAGAATAGAGTCAAAAAGTAATTTTTTTTCTTTTCCTAGGGAAGTGTTCCATACCTTTCTTTAGTGGGAATTGATACTTGATAGTGCCTTCCCTCATATCAATGATAGCACCTACAGTTCGAAGAAAGGGTCTTCCCAAAATAATAGGACATGAAGCATGGCATTCAACGTCCATAACAAGAAAATCAACGGGAACAAGGTTATTGTTAACCATAATAAGAACATCATTAATCCTTCCCAAAGGTTTCTTCTTAGCAACATCAGCAATAGGAACATCAAAATAACACTTTTCAAGTGGTGGTAAATCAAGCATGTCATAAATCTTTCTAGGCATTATGGAAATACTAGCACCTAGATCACATAAAGCATGGCAATCATAACCATTAACATGCATATCAATGATGGGTTCCCAACCATCTTCTAACTTCTTGGGAACAGAGGCTTTTTGCTTCAACTTTTCATCCCTAATCTTTATGAGAGCATTGGTAATATGCTTAGTAAAAGCAATATTTAAAGAACTAGCATTGGGAGTCAAAGCAAGCTTTTGCAAGAACAAAATAACTTCAGATATATTGCAGCCATCAACATCAAAATCATTAAAATAAATAGAGCTATCATCTCCCACACTCCGAAAAATTTCAGCACTCTTTTGAGAAAAAGTTTTGGCAGTTTTAGGTTTTTTAACACAAGGAGTGGGAGTTTTCTCTACACCAATCAAAGTAAGAGGATTGCTATCAGTAGGGGCAACATTATTAGAGGTAGTAATAGTACATACCTTCATCTCTCTGGCCATCTCATCTTCTCTTTCCCACCTGGCATGCAATTCCGCTAACAATCTAATATTTTTATCAATTCCAACTTGGGTAGCATTAGCGGCAGCAACAATATTGCTCACATTCACATCATTAGGAAACACTTTTAGTTTCAGAAGTTCAACATCATGAGCAAGGCTATCAACTTTAGAAGCAAGAATATCAATTTTGCCTAACTTTTCCTCAACAGACTTGTTAAAAGCAGTTTGTTTACCGATGAAGTCCTTGAGCATTACCTCAAGCTCGGAGGGCGCGGCCCTAGTGTTGTTGTAGGAATTACCATAAGAGTTACCATAACCATTACCATTGGTGGAAGGATACGGCCTATAATTGTTACTAGCAAAATTGTTCCTATAAGCATTGTTATTAAAATTGTTATTTCTAATGAAATTCACATCAACTTGCTCTTCTTGAGCAACCAAAGAGGCCAAAGGAACATTATTAGGATCAACATGAGTCCTATCATTAGCAAGCATAGCCATAATTGTATCAATCTTATCACTCAAGGAAGAGGTTTCCTCAACAGAATTTACCTTCTTACCTTGTGGAGCTCTCTCGGTATGCCATTCGGAATAATTTACGATCATGTTGTCGAGTAGTTTTGATGCGGCGCCCAAGGTAAGGGACATAAAAGTGCCTCCAACAGCTGAATCAAGTAGGTTCCTTGAAGAAAAATTCAGTCCTGCATAAAAAGTTTGGATAATCATCCAAGTAGTCAGTCCATGAGTGGGGCAATTCTTTACCATAGATTTCATTCTTTCCCAAGCTTGAGCAACATGTTCATTATCAAACTGAGTAAACTTCATAATATTGCTACGCAACGATATAATCTTAGCAGGAGGATAATATCTACCAATAAAAGCATCCTTACACTTAGCCCATGAATCAATACTATTCTTAGTCAAAGACAGCAACCAATCTTTAGCCTTTCCTCTCAAAGAAAAAGGAAATAACTTGAGCTTAATAATATCACTATCAACATCCTTATATTTCTGCATCTCACATAACTCAACAAAATTGTTGAGATGAGCTGCAGCATCTTCAGTACTAGCACCAGAAAATTGCTCTTTCATAACAAGGTTCAATAAAGCAGGCTTAATCTCATAAAAAGTGGTAGCAGGAACAGTTGGTGCAATAGGAGTGCAGATAAAATCACTATTGTTTGTGCTAGCAAAGTCACACAACTTGGTGTTTTCAGGAGTACCCATTTCAGCGAAACGAAAGTAAACAAGTAAAAACAACTACCAAGGATTCTAATTTTTTTGGGTTTTTGATATAAAAAGCAATGCAGGTAAAATAAAGTAAAGTAAAGCAAAACAAATAACAAAGTAAAGAATGTGTGTGCGAAGAACTTCCCTCGCAGAAGTCTTCTCTCTTCCCCGACAACGGCGCCAGAAAAGTAGCTGCTTGCTGATATTTGATGTGGAAGCAAACTGTCCTTGTGCGTGGTGATGACCAGCCCGTTGGGAACCCCAAGAGGAAGGTATGATGAGTGTAGTGGCTAGTTTTCCCTCAGTTAAGAAACCAAGGTATATCGAACAGGAGAAGAGAGACGATGACGACTGAAGGTGTTTGTGGAACCTGCACACACACAAACAAATACTTTGTTCCCAACTTGCGATGAGGTTGTCAATCTCACCGGTTTGCTTGAAACAAAGGTTATGAGTGTATCGAGTGGAAAACAGTAGTAATATGCTAGTAAAGTAAACAGTGCGGGAAAAGTAAACAGGTGATTGCAATATGATTAAAATAGGACCGGGGTCCACAGTTCACTAGTGGTGTCTCTCCATAGATAAATAACATGCTGGGTAAACAAATTACAGTTGGGCAATTGATAGAATAAAGATAACGTGATATGTCAAGAAGATCACTATGAGATTTACTCTGGGCATTACAACAAAATACATAGACCACCATCCAACTGCATCTATGACTAATAATCCACCCTCGGGGATATCAATCCGAACACCCCAAAAGTATTAAGTTGCGAACAACAGATAATTGCATTAAGCAAAGTGTGTAATGTAAACAAAGCATATGCCCTTGAGCATATGAATGTTGTTTTCTCCCTAGTAGCAACAGCATATCTACCACCTTAGAGGTTTCTGTCACTCCCCCAGGTGAAATAGAGACATGAACCCACTATCGAGCATAAATACCCCCTCTTGGAGTCACTAGCAACTACTCGGCCAAGATAGCTACTAACAACGGAGAGCATGCAAGATCATAAACAACATAGAGATAACAAAAGATATAATTCAGTACAGCAACTTAATCATAAACACCAATATTCATCGGATCCCAACAAACCAACATCATAGTATTACATAACGGTGATCTCAATCATGTATGGCAGCTCATGAGATCTAAACATGAAGCACATGGTGGAGAAGACAACCATCTAGCTACTGCTATGGACCCATAGTCCAAGGTAGACTACTCACTCATCGCTCCGGAGGCAAGCATGGCGATGAAGAACACCTCCGGTGGCGATTCCCCTCTCCGGCAGGGTGCCGGGAAGAGCTTCTGGACCCTCCCGATCTTCGGGTCGACGGCGGCGGCGGATCGTGATGTATTCTGGAAAACTGATCGGGCCCTTAGGTTTTTCTCGTCAGGGGGTATATATAGGCGAAAGGACGATGTCAGAGGAGGGACCATGGCCCCTCACACGGGCCCGGCGTGGCCAGGGGGGTGGCCGCGCCGCCCCTGTGTGTGGGGGCCACGTGGCCCCCCTCCGTCAGGTCTTCGGATGTTTGGGAGCTTCCCCGTGAAATATGACTTCAGGAACTTGTTTCATCCAATTCCGAGAATATTTCCTGTGTATCACTTCTGAAACACAAAAACAGCAGAAAACAGGAAACTGGCACTGTGGCACTTCGTTAATAGGTTAGTTCCGGAAAATGCATAAAAATGCCACTAAGTGTAACGAAACAATAGGCAAATGGTGTAAAAACAAGCATGGAGCATCAAAAATTATAGATACGTTTGAGACGTATCAGAGGACCTCTCAGTAGGTAGTGGTTCGATTATTGGCAAAAGTAACATTGAGGAGTTCTTTAATCACATTAGTATGCATGAGGAAGTTGAGGAAAAGTCTTTGGTTGAGTTAGCTCCTAGCTATGAAGTTGCTTCTGCTCATTTAGTTCACATGTTAGAAGCTAGGTTTGCTGGTCTTAATCCTTTTATGCAATATATGTTCCTTAAGCTTCATGAAATTGAGGATCCCGAAAAGAAAGCTTTTATCTTGGAAACTTTGCGCCTAGAATTTAAGGATATCATTATTGAAGCTAGAAAGGTTCTTAAATGTTTTAATAAACTCAGTTCGCCTATAAAGGTTATTGATACTAATGATGAGGGAACCGAAATACCTATACCTTGCAAGCTTTTGGGATTGTGTGAAGCCTTCGAAAATAATTTTGCATGGATCTGTCCTGAAAATCTTTTTGATGAAAATAGTGTACCAAAGCATGATCACAAAGGGTCTTCTAAAACTTATGTGGATGAAATATAATGCCTTATTGATAAGACCTCTGCAATTGATCTTAATGCTTCTTCTGAAAATACTTGATTCGCAATTTTCTGCGCCTAGCTCAAAGGCGTTAAAGAAAAGCACTCTTGGGAGATAACCCAATGTTTTCTTTTCAGTACTTTTTCTTTTATTTGAGTTTTAGAAGTCATTACTACTGTAATGACCGCTCCTTATCTTGTTTATTTTGTTTTTATGCCAAGAGAAGCCTCTAATTTGAGTGAGGTAAAGATTTGGGGATGTTGGTGTCCTGAAACTATTTTCGGTGCTGCACCGTAAAAATTCGTGAAAATTCTATGTTTATCATTTGGACCTGCGATTTCTTGTGCATATGCCCCAGGTTATATCCAAACTTTTGTTAGTTGAACACTTTTTGATTTGAGCAACAGAAAATCCCTCAAAAATTCGACCTTTGTCAGCTGTTCAGTTTTAACAGATTTCTGTCAATATTTGTGTTTGCCACTTTATCGCTTTCTTTTGAGTTCTTTTGATCACGAAACTTTTGGGGAGGTTGCTACAGTAGTATTTGCTATATATGTCATGGTTTTGAGTTGAAACCTGAAGCAAATAGAGGATTGATTATATATTACGCTTGCACTAATGTTGCTAATAGAATTGTGTTTAGTTTTGCATGAAGAAAGTATTCAAGTGTAGGGATTGGAGAATGATGAGATGAGTTGAAGAATGGAAAAAAGCTCAAGCTTGGGGATGTCCATGCATCACCCCAATAAATAGCCAAGAAGTACAAGCGTCAAAGCTTGGGGATGCCCCCGAGGCACCCCTTCTTCATCGGCAAAAATCAGGTCACCTTTCAAAACACTATATTTTTATTGCTTCATGCACTATATGTTTTTCTTGGAGCGCCAGTTGTTTTAGTTTTCTTAGTTGGTTTAGTTTGTTTGTTTGCTACCATAAATGGTTAGACCCCAACAAATTTTCTTTGAAGGAGATGTACTCGTTTTCATTTGCCAAGAACACTCTAGTTTTTGCTCTTATTAAAAATCGAGCGTTCTTCTTTTTCTGCTACTGCTTTTAGTTTTCGTTTTCGCCTTGATTTACGTTTAGACCTTGTCATATATTTTCATCAAGGTGTATTTTTGCCTCTGATCTTTAATGGTTTTCATCAAAAGAGGTGTTTATAAAAATTTCAAATGGTGTTGGAAAAGAGAAAAAGCTTTGTGCAAAATAGTGGTACAAGAAGGAGCTTGTGTAGACTGCGGCTTAGGCTTTTTCATGTCATGCTTGATGTCTTTTTGATAGTATGCTTAGTGGTTTTGCTGTAGCATGACTTGTCTCAAATAACTGAGATTGCTTAATGAGCCTTTGAAAAAAATCATGCATTGTTTTTATTGTATGGAAGCATTATTTTGGTTTTCTCCTTGATGCTTTATTTGGGTTGACTTGGCGCATGCTCACACATGTTAGACTCTTACAAAGTCACCAATAGCCTTCATGATCATTTAGTTTTTGACTTTTGATGCCATCTTATGCTTCTTTTAATGTCGCTTTGTCGCTTTGCATGATTATGGCCATTATTGCTCTCTTAGTTGGTCGCTCCCAGTCTTTTGCTAGCCCTCGCCTTGTACTGAGTATGAGCTCAACTCGTGCATCCAACTCCTAAAAGCCAAAGTTTTCCAAAGTGTCCACCATACATACCTACTAGCAATTTGCTATTCCAAGTAAATTTGACTTGCTTTTATTTTCTCTTCAAATTAAACTCCTACCAGTGTTATGCGAAATTCGGTTAGTAAAGCTCTCACGAACCGGAAGGCACACTTTACTTTTCCTGTTCTTAAAAATTTGACATTGTGTTCTCTTATGTTGAGTTGTTATGCTTGAAAGTTGTAAGTTGGATTCTAGCCCATCCATGCTGTCATGGGGCAAGCTTTCAACATTGCACTTCTTATTTGAGTTGATATCGTGATCTTTTGTCTATGGATGCTCGCGGTGTGAAATAAATTGGGAATCTTGTAGGGATCATGGAGTTTGTATATATGTTAGGGAAACGCCGGGCTGCCAATCTAAGCCATGCATAATTCATGGTGGAAATTTGCAGCATACCCATGGTGAACATTCGACGACCCATCTCACAATAAAAAGCTAAATAAAAGGCAAATAAAAGAGATGTCGAGGTGTTCATTGTCTGCTTGTCCTGTCATTTTGGTGTGGGCTTGTTCCATGTCATTGGGCACGGAGGTACCCCATTGGCGGTTCTCAATGATATGCATATACTTACAATGACAAGAGCCTTGCTTGGGACTCTAAGTAAAGTAGCATGAGGTTTGGGTACTCGTATTCACGGGGCACGAGGTTTTCAACTTATGATTTGTTAAGCATATGCATCATAATTGTTCTCGCATTAACTTTAACCATTCAAGATGCTTATGATGGGGGCAATGAGAGCTCAAAGCCGGTAAGTACCATAATTTTTGAAGGTTATAAAACTTGCAATCACTGCTTCCCTCTGCGAAGGGCCTTTCTTTTACTTTTATGTTGAGTCACCACCTTCTTTCTTTATGCACCATTAAGAGAGCATAGTTGTCACTCTTATGGTGATATGCATTGTCCCAAAGTTCATTGATTGATTCATATTGTTGGTTTCACTTGTTCTTAAATTATTTGTATCTAGTCGCCCTCTTAAACTTGAAGGTGTCCTATGCATTTATGTTTTGCTCTCTTTGAAGGTTATAAACCATTTGTATGTTTTTCCTTATGATTTGAACACACGTTTGACTTTCATTATTTCATTTTTATGATCTTTTGTTTGTGTTCATTTGAATGTTTACAACATGGTTGCTAAGTTCTTATTGTCATAATTATATCTTTATGCCTATGTTTTAAGTTCTTATGATCCCAGCTCACCAATGCTTACATATATGATCAAGATTGTTTAGGTGCATGTCACCTCAAAAATTATTCTTTTGTTATCACTTACCTACTCGAGGACGAGCAGGAGTTAAGCTTGGGGATGCTTGATACGTCTCCAACGTATCTATAATTTTTGATGCTCCATGCTTGTTTTTACACCGTTTGCCTATTGTTTCGTTACACTTAGTGGCACTTTTATGCATTTTCTAGAACTAACCTATTAACGAGTTGCCACAGTGCCAGTTCCCTGTTTTCTGCTGTTTTTGTGTTTCAGAGTGATACACAGGAAACATTCTCAGAATTGGACGAAACAAGTTCCTGAAGTCTTATTTTTCCCAAAAGCTTCCGGAGATCCGAAGGAGAGTCAGAGGGGGGCCACCAGGGCCCCACACACAGGGGCGGCATGGCCAGGCCCCTGGCCTCGTGGGCCCCACGTGAGGGCGCCTGGCTTCCCCTCTGATGACGCCCCTTCGCCTATAAAGACCCCCTGACGAAAAAAACCTAAGTACCCAATCAGATTTCCAGAACACATCGCGATCCGCCGCCGCCGTCGACCCAAAGATCGGGAGGGTCCAGAAGCTCTTCCCGGCACCCTGCCGGAGAGGGGAATCGCCACCGGAGGTCTTCTTCATCGCCATGCTTGCCTCCGGAGCGATGAGTGAGTAGTCTACCTTGGACTATGGGTCCATAGCAGTAGCTAGATGGTTGTCTTCTCCACCATGTGCTTCATGTTTAGATCGCATGAGCTGCCTTACATGATTGAGATCACCATTATATAATTCTACATGTTTGGTTTGTTGGGATCCGATGAATATTGGTGTTTATGATTAAGTTGTTGTACTAAATTATATCTTTTGTTATCTCTATGTTGTTTATGATCTTGCATGCTCTCCGTTGTTAGTAGCTATCTTGGCCGAGTAGTTGCTAGTGACTCCAAGAGGGGGTATTTATGCTCGATAGTGGGTTCATGCCTCTATTTCACCTGGGGGAGTGACAGAAACCTCTAAGGTGGTAGATGTGCTGTTGCTACTAGGGAGAAAACAACATTCATATGCTCAAGAGCATATGCTTTGTTTACATTACACATTTTGCTTAATGCAATTATCTGTTGTTCGCAACTTAATACTACTGGGGTGTTTGGATTGATATCCCCGGGAGTGGATTATTAGTCATAGATGCAGTTGGATGGCGGTCTATGTATTTTGTTGTAATGCCCAGAGTAAATCTCATAGTGATCTTCTTGACATATCACGTTTATCTTTATTCTATCAATTGCCCAACTGTAATTTGTTTACCCAGCATGTGTTATTTTATCTATGGAGAGACACCACTAGTGAACCGTGGACCCCGGTCCTATTTACATCATATCACTTTCGCACTATTTACTTTACTCGCATGCTATATTGTTTTCCACTTGATACGCTCATAACCTTTGTTTCAAGCAAACCGGTGAGATTGACAACCTCATCGCAAGTTGGGAACAAAGTATTTGTTTATGTATGTGCAGGTTCCGCATCACCTTCAGTCGTCATTGTCTCTCCTCTCCTGA
Source organism: Dactylis glomerata (assembly GCA_007115705.1). NCBI lineage: Eukaryota > Viridiplantae > Streptophyta > Magnoliopsida > Poales > Poaceae > Dactylis > Dactylis glomerata. The sequence continues at coordinate 1,674,601 of QXEO01000383.1, forward strand.
TCGATATTAAACCTTGATTTCTAAACTAAGGGAAAACTAGCTGCTATACTCATCATACCTTCCTCTTGGGGTTCCCAATGGGCTGGTTATTCACCACGCACAAGGACAGTCTGCTTCACATCAACTTGGCACCAGCAGCTAATTTTTTGGGCGCCATCAATAAGTAGCAGTGATCACATCAACAATAACTTGGCAGAAAGTTTTAACAGCAAGGTAAAGGAGTTAAAAGACTTGCCTATTCATGACATGGTTGACCAAAGCAGGATCATGATCATGAGGTTGTGGGAATTGAGGAGAAGGCTTGCTCATGTTCTGCAACGGGACAAGCTTCCTGATGTGGTGCAGCAGGTAGTCAACAGGTCAGAAATCTTGCACATTTGTGTGTTGAAAAATCTTCTTTGTGGGGTGCTAAAGTTAGGGATACTAAGACTGGTAGGAGACATGTTGTTAACACTGAACTGCATGACTGCACTTGCCTAGAGTGGCAACACACAGGAAAGCCTTGTGAGCATGCCATACTTTTTTTGGCCTCCCAACCCAGGATAAATATGCATCCATATTTGCATGAGTATTATTCTGTTGCAAGATTCAAAGCTGCATATGCAAATCCTATTCCAGCACTTACAGATCAGTCTCAGTGGCCTAAAGTGGGCATAGGATTCTCTTTGTGTCCTCCTCTAACTAGAAGAAAGGCTGGTAGACCTAGAGTGAGCAGATTCAAGGCATGGTTTGAGAAAGGTGGGAGTAGCAAGAAGGGAAAGAAAGATGAAAAGCCAAAAAGGCAACAAAAAGGTAACAAAAATAGATGCAAGCTATGTGAAGAACTTGGCCACCGAGCTGGATCAGCGAAATGTCGATACACTCCTTCTAGGTAAAAGTTTGTTCATTTCATCCAAATAGATGCAAGTTGTGATTTTTTTTTGTTTTTTCTGCTTTATTCACTTATTGATGCTTTGGGCTTCAGGGATGATTCATTTGAGCCCCTTGTTGTTGCAACATGTTGGCCAACAAAAAAGAGAAGACTTGGTGATTTCAGAAGAAAGAGAAGTTTCCAAGCTGAATCTGTCGAGGTGCCACCAGATGTCAATCTGGATGTTGTGTTGCAAGGTGATGCTATTGAGCTGCCAGCTGAGGCCAATCTGGATGTTGTGCGGCAAGATAATGCTGTTGAGATGCCACCTGATGCCAATCTGGATGTTGTGCTGCAAGATGAATATGCAGAGGTTCAGACTGTCGAAACTGTCAAAACTGTCGACACTGTCCAAACTGACAAAACTGAATCTGCAGAGGTTCAAACTGATGCAGTTCTGGCGTTAGGTTCTGATGTGCAGAGGCCAAGCCATAGTGATGCAAATAAAACAAAGAGCATGGATGTGCTTCTTGGTGTGAAACCAAAAAGAAACGGTAAGAAGAAAAAGAAAGGGGTTTTCTATTTTTGTGCCCTCGGGTCCTTAGTTATGCTTAGTTTTCCCCAGCCGCTTAACTTTTCCTCAGTTTTCCCCTCACTCTAGTTTGAAACCCCTCATAGACGGGAGGGTTGCGGTCTGGTCAGAGGCCTTGACTGTTACCGATGACAGCTAGGGAGCCGCGGTGGTTGTGAATTGACCGATGCTTTTGAATGGTGGTGACGGGTAGGGTCAGGAGATACGTCGGAGCAGCCATCCATCTATCGCTGACGTGTGGGCCATTTTATTTCCTAATTATATACACGGTGCTGCCAATCACAAATGGGGCTGCTCTATAGGGCTACCGCAGCCAATGACCAGTGGGGTCATGTAATTTTTAGGAAAAGACATATATTGCCGCTCTGTGGGGCTGCCGCTGCCAATGACCAGTGGGGTCGTCGATTTATTTAGAGAAATCATATATTGCCTCTCTGTGGGGTCTCCGCAGCCAATGACCGCTGGGGTCATCTATTTATTTAGAGAAAATCATATAGAGCCGCTCTGTGGGGCCGCCTCAGCCAATGACCGCTGGGGTCGCCCTTAGTGAAAAGGCATATATCCCTGCTTTTAGTTAGAGAGAAGCAACAAGTTCGCTAATTAATTTTTTTTAAACTAGACCCAGCAGGTGACTATTTTCACAGCTTAATCTAAAGTGAATCTTATGCTAAACATGGCTAGAACCTAGTGTTGTGCATCTCATTAGTCATTGGAGAACCACTGGCAGCTCGTTCCCCACCCTCGGACGGAGAAGCCATCGCCGGCGCCTCATCGCGCCGCCGGCTCTGTTCCCCGGCGGCGTTGGACGGACTGCAGCACTGCACGTCAACCACGGCTCCAGCACTTGTTTTGTCCGCACGCATTGTACCCATCACAGGAAAGTCCGCCGCAAGCAGATCCGCTGCCCACGATGACCGGGATTTGCTTCGCCGCAAGCAGATCCGCCGACCACGATGACCTCCACTTCCGCCTTCCCCGCCCCCTAATCGATTTGGTTCCCATAATTTATTAGAGTTTGCAGCTGCGAAAGAGTGCTCAATGTCTGGTCGTAGCGGGTACACCGGTGAGGGTGGGGATTTTATCATATCGTGGCCACGTTCTACTTCTCCTACCTCGTCAGAAGTGCAGGTATCTAGCTTCTGCTCTCTGTACTACCGTTGAATTTGAAGTGCCGCCATGGCCTATTGGAGTGATTTCAGTTGTTCTTTTTTCCATTATTGTTACAGTTCGCCAGGCAAGCCGATGATCCATGGTACATTGCATACCAAGATGAATCAACCCAGTGGTGTAGCCAGAGGATGGATTTGGAGGAGAAGGTGGCCAATTTAGGTGATGAATTGGCCCGTAAAAACCTGATGATATTTGAGCTGAAGCGTACTGTGGAGGAAGAAAAGAAGAATTCAGAGCTTATTCGCAAGGAGAAGTTGATACTTGAGACAGATCTTGCCGTATTTGATCAAGTGGTAGAAAATCTAGAACATGAACTTCAAGTGATGGGAGAGGCGAAAAGTAGATTCATCTGGGCAGTTTTATTAGGTGTCATCCCTGTCCTAGCAGTTATGTGGTTATGGTAGATGATTTAGATAGTATAGAATTATTATTCAGTAGATGGCTCTAACCACTGTATTTTGGTATGGCTCTAACCACTATATTTTGTCGTACAATTTCCTAGTTGTGATAAGTAATGCGCGCGATAATTTTCATGCATGAACATCTTATAAAAGTTGGGATAGAATTCAAATCATACATTCGGATGTACAGGGACACATCGAGAAAGTGGAGAAGCTTTTTTTGAGGCCGAGGTAGTAGTTTGAACAATTTTATCCAAAATTGAAATTGAAAAATACAAATTTATCATAATTTATCCCAATTTGCGGCGTCGAACACGGCCGCGCACCGATGGGCTAGAAGGGCCTGGATGACGGGCGGCTGAGGGGTGGTCATCTGCGCCATCTGCAAACTCAGACATGTAGGAGGGCTGGATCTGCGGCTTCGCAACCACTCTTGGCACCGCCGCCGTCTAGGTGGCTGGATCTGCGCCATCCGCAAACTCGGACATGGAGGAGGGCTGGATCTGCGCCGTCGTAGCGATGTTGTGAATGATGGCTTCAATCGTCTTGTCATCAATGACCACTGTTGACACGGCTGCCGTCTTGGTGTCCATCAGCAATAGATCTGAGGAGGGCAATGGAAGTGAGACATCGGCAGGCTCCGACATTGAAGGCTAGATCTGCGCCATCGCAGCAATGTTGTAGGTCGCAGCAATGTTATAGGCGATGGCTTCAAGACGATCGATGAGCACTGTCGACACGGCCGCCGTCTTGGTGTCCATCAGCAACAGATCTAAAGAGGGTAACGGAAGTGAGACATCGGCAGGCTTCGACATTGAAGGCTGGATCTATGCCGTTGCAGCGATGTTGTAGGCGATGGCTTCAATTGTCTTGGCATCGGTGAGCACTGTCGGCACGGCCACCGTCTTGGTGTTCTTCATCATCAACAGATCTGAGAAGATAAACGAAAGTGATACAGAGAGAGACATTTCAACTATTTCTGAGGGTTAGATCCTCACCGGTACTCTTAGATCCTCACCGGCACTCTTAGATCCACGCCACCGCAGGTTAGATCCACGCCGCCGCATGCACGATTAGATCCGCGCCGCCGCATGCACGGTTAGATCCGCGCCACCGCATGCACGGTTAGATCCGTGCCGCCGCACGCTATAGTTCCGTGCGGCCGCACGCACGGTTAGATCCGCGCCGCCGCACGCACGCACGCTACAGATCCATGCCGCCGCGCTGCCGCACACATGCATGCTGCAGATCCGCACCGCCAAGGCCGCCAGAGTAAGAGAGGAAGATGCGACTAGAATATGTGACTGCCAGGGTTGGTAGGTATGTGCTCTGCTCTTCTCTCTGTATGCGTCCATCGAGGTAGAGAGAGATATACAGGCCATCCGATCATAAATGATCCAATGGTGCAAGCGTACGTTGAGCTATCAACCAACCAAGATTCGTGTGACATACATCTCGACCAATCAGAGATCAGCCAGTGAGTACAAGTGAGAAAAACTGAGTACAACTAAGAGGGGAAAAGTGAGGAAATGTTCATCGGAAGGGCAAAACTGAGTAGGACTGAATAAAACAAGTGGACCCGGAGGGGGAAAACTGAGTAAAACTAAGTAAAACAGGGGCACCCAAATAATAAAGGGAGTAAGGGAAATTGAAGCTTTTTGTATAAAAATTATTAGATTGTGTTATTTGAACAATATAGTACATTTTGGCCGACGTGATATTGTTTGCAATTCAAAGATACATAAGTGTGATGAATTTGGACTCATTTGGACAAAGTTTGTAAGTATAGTGGGTATTTGGGAGGTGTGTTGAGTAGAAAGCCATGCATCTTCATAGCTAGTAGCTCATGGAGTAGGAAGTGGTTTTAGGAAAGGGAAACTTCATATCTCTATATTTCCTTTTCCATTATTATTTCTCTAGGTTGTAGGTAACATAACAAGACTCTATGGGAAGGTTCCACCATGTTTTGAATTATTATGAATTAAAATAAACCCAAAACTATATTTTTTTAGTTTAGTCACTAAGAGGAGGAAAAGTGAGGAAACCTCAAGCGATGAACTATAGCTAGTAGCTCATGGACTAGGAAATTATTCAATCAAATAACACAAACATTATTGTGATTATTCAACATACAAACTTAGGAACGTCACACTAGTTCGAATTCAACATACAAACTTGGGATCCCCAATACAAATTGTTCATACAAATTCAAATTAATTGTTCAAAATAAAATCTTTCTCTTGCTCCTGGTGTGACTCGCTGGGTCCACCACCTTACTCCGGGTAACCCTAACAGGGATATTACCGGTGTCTACCTTCCTTTTGCCATCTTTCTTGTTCTTCTTCTTCTTCTTCTCTTCGGGTTGTGCCAAGACCGAGACAACCATATCATATGAAGCTTGTGCTCTTTCTTCTAATGCATTTTCTTCCCTTGCTTCTACAATCTGCTCTTGATCCATCGGTTCACCCAGTTCTTGATCCATTGCTTCACTCAGCTGTCTATCCATTGCTTCAATGGCCTCTCGATCCATCTGTTTTCTCTGCTCTGGATCCATCAATTCAAGCAGCTCTCGGTTCATCTATTCAAGTAGCTCTCGATCCATCGGTTCAAGAAGCTCTCGATCCATCGGTTCAAGCAGCTGTTGATCCATCGGTTCAATCAGCTGTCGATCCATCGGTTCAAGCAGCTCTCGATCCATTGCTTCAATCTCCTCATGATCCATTGCTTCAATCTCCTCATGTTGAATTGCTGCTTCATTCTCCTCTGCATTTGCTGCTCCCGCCTGATCTTCAATTCCAAAAGCTGGGTCAACTGGATTTTTACAAAGCCTAGCAATGTGTCCAAGGGTTCCACAATGTTTGCACTTACGTCGTCGAATCGGTGGACCACCCTCTGCACTAGCTCTGATCCTATTCTTCCTCGGCCTACCTGCCGGTCTAGTCAAAACTGGAGAGTACAGTTTGAATCCTGGATCGACTTTCATCCATTGATCTTTTCCCAACAAGGTAGGAACATTCATAGCATATGCAGCCCTAAATTTGGCAACAGAGAAATACTCTGACACATACTGATCAACTTCACCTTCTACACCCGCTATAACACTTATGCAAAACAATGTGTGTATGCAGGGTATCCCACGGATCTGCCATCGCCTACAATGGCATGTCCTATCAACCAAACTCACTGGATACCTCCACTGCCTATTTTTACTGTCAGTGTAGGTTACCTCAGCCTCCATTCCTTTTCTGATGCATTTCATCTTCAATTGTTTTGCCCTGGTATGCAAAGACTTAATCAAAGATGGGAGCATGAGATGGCCAACATATTTTATGGCTACAATTCTTTGACGCAGATCAATCTTTATCATGATCATCTGCATAATCTTATCAAATATTTGCCATAGTATAAGCCCTTTCAGTGACTTGACCTTTGCATTGAAACTCTCTGCAAGGTTACTTGTTACATAGTCTACCTTGCAAATTTCATTGAATTGGCTTCTTAACCACACCCTACCATGATGTGCATCCAAGTACTCCTTCACCCCAGGTTTTTGTTTATACAATACTTCCAAATGAAACAGATGCTTCCTACTACTGCATGTGTATGCAGCTGGCTATAGGTTGTCAGTATAAACTTTACCCTTGAATTTCTTTGTAAAATTATGTACCAAGTGTCGCATACATTCCCTATGCTCCACTCCAGGGAATACTGCTTCTACTGCACTCTCCAAACCTTTGCAAGCGTCTTTGTGGATAGTAAGTCCTGGTGGATGACCTATAAGGTCGCGCAAATTCTGCAGAAACCAAGTCCAACTTTCCTCTGACTCAACCTCCAAAACTCCATAAGCAATAGGGAACATCCAATTGTGTCCATCAATTGTAGTAGTAGCAACTAGCTGTCCTTTAAACCTGCCATGAAGAGCTGTTGCATCCACGACCAAATAAGGCCTGCAACCGTCCAAAAAGCCTTTCCAGCAAGCTTTGAAACAAATGAAAGCCCTTCTAAAACATTCCTTCTGCATTATCCTCCCGCTTTTCAATTTGTAGGGAACTGTATGCTTGTCTATCGCTACAACACTGCTTGGACTAGCCATCTCCACTTCAGCTTTGAAAGTGTAAAGCAACTGAAAGCTTTCATTCCATGGACCATTGATCCTGTCAAGAGCCATTTCCTTTGCATGGAACATCCTCATGTAAGGTATGTTTATATTAAACTTATTAGATATCAATTTTATGAGTGCTGTTGGACCAAGTGTTGGAGTTTCTCTCAGTCAATCTATGATTGCATCTACCAACCACCTAGTCTTTGCTAGCTTTGATTTCTCCTCTGGCGCTCCCGCTCGAGGTGGACAAGTATGGTCGATCGAGTTCTTCTTTATCTGAAACATAATTATAAGGGATGTCAGTGACAGTTAACAAATTTTACACCGTGATCTAAAATACACAACTGGTTGGTGTAGTGCCTGAACCACGGTGCTTCTGAGCATTGTGGATGCATGCAGCCTCCACCTACACCTCTTGTATGGGCACTTAACTGTGAACCTACCTGGCTCACTTTTAATAACCTCATAATCATTCTTGGTGAGAATGCAATATGTAGTAATTGCATTACGGCAGTCCATCATCGTTTGAAATACGATGCCTTCTGCTAGCTGAGGATCCTCCCTGTTCCACTCAATTGTTGGCAAGTCATCACCTTCGTAATCGGCTAAAACAAGGCTATCATTGTTCTCATCCTTCTCTTCATCACCAGTGTCATCAAATCTGGCACCTTGTGCAATATCTTCCATGTATTGATCCTCCATTGCCTGCTTACTGCATCGATCTACCAATTCAGGAAACATCAACTCATCCTCATCATCTTGAGAAGACGGATCCTCAATCTCTGCATCGTCCTCCACATCGACCACAGGAACGATCTGGCTACCACTAGCACTGGGGACAGATGGTGCTGCTGTGGACCTACAAGGAGCGGGGCGGCGCACACGATTAGCAGAGGCAGCAACACTAGAGAGACATGATGCCCGACCACCTGATGATGCCCCAACACCAGATGATGCCTGGACCCTGTCCACATGGATACGAATTTTACCGACACGGCAAGAATCATTTAAAGCAAAAAGCATTCCCAGATCCTCGTCAAAAATTAGTAGAACATATCTTCCCTCCGTGCTATTGAAATATTGGAAATCAACTGAATCGCCAGCGCCCCAGGGGTACTGAGCGCAGATGTTATCTTTTAAATCCCTCAACGAGATGGTAGTTGCAACCACCGCTGGGATGTAAAATCCGCTCACATTGCGTTCAGAATCACGCAAAAAGCTAGTATCCAGCCTAACCACCAGCCGAAAAGCCAGCGCTGGATCATTCCTATTCGAAAAGCAACGCAGTTAGTTGAGCAACAACGATTCGCACTAAAAAACTGCCTACTCTTAATTCACATAGGCAGGCGATGCTTACCCAGATGGAATCCATGCGTTAGATCCCTCCGATTCCCAATCTTCTCTGCCATTGAGGGGCATAATCGGTACACCAGACGGATGTACAAAATCTACCACCATAGGGGTAGATCTAGTGGAGGCGGAGCCCTCTCCGCCTCCCGGGGGTGGTGGGGGCGGGGGCGGCTCGGTGGCGGACGACGGCATAAGGTAGGAGGGCATGACGGTGTGGCGGCGGAGGGGTGGTGTGTGAGCTCTTCCAGTCTTAGGCGGAGGGGAAAGCTTTGGGTGAGTGACAGACCACCAGTCTGACGTGTCTCATTGGGTCAACAGTCAACACAATTCAAAAGCAACGGTCCATTCACAACCACCGCGGCTCCCTAGCCGTCACCGGTAACGGTCTAAGGCCTCTGACCAGACCGCAACCCTTCCGTCCAAGCGTCTGCGAGGGGTTTCAAACTAGAGCGAGGAGAAAACTGAGGAAAAGTTAAGCGGCTGGGGAAAACTGAGTACAACTAACGAACCAGGGGCACGAAAATAGAAAACCCAAAAGAAAGTGACTGCCAAGAAGAAGAAGTGAAAACTTTTGATTTGTGATGTTATTGCTACTTTGATTCATGAAAACATGCGTGATGTAATGTTACTGGTACTTTGAATAATGGTGCTGATGAAAACTTGTAACAAATTTGATCAAAAATTCAAATTTCAGCCAAAATTCATCTTGTTTGAGACACATTTTGAATTTTATGCATTGTTGGTAGTTGTAATTTTCTAAGTTTTGTTGTTGTTCCAAGGTTTTCTCTAATATTACAAACTTTACCTGATGAATCTAATGCCTTTTGCGAAGTACAACACATAGTCATGAGAAATGAGCTCCAAATGAGCTCCAAAGGTAGGGTAAATGACCCTATTTCTAAGCAAAAAAGTTTCAACATTGTCTAAATCAGCCCAAAAATTCTCCTCAACATCTCTTGTACCTACATATTGGAAATTTGAAGTCTCAAGATTTTTTGAATAAATCTGCAATTTATTTATTTATTTTTCAAAATCCATGCTTTAATAGAAAAAGTATCAAAAAAAGTAAAAAAATGATAATAAAAAACTAAGTTCATATCCTTCTTAGTCACCCCAAAATGAAGCTTTGTTGAGTTTTTGGCACTTTTCATTTACAAACCTCCAAACCCCTTCTCTTCTCACTTGAAAACTCTAGGACACTGTTGGAGATATCTCATTTGTGTGAAGGCTTTTTTGTGAAAATGTATGTATACTATGTTTATATTATTTTTCTCATTAGTATGTGACAAAACAAGACTATGTGCGAAGGTTTTGTATTTTTGTGATTTTTTTGAGTTACTTATGGTCATTTCAAATATTGGTCAAGACCCATATAACCCCGTTGACCCAACCAAAACCCCGTTGCCCTATACTGGCCGTTGGATAAACCCTCGCGCCCTATGCTGGCCGTCCGATCAAGTCTTCTAGAAGGATTCTCAGGGCCTGGCTAATGCTGCTACGTAAACCCTATGTTGGCCGTTCGATCTACACCTTCTAGAAGGACTAACACATCGACGACAGAGATCGGCTCAGCCTAGGCGATCCACGAGACCGATCCGCGAGGCCGTTCGATCTTGCATCTCATTGGCTGGAGTGGGAAGATGCTATTCGGCAGGGTTTCAGACCGTTGGGCCGTTTAGTGTAACGTGGCGTTGTCCTAATCTATTAGAGTTTTCGAACCGTTGGGCCGTCGTGTGTAACGTGGCGTTGGTTGGAGTGGGAAGATGCATGTGCGGGCGGGAAGCGATGAGACAATGCATGCAAATGAGGCATGTCGCACGAGAGCCATTACGATGCAGTCGATACAGCTTTAATCGACACCGTGCCATCGTTTGGCGGCCTCGTCTCAGACTAGGGCGGCCCTCAGACTAGCCCTCTCAGACTCGTGCATCATAGTTGTATCAGAGCCATTAAAAGACGTTCATCGACTCAGCCCACTCAGATTCATTTCGGTTTTATATTTTTACGGAGAGGTGAAACAACAACGTCTTCTCGCCTGGCTCCCCTTCTCACCTATTTAAACGGGCGTGCGATCTATGCCTCTCTACTCCAAGCATAACCAAAACTGAAACACCACCGCGCCTTCTTCTCCACGACAGCCCCCGCTTCAAAGGCAAGATGCAGTTCACCGAACCCACTTACCATCGCCCGGCGACCGTCCCCGAGCGGTGCTACCCTACTGGAGTCTTCATCGAGTCCACACTGCGTGTGTGGGCTATCTTGAGGTGGAGAGGACCAGTCGAGCTCACCCATGCGTTCCTCACTGCCGGCTACCGATATCTTCCACGGGGCACACCGGTGATGTTTCGCCTTGACGTGAACCGTGACCCCACTGGCACCATCCTCATCTCCATTCTAGCCCATTTCACCAATCCGTATGACGCCTACTCTCTTCTCAGGCAAGTTTTCTGGTGCGGATGTGAGTTCATTGTGTTCACCACCTGCAATATCTACACCAACTACGATGCCATCTTCCCCACCCCAGACCATATGCACAACCTCCCCTACCACTTTGGTGATGACAACGACGAGTGAAGCCCGAGTGAAGGGGGTGATGGAGGTGAAGCGGTCATGGAGGTGAAGCGGTGATGGAGGCGAAGCGTAGAAGCCCGAGTCCAAGTTTTATCTATGTTTATCTATGTTGTGTCTATCTAGGGGCTCCGATCTACCTATGTTTTATCTATGTTTATCTATGTTTTACTAGGGCACCGTCGAGTTTTATCCATGTATTTTTATCTATGTAAGGACTTATGAACCGTGTCTTGTGAGATTTTATCGTGTTTTTTATCTATATCATGTTGTTCATGCAAAAAGAAATATTTATGCATGACCAATATGCCATAAAAAGAAAAGCAAAAGAAATTTCACATATGCATTGAAAAAGTTCACTCACATGTGCTTAAAAATATTCACTCACTTGTGCATTCTGGGTTGGTCATGTGCATTGAAAAGGTTCACTCACTTTTGCATTGACATTTTTTATTTTTGTTGTTATGCATGAATGTCACATGTGCATTCAAGAAATCTCACAAATGCATAGAAAAAGATCACATGTGCGTTCAAAAAGTTTACATGTGCATTCAAAAAGATCACTCCTGCATTAGAAGATCACTTCTACAACACCAACATGCGCCAACAAATTTATGATCACACTTGCATTTAAACAAAAAATAGGGCAAAAAATTTGTGTATGTGCACATGGCTATAGGCAGGGTATGTGCATCACCAACGTGCACCAACAAATCATTTTTTTTCTTTTATTTTTGAGAGTTGCACCAACAAATCTAAGGAAGCTTATAATGAGTTCTCTGAAATAAGATGAGGGCAATTATCTCAAAATAATTTGAATTATTCATAACTTTATGTGCAAATTTTGTTTCATAGCCGAAGCTACACTTCTTTTACCATTGGGCCTGGCTCACTTCTGTTTAGGCCTTGGCCCTTTTCTCCTACTCGTAGTTGGATTTTTTTTCAATTTTAATCTGATCACTGCTTATCTGGCGAACTAAACACTTGTCTGACGAACTGAACACTGCTTGTCTGACGAACTGAAACTGAAGAAAGGAAACAAAACGAGAATGCCCTCGAATTTCTGTTGCATTTCTTTCTAGTCTTAGCCATACATCGAATCATCAATATTATTAAGCATGGATAAGCCAAATGCAACACTAATTAGGTTTTCTAACGACCACTGATCAGCACATAAACCACCCCTACAGCAATTACACAACAATAAAAAAAGTGCAGCCATCATATTTTGCTGCTTCTTTAGATCGACAAGTTGCCTTAACAGCTTCGACATCTTCTTCAGTTCTGGGTTCAGTTCAGCATTCCCCACAGTAGAAGAATTGGGGGTGGCAGATCCCGAGCCAAATTCCTCCACAGCGGACTGCAAATTGAGATCCAGAGCTGCGCCCTCCCTTTTAATCCTCTCGATGTACATATCCAGCCACTCAAAATGCGAGCATTTCATAAGATTCTGAAATTGCAAAGATGAACCCTAATGCCCAAATCGAGTGAAAAACCTGAAATTGAGGATAGAAACAGCAAATCGGCAGAGGTAGAATTTAGATCTAACCTTCCCAGGCTCTGGTAGACTCTCGCACTTCACAAATTCCCGCCCTAGGTTGCCATTCTAGTCGGTCACTGTAACCAGCCGCTTCAGAGGCGCGGTACGAGGGCAATCAGGGCACCTTGTCATCGGAACTGCACCATATCGCGGCCAGGAGGGGCGGGAAGCTGAAGAGGAGCTCGACATCTCTCGCCGGCGTTGATGGCTTGGTCGTCGGAGAAGACGAGGAAGAACAGGGGAGGGAAGGGAGGATGCAACGGTCGGGCAGCAACGGTCACGGGATGGATCGGGCCGGGATGGCTCCGGGTGCTGTCTTGTACGAGCTGGATAAGTTATGGGTCCTACTGTGTAAGGTGGACACGAGGTGGGTCCCACGTTTAGATGACACCCAGTAGGTCCAGGGCTGACGTGGATAAGTCCTGGGACCCGCTGGCCTCACATAATTCCAACTGTTAACCTATATCTTGCGTTTAGTCAATAGTGTCGCATAGCAGCTATTTGTCTCTTTGAAAGCGTCGCATGTGAGCTATTTCTATCAACGACGTCGCACTAGAGCCCCCAGACCATGGTAGTGTTACATGATGTCTCCTTATTCAATTTATGATGTTGTTTACGACCCCATCCCATGGACTTGGATACCATCTGCAGACCAGCTGAGCTGTCATATCAAGTTCGCAATCAGCATGGTAAGACTAACACAAAAGCGCGTGGAAACCTGACTGATCCTCTCGTCATATACAATCGATGCATCGAATTAAACTCTGTTGGTTCGAAAGTTGTTAAGCGTCAGCATCAAGAGTACTGGAGTCACCAGCGTACACATCTGAATACGTACAATTCTCAATAAAACTAAGGACCTTATTCTTAGGTCATGGTCAATCTATTTTAGTACTATTACCGTTTTCTACCTTTTTTTTTGAAAAGTGGATTTGTATTAACTACTCTCTCCTGTCCCAATGAGATGTCGAAGATTTTTCTAAATTTAATGTATCTATATATTAAATGGAATCCAGATACATCTAAATTTAGACAAATATGCGGACATCTTTTTTAAACCAGAGGGAGTACGAAACAAAGTTTGGGTTACAATCTTCTTGGACCGATCTCAATGAGCATGTTGGGACCATACTCGGAGAAACACCACCATGCATCTCTCTTCGTCTATTCTGACAAAAAAATCACGAGCCACTGCATTACAGTTTCTAACCTTCGCCAAAATAACTTGGCGATCAGAGGCTTATTTCGGGGAAATGCCTTTGTCACGACGCCTCTCCTCCCGGTCAAACACCGGCCAGTCATTCTTGCATCGTCATTCCTCGTTTATTTTGAGGTATTCTATTTCCATTTTGTATGCATGTACGATAGAGAATATTATACCAGAAATATACACCCAACCACCTTATCTCTCCATACATCACCCTCCTACCTTTTCCCCTCTATAACATGTGGGTATATTTGGTTTTGGACCCACATGTAAAGTGAGTGATGGGTATATCTGTATTGGAAAGTGCTATTATGTTGGCTACTCACCCGTCCTTTTTAGTTTTCTTCTCAATTTTTTATTGTCTTAATGTTTTGAACCGTATGTCCAATTTTTTATTTGTTTTGAACTTTTGATATTTGAGTTCATCATGACGAAATCTTTAAAACAAGATCAAACTTGGACATGTTTTGAAAATTCTGAAGTTTGAATTTGAAACTGTAATACATGTTAATGAACTGATATATCATATTTGAGTTTTTCATATCAATAGGAAATATGTTCATAATATAGATTCGATGGGCATTTAGTTATATTTCCTTGCAGTACCACATACATTTTCATAAAGTTTCTGCATATGTAAAGACTTCCTTCATGTTTTGAATATACCACTTCAATATCTTTTCAATATTAGAAGGAACCAGAATAGAACTTATAGAACTTTTTGCGAAACAAGATTAAACCATAACCGATTTACATTGATCTGAAATAATCAAAATATGTGAAATCTAAGTAATTTTGTACATAATAATAGATTTTTTGAATTTAGAAGAATAATTTTGTTTTTGAAAAATCCGAGCGAAACAGTATATTGTGACTCCAAAGAAATTGTAATCATTTTTTTCTGGGAATCTTCTTGAAGCATAAATATCTGAAAGTTAATAAAAAAATTCTTAATGAAATTGCATTTAAATCTTTGAATATTAACAAAAACTTCAGCTCCCTAAAATTAAATCAAGTGACATCGGAATGAAATGACAATTGTATTGTGTTGGTGCACTAGACATGGTCACACGGGTGGCCTTACCCAAAAAATATGAGACGAGGAACAAAGGAATCTATTACTCCCTCCGATCGAAAATAACTGTCGATGATTTTGCACTAACTTAGTACAAAGTTTGTACTAGGTCACCGATAGTTATTTCTGATCGGAGGGAATACAATATTTTTTGTGTGTGGCAGCACTCAACAATTTAAAATTCTCTCTTTGAGAGCTATATAAACGTCCTGCTCAATGGCACGACCCAAATGCTTCCCAATAATTGACTGAAGCGAGAAAACTGATTATTTATATGTCAACTAGGCGGCTGGCGGGACCGTGGATTCGAATTTCTTAAACAAAATTTTTGCCGATTACGCGAATATTCAGTTGTAAGCATAACACGCCGATATGCAAAAGTAAAACAACTAAGCTCGAACATGTCTTATTCCTTCAACCGCTACTACAGAATTAAAGCACACACTTTGGATCAGTGCAGATTCGGCATGATCCAGGAGGGCCACTGCCAGAATCTCCCGCACCGGCAGTTGAGCAGGTTCCCGCGCGAGAGATCCTGCTTGGTAAGGTCGGCGAGGTCGAGCACGGAGACGGTGTACCTCCCCCAGACGTCCATGCCGTAGTCGTCGTCGACCACCTCGTGCGAGCTAGCCACGTACACGCAGTTCCTCCTCACCCCGTTGACCCCGTTGGCCTCCACGCAGAATCCCCGGAGGTGGTCCACGAACACGGCGCGGTCGCCCATGTCGCCGGCGATCTCCGACCACCCGTCCGCCAGGCTCCGGCGCTCCGCCCGGAAGACCTTGAAGAGGCCCTCAGAGCCGTAGTATCCTCTGTACACCAGATGCGTCCTCACGATCAGAAGGAGCTCGGCGGACGACGCGATGAGCGTCGACTCGGGTTTGAGCAATGGCTTGAGCCAGGATTTGGGCAACACCACATTTGGCGGCTCGATCGCAGCAACCATGGCGAAGGTTGCGCCGTCCACGGCCGTCACCTTGTGGGCGCGATTGTCCAGGAGGTAGAACGTGCCGTCGCAGTAGGTGATGCTGCTCACACGATCCGCGGCCAGCTGGGAGCATCCCGCGACCGGGCTCCACGACGACCCGCCGTCTCCATCTCGCGGCCGCAGCCGGCAGTAGAAGGCGCCCTTTCCCGACGAGACCACGACGGCGTCCGGCGACCGGTCCCATACCGTATCGCGGAGGGTCCCCTGGTCGCCGTCGTTGAACGACGGCGGCAGCGAGGGCAGGCTCTCCGCCGCGC
The DNA here is from genome assembly GCA_007115705.1 of Dactylis glomerata. Lineage (NCBI taxonomy): Eukaryota > Viridiplantae > Streptophyta > Magnoliopsida > Poales > Poaceae > Dactylis > Dactylis glomerata. The sequence continues at coordinate 1,690,701 of QXEO01000383.1, forward strand.
CGGTGAAGGGGTGCAGCAGCGTGGCCGCGAGGTCGTTGGCCACGCCGAGCGTCCAGCCGCGAGGCGAGGCGAAGAGGAACGACCGGCCGCGTGCGGCGGGCATGGGGATCTTGACGACGCTGTCGTCGGAGAGGGACCAGAGACGGCGGTTGACGCCGGAGTAGTCTCGGGTTGGCACGAGGAGCAGTGGGACGCGGCGACGGGCGGCGTGCGCCGACGAGGCGGTGCGCCAGGACGGGCACACCGAGCGGAAGCGCGCGAGGTCCGCGTGCTCGGTGATCCTGTCGGCGATCCCCGAGACGAGATCGGCCGGCAGATCTGACCAGCCCATGGTGTGCAGCCCGTGCTTTCTCGCAATTCCGAGGTTTCTGCTTCTTGTATTGGTCGTCGGATCGGAAGGAGGCTGGGGAACAGAGCTACAATGTTGACTTTGCTGGTTTGCATTGGAGTCGTCGGAGTGCAGAGGTTAGACAAATCTGACCCAAAGGCAAAAGTTTAACGCAAAATGAATCTGTTTTTAAAATTTAGCCGGATCTGACCCTTTTCGCTACCGCCAGACACCGCGGAGGTAGGATTACGTAGGATACCGCCACGGTCATTGGAGGTAGCCCTCCTGGTCAATGGTCGCGCGGGGGAGTTTGACCGGCTGATACCTCCTGGACCTCCGGCGGTAGGGGTGGGCGCGGTACCTCCATCGCCTCAGGCGGTATCGCCTGATTCACTTAACCGGCCCGGCCCACTCCTCCCCGCGCCCCCTCCCTCACTCCAACCCGACACCGGCCGCCAGGACGAACAGAGGCGGCGGCGGCTCCTGGGGGCGGATCTCTCCTCCCCACCTCTCAAATCCATCTAAATTTTGGGGATTTCGAATTGGATGCGTTTTAAAGGTAACTCTCACTCGCCCCTCTCAATTATTCCGAAATATTTAGCCGATTTGTGGATATTCTTGAAACCCTAGTCTATTCTACTTCATGCTCTTAGATGGGGGATTGAAATTTCTTTTAATCCTTGATAACTAGTTCGTTTTTCTATTAGAATGATAGATTGATATGTATGGATTCAAACTATATTTTTCATCCCTTGTCAATAGTTCATGTATAGATGGATATGTGTGTATGGATGGTTGTGTGGTGTTGGTAAAAAAAATTCTAGATGAATAAATGTGTGGATTGATGCTTTATTTTGTTTCTTCTAAGATGGATATAATGGACATGATGCTTTCCTAATGTGTTGATAAATGTGTGTATTTGTGTATGGATGGATGCGTAGTTGTTGTATGGAATATATTTTGTTTGATATATGAATTGATACATGGCTAGTAATTTTGTTTTTGTCGATGGATATATGAATTGATGTTGAATTCTTGATTTATTTTGACAAGTTATTTTTTGTATCATATAGGATGGCTCGTTACTACTCCGGTCTTGAGTTGGAGTATGACAGGGAACATCGTGCTCGCTTTATTGAGAATGGATTGGAGGTAAGGCCAGAACATATTCTTTTTTTTTCTCTGTTGCAATACAAAGGTAGTGATGACCTATTGTTAAACTTTTTGCAGGAGCTACAACCTATGCGCATGAGGGGGCATAGTGCAGATGACATGCCATATGATGTTCGGTACGAGCCATACTTCGAGAGTGCGGTCCTTCTACCCTTTGTCCTCCAGTTCAAGCGCACGCCGCCGAAGATCAACCACACGGCTCTTACCGCACTTGTGGACCGTTGGAGGCCGGAGACACACTCTTTTCACCTGCCGTGTGGAGAGATGACGATCACCTTGCAGGACATTGGCATGATCACGGCTCTTCCGATCGATGGAGCCGCTCTCACTGGGAGGGTGGATAGTAACGGGTGGCGTGAGCGGGTCTTTGGTCTCACCGGTCACTATCCCAACCCACCTCCGGAAGGAGTGAAGGATACTAGGCCAACCGGTGTCGCATATAAGTGGCTACGAGACATAGGGCCATGCCCTGAGGGTGCCGATCCTTAGACGGTGCAACGGTATGCTCGCACATACATGTGGTATGTGTTAAGCCGAGTTCTTTTTACAGATGGGTCAGGGGACACTGCCGCTTGGATGTGGCTTGATCCGCTACGTGATTGGAACGTCAAGTATAGTTGGGGCTCGGCGGCTTTAGCTTATCTTTACCGACAGGTAAAACTCATAAATATTTATACATATTTGTTGTTATCTTTTGTTTGATCCTGAAATGTTGCAACTTGACATGAGTTTGTAATGTGCAGCTGGATAACTCGTGTCGTAAGAGAAAACCAAATGCAGCATTGTGCGGTGCTGTGTGGCCCCTTTCCATTTGGATGTGGGAGCGGATTCCGGTGGGATTTCCCTACCGATGAGAATGGGGATGAATCGCGGTTCCCCACGATTGCATACTCATGGGACAAAGTGGAGGTGTACACGGACTTGTCTGTGGGGCGTTACAAGAGCTACACCAACGAGATCGACACGCTGACTTTTGACCTCGTAAGTTCTTCTTACCCATTTAACTTGTTTGTCACCAAAGGCCTATATACATTTTAGCTCATACGTAGTGCGTGATGTAGGTCAACTGGATGCCATACCGCTATCAGAGGGATTTTCCTATCAATGCAATGTGTATGCGTGACCAACACCTTTGGCGCAGCAAGTGCCCGATGATATGTTTCTATGCTGTTGAGTGGCATCTACCAGATCGAGTCGCTAAACAATTTGGAAGGAGGCAGCACACCCCGCCGCCTCCACACGACACATTTGTTGCACTTCATATGTGAGCTTCCGATATAAGTACACCTATTCTTAATAAAAAATGATCTAACACTAATGCAAGTTTGCTCATTATTAATTGTAGGATTGATCGAAAGAAGTGCCCAAAAGAGAAGGATTGGGGCCTTAAACATCATAAGTGGATTGAGATGTGGAATAAGAGGGAGGAACTTGTTGACAAGGATGGTACACTGTCTAGGGATTCTGATTATGTAGTGCACTTTGCCTGGCATGAAGAACAACACCGGCTGAAGCTAAAGCCTTCTTGGACCACTCAGGATTGCTTGGATTTAGGTGATGAGGATGGTGACAATGAGTACAACCCATTGGTTAGAGAAAGCGCGGGAACCAGTAGGGACTATGCGCCTGTTTTTGACCGAGTGGTATGTACATTAGTTGAAACATGAACTGATTATTTTGCGGTCTCATGTTTGTTACTAACTTGATATTTAATGTGTTTTTCAGGGCTTGGAGCTTACTCGAAGCATCAATGAGGCCGGAGTTGCATTGCAGTACGAGGAGGGAACCCAGGAGTCTGAGACTGCTCTTAGGGGCGCCATGACGGTATGTTACACCCATTCTCGAACCGTACTTATTATTAGGCTTACCGGTTAGCTTCATGTCACTTTTGTTGTCTTGCAATGGTTACTGGAACGGTGTCGCCGGATGGCTGCGATGCTTGCATGCCACAAACCAAGTGCATCCGACCTCCACGTAGCTAGCCATTCACAGCGGAGAACAACTAGGGCGGGTAGGTCTTCAAAACATGTTGTCCGAGATGATGATGAGGAGGAGGTGCAGCAGTCCGAGGATGATGATGAGGAGGAGGTGCAGTAGTCTGAGGACGATGATGAGGAGGATGTGCAGCAGTCCGAGGAGAATGAGGAGGAGGAGGATGTGCAGCAGTCCGAGGAAGAGGAGGACTAGCAGTACGAGGAGGAGGACGCGGGGTATGACGAGATCGGCATGTCACAGATGGGAGGTGCACCTGAGCCTACTCCTCCGGTTAGGAACCGGATCAAGAAGAAGTTCTTCAGTCCCGAAGGACAGCGAGTCCCACCTCCTCCTCCTCGTCGCAAGCTAGCTAGCAAGAGGGGAAGGAATAAGTGAAACTTGTTGTTGTTATGATCCTTATTACTTATTCGTAAACATGTTGTGGACTATGTTTCTTGAACCTGCTATTTTATTAGGATTTGAACTACCAATATTGTTTTTATGTCATGCTCGTTGTTCTATGAAATATCAATTTATGTTTGCCAGTTGCAAAATACTGTAGATCACCTATGTCTGCTCTGCTTATTCTCTGTAATTTCTTTGAAACACATTGAACTGGAGCACCTGCACATTGTTTGTAGTGAACTGGTGATAAAATCCCTGCACGATGGAGTTTTCGGGTAGTACGGTTTCATCCAATACCGCCTGGGACGCTGGCGGTACGGCCTGGAGACGCGGCGCCGCCTGGACTCCAAAATCCCTGCCGGATCAAGTTTTTGGGCGGTAAGGTTCAGTGAACGAGCGCGCCGTGAATGCAACACAAACATCTGTTAGATCATCGGCCAATTGCTTGTTCTTGCAAGCCCGGTAGAAGTTAGCAACAAAATGCCTCATGCACCATCGATGATGGAGCCGTGCATGCCCTGGTATCTCAATCTCCATGGCATTGAGTATACCTTTATGTCGGTCAGATATGATGCATACCTCCCTATTAGGAGGAAAAATTCTAGTCCTCACAATATGCATGAACCATTCCCAGTTGTCGTTGCTCTCCGCTGACACCAAAGCAAATGCCAAAGGCAACACTCGGTCACCCCCGTCGTGTGCCATTGCAATCAACATTGAGCCTTTGTACTTCCCCGTCAAGAATGTGCCATCTATTGATACAACAGGCCTACAATGTTGAAAGGCTTGAGCGCATTGGTTGAAAGTCCAGAAGGCACAGAGAAACACTCCATCAACTTGTTCGACCAAATGGTACATGCCAGGGTTTTTATATGCCATCCCTCCCAACAACCTCGGGAGACGGTTGTATGCTTCCTTCCACCCACCATACAACATCTTAAATGCAGCTTCCTTGGCCTTCCATGCCTTCCCATACTTGATGGTGTACCCAAAGAAATCTTTTACAAGATCCTTTATGAGCTTCGGTTTTATGATTGGTTCATTCCGTATACTATTAATGAATGTGTATGCGATGAACGAGGAGGTTAGTTGACGGTGCTTCGTGGATAGATTTCGGCCACGCTTCTTGCATATGTGATAGGCTTCACAACTTGTTATCCTCCATCGCCCATCACGACATGGTCTTGCATGGACAGTCCATGTGCATCTTGGTTTGTCACAAACCACAGTGTAGCGCTTCTTCTCGTCGGAGTGCTTCACAATGAATGGCCTATGGTGCTTCACCGCGTACTCACACAACCACATCTGCAATTCTACCAAGTCTGGAAATTTCAAACCTTTCTTTATGCGAGACTTGTTGTCATCATCATCTTGGGTTGTGCTCGGCATCGCTTCAAGAACTTTAGTCTTGCCGCCGTCAACTATAGCCTTATCCGATAGCGTGAGATCACGAAAAAATGGTACTCGATGATCTCTCCCAACTACTTTTAAGAAGGCTTGGGCCTCCCTCTCTGTGAACCCATCTTCATCCAATTCCTCCGGGCCCTCATCATCTGAGTCAATGGTACATGAACGGCGATAGAAGATGTCACGGTCCATGCCATTTTGTTCTATGTGTGCCTCCATGTCACCAATATATGTGTCATGGTACTCGTTCTCCCGCTCCGAGGCATCATCATCCATGTCTTCATCATCCATGCCAAAGCCATAACTATGGTCTGCATTGACATAATCTTCTTGCTCACTAACATCCATCTCAACATCAATTTGCTGGCTAAATGGAGGTTGGCTCATATCATTCATCTCCACCGGATCATCATGTGTTACATTTCGAGTGGGGGTCATAGCATCATGTGGGGAGGGACACTTGTTCAAGTCAATATGCAACCGATCAACTTCGACCTTTGTAGCAAATAACTCGAGAGACTTGTCTTGCGATGCGGCTACCATCTCCTGATATGCCTCCCAATCCACCTCGCACTTGATAGGCATTTTCTTCATTCGAGTTTTATTTCCTGACCCAACATCATACCATCCCTCTAGTTCAACCATATCCCTTAAATCCATCCATTTTAAAACTTCTCTTACTCTTGCCACAACCTCGACATAGGTCGGACTAGTCACAAACACCATCACTTCCTCATTGTTATCAACATAGTCCGCATTATTACTAAAAAAGGCTTCCTTCTCCACATAATGGACATTCACAACTCTTGGCATCTATAAATAATTTACAACAAACATAAAACATCATATAGTCATGTAATATCAAAGCCACACTAAGCATTTATAGATAATGAAATGACATGTGTTCTACATACTACCTCAAACCCTAGGTCTAACCCTAGATCTAACCCTAATTTCTTACCTAGAAATTGCATGTATGTGTCTAACACAATTACTTCATACACAACACAAACATCATATAACCCATAGTAATCCAATTAGAACAATAGATTGAGAGAAAGACCACAAATCTAGAATTTGCAAAGGGTAGGAATAATGCCAAACAAGCACAAATTTTAACCAAGAAATTGCTAGAGGTGGGAGAGATTACCTCAAAGGATGCAACTAGGGCCGATTCCACAGACAAATCCCTCCGATTTGGAGGGATTTGAGAAGGGATTGAGTGGGGGTGAGAGAGGGGGCAGAGGATACCAGATCTGGTCGAGAGGTGGAAGAATAGGGCGACGATGGGCGGCCACTCGTGGGGGGCCTGACTTAACCCTTCGAACGTTACCTCCAAAAGTCCTGGAGGTAAGGTTGGGCACGATACCTCCATCGTACCTGGCGGTAGGATCTGCGGGATACCTCCACAGGCCTTGGCGGTATCACCACGTCAGCACAAACTTCAGCTTGCTTCGGCGACCATTGACCAGGATGGCTACCTCCATTGACCGTGGCGGTATCCTACATAATCCTACCTCCGCAGTGTCTGGCGGTAGCGAAAAGGGTCAGATCCGGCTAAATTTTGAAAACGGGTTCATTTTGCGTTAAACTTTTGCCTTTGGGTCAGATTTGTCTAACTAGCCTCCACCGACACGTTTTGTTAATCTACACCTAGTCGGAGTAATGATGTTTTCATTCTCAGGCTCTTTGAACCCACTAGTAATTATGCACGTGCAATGTATGTGTAATTTCAGGGGACAAAAAATATCAAGTGTCAATGCATTATTACTCTGTTGCAATGGTGGGAAATCAAATTTAAGGAACACTTTTGGCCAATTTACCCTGCATTGATTAAAAACACATGGAGAGCCAAACCTAAGAAGATCCATCACGCTCTAGCAAAACTTACACAATGCAAGATTTAACCAAATCACCACCGGTATAACATATGGACTATATATATTTATTGAGCTCTTTTACGGTGATTGGCATGGTACCGTGGTACCGTCTAGTACCATTAAACCTAATTTTTTATGACCGTTGATTAGAAAAAAGATAACCTTTTCTAAACTGGTACAATGCTTCATGTTTCGCCCGTGCGTGCGAGACAACACACTGTACGCTCGGGAGGACCGGGCAGCAGCGTCGGTGTCTGGGAGCACTTCACGCTCCGCATCAGCAACTTCACCGGCGAGCTCATGGCCGTCTACTACTTTCAGCATAGCAGCGGCAGGTGGGTGGATGCTTCAGCCCTAGAGTATGCCGCGGGGAACAAGCCGCGGTGTACTCATCAAGGAACGCGCACGCGAGCTACCAATATGCTGGCATGTACCTGCAGGGATCGGCGGCGGTCGGTGTCGGCATACTGAACGACGCTGCCTAGAGCAAGCTATACGTGGACTCCAGCGTCAAGTATCGCATCGTGTTGGCGGAGCACCTCGGTGACAGCGTCGTCGAACCGCAGTGGCTGCTGTTCATGAGGGGGTAGGGGCCGACGTTGTAATACAAGTCCAAGACGACAATGTAGGGGACGACCAACCATCTATCTCTCTGGCTCAGGGGCTCAGCTGAGAACATGGTGAGTAAGATGCTAAACGAGGTGTCCAAGGAGGAAGAGCCGACCGGGCCTAAGGAGAAGAAACGGCTCAGGGGCTTCCCTCCTTGCGCAGACGCGACGCAGGTCTGGAAACACGAGAGGGCGCCAAACTCTCAGACATATGGATCCTATGCGACTCGAGTCTACAAGATTTCTGCTTGGAGCGGATCCTTTTTTTCTCGAAATGGGGTAGCCCCAGCCTCTGCATCAGAAAGATGCATACGGCCTTGCTCTTTATTACTTTATTCAAGTTAAAGTCTCAAACTTATTACAATCACTGGTCGCATAAATTTGACACCTGAATGAGCCAACTAAAAAAGCAAGAGAAGACTCTATGTAGATACATCAAGTGGATATTCTAAAACGCTGTCGTCAGCCGCACCGGTTGAATAAATCCCGAGTGACTGTCTCCATATGGTTGCACCCAGAATCCATGTCTCCCCTCTTCTCCTCTGGCTGAAGATAGGACCACAAACGGATCCAGTGGGTAGTCATGGGTATAACCTGCATACAAGTATATTTTTTTTGGTTTGTTAAACACAACATCATTACGCGCATTCCATAATGCCCATAAAACTGCGCATACCCCAACTCTAATAATCACCAAATCTTGTTTTGGGATCCCTGTAAGCCAATTACCAAACAAGTTTTTAATATTTTTTGGAGGAGCTAGACCAAACGACATGTGGATGATGCGCCAGACTATTTTAGCAAAAGCGCATTCTATGAAAATGTGAATAACTGATTCTTCATCATCACAGAAACAACATTTCGTGTCCCCGTCCCAATTTCTTTTTTTTGAGGTTATCTTTAGTTAGGATTTCTTTTCTATGAACAAACTACATAAAAATCTTGATTTTTAATGGTACCTTCATCTTCCATATGTCAGATCCTGGAGGTCTCCTCCCGGCCCTCGCGTCATCAACTGGCAGACCGCCATCGGGTACTACTAAGGCGAGGTCGACTCACTATCTCCATGTCTCGGCATTGCTCTGCGGGGCTGCAGCGGCTAGGCGTGGGCAAGGGCAACAACAACTGTCCGGACTTCGCCTGCATCTTCCCGGGCACCTCCTAGCTCACATGCGGGAATCCCTCTTGGCCCTCCGCGAACGGCCCGGCGGAACAACCAACCGGGGGTGGACTATGCCGATGCTCCGGCCTCCCATAGCCTGAGCTCTCCCCACGACTCCACGCCGGCCGGCCTCCACCTCTGCCTCCGCGAGCACGCCGGCATCCCGCCATGGGGAACCCCTCCCTTCGCCGTTGTTGTGCTTCGCCAGGATCTACCCTGGTCAGCACGCCCGCGGTTCAGTCGCCATAACACAGACATGCGAGGACCTCTCCCTCAAGCATCGAGGAGTGCCGGCTTGTCATCACGCAACATGATCTCAGTAGCCGCCGGCCTCCACCTGCGTAGAGCCCTCATACCCATGCCGGTGCCACGGTCGTGGGGCTAACCCTAGCCGGACACCCTTCTTCAAGAGCCGGCCAAAGAAATCTCCAACGAGGTTCTGTTGCTAGTTGCTACTGCCGGTTCTTGTTCGCCGACGAGCCCCAGAATTGAATCGCTAGGGAGAGGGCGGGGATCACCGGGGAGACCGATCTGGTGCTTTCAGATGTGTGCACTCTCATCCGGTTTTTTACAATTTTTGTTTAATCAATTAGATGTATCGGTTCGGTTCCATATTATTTTGGTACCGGTCCCACAATATGATGGTACCGTGGTACCGTCTGGTACCATCAGTCTGGTACCGTCCATTTTACCACCGTTAGATCAGGGTGGATGAACGGTTCCTAAAAATGCCAATCATTATAAAACTTGTAATATTTATATATCACATGCTAAGCTAGGAAAATCCACAAAAACAATGCACAATCTGGATGTATTTGTCTACAATCTTAATCTTAATCTCACAAGTACTGGAAAGCAAATTTCAGCCTCATACCTGACGGTGTGAAGATTGATCTAAGTCACCACCAGTAAAAAAGATATATGGAAAACATAAATCACATTCATGTGCTAAGATGTGGAATCAACTAAATTAACGCACAGCTCGGATGTAATTTTCGCATCTTATCTCACAACAAATACCAGACAATAAAATTCAGTCTAATACATGCAACCTGATTGCAAGATTCAGTCTTATACACTCAATCCTGATTGCAAGATTCGCCCATATTATCTGAACAAGAAGCAGAAGTGAGTTTCAACAAATTCCTCTATTCATTTTGAGCACATGTGTCCAGAGATTCAAAATTTTAGAAAATTAAGAACAGACATGCTCATATGAACCATCTAGGTGATTGGGAACGCGCGCGGGCCATCTAGGCAACGTCGTGGTACAGCAGCACCTCGAAATCTTACTCCGTGTGCGGGCAGCTATCGAGAATAAGCGAGCAGCGGCGACAACGAGACACGGACGGACGGACGGACTGGTGGCGACAACGGAGCACGGACGGACGGACTGGCAGCGGCGGAGCACGGACGAACGGACTGGCGGCGGCGCATAGATCGGTGACGGAGATGGAACCCTATATTTTTTAGTTGCGGCGCTGGTGTTGTTTCTATGTGCTGTCTCAGTTTGACGAAATTTGCGGTGGGACTGGAATGGTGATTAGCGGTGTGATTAGTGGTGGGAGTCGCGCGTCGGACACTGTTTTACCACAAAACTCGGAAGTGACGTCGACCATTGGATACTGGTTAGATGATCAGGATCATTTTTAGAAAAACAGGGAACGCTCTCCGGTTCCATTATGAATAACGAAACCACAGCATCTTTACACCACATAAAACCCAACTCACACCCAAGTTTAGAAGCTTAAAGCCTCCTAATTATTACAAAACGTGCACCAGGTGTCCACGACAGCCTCTGCACAAACAGGAAACTAAACAAAGGAAGTTTTTCAGCTCTCAATTGACTCAGAGGGGTAGCTCCAGCACTCTACCAGCGGCCAGGTGATCAACCCATCACGACATGGATCGACTCATCATCAGGATGAGCCTGAAGGTAGGCCATCGACGCCCGGCCGCCGTGCTGAGCTCCAGCCATCGTCGAACTCCAGGAAAAAATCCATCCAAAGGACTTGCAGATTATCCCGGCATCAGTTCCAACGGCCTCCTGAGTCTTTGAGTCAACATCTCTACAAATTGATCCACTTTCACCCAAACCTGGTCCTTGAATGGTACCCTCCAGCTTCTCAGGTAAGATAGTGCTAGACACCACACCTGTTTCATGTTTAACCAAGTTTTTATGTTAAACACAATACTATTTCTATTATTCCAAATGCTCCAAAGGATAGCAGATGAAACAAAATTAAATTGTAAATGTCTAGTATTACAAAGTCATCTGGAAGCAATGCTTAAAAATCAGTAACTCTAATTCCAAACACATCAAAAACCAAATCCCATAACAGCTCAGACACTAAACACTCAAATAAAAGATGTTTAACAGATTCTATTTCCTTACGAAGGCTACATTCCAAGGGTTTTGGCATTCCTCTTCTCCTAAGATTATCTCTAGTCATTACTTTATTTTGAGAGAAAAGCCATAAAAACACCTGGACTCTGGGAGGGATTTTTAGTTTCCAGACACTAGGCAGAAAAATATGTTTCACTCCCCTAAAATTAACTAGAGCATACATGGATTGGGACGAATAAACCCCATTAGACTCAAACTGCCAGATTAGTTGATCTTCAGAATCTGTAAAAGAAATAGAACTAGCAATCACTAAGATCTCCTGCCACTGTACTAGCAATTCAGCAGTAAAAGTTCTTCTAAAGGTACACCTTAATTGTGAACCATCCCACAATTCCTCAATAGTTTTGGTTCGCTGATTTACAATATAGTAAATGTCCCAATATTGAGTGGCCAGTGGGGAATTACCAAACCACACATCTTCCCAGAATTTTATAAGTTTGCCATTTCCTACATGCCACTTATACCCACATTTAACAGCTTGAGTAGCCCACATTACCCCTTTCTAGAAAATGGAGGGATGTGTGTCCTGACACAAAGTATATTTGGCTGTCTAGTATGATATTTGGCATCTACAATTCTCTTCCAAATACTACCCTCTGCTTTAATGTATCTCTTGACCCAAGATCCCAACAAACAGAGATTGAGATCTTTCAAATTTGGAATACCTAGGCCTCCAAATTCTTTCTTCATACAGATGGAAGGCCAGTTAGCCAAGTGGATTTTCCTATTGCCCTCCTCATCACTCCATAAACAATGGGAGAGTTGAGTATTAATTAACTTCAAAGCCCATTTGGGAAATTTGAAAAAGGATAGCATATAAATGGGTATACTAGCCAGTACTATTTGAATCAGCAACCTCCTAGCTTCTATAGAAAGCAATTTATCTCTCCAGCCAGACAGCCTTTTCAACAGACTGTCTACTAGAGGCTGTAGTTCTTCTCTTTTAAGTTTCTCAAAATGTAAAGGTAAACCTAGGTATTTAATAGGGAAATGCCCCTCTACACACTGAAAGATTTCAAGGAAAGGACTCATCTCCACACTATCTATGTTAATCCCAATTAACTCACTTTTATGGTAATTAATTCTCATTCCAGATAATTGCTCAAAACAGGTAAGGATCCACTTAAAATTAATAGCTACCTCCCTCTTATTTTCTAAAAATAAAAGGGTATCATCTGCATATTGTAAACTAATGACGCCCCCTGAGATCAAAGAGGGACATAGCCCTCTGATCAGCCCAGCATTAGCACCTTTAACCAGCATCCTAGAAAAGATATCTACAACAGTATTGAACAACAAAGGAGCAAGAGGATGTCCTTGTCTCAAACCTTTACCAGTGAGAAAGAAATCCCCTTCCACCTCATTAACTTTTACCCCTACAGACCCATTCTGAGTAACTTGTTTAATCATAAGAATAAACTTATCTCTAAAACCTCTAGCACTCAACACCTCATAAAGAAAATCCAAATTCACCTTATCATAGGCCTTTTCATAATCTATTTTAAAAACTAACCCCTGCTCTTTTTTGGAATGAATCTCATGGATCACCTCATGTGCAGTTACTACACTTTCTAAAATAAACGTACCCCTAATGAAAGCAGATTGACACTGAGATATCAATCTGTTCATAATTTTTGCATATCTATTAGTAACTGCTTTAGTGAAGATTTTAAAACTACAGTTCAGTAAACTAATGGGTCTGAACTTCTTCATACACCTAGCATCCTCTTCCTTAGGAATAAGAGTGATCATAGCAAAATTTAATCTATAAATATCCAATTTATCCTCAAACCAATCATCAAACATTTCTAAGAGATCAAACTTAATAATATCCCAAAATTTCTGATAGAACATGAAGGACAAGCCATCTGGACCAGGTGCACCATCTGCATAAGATCCAAAGACAGCCTCTCTAATTTCTTCTAAAGTAAATCTACAGTCTAGGCTATCATTCTCCTCTCTAGTCACCTTCTCATCCAAAGAAAAGAAGTCTTGGTTTAATCTAATGTCAGGTCTAGCCTCCCAACTAAAGAGGTCCTTATAGTAGTCAGTAGCCACAGTTAACATGTCTTTTACCTCTGTAACAGGGCCAGAAGGCCCATCTAAAACATTAATTTGCTTTTTCCTTCTTCTCTGGTTAGCCACAGCATGAAAGTAAGCAGTATTTCTGTCTCCTTCTACAATAGGTCTATCTCTAGCCCTTTGCTTTGCTTTGGTTTCCTCTATAACCCAAAAATTACTCAACTCTCTAAGAATTTCCTCCAATCTATTGCTCTCTATTACAGAAAGGGACTGAAGTTCAGCTTTAGTGTCAAGGAGATCATACTCTTGCATCAACTCCTTCTTATGCTTTCTAATTTCAGCATCAACATTAGCACTCCCACCTTTTGCTAATTTTCTAAAGTATCTCACTTTAGCTTGCCACCACTCAAGACTACTCATTCCTCTCCTACTCACATACCAAGCTTTAATGACAATATCTTTAAAATCTGGTCTGGAAAGCCACCATTTTTCAAATTTAAAACTAGACTTTCTGGGGGGATTCCCAATGCCAGAATCCCAGACAATGGGAGTGTGATCACTTCCAATTTTTGGAAGAGCTCTAGCAGTTGCTAAAGGAAATAAAGCTTCAAACTCAGTAGAAACGAAAATCCTATCAATTTTACTCATGATCCTATTTTCCTGGTTATTACACCAAGTAAAAGTTCTGCCAGTAAGACCAATCTCAATCAGAGACCACAAATCTACCCAGGCATTGAACCTGTCTACCCATCTGAAGTCTACATTACCATTACTTTTGTCACTTTGAGCTCTAACAAGGTTAAAGTCACCACCAATCATAATGGGACCTTGCCAGTTCAGAAACAATTCATGTAATTCAGAAATAAAAGCCTGTTTTCCTTCTTCATAAGGAGAACCATAGACAGTAACAATCCTAAAGATACAATCATTACTTCTACACTTAACTACCACACCTACTGAAAAACTTTTTACTTCCCAGCTAATAACTTCTAATACATCAGCATCTACCCCTACTAAAATACCACCAGCTGAACCAATAGAAGGTAACATATTCCAAGTAAAATTCCTATTCCCTAGCACTTTTTAAAGAAAAGTATTACTAAACTTCTCTTTCTTAGTCTCCTGGAAACCAACATAAACTAGTTTTAGGGGAACAATTGTATCATTGATACACTCCTGTCTACCAGGGGCAGTAATCCCCCTGCCATTCCAGAAGGCTACTAACATTTAAACGACTTCCTAGGGTGCTTGCCCCGTTTTCTACTACACACTTTTGTCCAGGAACCTTCATCTAAATCATAACTATCATGGGCAATAGTATACTGCTCAGTAGAATCTACAGAATCAATGGAAATCTGATCACTATCAATCTCCACTACCTTATCAACTATAACAGTACTGCTCCTACTATCATTTGGACAAGAAATGTTAACACTAGAAAGATTTTCATCCTCAACATTGTCATCAACCACAGGGGTTAAAATAGAAGCACCAATCTTAACTCCTACGGTACTAGCCATATCACCTAAAGAATCAAATTGCAATAAAGTAAAAGGGTTGCTTTTCATTATACCTGACAGTTTCTTGGAGGCTGGGATCTCCAAGTTGATTTTCTTCTTCATTTCCTTTGCCTTATCCATGATCTTCATCGATCGATCAATCTTGTTACTCTGCCTTGTTGCCATCATAGGACCCCAAGTCTTCTGCTTCTTACCGTTCTCAGCTTCCAAGCTATTACCCTCAACACTGACAGCTTCAACTTCTTTGCCACCAAACAAATCTTCAGGCAGCTGAACTACTTGGCCATCCTCCACAGATAACTGCATCTCCTGGACAAAACTTTGCTCTTGACTATGCCAGAAGTTTTCAACCTCCTGTAGGACATTTTCTGACACCTTATCACACCACTGGAACTGATCAGCAGAACCAATAGCCCCATTCTGGAGCAACAGACTGAAGATTTCTTCTCCCTTCAGTACAGAGACCTCATGTAGAATTCTCTTAGATCCCTCAGCACCATTGCCTCTTTGGAAATTCTGATTCCCAGGCAGATTAGCACCATGATTTGAGGAATTTCCATTCCCATGCTCCTTGGATGAGTCAGCATTTGCACCACTGCCATCATCTGACTTCCTCCCATTGGCATTCTCAAAGTCATCATCACCCATGTCCTTGTTTTGAACACCATCATCTCTACCATTCTTCTCAGTCACCATCTCCACAGTAAACTGTAACTGGAACAGCTTACCCTGAAAGTTGAACAACCTACCAGCTGGTACTTTGGAAGGCTCCCTACAAGCTATCTTTACCCTCACCACCTCAGCACAATTCCTAAACACACTTTGCCATTCAATCTCTTAAGCAGACCACACACAGACACAGCCTGGTCAATCACATGCCACTCACACCAAGGTGGAAGTAAGCCTCTAATCTGCAGCCAGACTTCATGCAAGAATTCCATTGGTTCAGGATCATCTTCCCATTTGCACACATTGACAGTCATACCCTCTCTTGACAGACCAAATCTGGGATACCCTATCACCTGCTCCACAGGGATATGAGGAGGGAATTTCACCAGATAAGACCAATCACCCAGCTCTCTAATCTGCCAAGGCCAGTTAGTCTTGTAGATGTTCCCAAATTCCACAGCAAGATCTTCTTTAGAAATCACACCTTCCTCAACAGTGACCACACCACAATTTCTAGTAGTACTCACAGGATTTGAGGTAGCTTCAGACATCTCAATGTGGTAAAAACCCAAGCCAGTAGCAGAACTTCCTATGTATTTGGCAATCTGGTGAGGCCTTTTAAGCACTAGACAACCTTCCACAACATGGTTACTTGCCTTGCAAATGAAGCAAATTTGGGGTTTTCCACATGTGGTCTTGGTATGACCAGGTTCCCCACAACAGGTGCAAATCGTATCAGCATAGTTCAATTGAGCCATAGGCACCATGCTTGATTCAGGGGCAGCAGTTTCCTTACCCTTTTTCTTAGGGAATTTTTTTGTTGTACTTTTACCCCTTCCGAAATCACCAACTTGGTTCTGCTGGTTGGGTGGAGCAACCCACTGGTTAGGCTGCATAGCAAAAGCTGGTGGTGGATATGCAGGGAAAGGACCTCCAAACCCCCATGGAGGCATGTTGGGAGGCATGAATCCTCCAAAAGGTGGAAAAGGATATGGAGCTTGACCTTGATTAAACTCAAACCCTTGTGGTTGCACCTGCTGCTGTTGCATCCATGGTTCACCACGTCCAGTACCTCTACCCCTTCTCCTACCACGATCAGACATTGCCTCAGACCCAGCAGATGAAACCTCCTCCTCAACCAAGCAAAACAAACCAGAACTATCAGGAGGCAGAGGTGGCGGCGGCTGGGGAGGAACAGAAACCCTAGCTGGTCCTCCTTCCTCACCCACCCTTTTATGCACCCAGAGAGGTTTGGTGGGATGCTGTGGAATATTCCACAGCTGGTGGAAGAAAGGCTCCACCTCTTCTTCCCACCTAAAGCCCACCATACTTCCTTTGTCACATGGGCCAGAAAGTACCCCAGCAACACCTTGTAACGGTTCCTTCAGCAACCACTTTGAGCTTCTGCCACCATTTCCTCTAGTGTCCTCTCTAACAACATCACATGGTGACTGAACACCATCAGCATAGATGCCGCCTTGCGATCCCTCCTCGAGCCATTTTCTGAGGGAATAGGATCCCACATTGGAGGCATTCGCTTGTTTGCCCTTTGCAGAGCTACAGACAAAGGAGACAGCTCCCTCCGAGCTCTGCCCTTCCATTGCGGCCCCAATTTCTCTTCTACCTGACCACCTGCGAGCTTCACCTCTTCTCCGGCTTGCAAAGTGAGTACTGCACACTTCCTCTGAGCAGGTAGAGCTAGAACCAGAAGTCCCTTCTGAGGTAGTTTCTTCCGCTCCAGCATCAAAGGGGATTGGCCCAAAAGAGCCAATGCAGAGCTCAAACTTAGATGCTCTGCTAGCTGATTTTGAGGAATTGGCAATCGCCTGCTCCTGTGTCTCCGGGAACCCCAAGCCAGGAACCCTAGGTGTGCCCGAACAAACCATATCAGATTGATACTGCTCACCTTCTTCTTCGGCGAATTCCTCAAGCCCCCTCTTCTCCACTGTCCTCTCATGCTCTTCCTCTGCAACAATCGCCAGCGTGAGACGGCGAGCGGTGGTGGATCTGAGCCGGAGATGCTTGCAGATAGGCGGAGCCCTCGATAATGTCTGTGTCGGAGCGGGCTGGGGAATAAGTACATCGGAGCTCCGCCTCTGCTCGAGAATCGAGGCGAGTCCGGTGCGACCCGGCGTGCGAGTCGCAACAGTACCCACACACCCAGGCGGCCCGACACAACCCGTTTCCGGCGGCGATTCCCAGTTCATCGGCTCCTCCCATGGCAGCCACCTCCTCAGCAGCGGAGGATCCTTTGCTCGACGCTGTCCACTGAAGCAGCACGAAGGAACAAAAGGACACCGTCGAATCCTCCATTCCTCGCTTCCGATCGGCGGCAGCGCCTCAGCTGCCCGTGGCTGGGCCTCTAGGGACCGCGCGCCCCTCAGAACCGAGGGATTCCTTTGCCAGCACTGCCCTCCACAAGCCGCGCCCGCAGGAAACGAAGCAACCAAACGGGATCCACAGGAGGGATCTCCGGTCTCCACCCCAACGGCTCCACCATCAGGATCTGCTCCTCCGGTGATGCCCCCCTCTGGATCCATCAGGAGGGATCTCCGGTCTCCACCCCAACGGAAGTAGAGGCGGATCATTAGGATCATTAGGATCTGCCCCCCTCTGGGACGTTTTATATTGGTATAGCTGCTTTGATCGACGTGCATCTGATTGTCCAATCCTTCCGATGCATGAGAGCTATGTCTGGGTGTGCCAATGTGGATGGCTAGATGCGGAAGATGGACGCGGGTATGCTTTGTTTTGTGTCACCTCTTCTGATCACTGGACCATGATGGCGCGTGCCTGCCTCGCCCGTCTATTATTTCAGTAAGAAAATTGGAATAGAGGGCAACATAAAATATAGAAGTTATATTTGTAAGAATCATATATTTTTCATATTAAATATTTAAGTTTTAATCAGAAGTAATACGGTTTTAGGGCAGTACTGGTTACACAATAGGTTTGAATTTGCTTCAAGCTTGGACCTTCAAGTGTATATCTTCTAATTATGACATGTCAATCCTGAATACAAGTCCAAATTTACCAAAAAAAACAAAGGTAATGAAGAAATTAGGAATCAATTAAGTTGACACAGATTCTCAGAATACAAGCCATGGTGTGCTAGCTTAGATGGTTGCATCAAGTTAGAACATACCTATGACAATCTTAAAGCCTTTGTTTTGGGTGGAAGTAGGTCTATATATAGTAAAGATAAACAGTTTCAGGTTTCATTATGGAGTCACAAAGCCAAATACTGTAACAAAAAGTAGGGTTCACAGTTGATGGCACACAATCTATTTTTTAAAGTGACACTCGTTTGGACTTCAAGCGCAGAGTAATGCATGAAAAGAAGTTTTTCCCACAGGGGTGACTCGGGGTTTATATCGAACTCTCGGAGAAGATTGAGGTGGTTCTTTTTCTTCACACTTTTTTTGAGGGACTTTTTCTTCACACTTCTAGCAATCTGCAACAGCAAACAAACATCTTTGCATCCCCAACTAACTGTGGTGGTTGTCAGACACCAATAACTTGCAAGTTTACAAAATCAAAATAAAACATAGTAAGTAACCAAAGTTTTTGTGTTTTTCAAGTTTAACAATACCAAGTAAAACAGTATAAAAGTAATGAGAAAACTTTCTTATGTCTAAAAGTTGGATCCGGAATCATGGTTCACTTGATCTCCCTCTCTCATAAATATGGTGGTAATAAAGCATAAACAAAAAATTATGAGCATGCAAACACATAAGATGTCAATAGAGCCAACAACAACAAAATCAATTCACTAATAATAATATTTTGATAAGGAAGTCCACCTCAAATAAAATTTAAGAATTAACAGAGTATTACCTTAAGCGCCAAGTATATCTCATATCTCATACACAAACCTCATATCTCATACACACCAAGCATCTTCCTATCAATGTTTTTTGATTACTAGCATCAACCTTCATAATTCTACAACTCAAATACAAATCCCTATTTTTTAGCAAATCTGCCCGATCATTGTTTTTGGTGTTTCCGAGTAGGTAAAGGAGCATTTGTTTGTACTAAAGCATGTAAAGCTATTACCTCTTCCTAGTTACTACAAACCTTTTCCTAGTTCTAGGTTGACTTCAGGTTTTCGATTTGCATCGTGCCGTGCATATGAGATTGTATGTATTGCACGTGAGTGTGTAATTGCACATTTTTTTAAGTCACAAGGGAATTGCATCTCAATATTGTCGATGGTATGATACTTTTTATGGAATATGATCTAGAAAAGGTTGAAGTTACTTTTGTGTATCTTCGAGCAACTTTCAGGCTTCAAAATAAATTTTAATAAGAGCGAATTTTTCTGTTTTGGAAAGGCGAAGGATGAGGAACACCAATATAAGCATATTTTGGGGTGTGAGTTGGGTTCCTTACATGTTCGGTATCTTGGAATTCCTATCCATCATAGAAAGCTCTGTAATGCTGAATGGAATCCGATTGAGAGTAGATTTGTTTCAAAACTTGGATGGCAAAGCAATCTTCTCTCATATGGGGACCATTTAGTACTTATCAATTTGGTTCTAACCAGCCTACCTATGTTTATGCTTTCATTTCTTGAAATACCTGTTGGGTTAAGAAAGCGTTTAGACTTTTTCCGATCAAGATTTTTTTGGCAATCTCATAAAACTAAGAAGAAATATCGTTTAACTAAATGGAGTATCATTTGTAGACCTAAGGACCAATGCGGGTTAGTGTTGAGGTACTAGAATTAAAAAATATATGTTTACATAGCAAATGGCTATTTAAACTTTTAACAGAGGAAGGTATATGGCAAGAGCTGCTTCATAACAAGTATATAAATATAAAACGTTGTCACAAGTACAAGAAAAACTGACGGCCTCACCTTTTTGGAAAGGACTAATGCGGGTTAAAAATGAGTTCTTTAGTAGAGGACATTTCAACATTGTTAATGGGATGACAGTTCATTTTTTAGAGGATGTTTGATTAGGAGATAATTCTCTTGCCGATCAATATCCGTCATTATATAACATCATACAAAGGAAAAAAAATGTCCTCGTTGCGAATGTTCTCTCACATAATCGCTGAATATTGAATTTAGACAGATTTTGAATGGTAATAAATGGAATGGGTTGGTTGCATTTGTGCCAAAGATTAATGGCGGTTAACCTATCCGACCAGCCAGATAAGTTTATTTGGAAGTTAACAAAATCCGGTTGTTTTACTGTTAAATCTACGTACCACGATTTAATGAGCGAGGATGCACAGTTCTTACACAAATATCCATGTAAACTAAAACTTCCTCTTAAGATTAAGATTTTTATGTGGTTCCTTCGTGGCAAAGGATAACCTAGTCAAACGTAAATGAAAGAGATGTAGCAAATATTGTTGTGACTCATCGGAGACGGTTCAACACATGTTCATCTCTTGTCCTTTTGTTCTTATTATCTGGCATATGATATACTCCCTCCATCCCAATATGTAAGGCGTGTAAGCCCTGGACATTTTTCTCAAAATGTAAGGCGTATTAGCTAATTTTGGTTGATTCTTCCCATTTTGCCCTTCGTACATGCACCCGCAGCGGAATTGTTGCTCAGGTAATTACGGCCATCATGGCAGGATTGGTTTCTAAAAAAACTTGATGTTATGCCTATAGAACAAGCGGTGCGTAGCTTCCAAAACAAGAGAAATCTCCAATCTCAGCTAATGGCGAAGATGCCTGCGCGGTCGGACTGGCTCGCACATCTGAACAACGACGAGCTGGTGGCGTACGTTGGCGACGACGATGTTGAACTCTCGCCGAGTGTCCGCGACGGCGTTCGTGTCTCGCCGAAGCACAGCGGCGGCATGGATGTCCTACCGGTGCTCCGCGACGACGTCAACGTCTCACCCCACGACAACGTCGACGTCTCGCCGCTGCTCCACGACGACGTCGACGTCTTACCGCTGCTCGCCGACGACGTCTACGTCTCGCCGGTGCTCCGCGATGATGTCGACGTCTTGCCGCTGCTCCGCGACGATGTCGATGTCTCGCCGCTGCTCCGCGACGATGTCGGCGTCTCGCAGGAGCTGCATAACGGCATGGAAGATTTTCTGGATTCTGTCGAGCAGGCACCATGGTATGCGCCCGACACCTACGAGGCCGATACACAGGTCCCGGATTCCCTCGAAGATTTCGAAGTTGACATTCTTGCAGGAGAGAGAATCAATTAGGGAATTGCAATTAATTGTCTATTGATTACCTATCCCACAAATTGCTCTCAGGTGCATGGCGCTCAGATCATGCAAGGGCAAATTAGTCCAAAACGGCTTACGCTAATTTTCGTGCACAATTGCTTACACGCCTTACATATTGGGATGGAGAGAGTACTTCATATATAATTTACCCCCACCAACTAATATTACTAATATGTTTGGTAATTGGTTAAATGGGATCCCCAAGGATGATAAGGCTAGAATACGTATTGGTGCTTTATGTTGGTTTATATGGATATGTTGAAATAATATTATCTTTAACAAGCAAAAGGATACACATTTTTTCAGGTTATTCAACTGGCTGCGTACTGAATCATCCTACCTCCTCCCGGTGGATCAGCAGGAGCATATGGCTATTGGATGCAACCGACTAATGACGGTTGCTCAGAACTTATTTTTCCAAGTGGATGACGGTATATTAATAGAATTGAAAATATATAGCGTTTTGTTGCTTCTTATTTTTAGATTGTTGATATATGTCTTAATCCTTGCTGATCCATAATTCTATTAAAGATCTAAATACTTTAATAAAAAAGCTATGTGCATCGCTCGATGTAGGGACTGAAGCTATGCTCCTATTTCAAAAAAGGAAAAAAACAGATCAGAAATTATAGTTTTACACCTTTCCTATTTTTCAGCTAGCTGAAAACGCAATTGGCTTCAAGTCAGATCGCTGGCCGCTCATTTATGAACAGCGGCACGAATCTTGTCGCTAGCTCGCCCGTTGTCTCGCCTCTTCGGTGGTTCCGGTTTTTATTTTCCTTTTGGTTTTCTTCAGTCCGGTTCGTTTTATTAGTCCGGTTTTGAATTTCGGGGTCCGTGCTCATTTGTCTGTAGCTAACTAGCTATTCCCGTTGTGTTTGTCAGGAGAGAGAGAGAGGGGGGAGGGAGGGAGAGAGGGAGGGAGGGAGGGAGAGAGAGAGTCGGGGAGAGAGAGAGAGAGTCGGGGAGGCGTTGGCCCGTCCGCCTCCTCCCTGCCGTTTTGGTTTTTAGGGACGGTGATTTCTATCGGGGTGGTGGTGGGGATCTCCGACGAGGAGGGGCTGGAGGAGGGGATTCTATGAAGGGCACCGGAGTGAGGATTCGGGAGGTGTTGGGCCGTCCCCTCCTCCCCGCCATCTTTTTGTGTTTTGGCCGGTGATTTCTGTCGGAGATGGGTATGCGTGGAGCGCGTGGAGCTGGGTTCC
This sequence comes from Dactylis glomerata, assembly GCA_007115705.1. Classification (NCBI taxonomy): domain Eukaryota; kingdom Viridiplantae; phylum Streptophyta; class Magnoliopsida; order Poales; family Poaceae; genus Dactylis; species Dactylis glomerata. The sequence goes on from QXEO01000383.1 coordinate 1,713,677, forward strand.
TCCATGGCGAAGCTTCAATCGAGCGATGACGCCGAGGCGGTAGGGTGTTGATTCTCCGTCGGAACTGGTATGTTTCATCTCCCTTGATTTGCATGTCTATGTGCTAGCAGTAGCAGATCCCTGTATATGTCGTTGCAACTGGGTGATGCTCAATAGAGAAATTATGCGCTGCGTTGCTTACGATTTTTGCAATTTTTCTATGGTCGATTCCTCTTTTGTTGGATGCTTGTTTACTAGCGGAGGGCTGCGGTCATGGTTACTGGCCAGAAGCATAGGCGATGTGCTCTTTTCCCAAACCAGCAGCCTTTTAGGATGGTGGAGGAGGTTCTCAGCACAGGGAGGCGGTCCTCGCTGTTAGGCTGAGCATGCTCGTTTGTGTGTTGAAGGGAGGATGGTATGCTCGTTTGTGTGTGTGTGTGTGTGTGGAGAAGACGGATATAACAGAGAAATACCTGATTTGTATGTCAGTTAGCTACAGTATAGGTCTGATTTAGTCATCAGTTAGCAAGTAGTTAGTCGCAACAGGTAATGTTTCTAATTTGGAATGCACATACTCCTACAATATCTTGCTATCAAGAACAGAGTACGCTCATTCCTTTTTTTGGTCTGCTAATGGAATATTTAGTAGTGTGAGGTTTTCCCGTTAGCCGCATGGTTTTAAGAACAAGGTGTGCTGCCTCCTTTTGAATTTTCATTGTTCACGGATCGTGTGCAAGGTTTTTAGTCTTTTTCCTAGTACTAGGCTGCGGGTGGAAGAAACATTGAATCTAGATGTTGAAATTCAGTTATAAGCAACTAATGGTGTGTGTAGGCAATCATCTGATTCAGAATCTGTCTGCCATACTGAATCCCCATGCAGTGAATAGTATGAATCTACTCAGGTCTTTTTTGGTGATGTTCTTTTTAGTGGTGGGGGTGTTTTTAGTGGAGGTTGACGATCTGGTCATAAGGAGGTGCAAATTCTTTTTCTGAATCACAAAATAGTGTCACATCTGCAATTCTCTTAGGGAGTCTGTAACCATCAGCTAGCTAATTTTTGTTGCAATTTTTCTGGAGTGCGTGTTTTCTGTTGCCAGCAGCTCAGTACTAGTTTAATCATATTTTTAATATTTGTTTTACTTTTTTGTGTGTAGGTTTTGCAGGAAGGGACAACATGTCCATGCTCATTGGGGTGATGTGTCGTAATGCGAATCATCAAGTGCTGATAGCCACGACGGACTAAGCTCACCTAGTGATGATGCAGTTACTGTCTTTTCCTTTTTTCCGCATATTTTCTGTCATTTGTTTTCCTGTCAAACAACCTTGTAACCCTAGGATTCCAGTTGGCGATGGTGAAACCACTTTTCGTTAAAACATTCGACTACCCAAAATACCCCTAAGAAAAAAAATAGCTATTTGCATCTATCGGAAAACATCACGGTATTAAATCAAGGCATTCAATCTCAATTAATACTAATATCTTGGCTATTATGCTCTTGCAGCGTGATCTAGGCATACAAGGATTGGGCAAATATCTTTCCGTTAAATCGTTTGGTTACCAATTTAGTCGTCCTGATTAATTAGAGGAGGCAATCATCTATTGTGCGCCCAGTTGTCAACAACAGCGCATGCAGCCTAATTAATCACTCTAATTAATGTTAAATTTTGCCTAATAATTTGGTATCTTTTCAAATCCACTAATAGCGTAATAATTCGGTATAAAGGGAGTATCTAAAAATAACTCTGTGTTTGGTCGTCGACCAACACATTAATGCCTGCGTCAAACCATCCTCCGTATCAAATCTCACAGGTCCTCTCATCATTAATCCCATTTCAAAGTCGCGTCCTCCACACCAGCTGACCACGTGCCTTGCTAGACATGCACCAGCGGCGGCGGCAACGAAGCCCGCCTTCTGATTCGGCGTCAAGGCCGTGGAAGCTGGGCGCGCCGAGGGTGCCATGGACGGAAAGCTGGACGGAAGGTCTTGGCTGTGCGTGCCACTGTGGGACTTCTCCGAGGAGCTCTGCGCGGTGGAGTTAGCTGGTACAAGCACGTCAGCGAGTATGTCCATCTGCGGGGCTCGCCTTGGCAAGAGGACCCTCTCCTTGGTCTTCTCCAAGAAACAATCTGGGAAGCCCATCTAGGTTTGCTTTCATCCGGTGCGGTGCACCCGCCTCTCAAGGCCCTCCTTCATCTCCTCTCTTTCTTTCTCTGGCACGTACGTGTGTATATCCTGCTGCTCCTTTGCGACCTTGCTGGCGTGCTAGCTTTCTGAAATCTCTAATCCTTCGATACAGGAACAGAGAACAGCCGTTCTTGGCCGGGAATGGATGCAGGACAGCGGCGGGGAGGGTCTGGACTCTGGACACGCGAATGGGTCCATGGAAGCGCCGGATTGCCAGCTCACATCTTTACTATTAAAGCGAACCTGTGATCATGGGTGGTACGTCGTGCCAGTTTTACATTTTACTCTCCCAAAATTTGGAAATAAACCCGCAGTCTACAATCTATGGATGAAACGTTTTTCTATGGGTGAAACACTGCAGCCGCTGCCTCCACAGGCCAATCAGGCCGCTGCCTCCGTGATCACACGCCGCTGGGTAAAATATTTATAACGCATAATATGAAAATTACAACATAAGAGAAAGCACAAGCATGATAAATATTTGGATCGATGTTGTTTCTATGTATTATACAAGTTATTTCATGGAAACTCAAAAATCATGGGATATGTGATACATGAAGAGAGGAGGTTTGACAAAGTTGTCAAAAATATTGGCGCACAACGGCAAGTGATAAGTTGTTAGATTATGGAGACCATAAAGTATAGTGACAATGTTGGTGAAATGACTATAACGCATACTGACTACAAAGCACAGTAGCATTGCTGGTGAAAAACTATAAGGATGTAGCAACGCATAGGTATTCAACTAGAGAATATTGAAAAGAAAAATTGAAAGACAAAACGGAAAAAAGAAGGAAATCCGCTGCAACGCGCGGGCATTTAGCTAGTTTCTTTATTTTCTGTGTTCAATGATTTCTCAGTCTTTATTCATTATCAAGTTCTCATTCTCAGTATGTTTAGCCAAAAGTTTTCTCAATCTTCATTATGTTTTTGTGTATCATTCTCATTTTTTTCTCATAATTTTGTTCTCTTCTTTCTAAATCTCAGTTTCTCATTTTATTTTGTCCTCTTCTTTCTAACTCATTGTCATTTCTTTCCTAATTATTTTATTCTCATTTATTCTTTAACTCTTTGTCTTGTTTCTTTGACTCTTTCTTCAGTCTTAGATTAGTTAATCATTTTTTGACATTTACCTTAGTTTCTTTCTGATTTTAGTCTTTTATTTTCTTAGTATTTCTCATTTATTCCGTTTCTCTGTCTTATTCTCAGTTTCTTTGTCATATTCTCAGTTTCTTATTCTTCATTCTTCATTCTCTTTCTTATCCTCTCTGTTTTCAGTCTTATTTTCTATATCCCTCTTTCTTCCCTTTGTATTCAGTCTTATTATCTTCTAAAGTATCTCATTCTTTATTCTTTCAGTTTAGCAAATATTTGCTCAGTCTTATTTCTTCAGTTTTTTTTCAATCTTATTTGCTTATTCAGTCTTCTATCAGTCCTATTTTCAGTGGTAAGTATTCTTCAGATCTTAGTCTTTCTATAAGTTGCATTTGCTCAGTCATTCAGTTTTCAGTCTCGGTCTTCACTCTCAATTTTTCTTCAGCCATCTTTGTTTCTCGTTAGTTATTGTTCTTCTTCAGTTGTATCATTTTTTATTTGATTTCTCTTTGGTTATTATTTGATTATTTCACTTATTATTGGTTCTTCTTTCTTGGTTTTCATTATATATGTTCTCATTCTCAGTATGGTGTTAGCTCTCTGTCACTTTTTCTTCAGTGTTCTTATTGTCTTCTTCTATCTTATTATTCAGTTATATCATTTCTTTTTATTTTCCTCTCATTTAATTTTAATTTATCATTACTCTGTCTCTGCTTCATGGTCTTAGTTCTGGCTTCACTCTTTTACTAGTAATTCATTCTCTGTCATTTGTTCTTGTTCTCGGTTGTGTGATTCTTTCTTCAGTGTCAATCTTTTCTTCTTTCTTCTACCTCTTTAGTTATCTTGATTGGTTCTATGCTCAGTGTCTTAGCCTAAGTCATTCAGTTTCTGTTCTTAAGCTTTTGTGCACCGCATGTATCTAATCGCATGAATCAGTAGCATAGAATGAAGAAAATACCTATATCTTTGCGTGAGGAGGAAGAAGAGAACACAACGAGGAGGCATTTGATAGATTGGGCCAAGAAATGTAAGGCCCAAAAATGATGAGGCACGTGATATTCATGACGTGAATGAAGGCTGGAGTTTTTAAGGAGCTGATGAAGATAGTCTGGATTGAAAAATAAACCGGACAAAAAAAACCAGACGCAATCAACTGACAACAAATTATCGGAATGAATAATGAAACATGACCATTGAAGAGATCAGTAACACCAATACAAAAAATCTGACTTGAGGCGAATTGTGTTTTCAGCTAGATTTCTAGTTGTTAGGTCGATCGAAAACTGCCACGTTCTACTACATGTCATGGCAAAGGCTGAAAGGGTACACGCCCTGATCTAGCCCGAGCTAAGCAAGGAACCAAATGCAAAACGACCAAAGCCAACCTCGTTAGCTCCGTCCCCTAGCCTTCTTCCGATCCCTGAACCTATCTAAGAAGACGCCTCAACGTTGCCGGCCAGAACGGAGCACACCATGAGCTGGTGGGAGCTGCCAGCCGATCTTGTATCGGGGATCGCCGACAGAATCACCGACCACGCAGACCTCGCGCGCTTCCGCTCGGTGTGCCCATCGTGGCGCGCGGCCTCCGCGGCCCACGCCGCCCGCCGCCGCGCCCCACTGCTTCTCGTGCCCTGCCAACTCTCCAGCGACGTCAACTGCAGTCTTTGGTCCCTCGCCGACGACAGAATCGTGGAGATCCCCGTCCCCGCCGCGCGCGGCTGGACGCTCGGCGTGGCCCCTCACGACCTCTCGGCCAAGCTGCTGCACCCCGTCACCGGCGCGTCGGAGAGCCTGCCGGCGCTGCCGCCGTCGTTCCGCGACGACGATCGGAAGATCATCCGTGACATGGCGTGGGATCGGTCGCCGGACGCCATCATGGTCTCGCCGGGAAAGGGCGGCTTCTTCTGCCGCCTCCGGCCGTGTGGCGGCGGATCGTGGAGCCCGATCGACGGGTGCTTGCAGGACGCTGGTGGCCATGTCACCAGCATCACCTACTGGCTACTGCGACGGCATGTTCTACCTCCTCGACGGGAGCGCCCGCAGGGTCATGGCCGTGGACGGCGCAACCTTCGCTGTCGCCGCCGTCATCGAGCCGCCGGACATGGTTTTGCCACCCCACTTGTGGCTCGAACCAAACTCCACCCTCATCGCCTCGCCCGGCGAGCTCCTTCTGATCGTGAGGACGAGCCTTCTTTTTGAAGTAGTCTATCACAGCTCGGAGGGCTTTGTCAAGATCTTCCGCGCGGACGTCCGGAGCCCCGCGGCCGCGTGGTCGGAGGTCACCGACGGCAGCGGCATCGGCGACGGCGCCGTGTTCGTGGACCACTGCCGTGGGTTTTGCGTTGAGGCCAGCGGGGTCAACGGGTTGAGGAGGAACTGCATGTACGTGGCCAGAGGGTACGAGGTGGTCGACGACGACTACGGGATGGACGTCTACGCGAAGTTCACCGTCTCCGTGCTCGACCTCGCCGACCGTACAACCGAGAATCTCGGGTACGGGACCTGAGGAAGTTCCGGGACGGTTGTGGGCTCTGGCAGTGGCCTTCTTGGTTCATGACAAATTTGCATTGATCCAAATATAGATAAGTGCTTTGGTCGGAGGAAATATAGGTTTCGGGAATTATTAGAGCTGTTCAAGTTTAATTTGCAATACTTCAAACGTGTTTCTGTTTCCATGTTTTTTAATCCTACTTTGAGATGCAAGTGTTTGTCAAAACGCGTCAACGGAGCGCGGTGTCTGTCCCCTAAGAGCTTCAATAGTCTCTGCATATTTTAGCGCAGCGACTGCGCTATAAATATATACCGCACGATGGTGTCGGATTTTTCTTTATTGGAGGCGCAAAATTACATAAATATATACCGCACGTGGTGTCGGATTTTTCTTTATTGGAGGCGCAAAATTACAGCACGAGCGCGGAGGCAAAAAAATGCTTCTCCACTGGGCGCTGCAAAGTAGAGCACGCTGCGCCGGCGCAAACAACATTCACACACTTATATGTATTCATTAAGATCAAATAAATCTATACCTAATAATAAAAGCGGTAAGGTTTTCGTCGTCAACCACTTTTTTTGGATTGTTTTGCCCTTCCACAAAATATCTATTACCCCAGTGCCACCGGTTAAAATTCTGTGTTTGCGCCTTCGTCATACGTGGTCCGTCGCGTTTGTTTTCCCACACATTGTTCAGAGTCCTAGCTCGAGTCATCGTAGTCCAATATAAATCTTAATCTTAAACGGACCAAAAGTCCTCCCCCAGCACGTCCCACTCTTCGAGTATAAAATATCCGCAACTCCACCTATCCTCTCCTTTACGGCTTGATGCAGCTGGCAATGCGTCCTTGCCTTAAATTTGAGATTTCTTTTGCGTTTCGCCGGATGACGGCACGGCGGTGATATAGACATACGACAGTCGAAGGCCTCGCGTGCCGGCCGTCTGGACAGCAGCAACAATAGCGCGCCCGGTCCTGGTTCTACGGTGGAGCGGCCTGCTCTCCCTCGCTGGCGATATCCCGGCGCAGCTCCCGGCGGTGTCCAGTACATACAACAGCGGCAGCCCTCAGGCCTCAGCCCCGTTGCCGCTGCTCCCAGTGAAAGCGGTGCTCAATGCGAACGGCAGTCTTATGCTTCTGACGTTGCTCTCTCCGGCGATTACTTGCACAATGGCTTTGGTTCTTCAGTTAAGTTCATGAGTAGCATGTAGGCATGTACGAGGGGCCGGAGGGCAGGGAGAAGGGTTTGGGCTAGCACGACGAGAGGCTCGCCGGTACGATGATCAGTGTGTTCAAAACCTCCGGGTGCGCGGCCACTTCCATGATTGCCAAGGCGGCAAGGCCCAAGGCTCATGTTGAGGTAGCTAACTGCTTCCATCAGATGAGATATGTTGCCTCTTTCGTACGCTGACTACGTAGGTAGTCATGTGTATGTCAGAGCAAATAAGTATTTCTGCGGAGTGCACCTAGGAAGATACAATTGCTTGTATCTCATGTCGGTGAAACCATGTGGGAGGTTTCCAAGGGCGTGACAACACCGAGCCACTCCGCACCGGCTGACGATCTCTGCCACAAGTGTGACATCCTTGTCGATGGGATGATGGCGATGAGGTTGAATTTTCTGGATGTGATTCCGAGCTCCAATTCCGCATGCCCTGTTGGAAGGGTTTCATGCAGCCCACACCCATCCAGGTGTAGGCTCCTCTCATGCTTTCTCCGACTCTAAGCATGGCAGATCGGCATCGCGTGCACCTGCTCTGAAACCTGTTATTCGCGTTGTCACTCATCATGGTGACGCTGTATGAGGAGATGATAATGTCAGGAAGACTATGGTGTTCGAGTTGTCACTCATTACGGTGACGACTTGAAAATATTTTCACAAAGAAGACAACTTAAACCACAACGATTGCATGTATGTATGTAACGGACTTGATGAACAATGTTGTGGTTTTTTACGGTGTGCTAACAGACTTTATGCTAATTCACATATAAAATATCCACCTCACACATGGTCTGAGAAAGATGAAGTTAGTGAATTGTTATTTTTGTAGGTAACTTTGTTCATGATTTTAATACTGTTGAGTCCAATAGCATGTCAAAACGTAGTTCCACCTTGCAGCAAGTACAAGTGGGTGAGCGGAGGAGAGGTAGCCACCACCGTATCCGGACGGAGTTGTGCAAAGGTCCTCCTCCAGTCAAGACACCGTGACACGGCGGGTTTTTTGTGGAAAGAGAGCCCAAGTGTGGGGGTGGGAGGATGGAGTATCACAATGGTGTGTACGGACGGGTGGGAGGGAGTAAGATTCATTCATTCTTATTCGTTCAATGTCGGTTGAATTTTATTTGATTTGTCAAAAAGCCCTCGAAATTGTGGATGGTTGAGTGGATGATCGATTGGGTGAGATGACGATTGTGGTGCACCGCTCGTGTATAAGGTGACTTGGCAGAAGCAATGAGAAGAAGAGATATGGGCAGGTGATGCACATAAATATAAAGACACACTAGAACTGTCTTTCTCCTTACGTAGATTTTTCTCACCCATTGCAACGCACGGGCATTTTGCTAGTTTTAATAAATCACAAATAAATCCGGTAGTTATTATTACAACACAAGCAAATAATACAACAAGTATATCAAATTGTTCACAATAACTACAACAAGTTATGGATCAACAATACAACAAATATGCAACTTAAAAGTAGTCACTATTGTTGTCCATTCCATTTACACCATTCTTTCATGAGATTTTTTTGAAGCTCATCATGTGTTTCGTTGGAACGAATGCAATGATACGAGGCAATAAAACATGCCACCCTATGTGAGGACCTCGTCACTTGCACATGAACCCCCATCAATTTATAGTGGGTATGATTCACATTATTCCCACGATCATCCTCTATAATTAGGTTATGCATCATGACACAAGCAGTCATGATATACCAAAGGCACTCTTAGTTCCCAGATACGGATGCCTGATGGCGCGGTGATGATGGTGTGAAAGCTTCTTCTTTAATACACGGCAACGGCGACAGAAAACTTCTGTGCCAAGTTGACGTGGGAATATGTAGTAAATGACCGGCCAGTTGGAAAATCCCAAGAGAAGGTTTGATAAATATAGTAGCAAGTTTTCCCTCAGTTATGAAACCAAGGTTATCAATCCAGTAGGAGGATGAATACGACTGAAGGTGATGCCCACTAGCTTCGCAATAGCTTCGGACAATTTATAGGGCGCCTCATCCAAGCTTTGCTTTGCGAGCGGCAACGTGGAACCTGCACACAACACAACTAAATACTTTGTTCCCAACTTATGATGAGGTTGTCAATCTCACCGGTTTGCTTGAAACAAAGGGTATGAGCATATCGAGTGGAAAGCAATAGTAATATGCGAGTAAAGTAAACAGTGCGAGTAAAGTAAACAGGTGATAGCAATATAAAGGAAATAAGACCAGGGTCCACAGTTCACTAGCGGTGTCTCTCTATAAGATAAAATAACACATGCTGGGTAAACAAATTACAGTTGGGCAATCGATAGAATAAAGACAACATGCATATGTCGAGAGGATCACTATGAGATTTACTCTGGGCATTACAACAAGATACATAGACCGCCATCCAACTGCATCTATGACTAATAATCCACTTGTGGCAAATTAATCCGAGAACTCCACAAGTATTAAGTTGCGAACAACAGATAATTGCATTAAGAAAAGTGTGTAATGTAAACAAAGCATATGCCCTTGAGCATATGAATGTTGTTTTACCCTAGTAGCAATAGCACATCTATAACCTTAGAGGTTTCTGTCACTCCCCCAGATTAAATAGAGGCATGAACCCACTATCGAGCATAAATACCCCCTTTTAGACTCACTAGCAACTATTTGGCCAAGATAGCTACTAACAATGGAGAGCATGCAAGATCATAAACAACATAGAGATAACATAAGATAATATTCAGCACATCAACTCAATCATAACACCAATATTATTCGGATCCCAACAAATACAATATGTAGAATTACATAACGGTAGTCTCGATCATGTAAGGCAGCTCACGAGATCTAAACATGAAGCACATGGTAGAGAAGACAACCATCTAGCTACTGCTATGGACCCATAGTCCAAGGTAGACTACTCACTCATCACGCCGGAGGCAAGCATGGCGATGAAGAAGACCTCCGGTGGTGATTCTTCTCTCCGGTAGGGTGCCGGGAAGAGCTTCTGGACCCTCCTGATCTCTGGGTCGACGGCGGCGGCGGATCGCGATGTGTTCTAGCAAAGTGATCAGGTGTTTAGGTTTTTCCCATCGGGGGGTCTTTATAGGCGAAGAGGCGTCGTCAGAAGTGGTCCTGGTGGGGCTCACCACAGGGAGGCGCGGGCCAGCCCCAGGCCACGCCCCCTGGTGGTGTGGCCCACCAGTGGCTCCTCTCCGTCTCCTCTTCGGTTCTCTGGAAGTTTCGGTAAATTTCTGGACGTCTGGCTTTTGTTTCATCCAATTCCAAGAATATTTCCTGTGTAACTTTTCTGAAACACAAAAACAGCAGAAAATAGGGAACTGGCACTGTGTCATCTCGTTAATAGGTTAGTTCCAGAAAATGCATAAAAATGCCACAAAGTGTAACAAAACACTAAGCAAATGGTGTAAAAATAAGCATGGAGCATCAAAAATTATGGATACGTTGGAGACGTATCAGCATCCCCAAGCTTAACGCCTGCTCATCCTCGAGTAGGTAAGTGATAACAAAGGAAATAATTTTTGAGGTGACATGCACCTACACAATCTTGATCATCTCTGTAAGCGTTGTGCGCTGGGATCAAAAGAACTTAAAACATGGGCATGAAAGATATAATCTTGATAGAAGAAACTTAGCAACCATGTTATAACATGAAAATGAACACAAATGAAAGATCATGAAAATAAAATAATAAAAGTCAAACGTGTGTTCAAATCATAAGGAAAAACATACAAATGGTTTTCAGCTTGTCCTTCATGGAGTAGCAAAACATAAATGCATATGACACCTTCAAGTTTAAGAGGGCGACTAGATACAAGTAATTTAAGAATAAATGAAACCAACAATATGAATCAATCAATAAAAACTTTGGGACAATGCACATTATACTCAGAATAACAACTATGCTCTCTTAATGGTGCATAAAGGTAGAAGGTGATGACTCAACATAAAAGTAAAAGAAGGGCCCTTCGCGGAGGGAAGCAGTGATTGTAAGTTTTATAAACCTTCAAAAATTATGGTACTTACCGGCTTTGAGCTCTCATTGCCCCCATCATAAGCATCTTGAATGGTTAAAGTTAATGCGAATACACTTATGTTGCATATGCTTGACAAATCATAAGTTGAAAACCTCGTGTCCCGTGAAATACGAATACCCAAACCTCATGCTACTCGACTTAGAGTCCCAAGCAAGCTCTTGTCATTGTAATTATATGTGTATCATCGAGAACCGCCAATGGCGTACCTCCTGCCCGATGACATGGAACAAGCCCACATCAAAATAACAAGATAAACAGACAATGAACACCTCGACATCTCTTTTATTTACCATTGATATAGCTTTTTATTTTGAGATGCATCGTCGAATGTCCACTATGGGCATGCTGTAAATTTCCACAATGAATGATGCATGGCTTAGATTAGCGGCCCAGGCGTTTCCCTAACACATATAAAAACTCCATGATCCCGCAAGATTCCCAACTTATTTCACATCGCGAGTATCCATAAATAAAAGATCACGATATCAACTCAAATAAAAGATAGTGCAATGTTGAAAGCTTGCCCCATGACGGTATGGCTGGGCTAATTCCCAACTTACAACTTTCAAGCATAACAACTCAACATAAGAGAGCCATAATGTCAAAATTTTAAAATGAGAAAAGTAAAGTGTGTCATCCGATTCGTGAGAGCTTTACTGACCAATTTTCGCATAATACCAAAAAGAGTTTAATTTGAAGGATAGATAAAAGCAAGTCAAATGTACTTTGGAATAGCAAATTGCTAATAGGTATGTATGGTGGATACTTTGGAATAACTTGGTTTTTAGGAGTTGGATGCATGAGTAGAGCTCATACTTAGTACAAAATGAGGGCTAGCAAAAGACTGGGAGCGACCAACTAAGAGAGCAATAACGGCCATAATCATGCATAGCGACAAAGCAACATTAAAAGAAGCATAAGATGGCATCAAAAGTCAAAATCTAAATGATCATAGAGGCAATGGCGACTTTGTATGAGTCTAACATGTGTGAGCATGCGTCAAGTCAACCCAAATAAAGCATCAAGGAGAAAACCAAAATAATGCTTCCAAATAATTAAAACAATGCATGATTTTTTCAAAGGCTCATTAAGCAATCTCAGTCATTTGAGACAAGTCATGCTACAGAAAAACCACTAAGCATGCTATCAAAAAGACATCAAGCATGACATGCAAAAGCCTAGGCCGCAGTCTACATAAGCTCCTTCTTGTACCACTTTTTTGCATAAAGCTTTTTCTCTTTTCCAACACCATTCAAACTTTTTATAACCAACTCTTTTGATGAAAACCAACATGGACCAGAGGTCAAAATACTCCTTAATAAAAAGATATAACAAGATCTGAACACAAATCAAGGCGAAAATCGAAAGCTAAACGCAGTTCTAGAAGAAGAGAACACTCATTGAAATTATAAGAATGAAAAACGGAGTGTTCTTGGCAAATGAAAAGCTAGGCAACTTCTCCAAAAGGAATTTGTTGGGGTCCAACCATTTATTGCAGCAAACTAAACTAAACTAAACTAAACTGAAAACTAAAAACAACCGATGCTCCCAAAAAAATGCATAATGCATGAAGCAATAAAAATATAGTGCCTTGAAAGGTGACCTGATTTTTGCCGATGAAGAAGGGGTGCCTCGGGGGCATCCCCAAGCTTTGACGCTTGTACATCTTGGATATTTCTTGGGATAACATGGGCATCTCCAAGCTTGAGCTTTCGTCAATTCTTCAACTCATCTCATCATTCTCCAATCCCTACACTTGAAAACTTCCTTCATACAAAACTAAACACAAATCTATTAGCAACATTAGTGTAAGCATAACATTGAATCAACCCTTTTTGCTTCAGGTTTCAACTCAAAACTACCACATATAAAGCATCTACTACTGTAGAAACTTCTCCAAAAGTTCTATGATCAAAAGAACTCAAAAAGAAAGCGATAAAGCGGCAAGCACAAATATTGGCAAAAATCTGTCAAAACAGAACAGCTGACAAAGGTCAAATTTTTAGAGGGTTTTCTGTTGCTCAAATCAAAAAGTGTTCAACTAATGAAAGTTTGGATATAACCTAGGGCATATGCACAAGAAATCGCAGGTCCAAAAGATATACAGAGAATTTTCACGAATATTTACAGTGCAGTACCAAAAACTGTTTCAGGACAGCAACATCCCCAAATCTTACCTCACTCAAATTAGAGGCTTCTCTTGGCACACAAACGAAATAAAAAGGATAAGGAGAGGTCATTACAGTAGTAATAACTTCCAAGACTCAAATAAAAGAAAAATAACTGAAAGTAAAAAACATTGGGTTATCTCCCAAGAGTGCTTTTCTTTAACGCCTTTGAGCTAGGAGCAGAAAGTGTGAATCAAGTAATATCAAGTGAATCATTAAGATCAACTGTAGAAGTCTTTTCAATAAGGCATTGTATTTCATCCACATAAGTTTTTGAAGACCCCTTGTGATCATGCTTTGGTTCACTCAAATCACTAAAAAGATTTTTGGGACAGATCCAATCAAAATTATTTTCAAAGGCTTCATACAATCCCAAGAGCTTGCTAGGTATAGGTATCTCAGTTCCCTCATTATTTGTACTAACAACCTTTATAGGGGAACCAAGCTTATTAAAACGCTTAAAAACTTTCCTAGCTTCAATGGCAACATCTCTAAATTCTATGCGCAAAGTTTCAAGGATAAAAGCTTTCTTTTCAGGATCCTCCATATCATGAAGCTTAAGAAACATGTATTGCATAAAAGGATTAAGGCTAGCAAACCTAGCTTCTAACATGTGAATTAAATAAGCAGAACCAACTTCATAACTAGGAGCAAGCTTAGCCAAAGACTTTTCCTCAACATCTTTATGCATACTAATATGATTAAAGAACTCCTCAATGTTACTTTTTCCAATAATGGAACCACTGCCTACTGAGAGGTCCTCCAAAACGTACTTAGAAAACAACATAATGAACTAAAAGTAAAGAAATAACAACTATAAAGGATACTTTTTTTGTATTTTTGATAAAACGATGCAAGTAAAAATAAAGTAAAAGCAAAACTTAAAACAAAGTAAAGGATGTGCGTGCGAAACTCCCCTTGCTGAAGTCTTCTTTTCTCCCCGGCAACGGCGCCAGAAAACTTGTTGATGGCGCGATAATGATGGTGTGAAAGCTTCTTCTTTAATACACGGCAACGGCGACAGAAAACTTCTGTGCCAAATTGACGTGGGAATATGTAGTAAATGACCGGCCAGTTGGAAAACCCCAAGAGAAGGTTTGATGAATATAGCAGCAAGTTTTCCCTCAGTTATGAAACCAAGGTTATCAATCTAGTAGGAGGATGAATACGATTGAAGGTGATGCCCACTAGCTTCGCGACAGCTTCGGACAATTTATAGGGCGCCTCGTCTAAGCTTTGCTTTGCGAGCGGCAACGTGGAACCTGCACACAACACAACCAAATACTTTATTCCCAACTTACGATGAGGTTGTCAATCTCACCGGTTTGCTTGAAACAAAGGGTATGAGCATATCGAGTGGAAATCAATAGTAATATGCGAGTAAAGTAAACAGTGCGAGTAAAGTAAACAGGTGATAGCAATATAAAGGAAATAGGACTGGGGTCCATAGTTCACTAGCGGTGTTTTTTCATAAGATAAAATAACACATGCTGGGTAAACAAATTACAGTTGGGCAATTGATAGAATAAAGACAATGTGCATATATCGAGAGGATCACTATGAGATTTACTCTGGGCATTACAACAAAATACATAGACCACCATCCAACTGCATCTATGACTAATAATCCACTTGTGACAAATCAATCTAAGAACTCCACAAGTATTAAGTTGCGAACAACAGATAATTGCATTAAGCAAAGTGTGTAATGTAAACAAAGCATATGCCCTTGAGCATATGAATGTTGTTTTCCCCCTAGTAGCAACAGCACATCTACAACCTTAGAGGTTTCTGTCACTCCCCCAGATTAAATAGAGGCATGAACCCACTATCAAGCATAAATACCCCCTCTTGGAGTCACTAGCAACTACTTGGCCAAGATAGCTACTAACAACGGAGAGCATGCAAGATCATAAACAACATAGAGATAACATAAGATAATATTCAGCACATCAACTCAATCATAGTACCAATATTCATCGGATCCCAACAAACACAACATGTAGAATTACATAACGGTAGTCTCGATCATGTAAGGCAACTCATGAGATCTAAACATGAAGCACATGATGGAGAAGATAACCATCTAGCTACTGCTATGGACCCATAGTCCAAGGTAGACTACTCACTCATCGCGCCGGAGGCAAGCATGGCGATGAAGAAGACCTCCGGTGGCGATTCCCCTCTCCGGCAGGGTGCCAGGAAGAGCTTCTGGACCCTTCCGATCTTCGGGTCGACGGCGGCGGCGGATCGCGATGTATTCTAGAAAAGTGATCGGGTGTTTAGGTTTTTCCCGTCGGGGGGTCTTTATAGGCGAAGGGGCGTCGTCAGAAGTGGTCCTGGTGGGGCTCACCACAGGGGGGCACGGGCCAGCCCCAGGCCGCGCCCCCTGGTGGTGTGGCCTACCAGTGGCTCCTCTCCATCTCCTCTTCGGTTCTCTGAAAGCTTCGGTAAATTTCTGGACGTCTGGCTTTTGTTTCGTCCAATTCCGAGAATATTTCCTGTGTAACTTTTCTAAAACACAAAAATAGCAAAAAGTAGGGAAGTGGCACTATGGCATCTCGTTAATAGGTTAGTTCCAGAAAATGCGTAAAAATGCCACGAAGTGTAACGAAACACTAAGCAAATGGTGTAAAAACAAGCATGGAGCATCAAAAATTATGGATACGTTGGAGACGTATCAATGCCTCCCGTGGAGTCCGCCCCTGCTCTGTGTGGGGCTCTCCCAGATCCCTGCAAGATCTGATGGGTGGGCTGGGATGGGCCTTGGCGGGCTCTGATGGGTTTGCCGCGCCTCCCTCGATGGACAGTGGTTTCCTACTGGAGGCCACTATTCCGGCCAGAGCCGGGGTTATTGGGGCAGCTTCTGGATTTGCACCGAGCAAGGCCTCGATGTTTTGTGTGGCCCAATCTGGAGGAGACATTTTGGTGTGTGCTGCAGATGTTACTAGCGGGGGTGGAGCACCGTGTCTCCCAAGGTAGGAGGACGTGGTGTTGGTTGTGACGCGGTCTAGAGGCTCTTTGCCCGCCTCTTCTTTGGCTTAAGGTTGGGCTAGACGAGCTAGTCGTCGGTGTTGTAGGGATGTGTTATGAGCTGAAAGGCTTGTCTGGTGTTATAGCCATTCTTTGGAGTTCTCTTCAAGCTTAATACAAAGACGCGCATGTCCCTTGCGGGTTCTCAAAAAAATATATTATTGTGTACCTGAACATGATTCATGTTGTTGTTCACATGAAAGCATGTTGCAAAGGTATGATTTACGATCGGTTGAAAACCTGGCTAGTCACAAACTGTGTGACTGCCTGGAGAAAAAGACGTCAACACATGCAGTTAGTTGAACGAAAAATTTCCTTTTTGGAGATAGGGTGTTTCCTGAAATTCCATTCGTTCAGCTTCTTCTTCAGTCCTCCTATCCACTGCAGTACCGGCGAGTGAGTGAAGACGGCACATGACCACAGAAAACTCCTCCGTCGATAGCCATTTCTAGTATCCTTCGACAAACCTTCTCTGAATCTCTGCTCGGACAAGAAGCATCTCACCTCTTCCGGGATTTGTCGGGTAGCGGCGAGAACAAAAGCGAGGCGGCAGCCATGGCTCGCCCATCGCGGCTCTACCTCCTCGCCTACAACTCCCACTAGTCCCTCGGATGGTAAGAGCATCTCTAGTCGTCTCCCCGACGAGGCCCCCGACAGCACTTTTTTCTTCATCCGGACGGCGTTATTCGGCCCAGCCGCATCCCCGGTTCCTTGTTTTCCCTCGGATTTGGGCCTTCATCCATCCGGAGAGACCAGGCCATCCCCGGCCCCCTGGGGTGTGCTCGGGGACTCCGGACGAGAGAAAAGCGGGGACGGACCCGCTCTATCGGCGAGAGAACACGCGAACCCTACTAGCTGGTCGCAAATCCCCCTCCCCCTCCCCTCGTTGCTCTATCGCTGCTGGCACCATCCCTCGCCAATCCATCGGTCGGTTTCCTGCACTCCACCGTCCCTCCTCCCACTATCCTATATTCCGCTGTCCGGCGTGCCGTCTGCCTATATTCCGCCGTCGAGCAACTCCTCCCGTCGCGCCTCGTCGACACGCCCGACAGGTGTTCGTCCATTTGCCTGGGTGGACATGGACTCGGACGACGAGGAGGAGCAGATGTTTGCCGAGCTTTTTGAAGAAGAGATGGCAACCGCTGCCCAAGACGAGGAGCATATGTTGATCCTAGCTTGCCTGTCGGGTTTATACGCGGAGACGGCCATTGGTCGCCGTGGTGGGTCGGCACCAGGTCGTTGGAAGTGCAAGCCGAGGCAGCGAATGGAGGGCTACTGCATACTCTACGCCGACTACTTCGCCGACAATCCATTGCACGGTGAGGCTGTTTTTAGGCGTCGTTTCAGGATGAGCCGGAAGCTCTTGCTGAAAATTGTCTATGCCCTTCGAGACTACGACTCCTATTTCAGATGCAAGTTGGATTGCACCGGCATGGCAGGATTTTCCGCCCTCCAAAAGGGCACAGTGGCTATGCGAATGCTGGCATATGGAGCTCCTGGTGATTCTACCGATGACTATCTTTGAATGGCGGAGTCCACCGCCTTTGATTGTTTTTACCGGTTCTGCAGGACGGTGATAGCAGTGTTTGAGGACATCTACTTGAGATCACCCACTGTCTAAGACACTGCTCAGATCCTCGCTTTCAATGAAGCTCGAGGATTTCTGAGGATGTTTGCAAGCATTGACTGCATGCATTGAAAATAGAAGAACTGTCTGTTTTCTTGGCAGGGAATGTACAAGTGTCATAAAAAATACTGCATTGTGATACTTGAGGCAGTGGCTACCGATGAAATCTGGATTTGGTACTTCTTCTTTGGTATGCCGGGATCCAACAACGACATCAACGTCTTGCAGTGCTCATCGATCTTCTCCAAGCTTGTTGAGGGTCATGCTCCCCCGGTTGACTTTGTGATCAATGGCTAGCACTACAAGATACTATCTTGCAGACGGTATCTATCCAAAGTGGGCAACATTTGTGAAGACTATCTTAAGCCCCATCCTCCCGAATGAGGTGGAGTTTGTCAAGGCACAAGAAGGTTATCGAAAGAATGTCGAGCATGCATTGGTGTCCTCCAGCAGAGATTTATTGTAGTCCGATTCCTCGCTTTGAGTTGGTCCAAAGATCAAATGTGGGAGGTGATGAACTGTTGTGTATGCTTACACAACATGATTATTGAGAATGAACGAAAGTATCCGGTTCCTCTGAGCGAACAAGCTGCACCATATCAGAGAGAGGGTCCTCTTGCACAGCCTAATCACCAGGTGCCGACATTGTGGGCTGCGTTTATCGCTATGCGTCAGAAGATTCGAGACTCCACAATGCATCTGGTGGAGCACATATGGAAGCTTTTTTTTTTGCAGGGAACATATGGAGGCTTCGAGGTAACACTAACTAGTTTTCATTTGATTTGTTTGAAAACTTATCAAATTATTTGTTTGTTTTGTTGAACTGTAACGTTTATTTATAAAAATAAGCCAAATATTAATAAACTTTATTAAATTCGCTGAACTGTAACATTTATTTATAAAGATAAGCCAAAAACACCGATCTCCAGACGTCTACCTAAGGAAGCGGCTGAAAGTTCGACGCTCCCTACGCTAAAGTTTCGTCCAAGATGCTCTAACCATAATGTTGATTCCCTTTCCCCGTGTAGTAATTCTCCTCTCGATCGATCCCGTTCCTCGTCGCTCTGCAGGTCACTCGCCTTGTTCCGCCTCCTGGCCTGCCTCGCCCCTCCCGTCTCCGTCCACCCCGCGTACGCTCGCCGAGTTGTTGTTTTTAATCCGAGTTCTGAACTGCGTGTGAACTGACACATTTTCTTGGACATATTCCTGCAAACTTGTGCGGTTCTTGAGACGGTCCATGCCAAATGCAGGTTTTTTTTAAAGTTCAACGCACAGGATTGATTTAGTTCGTGTTAGACTCACGGCCCGTCTGCGTGTCGCGTGCACGAGTTGTGCTGAAATAATATCGGAGGGAGGGCGGGGCGGCTGACAACGCCGGGACGTGGCCAGCGGCGACTTTGTTTTTTAACGGAGGCCGCGGTGATGGGGCAGGTCTGGGCGCCAATGGAGAATCTCACGACGCCTTGAGATTCGACCGGGGAAACACAATGTCTCGTGTGTAATTTTTGTTACGTTTGAGGGCATTTCGAGCGGACATGGAAATAAAATAAGGTTGGGAATTAGCCGGTGGCAAGGTGATTTGGGTTGAGCTATTTGTACAGAACCTACAATCTTGGAAGGAAGCGTTGTAGGAGCACTTGGCCGTCCATACATACTCAACTGATATTAAGCTGATCTGAGCCTACGCATTGTTACTTCTTCTTGTTCATAACCTTGTTTTTTTTAACGTTTTCTTGTTCATAATTATTTCTCTTTGTCGTTATTCCATTATTGAGAATGCCACTTGATATAGAACAGCAATTCACTTTGACACGTTCAACCTGATTCGTAGTGCTTCCCAATTAGATAAGCTAGAGAGGACAAGTGGGAGTTTTTGAAAGATGCTTCGATGGCAAACTAGCAACTATAGTAGTATAAACTTGAGGACTTTGTGCTGCAGGAAGTCTATCGATTCAACTGATAATGTCAGGACCCATCCTATGGACTTGGGTATACCATGTGCAGGCCGGCTGGTTAATTACTTGGTTACTGTAATGAGCAGGTCACATCTAGCTTAGCATCGAGTAGTAGGTTAGCAGCAAAGACGCTCATTGTCCGATGAAGCAGAACGTTGTAACCCGATGTTACGCTCGTCATCATCCAATCGTTGCGTGGAAGTATACAGCTTGTTCAAATTGAGCATCGGCATCAATAGCAGGGTCAACTGCCCTTCTACCAAAAGTCTTCAGCTTCGGTACACGCCCCCCTATTGAAACTCAAACACAATAACGGCTGAGATCTTTCTATACCTCTTCATAATTAAGGACATGATGGTCATTAATAATTTACTAATCTGTAATTAATGGTTAAATAATTCGTATCCAACCCTGTAGAAACCAGTATGATCCAATTAAATTTATATAGATCTACTATATGTATACATACGAAATCATTGGTAGCCCTCATCGGCGGTGGCTATCCGGGACGAGCAACGGCGTGCCTCGCGCGTCAGGTGAGTCCTCGCCATGAAGGAAAGCGAGACACACACAACAGACTTAGCTCGTCATGGGTCAAACCGGATTTAGTCGACAAGAAAAACGCCATCTGATCTGATCTTCTCGTTGTCCTTCTTTTCAAAATTCTGGCCTAGATGCAGCACACGGAAGAAACCGATCTGATCTCTCCATTTACTTTGCTTGCTGAACACCAACGAATCACGAGAAGACCAACAAATCAGATTCGAGACCCAGTTATTTTTTCTTTGTTTCTTTCCTCCGTATAGGAATACATGGGCTTGGATCTGGATCTCAGCGGCCCAATTTACGTAATTAATGATACGGGGTGTGTGTGTACCGAAGCAAGGGCGCTACCAAAATAATCATTCATCAATCCGCTCTGTAGTTGAGCTATTTAATTATCGTGCCAGCTCATCTGGTTGCGACTAGAACTGAATCTCAGATCTGGTCTTGGCCATCTCCCTTGTTACCCGTGCCAAGCTCGACTTCTTATTTTGAGATTATAATTTTTAATTGATCACCCCGTTTAATTAATCTTCTTGCTTCTTGACCGTCAAAAAAAAAATGTTGCGTCTTGCAATATCTTAATCTCAGATCTGTTCCTTACCCTTCTTCCCCTTTATAAAGCCAAGCAGCTCATTCTTATCCCTGTCTCGCACTCCCGCTCTGATTCAGGTGTGATTTCATCTACACAAGTTCAGTTGGTTTTCCTCTCTTGTTTCCCAGGAAGGTTGTCCTTTACAACCGCTCAGATTCAGGTGTGATTTCTCAACTTCCTGCATAAGCTTCACTGCATCTGTGTTTAATTAGCGCAAATGTTGTTTGCTATTAGCAACATCCTTGTAGACTATATGTAGCACTAGCTGACCAGGTCTTTACTGTACTTCTCTTTGTGTTGTAACAACTTTTTGTGCGCCTGAAATAGTTGGAAAAGCTCAAGAGGACTAATGGCAGAGGACAAGTAAGCTAGATGCTCTCACCTTATCTTTTGAGGCTTCTCATTTAGAGTAAAAGAAAAACATATGCTTGTTCTTATGCAAAGTTTTCTTTTCTTATTAACTAGGATCACTAGGATGGGGAACAAAGCAGATCAGAAAAGTGATCAGCCAAGTGAACTACCACACCAATTCCTAAAACAGATTACAAAGGATTTCAACGAGGAGCTAATGGTTGGCAGTGGTTCATTCGGAAAAGTTTACAAGGTATGACTATAAACACATTTTTTGCCTTAAATGTAGAAACGTTGTAGTTATTTGTGGACCGTGATGAAAATTTATATATTATGGCATGAACCTACAATAGTAATCAATCTACATGTGTGATTACTGGATTTACTTAATTTTTCATATTTTTTTGTGTCCGGAAAAGATACAGCTATATTCCTATATCATCAAAACTAGTTGTAATAACCAAATAATCTAAAAGGCTTGTAATTAAGGGATGAATGGGTGATGTCAGTCTTAACTCTTAAGCATGAGAAAGGACCTGGGTCTTACCTAGCACATGAGGTGGTGAGCTAGCCAGGCAGAGTTCAAGCCTCATTTCACTTTTAATTTAAAATACCAACGGGTTCCTAGGGAGGTCTAGTTTTTTTTTTAAGTGATAACGACATCAAATACAACTATACAACAGACACCTCCTCCTAGCTTGGAAAAAAGTGGCGCTAGACTGCTAGCAGCAATCGCTACAATGGAATACAAGTACATTTCAACAATATCGTCACTACTTGCACAAAAGAAATGGTGATACTGAGTTCTAATGAGACATAAACAGGGTACTTGTGAGAATGGAGAACAGATTGCGGTCAAGGTACTTATGAACATGTCAGGAATTGATAATAAGGAATTTCAAAAGGAGTTCGAAAACCTTAAGAGGCTCAAGCATCAAAATGTTGTTGAGCTGATGGGTTTCTGCAACGAAGCAGAGAAAGTGATTGTAGAACATAAAGGCAAGCAAGTTGTTGCTGACAAGATGCATACCGCACTCTGCTTCGAGTATGTATGCAATGGTAGCCTTGCGAATCATATTTCTGGTAATTAAGTGGTGCAATCGCATTGTACATACTATTTAGCATGTAACTCGACATGCTTTATTAGACTAAGATTTTGACCGCATTAGTTTTTTTGCATTTTTTTTCTACAGCCGATGGATGCTCGGGACTTAATTGGCATATACAATACAAAATAATCAAAGGGATATGCCAGGGTTTAGAATATCTCCGGCATGGGTTGGAGTTTTCTGTGTGGCATTTGGACTTAAAACCAGCTAATATATTGCTAGATAGCAATATGAATCCGAAAATTGCTGATTTCGGTTTATCAAGACTCTTAGGCGACGAAAACACAAGAAAGACAATCAATGCCGTCGGTACAGGGTAAGTGACCTCACACCAGAACATTATATCCTTCTATTAGCTTTGAGACGTTGCAACAAAAATAGATCACAAAAATCCGATTGAAAAATAACTCAAGGAATCAATTCACTACTAGAGATATGTCTAGTAGTGGCGTGGCCAACGAATCAGCGTTAGTGGTGTGCTTCCCGTATGCCACTAATATTCTGCTTGTAATTAACTGTTACTCCCTTCTTTCCAAATTAGAATCCATATTAGTTTTGGTCAAAGTTAAATTTTATGAACTTTGACCAAAGTCTAGCAAATAATGTGAACATCTACAGCATTATCTTCATGTTATTAGAATTTATCATGAAATACATTTTCATATTATATGCCTTTGGAGTAGTATGTTTTAACATATAGTTAGTGAGAATTTATAAATATTGACTTTGACCAAAACTAATACGCATCTTAATTTGGGAGGGAGGGAGTACCAGTGACAACTGGTAATAGACATGCTAGCGCGGCAGTCCTCGAGCACCTTGTTGAATTCGCAGACTCTTCACCAGCTCCACATGCCCTTCTTATTATTCTGCCCCGGTAGGTAAGGGCCCTCATAGCGGTTGGCGCAGCCTGCCACTTTGCCGCAGAAGCTCCGGTCACTGTCCATCGGGAACAAAGGGTCCACCCTCTTCGCTAAGGGCATCATCAGCAGGCCGACCCAAATGGATACCGCGGTCTGAATACGTCCGCGTGGATGAAAACAGTGGCGGAGCCAGGATCAAAAACTTGTGATGTCAAGCTTTAGGATAACAAAAAAATTAAAAATCTACTGGTGTTTGTGTAGAAAAATTAAACAAGGGCACACAAAATCACATTTTACAACGTATTTATGGCAGAATTCCTATTCTGGAATACATCAATTACTAAAATTTAGAACTGAAGAAAAGCATAAATTATATACAAATAACAGGGGAGAAGGGCTCCTCCAAAAGTCAAGCTTATTTGGAAGGCTTGGGCGCCTCCAAAAGTCAAGAACCACGCTTGGCTAGCTTTCCAAAATAGGCTTTCCACGGCGGATCGGTTGCGCAAGCGCGGTTGGGATAATTGCGGCCTTTGCCCCCTTTGCAAGCAAACCGAGGAAACAAATAATCACCTCTTCATCCATTGTCGCTTCACCGGGAGAGTTTGGGAGCTCCTCAAGGATTGGCTTGGCCTCCATAGCATCTTCCCAAGGCAATGGAGCGAAATGTGCATCCAAGATTGGTGGTCTCTTATGGTGGAAGGTGCTAACCCCCACCGTAAGGGTTTGGCGTCCCTCGTTTTGCTAACGATTTGGGAAATTTGGAAGGAGAGAAACGCTCGGGTTTTTTGGAATAAGCTTTCGCCTTCCTTTGTAATCCTTGAGGGCATAAAATGTGAGGCTAGACTTTGGGTTTTAGCCGGGGCAAAGCGTTTGGGTGATTTAATACCGGGAGAGTAGGCCGGCATTTGTATCTTTATTTTCCCACTTGTAAACTCCTATCTTATTTAATGAATGGGGGGCAAAGCTTTTGCCCTCGTAAAATTTCAAAAAAAAATACAGGGGAGAAGGGCCGGCTCACAAATAAAAGCGGAGCAAAGCCTCATCCTGGAATGTTGTTGTTCAGCTGCTGAACTGTATTTTCACGGACAAACTGACGATAAGATGGTGAATCGGCCATGTCGTCTAGTCGTCGACGGTTGCCGTGCCTGGCCGGTGATTGCCGAGCTGCCGTCCCACTCCCATCGTGGTGGCCATGCTTCTGAACTACGGAGATAGGCGTGCGCTTCAACGTCAGAGGTGGCAGTGACTGGCGAATTTCTAACAGCGCCGCGGTGGGATGGCCTCAGCGACCTAGCCCTCAACTTTGAGTCTCGATCAGATCGTAGGAAAATTATCGTTTTAGAAGGAAAAGATTAGGAGATCGATTATACGGAATTAGAAACGGAAGAGAAGAAGTCGAGCGGGGAGCCAGGGACTGCGTCAAGGGATACGAACATACTGATCGTGGGGATCGACTGTGACCGGGAAGCCTTCCTTTTTCTATTTGGCCCAGATAACATTTTCCTTGATTTTTTGCTCTCAGCCGTGCGCTACTCGTACGTGAGGGTATTTGATGTGCAAAAATCTTGTGATGTCGCTTGACAGCACAGCTACAACGTGGCTCCGCCACTGGATGAAAACAGGTAAAAGACACCCAGCAGCCCGACACAAATAGACATGCGCAGTCCCGCCGTCTATTCCCGGCCCAAATGTGGGAGAGAATTGGGTCAGCGCGGACAGGCGAGCGTGCCTGTCCACGCACGCATCCGCGTGTGCCTTCTCGTGTCCTCCCGTGCCCACCAGTAGCCCGTCGTCTCCAACATTGGTACGCCGCCGACGCTTCGCGCCTCGCTACACGCGTCGTCAAGCATTCATGCCCTTGCGCGTGCTTGTCTGCGCCGCTCATCAATGCAAACGTATCGATGACCGTGCAGGACGACCAACCTCCAAGGCTCTCTCTATGTTAAGTCGACCGCGGCGCCATCAGCGCCCACGAAGGACGACAACAATGGTCGTAGGACGATGGCCGTTCAGCCGCAAGGGCAAGAACGACCACGAAGCATCTGGGTCGCGCCGCCGGAGGTCTCCTCCACCATCTCCACCACAGGCAACTCCGGCCCGCCCCCGACAGGTTCGCCGCTCCATCATGCCGCGCCGCGCCCAGCGACCACCTCGGGACAGGGTGTACGTGCGCGTGCGCATGGCACAGTGGCTCTACGCGCGTGGCCAGCCCGTGCCGTGGCTAGATGTTAACCTCCCTGGTAGGTGGCATCTAAATAGCCAACGCATGCCGGTGTCGCGATGGGCCAGACGGGTCCAGGAGATACGCCGGCAGCGCGCCCGCTTCCTCCCGCGCTGCGGCATGACCCCACGTTCGCTATCGAGTCCCCGACTTGGGACACGTTCGTGCGTTCGGAGTGGAACGTCGATAGGTGCGCCGGCTACCTCGGCGATAGGGACTAGGACCGCGCCTGGGTCCTAGAGGTGGACTCCTCCGACGACGAGGACGAGGACTACGAGGAGGAAGAGGACGACAACATCGATGACCTTGACTTTTCCATTTTCGGCGGTTGCCAACGACCGCCTCCATCTCCCCCAGCGTCGGCAAGTAGCTGCGACATCTCTGGCCGCGTCTTCGAGGGCAGGATTGTCCGCAACGACACGGACGACTTCGTCGCCAACGTCGCCTACAACGTGCTCCTCGCTAGCGAAAACGGCGAGCACTACGTGATGCCGCCGGAGCTGACCGAGGACAAGCAGTTGTAGGTAGCTGTCATCGTCAGCGCGGAGGAGAAACGAGCCTTCCCCGGGCTCGAGGACGCCCTCGCCATCTTGGTGGCGCTGCCGCCTCCACTGCGAAGGCAACCACCGTCATCGCCATCGCGCACACCGCCTCGTCCTGGCGCCGCGGTCCATGAGGCATGGGACCCGTGGCCAGAAGCCGATCCTCCGGTAATCGGCTGGCTGACCGCCACCCCCACCGCCAGGGCCTCCATCGCCACCCATGGCGTCTTAGCCGTGGCCACAGGTACCCTTCATCGACCTCTCCCTCGATGAAGATGATGATGATGGCCATGCATAGGCCACGGTGGCGCAGACGCAACCCTAGATTTTCTAGGGTTTTATCTTTTATATATTTTTATGTTTTTTCCTTTTCTTTTAATATGTAAAACATATTATTAATGCAAGATAGGCCTGCTCGTCAGGGCAAAAAAAAGTTATGCATCGGGTCGTTGGGTTGACCCCCTGACCCATTCGGATAGGCACGATTTTGATGTCCGCGGCTCGATCCAAACAGACTAATTCGAACCGTTTCGAATACCAAAATAGATCAGCCCGTTGAAGATACCCTAAAAGATGGTGTTGCGGCGCTACAGTACGAAGAAGTCTAGGCACCGGCCGGTGGAAAGTGGTGGAACAATGAGCCCTCCCTCCCCATATGTGCGACCTGCCAGGGAGGTGGATGTCCGGCAGGACAAGCAACCCGTAGTGGGCAAACTCGTCCGCCAACTCATTGTTAAGGATATCTCCAATGTAGGAATAAGCATCGGTCTTAATGCCTTAAGGTCGACCATGCGGAGAAATAAGCATCGTGGCTATCGGTCTTGAGAGAAAAATCCTTGTGGTCGACCATACCCGTATGGCCGGGCCTTAAGAAATTAAAAACAGTTGTTTCTCTCCCCCTCAGCTCACAAGGCACACCGAGATGGTCGGCGGTTTCTCTCCCGCGGGCTCGAGGACACCTGCCGCGGGGCTGAGGTGGGCATCCTGCGACTTGCCGCGCGCCGGTGGAGGTCGCCATGGAAGGGAGAGATGTTACCATGTCCTGAGCCGAGCGCGCCACGCCGCGTCCATGCCGCCCAGCGCCCGCACAATCTGGAAAGCGGCCGACCTGATCACACCAGCTGGGTGAGAAGCACGGGGACGATTAGACCTGGGGATAGACTAACCGATTGCTTAGGATTTGTAGTCCTGAGAGGCTAAGATGCAATCGGATGAGATCATTTTGGAGAACCATGGCGTACTGTCTGTTTGTGGAAGAAGACTAGCGTGGGGAAATTTTCCTGAAAGCGGTGCGCATCGTGAGGCAGTTGGGAATAAATTTCTGTGCTCTACCGCTGTGGGCTCCACCTTGAGGCAAAAATGGGTCTTAAGCATTGTAGCGACTTTGCTCTCCTATAACACATGATGTAGGTCCCAGCTTAAGTCTTTCTAAGAGCATCTCTAACGCTACATATTAAATTGTGTTCCAATTTTTTTTGGAACAATAACTTCTCCGTTGCCCTCCCCCTGTCCGCCCCCTCTCCCGAGTAGTGAACCCAACGCACGACCCCAAATCATGTCCATGACTCAGTTTTGGTTTTTTTTCCATTTCTTCTATATTTCAAACAATTGTGCCTCTAAATGCATATAAATAGTCTAGTTTATTACAAATCCGACATAGTCCATACATAATATAAAAGTGCAATTATTAAATAAAACATAGACCTATTGGTTGGCTTCAAACTCATAGACATGCTCAACTAAATCAGCTTGGAGTTGTTGATGGACTTGTTGATCACGAAGATCACGGTGAGCTTGCAAGTAGGCTTCAAATTCTTGGGGAACATGCTCTGGCTGGACCAAAGGACCCTGGAAGTCCCACCCACCTAGTTGAGCTGCATTCTCTTGTTCATCCTCCACAATCATGTTGTGCATGATCACACTTGCAGTCATCACTTCCCACATTGTGTTCAAGCTCGAAGTTCTTGTCGGGTGACGAACAATAGCCCAACGGCCTTGTAGGACACCAAAAGCTCTCTCCACATCCTTCCTACAAGCTTCTTGCTGCTTTGCAAAAGCAGCTTCCTTTGGGGTTTTTGGTGGGGTTATTGTCTTCACAAGGGTTGACCAATCGGGGTAAATGCTATCTGCTAGATAATACCCTTTTGTGTCGGCGTGGTTGTTGATCTGGTAGTTACACTCAGGTGTTTGTCCCTCCACTAGCCTATTGAACACCGGGGATTGGTGCAACACATTGATATCATTATGAGATCCTGCCATCCCAAAAAAATGAGTGTCAAATCCATAGATCTTGAGATGCCACTGCCTCAAGAATGACCGTGCAACCCTCTTTGTTGCCCTGGTACTGGTACTGCCCTTGCCAAGCAAATGTGCAGTTCTTCCATTCCCAATGCATGCAATCGATACTGCATAGCATACCAGGAAACCTCCTTGCACTATTCGTAGCCATCAATCGATTTGTGTCCTCCTCATTTGGCCCACGCAGATAGTGTTCACCAAAAACTTGCACAATTCCTCTGCAAAATCTATGCATGTCCTCTAGACATGTTGATTCTCCCGTGCGGAGATGTTCATCGATGAGATCACCTGCAACTCCATATGCTAGCATCCGGATAGCCGCAATGCATTTCTGAAGTGTAGATAGCCCAAGCTTGCCCACGACATCTCTCCGTTGCACAAAGTAGGGATCATGAGCTTGCAACTCTCGGACTATACAATTGAACACATGTCTGCGCATTCGAAACTATCGCCGGAACTGACCCAGAGTGTACAAGGTTCCCTCGGGGTTGAAGTAGTCATTCCAAAGTTGATTGTGCATGGCAACTCTGTTGTGGTCCAAACACTCTTACCCAACAATCGATCCTCTAAACCTTGGAATGGTCTCTTGCTCGGCCTGATGGAGCACAATGGCAGCCGCGAGCATCTCGGTATCATCATCGGACGAAGCATCTCGGTATCATCATCGGACGAATCATCATCCGACGTATCCATGAACTCCCTAAAAACATGGAAATCTCGTCATCCGACATCGGAAAATGCAATGGTTGTCGAAATGTACCTCACAAATTTTGGCCAGACAAATGGCCGAACACCTTGTGTGTAGCACACCGGCAACCCAAAATCCAGCCTGCCTTGGTCACCCCTACCGCTGGGAGAGCCCCCTAAAGCATGTGATGGTGCGTAGTAGGCACCCAGTTGGGAACCCCAAGAGGAATGTATGAGGAGCACAGCAGCAAGTTTTCCTTAGTTGTGAAACCAAGGTTTATCGAACCAGTAGGAGAAAGCCAAACTTCAGAAGGTGATGCTTGCTAGCTTCGCGACACTCCGGACAATGACGCCAGAAAATGCTGGTGTGCAGTTGACGTAGGAGCTTCTTTACCTAGCAGCAACGTGGAACCTGCACACAACACAACCAAGTACTTTGCCCCAACGTACGATGAGGTTGTCAATCTCACCGGTTTGCTATAAACAAAGGATTAAGCATATCGAGTGGTAAAAGGTAATAATATGTAAGAATGTAAATAAGCAAGTAAAACAGTAATAGCAATGTAAAAGGAATTGGACCGGGGTCCACAGTTCACTAGTGGTGTCTCTCCATAAGATAAATAACAACATGTTGGGTAAACAAATTACAGTTGAGCGATGGATAGAGTAAAGATAACGTGCATATATCATGAGGATCACTATGAGATTCACTCTGGGCATTACGACAAAATACATAGACCGTAATCCAAGTGCATCTATGACTAATAATCCACCCTCTGGATGTCGTCCGAGCAACCATCGGGTATTAAGTTGCAAGCAACAGATTATCGCCTTAAGCAAAGTGCGTAATGTAAACAATGCAAATATCCTTGGACACAAGAATGTTGTTTTCTCTCTAGTGGCAACAACACATCTACAACCTTAGAGGTTTCTGTCATTCCCCCAGATTACTAGAGGCATGAACCTAACTATCGAACATAAATGCTCCCTCTTGGAATCACTAGCATCTACTCGGCCAAGATATCTACTAGCAACGGAGAGCATGCAAGATCATAAACAACATAGAGATAACATAAAGATAATATTTAACACATCAACTTAACATAGTATCAATACTCATTGGATCCCAACAAACACAACATGTAGAATTACACAAAGATGATTTTGATCATGATAGGCAGCTCATAAGATATAAACATGAAGCACAAGGCGGAGAAGACGACCATCTAGCTACTGCTATGGACCCGTAATCCAAGGTAGACTACTCACACATCACTCTAGAGGCGACCATGGTGGTGGAGAAGGCCTCCGACAGGGATTCCCCTCTCCGGCAGGATGCTGGGAAGAGCTCCTGGATCCTCCCGATCTCGCGTCGACGACGGCGGCGGCTTGTAGTATGTTTCGAGAAAAATTGATCGGCCCTTTAGGTTTTCCCGTCGAGGGGAATATATAGGCGAAAGGATGACGTCAGGAGGTGGACCAGCTGGTCTCACCCCCTGGTGGCGCGGCCAGGGACTGGGCCGCGCCACCCTAGGGTGAGCCTGGCCTCTGGCCCCCCTCCGTCTCATCTTCGGACTTTGTGACGCTTCAGTAAAAATAACAGGTTTGGTTTTTGTTTTGTCCAATTCCGAGAATATTTCCTGTGTAGCTTTTTTGAAACACAAAAACAGCAGAAAACAGGGAACTGGCACTATGGCATTTCGTTAGTAGGTTAGTTCCAGAAAATGCATAAAAACGCCACGAAGTGTAACAAAACACAAAGCAAATGGTGTATAAACAAGCATGGAGCATCAAAAATTATAGATACGTTTGAGACGTATCAGCTTGCCGAGGCCACGATTGTGCCCGCCGAGGTCGGAGACGCCTCAGAGAAGCTCGTCGAGGACGAAGATGCGTCCGGGACAAGGTGGTGATGCCGAGGACAGCGAAGCTCGTCAAGGACAGCCCGCAGACGGAGCGGGATCGATGGTGGGAGGCGAGCGTCGGCCGTCGGGCTTTTCTTGCCCCGAAACCATAGGCAATAGAGGCGTGGTGGACCGGCGGCGGTGCTCGGGAGGAAGTGGGAGTCATCGGGGTGGGAGGAAGGGCCAAGTGGTCGCTGCTAGGTGGGCCAGGGGATGAGGGAGGACGTTGTTCATGTCCGCTTTGGCCCCAAATGCTCCCTAAATTTGGGGAGAAATGGGCTGTCCAGGGGGGGAGGACACAGGTTTGGGGACAGTGTTGGGTTCAGTTTTCAACCCAGCGATATCTGTTTAGACAAAAAACAGACTAATATGGAGGATTTGGGGTTGGAGATGGTCGAATTAAGCATTAAAGACACCCTAAGGGATCACGACATGGGCTAGAATCACTCACATCGGCCTTGTCGTTGTGCGCCTTGGTAGAGCTTGTGTTGCAAGTGGAAAGGGTGGGGGAAGAGACAATGAGGGAGAAGATGGGCACCTCCTCGGTAGGCGGGGCATATATGTCCTACCGGTGCAGGAAGCCACACTGTTGCCTTCGATGCCGGTGCGGGAAACCACACTATCGCCATGTGGGAAAGGTGGACTCTTGTCATTTTGGAGAATGGAAGCAACCTTCTCAGGAACCAGCTCGGTGGGTGCACCAATAAAAAATTAGTTCGACCGACTCTGTGAGACTCTGATAGGGTAGGCCGATTGGTCATGTGGTTATCATTTTTTAATGTGCACTAGTTCCCTAGACGGGTGCAACCGCATTTCCACGGCGTCGTGTTGTTGTTCCAGCTAGCTGTTGTTTAGTAGTATTAGTATTGGTCTCTTGGTAATACAAACTATTGTTTGTGTAATACGGTATCAGACACCGATTAGGGTTCCACATGAAACAACTCCATGTTGCAGTCTAGATCGGTTTCCTTTTTTGGTTCCAATGTCTCCTTGGTCAATTTTTTGGTATGGTTTCACTACGGCACCATTGTATATATTCATCTCTGCTGCGCTGCTCTTCCCTGTCCCAAACTCCATCACATGCCCATCTACTGTTCATGGTCGTAATGAGCCTGTAATCTTTCTCCAAGATCGATTTCGAGATCGTTGTTGTTCTGAATCTTGCAGACCTTCCAATCGGTCACCTGCTCCTTAGATAGATCCCCGCTTCTCCCTATGGATTAACGTACGTCGTCGGCTGTCCCTAACTAGAGCCTCCTGTTAGTCCGGTTGCCCTCCTCTCTACTGATCGTCGGGCCTCCTTCTGTGCTGTCTCTGGCCGTCGCCGCTCGATGTCGGTGCTCGTTGGAGATTCTCCTTCGGCACTATGTGCCTCATACATCTTTTCGCTCGGCGGTTGACCTGTCATTTTTTGGCCTTTATAGTTGATTTATTGGGTTGCTACCATTGATCGTGTGTGCTTCTCTGTTCTGCTGGGATGATCTTTTGGTCCATGCTAGGAAACTCTTGCCAGTTTCGTTCTGTTGCTGCTTGATCGGAACGGTCTGATTCGTTGTGAAACCATGTAGTCTAGACAAAAGTGTCATGTGTAGCTATTGTACGACATCGTTCTCACTCATCGGTGATTTTCGATGGTGTCTTTCGACTTGTGCTTCATTTTTCCTCTATGTCCATCAAATTGGTTGTTCTTCTATGTCTTTCATGTAATGCGAGTCCACCATACCTTTCCTTGTTGGCCTATTTTCTGGACATGGTCCTTTCTATGGATTTCCATGTCCTCCTTTTGCATTTTCTTTCTATGCTCATTGTCATGTCGTCTAGCTTCTTTCGCCGGCAGGTTTTTCTTGGTCTACGATTTTCTACGCAATGATTGATTATCTTGATTTACCATCTTTTGACAACCCATCTTCTCTTGATGTGGCCTGTGTGTATTTCTCTGATACACATTTTGTTGTATTGTCATTGTTCTACACACTTACTTTTGTCATCGAGATACTATTGTTGTGGGCTTCTGTGCTATTGTATTTTTTTGATATTTTTTCAAAAGGGGGAGCTAAGCCCCAGCATGTGCATCAAGCGATGCACACAACTGTTTTTATTGCACGATTCAGAGTATCCAAATTATTGCAATCATGGATCAACTAAAGTTGAGACATGAATCAACCATTGAAATAAGAGTAGCAACAAAAAGTTATCCATCCCGGAGTCTACTCGTATGATGCCATCCAGTAGCCTGGAAATAGAAGTCATGTGCGACCATCAGCAGTCGGTTGCATCCAGTAACCATAGGCTCCGGTCTAGGCGAAGTAGGGACCATGATTGTATCCAATGCGTAGCGAGTCGGATAACCTGCAAAAAGTTAGTTCCTTTTGTTTGTCAAACACAATGCTATTTCTGCATGTCCATATCGACCAACACAAAGCTAAAACGCCAATATGTTTCCTAGCTTTATCATGTTTGTCAACATCATTCAACCAATTACCAAACATATTAGTAATATTTGTTGATGGTTGAATGTTATAAGTGAAATAAACCATATGCCAAACAATACGAGAAAAAGGGCAGGAGAGAAACAAATGCTCTACATATTCCATTGAATCACAAAAATAGCACTTTGTGATATGTTGTCTTCTAATCATGTCCCGGTCTGTCTCGATTTCTTCTTCCATCAATTTTGGCTAGACTAAACAGGTTTTGAACACTCTTCATGCTACAGCGACACTGCCAAGATGTGGAGGGGGGGAGGGGGGTAGGGGTAAGGAATATTAGTATTGGTCCCTTTCATAATGAAGTTTTGGCGACACCACCACTATAATGGTGGCGTGCCAAAACGTACCAAGCTACCCGTAATATTCACAAAGACAGACTACAGGTCTCACAAACTAGTTATGTGGCCCTCTTGGTGGCATGCCACTAGTGCGTGATGACCCACAAGTATAGGGGGTGTATCATAGTACTTTTGATAAATAAGAGTGTCAAACCCAACAAGGAGCAGAAGGTGTTGACAAGCAGTTTTGATCAATGATTCACTGTAAATACTAGCAAACGGGTTTTCAGGGATATTTGGTAATACAGATAAATAAAGTATGAGTAAATAAAAGACAGTAATAATAATTGCTGCAAGTGGCCCAATCCTTTCTACAGCAAAGGACAAGCCGGTTGTGTAACTTATGATTACCAAACGTTTCTGAGGGCACACTGGAGTTTCTGTCGAGTGCTTTCGCTTTATGCAGCTAAGTAATCTTCATCGATTTGATAAGTGTTATGGGGGTGAACCTATGCTATTGCACTACCCCTACTTGGACTAATACACACTTGTGATTATAACCCTTGCAAGCATCCACAACTACAAGAAATTAATTAAGATAAATCTAACCACAACCTTAAACTCTGAGATCCTACACTCCCTAGTGCAATGGTTTCCTAACGGGGGTTTAGGTTTTTATCGCTCCGGCAACCTCACAATTAGTAGCCAAATACACAATGTATTCCACTAGGCCCATAAAGGTGAAGTATCATGTAGTCGATGTTCACATGACACCACTAGTGAAATAGCACAACAACATATAAATATCAAACCATTAAATATTACTCAACATAGTTTCACTACTAACATCTCGACTTCTTCCATGTCTTCAAGAACTAAACGAACTACTCACAAGACATCACATGGATCATGACCAGAGGTGAAATAATGGTAAATAACAATCTGAACATAAACCTTAATTCAACGGTTCCACTCAATAGCATCAACTACAAGAGTAATCAATACCGGGAAAGTTTCCTCTAAGAATTTGACAAGATTCAACCCAAGATGTTACAGCAGGATGGCGTGGTGATGGTGAAGATGAAGGTGATGGTGATGGTGATGATGGTCCCGATGAAGTCCAGCTCGATGGCGATGACGATGGTGACGATCTCTCCTCTCCGGGAAGGAATTTCCCCGATAGATATCTGTCTGCCGGAGAGCTTTCTCTCTCTGTGTGTTTTCCGCCCCGCAGAGGCGGCAGAGTCTATCTCTGACCCCCCTTTGTCTTAAGTTTTCGGGGACGATAATATACGCAAGGGGGCGCTGGCAGAAGTGGGCCAGGGTGGCCACACCACTGGGTGGCACGGCCAGGGGCTGGCCCGCGCCACCTTGTGGTGTGGGCCCCTAGCTGCTCCTCTCGCTCTCTCCTTCTGGCTACTTTTGTCATATGATGAAATATAAATTTCTGGGTATTTTCCTGGAATTGCCTATCTTTAGAAATATGGTGTCTTGACGGTCTTTTTTCCAGCAGAATCCTGACTCCGACAGCAAGTTCTCCAATAATCATCAAACATGCGAAAACAGAGGAAACAACATAAGTATCATCTCTAAATATGAAATATATCAATGAATAACAGTAAATTATGATATAAAATAATAATGCAAAATGGACATATCAGTGCGTACTTAGTGCTGGCCTTCGAGAATTTGACACGCCACTTCTTCACCCATAAGTATATCTCTACTCGTGATTAAACCTTTGAGAAAAGCATATCAGTTTCAATAAAATGTTAACCATGTGGTAGTTAGAAAAATTTATTGGAGAACCAATAATAAGCTGAGTGGTTTGTGGAGGTGGTTGTACCCCCCCCCCCCAACTCACCAAGTTAGTAACACTTGCATCCATCAAATTTTTCTCTTCCTTGCCTCATCCCTCCCGAGAAGACGAAGAGGGAAGAGGCTTATTTTTCCCCACCGTCTGCGTCCAGCTGGTCGGTCCCCCTCTCCTCCACCTGATAGTCCGGCGGCAGTAGGGGTGGGGAACTCGATTTTTTTTTGTGCCGATTTGAAGGTAGGTTTAGGGAAGTTCTTCTCACAGCCACACTTCCATGACAGCAGCGTAGGCACAAAGAATAATTTCTTCCCGACTCCAGCTCCACCTCGTTGCCGGTCTTTGTGATGTCGGCAAAGGGTTTGTGCAATGCGTCTTCCTCCTCTCCTCCAGGGTAGGAGAGCTAGGGTTCCCTTGATCTCTCAGCACGGAGGGGATGGTGGCTGATCCCGTGAGTATTTTGGTCTTGCAATTTCATTTGTGTCTTAGCGGAATCTCTTCTTCAGTGTTGGTGGAAGACCGAGTGGAGTTGGTCAACAAAGGAAGATTATCTAGTACACCATGATGCAGAACTAGATGACTGTGTGCATCCTAAGGGCAGGTGTAATTGCTTGACTCTTGAGTAATAAAAAGGCGCCCATTATTGAAAAAAGTTGTAGCAAACCCATTCTCAGAAAGAAAAAAAGTTGTAACAAACCAACACACGGCGGAGTAAAGCTTTGAGTATTATAATAGTTTTTCCTAGATATATTTTGGTATCTAGATACATCCATACAAAGACAGGTATTAGTGGTCGGAGGGAGTATTATAATCGTTTTTCCTAAAAAAATATCTAAGGATACCTATTACGTATTTAACTAATACTCTCTTCGTTAGTCTATTATTGTCATGCATGTATCTAGATATCTTTTAGTGTATAGGTTACAAGCAAAATGAGTGTACCTATATATTAAAAAGCATCTAAATACATATGTGTCAATGATAAGCTAAAACATCTTATATTTTAAAATAGAGGGAATATTTCACAAAACTTATGCAAATCTTTTTTTATAATTCGTACCGCCAGGGTACATCCTGTACTTCTTAGTTGCATGCATGCCACCTTTGGGTTCTAGGCCACCTCCTTTGCTTCGATATTTATATAGAGACATTTCTCACTGACTTTTTTTCGTATTCCACGGTCATTATGTTTATTTATTCAACAAACTAACAACTTTTATGTGATGACATGCAGTGGTTACTTGCCGCCAGAGTATATAGAGCATGCACTGATTACAAAAGAGTATGATATATTTAGCTTGGGTGTCATTATTGCAAAGCTAATGGCTGGACGTGAAGGCTATTTCAAGATCGATGACATGGGAGAAAAAAAATTTATTAAGCATGTAAGAATAAATTTTCTTCAGGTCAACCTTGCTGCTATAAAGTTATAATGTCACACGCTCCAATGTTGGGAGAAAAAAGATTTATTAAGCATGTAAGAATAAATTTTCTTCATATCAACCTTGGAGTAAGGACTAACGTAGATCGAGCTATATGTAGCCCTTTATATTTAAACATATAAATTTGTAGTTAAAGTTTTTAATTTTTTTGAAACAAAATACATGAGATAGCCAATGTTAAGTGCTACAAACCGGTCAAAATTTTAATATGAACTACTTTATATTCTAGGCTACACAAAATAACAAAATTTGGCAAAATTATATAGTGTTAAAATGTGTACTATTCACTATATAATATATCCAATTTTTTTATTTTTGTGTAGACTAGAATATAAAGAGTTTCATATTGAGATTATGACCGGCTTGTAGTATTCAACATTGACTACCTCAAGAATTTTATTTTAAATTAAAAAAATATAAAAATACAAAATTTATATATTTAAAAATAAAAGACTATATATAGCTCGGTCTACGTTTTAAGTTTTCCTCAACCTCACTGCTATAAGGTTATAATGACACACACTCCAATGTTAGGTACATGACATTTGGAGGAAAAGGCTACGCGAAACATTAGCGCCCAGACAACTCGAGGTATATTGCGAACAGGTCAAGATGTGCATTCAGATAGCAGTAAAATGCATGAATCGTAAACGACAAGAAAGGCCTACTATAAAGTCCATTCTCTCTAACTTGATAGAGACAGAAATAATGATAGGGAACCTTGGGCTGCAGACAGAACAGGTGAGGTCCCTTCTGACACGATAGGTATTTCCTTATATAAAATTTTATATTATCCGGCTTCTCAT
This sequence comes from Dactylis glomerata, assembly GCA_007115705.1. Taxonomy (NCBI): domain Eukaryota; kingdom Viridiplantae; phylum Streptophyta; class Magnoliopsida; order Poales; family Poaceae; genus Dactylis; species Dactylis glomerata. The sequence continues at coordinate 1,751,419 of QXEO01000383.1, forward strand.
CACGTAGCCACTCCCATTTTGCAGAACACCCTCTACTTATTTCATTTTCTCATTTTCTCTGATTAAACAGACACTTGACTGCAACCGAATTTTCATTATTTGAAACTTTTTTAATGTATTACTCAGGATATGAACATCTCATCTTCTCTCTTTTTGTTGGACATGGAACGAATCTATGGGCCACATCATGAACTTTTTTTTTTTGAGAACTAATGCACTAATATTTTTCTTTTAGGATTGAATTACAGAATTGTACAGAATTTACTCCACCATTAAATAATGCAGTCTGCAGGGGATTAAGGGGACGTATGAATTATCATTGCTCTTCAAATTATCGGCCTAATTGTATTTCTTTGACAGTTCCACAATGGAGAACTGAATCGTCCGGAGGAAGGCGTCCATGCTAGAACTACAGGTTAATGCTTCTGTGAATGATCTTTCATTTTAGATACTCTCTGGTCACTTTGGAACTGATATACGGATGTGTGTGCACTCAAACGTGTGCACATTCTAAAATACTATTCCCAAAAGCATCAAAGAACGTGACAAGCTACTTAACCAGTTCCAGTTATTATAAGTAGTATCGTGCGTAATGTTTATAAAAATCGAATGTGGTGTAATTAATAAGAAGAGACGAGAGTATATAAAACAAAAAAGTATAATAATAAATACATCATTCACACATATTTACATTAAGATTCTATAAAATATTAAATATAAAATTTATCTAAACATATTTAATGTGTGATACATGTGTATCTTGAAAGAGTTAAAACATTGGTAGTTAAAACTTTATCTTAGGGCACCCTCCCCTTGCTACCAATCGGACCAAAAGGGGATATTTATTCCATCTCCCAAATAAAATTTAAGAATATCTCCAACGGCAGGATGTATTCAGACAGGGCTGTCCGAATCAATCGGCGCTAGAAACCCAGCCCAATGGTCTGATGCAAAATGACCGTCCTTACCGTAGCGATGAAAATGTTGACCCAAATTTGGGCCCGGGATGCCTCACCGCGGACAGGGCGTAGCGTCCGTGCGTATCCTCCCTCTTTGACCTGAGGCCCACGTGCAATGACTGCCACTTCGTCTCCCACATTCCATTAGGACTATCGGAGGAGGGGGAGGGGGGGGGGGTCATCCAACTGGCAATAGAGAACATGGTCGTGCCGCCACCACCACCGCATGCGCCGCCAGCGCCCGCACTTCCAGCAGGATGGGGCTACGCGGTCTGGGAATCCCCGCCAGACTCTCCTCCGGTGCCACCCGCTAGATGGGGCTACGAGCCTCTGCAGCCGTAGGCTTCGGCAGCGGCTCTGTGGGTGTCGATGGTCCCCTTGCCGTTCCCCTATGAATACCCCAGTTTAGGGTTTTATTTTTATGTTATAATATTATGTAATATATTTTCAAATCAATGCAATGTTAAAAAAATATGTCGGCCCGCTGGGGCAACTCCCAAACCAAACGAGCATGGGCCAAAAAAATGTTCGGTTTTGTGTCCACGGTTCGACGGAAACGGTCCAAACTGAACACGATTTGGGTCCAAAATGCACCCGCTGGAAATACCCTAACCCTTGTGAACATTGGCAAAGTAGGCGGTCCACGAAACAGCGGTGAGCCAAACAAATCGGGTTGACAAAAACCGAGGCCACAACTCTTGTGGGGCATTTTGATGAACACCCTGTGGGCAAAACGAAAAGGGCGGAAGATAGATAAAGCACTAGTTGATACCCCGCGCGTTGCAGCGGAATTTTATAGCAAAAAACAGAAAAACCATGAACATTTCCATTTTGTTTGCTCCGATGCAGGCACCATAATATAACCTAAAGAAAAACTATTGCAAATTTGAAATCAACCATGCCAAAAAGAGGAAAGGCTGAATTTTATATTTGAACAGAAGGTGAAGGTTAAGTAAAATTACCTCGGACCGACTAATAATGGGATAGTATGTTGTATGCTATTTATATAGATCATATATAGCAGCGTGATCAACGATTTGATCTTTAGAATAATCGTACCCATTCTTTGCTTACCAAAGCTTATTGTATTAATTTAGAGCAATAAGAAATTCATATATTTGTAAGAGTCCAAAAAAGTGCCATGTAGCTGCATAAATTTCATTATTTATTCAAATGAATAAATAATTTGGAAGTGTAGTCCTGAAAAGATCGAGACCTCTGGTTTACTGTTTAGAACATACCTGCAAAAGATGATACAAAAACTGAACGATAAACAATGTCAATTGGCAAAAGAATTATATGAGAAAAGGAGTGTCAATGACGTACCACTAAAATGAAATTGCATGCAGTGTTGTTGGTGCGTATGGATATAATTGCAGCATCATATTCCAGGAAAACTGATGAAAAATGTAGCACAAAGCTCCTACTCCGTATTATCTCTGTGCAGCATAAATAGCAAGGAAAATCAAATCTCCTTTGTAGCCCACCAATCAAACCAACATGTATGCTTTGGCAGCTGTCTCAGACTTCTCATCGAGCAATATTTTTGGATCCACATGGTTTTATACCCCTTGGGTCAGCGAGCAGTATCTGACAAAGTTGAGAAATTAGCTCAAAATGTGTCACTAAGAGGAGGAGAGATAGCCAACCAAGCCTGTCCGTGTTGAGCAGGGTGCGGAAGCCCTGTTGCATGTGGTGGACGTAGATGACAACCAGAGATAGAAATTAAGGACCATAGATATAGTCGAGCTGTGGGAGCGGTGACGGAGGGAGATGACACATATAAGCTGGGCTCTGTCGTGCGCGTGGCGCGGTAAATGAGAAACTAAAACAATATTAGTAGTGGGCCGCGTTCGGTGGATTAGATGGGAAATACTAAAACTGAAGAGGAAGTAGAAACGAAGTGACACAGTTTTTTTTTTTAAATGAAGCGGCACTACACAGAATGCCCAGCATCAACATCCTCCTATTAATGTAAAAAAAAGAAAATCCTCTTATTCAATCCTATGGAGCTTTTTTATTTTTGCGGACGTGACTGAGACATGGGTAACTAAAGACCGTCTATTCAAAATCCAACGCATAAAAACAATTGAGGTGATGTGGCTGCATGAGATTTAAGCTTGCAAACATTAAATGTATCTTAGTGGGGATGAATTTTATAGATATTATAGATTAGAAGGCGATGCAGAAATGACTTGCACTGAAGCTGGCTAAGGGCGTCTTATTTAAACCAAAAAAAAACTATCATATAGACCACCTAGAGGCAAAAAAGGAGGTCCAACAGGAAATGTAAACTACAAAACTCGTACTTCCTCTAACCCATATTAATCTTCCTTAATATGAATGTATCTACTATTAAAATATGTCTAGATACATCTGTATTAGCGAAGAGTAATATAGGTCGGAGGGAGTAGTTCTACTTTTAGACATGCCTAAAATTAGGGATGAAAGTGGAGCAGAAACTTTCCGACATTTCCACGGAAAAACAGAAACAGAATGAAAATACGAAAACAAAAACGGAAATCTGCGGAACGGAAACGGAAATGGAAATTTTTTGGCGGAAGTAGAAATGAAAACGGAACGGCGTTTTTCGGCGGAACAGATGCGGAAACGAAAGTTTCCGTTTTCGACTAATACGGAATTTCCGTTTTATGGTTGTTTTGCATAGCCAATCTAGGAGAGCTAATATGCGACCTTGTCATATTGAACTATCAAAGCAACCCATCCCTACTCCCCAACTACACTGAGTAATCTTGACAGATCTGGGGAACAAGTTTTTCGTTTTACTTGACTTGTTTGAGTTTTGCTGCATGATTCAGGTGGTCTTTTGATTCCGATAATCATTCGCTTTTCGTCCGTGTTTGTACTGCATTCGTTCCATTTCTGTTTTCGGAGATATCCGTTTTCATATTTGTTTCCGGTGTTTCTGTATTCGTTTTTGCTTCCGCGTAAAAATATGAAAACAAATGTGGCATCACTTAATTCCACCCGTTTCCACTCCGTTTTCATCCCTACCTAAAATATTACATTTGGTGCTACAAATATATAGCACCCAAGCCCTATCACATAAAAACGGTCGTGCGACGCTGCTCAACAGCCACTTTGTCGTTTTCCATCTCAGCCCCGCATGCGACCCGGCCAAATCTCGGCCAGATTGACAGGGATTGACCCGCTGCCGCTCGACAGTCGCAATCTGGCCCTGCCTACCTTGCCTGTCTTGCCTAACATGGCTGGAATCCCCTGTCCAGGCTGTAGATCAGCGACGGCCAGAACCGCACTTTGAGTCGGCTGATCCAAAATCCGGCAGGAGGCGGAGGCGTCCTGGCGCGAGAATCGACCATGTTATTTTAACAAAACGACAAACTTTTTTGTGATTTTAACAATAAGAAAAAAAGTGGAGGTATTGTTCGGATAATTAGCAAAACCAAAATAGGATTTTGTCAAAATAATTTTATTGTCGAAAATATGTGATAATGATGAAAGACGTAAGTCCAATGCGAAAAATAAAAGAAAAAACAAAATCAAATTTGGGTATATCTTTCGGGTCATTACACAGGGCCTCCGAGATATGCATATGTGCATCACAGCGACATCTTCTTGTTCCAACAAGTATGGTGCGCAAATACATGGAATCAATAGTACGACGGCGTGAAGCTTATGGCGGAGACCTCCGTCGGAAGGGCTTCACCTACACGCAAAGAGAAGGAAGAAGAGGGGGCAGAAAGGGATGTGGCTGGCTAGGGTTTAGTCTGCACAGCCCCGCGCCCCTCATTATATAGGGGACAGGGAGGGGTGCAGCCAGCCTTCCCCCCACCCCCGGTCAAACTAATTATTAAACTTATTGGTGGCTATAAAGTTGGGATAGATAACATGGCAATTTCTTATACCTAGAGTCAGCTCTAATATTAACGTGGCCCTTGTGACCAGGTTCTCCCCCGATCTCCTGGCAAGTGGGGTTTGATGGGCCTTATGCCCTTGGATTATGGGGGATTCGAAACTTTTTGAAAAACCTTTTCGAGATGCATGCGATCCGCAGAATGCGCCGGCGAGGTCCCACTTGTCGCCGGTTATCTTGCGGACAAAGACCGTTGTAGCTTGATGTGGAAATGTTGCTTCCGGAGAAGGCGATGCACGCTGATCCACTTCGCTGCGTCGACAGCTTCCTCGAGCAAGGAACACCAGTGGCAGATGACGAACTAAATTTAGGTGTGGCGAAAATCAACCATTGAAAATTAAAAGTACCAAATATGTATTTTCAATTGTCGATTTTCCCCTTGAACCGGTTGAAAATTAGAAGTACTAAAATTAGGTACAAATTTCAAATGAAAAAATAACTCATGAAGATTATATATCAATTTACCTCCAATTTATAAGATATACCTCATACAGCTATATAGAAGAAACATGCCTAAGAGAAGGTAAGATATACCACTAATTTGAGGCAGCTCTTTAAACCAAGCGATTTACATAATCACAAACACATGAAATCACTATCAAACACGGAACACTTAAAATTGTTGAATACCGCCTTTTTCATATCTAAAATTAGTTATACCTTTAATTTTGAGATCTGGCCTGTTTAGGGTGTGCCACCTCTCGTTTCCGTCGGACTGGTTGTCGATCTGCCGGTTGATCTCATCACTCGCCTAGTCGCCTCTCGCCAGTTGCTGCAGCCGGCTCCTCGTATGATTCCTGGTATTTTATTAGATCGATCTATCAATTGATCGAGTAATCACCCCCTCGCGGTCGGACATACGTGTATTGGTACGCACCGGAGACACATACTCCCTCCGTTTTAAAATATAAGATGTTTTAGCTTTGTGAAGCAAATGTATTTGGACATCTTTTAGTGTGTAGATTCACTCGAATATACACACTAAAACGTGTCTAGATACATTTGCTTCACAAACCTAAAACATCTTATATTTTGAAACGGTGGGAGTACTTTTCTAGTTGGAGCCCAAGAAGAGGCATATATACTTTTAGTCTCACATCTTACAATCGGGGAGCACTTTAGTCCCACAACTTGTAAAGTGAAGAAAACTAGTTCCACAACTTGTAACTTGGGAACAGTTTAGTCCAATTTGACCGAATTTCAGTGAATGTTACCGAATTCAACCAATTTCATCCAGGTTGTGATTTTGTAGAAAAAGCCAAAAATTATTTAATCCCGCTGACATATACCTGGAACATTTTACAGAAGACCCACACTAACCAAGCTGGCTCACCCTCACATACACTCTGGGTGTGTTTGGTAGGTTGGGGCAACTGAGATATTTCCACCTCAACTTGGCTGAGTGATGGCGTGTAGTAACAGCCCGTTGGGAACCCCAAGAGGAAGGTATGATGAGCACAGTAGCAAGTCTTCCCTCAGTTATGAAACCAAGGTTAAATCGAATCAGTAGGAGAAAGCCAAACTTCAGAAGGTGATGCTTGCTAGCTTCGTGACACTCTGGACAAGGGAACCAGATAAACTGCTTGTCGGTGTGTCTTCCCCCAGCAGCAACGTGAAACCTGCACACAACACAACTAAGAACTTTGCTCCCAACTTACGATGAGGTTGTCAATCTCACCGGTTTGCTGTAAATAAAGGATTAAGCGTATCGAGTGGTAAAAGGATAATAGTAATGCAAGAAAGTAAATAGAGCGAGTAATAGTAAAACGGTAAAGCAATGTAAAGAAAATTAGACCGGGGTCCACAGTTCACTAGTGGTGTCTCTCCATAAGATAAATAACACATGCTGGGTAAATAAATTACAGTTGGGCAATTGATAGAGCAAAGATAATGTACATACGTCATGAGGATCACTATGAGATTTACTCTGAGCATTACGACAAAATACATAGACCGTAATTCAACTGTATCTATGACTAAAAATCCACTCGTGGGGAATCATCCGAGGACCCCTTGAGTATTAAGTTACGAATAACAGATAATCGCATTAAGCAAAGTGTATAATGTAAACAAAACAAATGTTCTTGAACACAAGAATGTTGTTTTATCCTTAGTGGCAACAGCACATCTACAACCTTAGAGGTATCTATCACTCTTCCAGATTAAATAGAGGCATGAACCCAACTATCGAGCATAAATACTCCCTCTTGGAGTTATTAGCATCTACTCGGTCAAGATAGGTAATAGCAATAGAAAGCATGCAAGTTCATAAACAACATAGAGATAATATAAGATAAAATATTCAGCACATCAACATCACATAGTACCAATACTCATCGGATCCCAATAAACACAACATGTAAGATTACATAAAGATGATCATGATCATGTAGGGCAGCTCACAAGATCTAAACATGAAGCACATTGTGGAGGAGACAACCATCTAGCTACTGCTATGGACCCCTAGTCCAAGGTATACTACTCACACATAACTCCGGAGGCGACCATGGTGGTGTAGAAGGTCTCCGGCAAGGATTCCTCTCTCCGGCAGGGTGCCGGGAAGAGCTCTTGGATCCTCCCGATCTCGCGACGGCGACGACGGCGGCTTGCAGTATGTTTCGTGAAAAAGAGATCCGTCTCTTAGGTTTTTCCCGTCGAGGGGACTTTATAGGCGAAGGGGCAGCGTCAGAAGTGGGACCAGGTGGTCTCACCACAGGCGGGCACGGCCAGGGGCTGGGTCGCGCCCCCTGATGGTGAGGCTGGCCCCTGGCCCCCCTCCATCTCATCTTCGGTCTTCGTGAAGCTTCGGTAAAAATAGGAGGTTCGGCTTTTGTTTCGTCCAATTCCGAGAATATTTCCTGTGTAACTTTTCTGAAACACAAAAATAGCAAAAAAACAGGGAACTGGCACTATGGCATCTTGTTAATAGGTTAGTTCCGGACAATGCATAAAAACGTCATAAAGTGTCACAAAACTCAAAGCAAATGGTGTGTAAACAAGCATGGAGCATCAAAAATTATGAAATACGTTTGAGACGTATCACTGAGCAGACTATTTGTTGTTTGGTAGACTGGGTCGGGTCATCTCAACACTGCCCACCTCACAAATAAGGGCTCTGAGCCAGGCCGGGTTGGGAAGCTCAAATCGAGCTTTGCAACCGAGCTTGGTTGAACCCATCCCGCAAAACGCCTCGGGCCTCCCGCCTATGGGCCCGCGCGTGCTCGCCCCGCTTGCCCCACTCGCCCCGCTCTCAGAATTCCCCAATATCCTCTCTCCTCTTCTCTCCCACGACGCACCCGGCCGGTGTCACCGCTCCCTCTCCTGGCACCCTCCCGCGTTGTCTCGCCGCCTTCGAGATGTTCTTGGCCGGCTCCCGAGCAGGACAGGCTCCTGGCGGCAGGCGCCCGAGCTCCTCGCGGCGGCGGGCGAGATCTGGCGGGCTCTAGCGAGCTCGCGGTGGCGGGCGGGCTCCTGGCGTTGGCGGGCGAGGACCTTGCGTTGGCGGGCGAGGTCCAGGCGGCGGTGGGCTACCTACTGGCGGGGGCGGGCGGGGAGCTACTGGCGGCGGCGGGCGGGCGGGGAGCTCCTGGCGGCATGTGGGCGGGCGGGCTCCTGGCGGCGGCGGCGGGCTACCTCCTGGTGGCGGCGGGCGATCTCCTGGCGACGATCGCCGGAGACGCTTGTGTTGTCGGCATCTGCGTGCTCGCCGGAGGAGGGCCATTTTGCGTTTTATTTGTATAGAAGGATCCGATTGCGTTTTATTTATATGTGCAGGCACCTGATTGCTTTCTATTTGTGTATATAAGGACCCAATTGCTTTTTTACTTGTGTATTTTTTGGCTATTTGTGTAAAGTTTAGGCCTTTTCACTATATCTCAACACATACAGCCTACCAAACAATGGATGAACTCAGAATTTCTCAACAGACACATGCTACCAAACACATGCCAAAATCCCTACTAAACATGTTGAGGTCAGCTTGTATCAACTAAGATAGTAACTCTGAGGTGACCCAGGCTACCAAACACACCCTCTGTCCATCTCGACGTGCAATGCCTGATGGACGGTGACGCACACTGAAGAACCCTACTTGCTCTCCCAAGGATGGAGGAGTTGTCATTTTATTGTAGCAGATCTAAAATGCAGTACAAAAAAAGAGAGTAATTTGCCAACCCCTTCGAACAAACCCAAAGTTGATGCTACAAGGATTTACTACCACTGTATGTCTTTGCTTTGGATGAAGTAATAAAATAGTTGTGTGCATCGCTCGATGCAGTGGCTGGGCTAGGCTCCCATTTCAAAAAAAATGTCTTTGCTTTGGGAGGAGTTGTCATTTTATTGTAGCAGATCTACAATGCAGTCCAAAAATTAGAGAGTAATTTGCCAACCCCTTCGAACAAACCCAAAGTTGATGCTACAAGGATTTACTACCACTGTATGTCTTTGCTTTGGGACGGTTGAATTTTATCAAATTCATTGAAATTCAGCTAAATTAGACTAAACTGTCCTGGGTTGCAAGTTATGGGACTAGTTTTTGGAAAAGTTTTGTCTAAGCAGGGTCTCACCTACACCCCTAAACTTTTTTGAATTTATCTTTTTTATATCTCTCAAACTATGTAACATATAGATTTCAAACTTTGCAGATCGCTGTAATATTACAACTAGAACGCGGGAAAAATATTTTGGAATTTTTTTGTGAAATTTAACTTTTTCAAATATTTAAATTTCAACAAAAATTGTTTTAAAAAGTATATATATAGTATAATAAAAATCTCAAACTATTTTTCCCACATTCTATCTCAAATGTTTGAGTGAACTGCAAAGTTTCAAATTCAAATGTTATATAGAATGGGAGATACAAAAAAAGAGAAGTTGTTTGTGAGGACAAAAAAAGACTAGCACAGATCTTGATTCACCTATTAACAGTTCATATAGAGGGTACAACTGAGACAACGCTTAGAAAATCCACTCTCTTTTTGAAATTCTCACTTTGCAAATTGTGAGATTAAAATGCTCGAAGGTTTACAAGATGTAGGACTCAAAGTGTATATACCTTGCCCAAGAAAGATAGCAGGCAGGCCCAAGTCGCATATACGGTGTCTTAAATATCTACTCCCTCCGTTTGAAAATATAATATGTTTTAGATTTGTGAATTGAATGTATTTAGACATCTTTTAGTGTATAGATTCAAGCGAACCTATACACTAAAAGATGTCTAGATACATTCACTTCACAAACCTAAAACATCTTATATTTCCGGATGGAGGGAGTAATTCGGTAGTTGCCCTATTGATTTAGCCCCCAAAATAGTAAGTTAGCTTCATGTCCAGGCATGCAGCTAGCTGGAATGGGCATACAAGTCGGTACACGGGCGTTGGCTCAGCTCGGGCGTTCACCATAGTCCGCCCTATGGGCTCCTCCCCTACTGAGAACACGAAAGGAGACATCACCCGCAAGGCGGCAACTTAAGCAGGGTGATATCTTATTGGCCGTGCATTAGCTAGACTATTCCGTAGTGATTTTTGGTTTTTCGGAGCCGATGCCATAGATAGGGGGAGAATAGTCCTTTTCGAACTCAGAAGCTACCACATCCTGTTACATCTTGCCGTTCTTCGGCATTATCTCTTCTATATAATTAATGCACCCGTTCGGGTATATTCTTAAAAAAAATATCTTCTTGACCCTCAAACCTGCAGCAAACGGACTAACCTGAACGGGCGATGACGCATCGAGTTCCTATGCAGCCATCTCTGCATCTTCGATCTTCATTGCCGCCTTCCGGCGTGCGGCACAGGTACCGCAAAGATCTTGCCGAAGATATTGACGCCGGTGACTCCTCTGCAGTGTCGTCGTCAGTTGACTCTGGCGAGATGGCCCAGAAACGGCCGTCGGAGAGGCTCCAGGCGGCGTCGAACGTGGCATCGCTAGATCCCATGCATCCCGTACGTCTTTCTTTGAGTGCGTATAAGCCACATGGTAGGGGTGTAAGTGTTCATCATGGCGGTTTACAGCAGGTTCAAAAAAAATTCTGGAAACGGGGCAGTCCAGCCTCTGCATCAATCGATGCATACGGCTCTTTATTAAATTTATTAAAGGTTTTACATTATTATAATTCACGGATCAGCGAGAGTGGATACATGTAACATCTATCTAAAAATACATCGTGACAAATCTAGGCGAGTTCTTAGCATGTCAATCTTCTATCAGACCGCCACCCGAATCAGTTGTATATATCCCGTGCAACCATTGTCAAACGGTTGCACCTAATATCTATTTCCCGGCACTGCTCTGCCGGTTGAAGGATCCAGTGGGTAACCAAAGGGATAACATATAAAAATGATGGGAACTTTTATTTATTAAAGATAAACCATTCCTAACATGCCATTATGTCCATATGATTGCACAAACTCCACTCTTCGTATATTAATCTTCTCAGCCTTGATGATATCATTAAGCCAATTACCAAAAAGATGCGAGATGCTGGTGGGAGGAATAATGTAAAAGCCATATGTCAATTGTATAAACTTTCATTTTCCATATGTATTTTTTTAGAAAAAAATGTGTTTTCATTTAACATGTCAAGGTACATGCCATTGACCAAAAATCTACCAGATTCGACAAGATTCCATTTGAAAACATCGTTATTTGAATTTAATTGAATGTCCATTCAGCGCTGAACCAAGTGTAACCATCTACTCGATCTTCCCCCGGTCAAGCTACGCCTAAACCCTATGTTCAACGGCGCCGACACTAATGTAGAAGCTACAATAACATTTTTATTTCTTATAATATTGTATAAGGAGGGGGTACTGGGCTGCTAGAGGTATGTTACCTAACCAAGTATCCTCCCAAAACCTAGTGCTCGCGCCCTTATTTACAACAAAAGATCCACGCTTAAAGAAATTCCTCTTTAAGTTTCATTAGCCCATGCCAAAATGGAGAATCATGTGGCTGAACTGTCAAAAGTTGATTTAACACTAATGAGCCCCTCATTTTACAACTTTTTGTTTTTTGAACAAGTCACGGTTTGGAAAAATGGGTTTGAACTATGAACACCCATGATGATACCTATATGTGAGTATCGGATGCTAAGATCAAGGCACGTCCCTTGTCCAGATCTCTAAATATAATTTTCACTCCACTTGAAAGAAAACAAATATTTGCATCAGTCAATAGTCGTCAGAACTTGCATCTCGAAAGTTGCGCTAAAATTTTGCTCACTTCGAACATCAGAAATGGACGCTGACGCAAGCAAAGCCAAAACTATAGATGATAAGGAGGGCACTGCGAGTATAAAGCTGAAGGAACTGTCTTTACAACTGTTAAAGAAAATTACGAATGACTTCTCAGATGAACGAATAATATGTGCCAGTGCATTCGGAACAGTTTATAAGGTACGACTTCGGTTACCAGTTTCTGTCTTTTCAAATGGTGCGAAAAAAGATGCTAGTACATGGATCTAATTTATACTATATATGTGTGTGTGCGCGCGCGCACGTGCCTGTGTGCGTGTGTTGTGTGTGTGTGATGATAAACAGGGAATTCTGGAAGATGGCCAAGTGATTATGGTGAAGGAACTTTCAAAAAATGCGCCAATAGAACATGACCAAGTATTCACCAATGAGGTTCAAACTCTTACAACCCTCAAACATGAAAATGCAGTACAGTTAGTTGGCTTTTGCCGTGAAACATATAAGGAAGTGGTGGAGAAGAATGGAGGATATATTACTACAGATACGATCGGAAGTTTACTATGCTATGAATATTTATCGGAAGGAAGTCTTGAGAAGAATCTTTTTGGTATGCAAAACACTATCCAGTACTCCCTCTATCTTAAAATAGGATATCTATAGATTTTAGATAAAGTCAATCTTCGCAAAATTTGATCAACTCTTTTGAAAAAAGTTTTAATATTTATAACCACAAACCAATACTTTTAGAAACATCATAAAATATATTTTTATATTATGTGCATTTAATATTATAAATGTTGGATATTTTTTGGCCTATAGTTGGTAAAACATTATAAGGTTTAACTTTAACACAAACTATAGGCATCCTAATTTGAAAAAAAGAAATTATATATTTTTATCTATATTTTAGTTGCATTTGGTGTTTACAGTGTTAAAGCTCTTGTTATATGCCTATATCAAAAATTGCAAGATAGAAAAGGGTTAGTTAGCAATACCATAGATGCGGCACATAGGGCGCGATTGGTAGCCTGTAGCCCTTTTTGGACTTTCTGGGCGCAGGCGCTGGGGGCCTCTGTCGCATCAGCGATGCAGAAACCAACTAGGGTGTTTCGTTTGGTGGCCAACATCGCATCTAGAGAGCCCAAAGACCCAGGTTGATTGGTATCCTGCACGAGCCAGAATCGCCTGAAATGATTTCAGGGTCGTGTGTTTGGTTCATATCTCCGCAGGTTATGTGGTCACCTTTTCTCTTCGGTGGTGAGGTTAACGATGCATACCACCATGACAGTACCTTATAACACACAACGAGAACTGGAGTTCTTCAATTACGGCCATATAAGTCGGGCCCTAGCTACGTAGGAATAGCAGTTACTCAGTTAAGCACAACTTGTTTAGCATGTCAGCAGAAGGACATGCATTCCGACCCTAGCTACTTACGAATGACAGTTCAACATTACATACCGGGGAACCGTTCGACAATGGCGGCCTAGGGGGTGCAAACCTTGATTCTTGCTTCAATGTCAATCGTAGAAGACATCAGTTCTATGCACCCACATTGCCTGAGCCCAGTCGTTTCTCTTGTTCTTCCAAGCCTGAATGTCGCCCTGCTCGACATCATGTCCACTGTCATCACCATCAGGAGTAATGTCAGCCTCATTTGGGACATACTCATCCTCGTCCCAGCCCAGGATCCAGTTATGCAGGATGCAACAAGCAAGAACAAGCTTCACTTGAGTTGGGAAAGTGTGAAATGGTTTTTGATCAAGGATTTTGAACCTATTTTTCAAGGTAGCAAAAGCTCTCTCAATGGTCACCCTGAGGCTAGAGTGCCTAAGGTTGAAGAGCTCCTCTGCATTTTGTGGTATGTTCCTTGAAGAGAACTCGTTCAGATGATACCTGGTTTTCTTATAGGGGGAGGATTCCTGGCCGACAAGCGTAACCTGCATCTCCAAGATAGAACTTACCTTCAGGGAGATGAATGCCATCAGGCCTGCTCAGGCTGTCGTTAAGAATGCTGGCATCATGGGCTGATCCTTCCCAACCAGCAAGAACATAAGTGAACTTGAGGTCAAAATCCACAGCAGCTAGTATATTCTGGCTGGTGTAGTGTTTGCTTCCTCTGTATGCTTATTGGGATCTCGGAACTCTAGCAGTAACATGAGTGCCATCAATTGCTCCAATGCAGTCCTATCATAATAATAACATACAGAGAGTCAAGCTTATGTGCATTGCAGAGTTCGAAATGATGGTGTGCAAATGAGAATTCCAGCTCACCTTGAAGTACGGGTACCATCTCTTGCTATATCTTATCTTGCTTGGAATGTCACCTGATAGAGGCTTGATCATATCTTGCCTAAGCTCCCCAATTGCATAAAGGACTTGGTTGAAATAGTGAGATATAGTCTCTATGGATTTTCTAAAGGTGTTGTGCATAACTCTGAACCTCTGGTTATGGCTGACAACATGAAGAAACATAGCAAATTGCTCTTCCACAGAGGTGTGGATGCTATCTGACAGTAGTCCTCTCTCCCTAAACCTCTTGACTAGTTCATAGAATGGGGCTCTTCTCATCCTAAGTATCTGAACAGCCTCAATATCATTCCCGTTGTAGATCTAGTTCAGATTGGCAATGCTCTCTTGATCTTGTTGAAGCATCAGACCATAACTCACTTGTGGATACACTGCGCGCATGACTGCTCTTTTGTGGAGGAGGAGGATCCAAGCCTGAATCACAACAACTAGTGTTGTTGCTTGGTGGATCAGGCTCATCTGGCCGCCCTAAGGAAGTAGATCTACAATGAGGGTCTGCTAAATCTACCGACAGCGCTAACCAGCTATTACAGGGACAGAAGAGCCGGAGGGCATGGTGATGTACCGGTGGAATTTGAGACCGCCGCCATGGATTTGGAGGACAAGCTCGGAGTTAAAGAAGACCTCCGCCGTGCCTCCCTCGGCCGGAGATGGAGTAGACTACCGCCGCTACTCCCTCGACCGGAGATGGAGTAGATCTCTGCCGTGCCTCCCTCGGCCGGAGATGGAGTAGATCTCTGTAACCGCCGCCGCCACCGGTGTAGAGACTGCTATGGGGGATGTTGTGTTGGGAGGTGACCGAAAAGAGGAGAGGTGACACTACTAGGCCGCGAAACGCTGCCGCCGATTTCACTTTCTCCCGCGCTCTTGAGGTGGTCTTCCGCGCGCACGGTGTTCCCACTTTTTACACCGCTGGCGCTGCCCCCGGGGAAACGGCCGATTCGAGAGTATCCAGCGGGCCTGGGCCGAAGGTGCTTTATGCACCGTGCTAGCCACAACGCAGCCCGCCATATGGCATCCAATGAGCCGACTATTGCATCCCGGGGGCCTGTTTGGACTGATTGCAGGCTACCAATCGCGCCCATAAAGATTCCTGCTGGTCAAACCACGTCTAGATTAGGGAGTATAGTAAGATCCAGTCAACTGGTTATAAGACATAAAATATTATATTTTTGTTTAGTCGGAGGAGTGAAAATAGAAAATAAGGTATGCGAACTCTAATGCAAAAGCCAGCTTTAGCACGTGCTTTTAAACACTTTGTAAGATTGAAAGGTGAACCATATATTAATAAAGTACTCACTCCAACCACTATTATCTATTTTAATATGGATGTATCTAAACACACTAAAATATGATACATCCGTATTTGAATAGGTAATAGTGGCCGAAGGAAATAGTATATTTTTATGGCGAGCGCTGAGGATCCTCGGGGGCTCAAAACTTCCCAGCCCCCGGGCCCCCAGCTGTTGGATCCAGTGTTCCAAAGCCGTCAGATCCAAACTTAGAGCATCCCCAGCCGTTTGAGGCCCCCAGGCCGAAATCCGGCGCTATTTAGCGCCGGATGGATGAAAATTTCGGCCTGGGGAGGCCCATGTTTCCAGCCGCGAGCCCAGGACGATTTTTGAATTCAAAGTATAACTGGGCGAGTTTTGACGAATTCAGATGAAATTAGACAAAAACTAGAGATATTTATATTATATAAGGCGAAAATAGAGTTATTTTACATAAAAAGGCCAAATTCGACATATATATGAATTCGGCCTAAACTAACGCCGATTTACATGCCGAAACGGCTGTACATCTGCGTGGTGTAGTCGGCGCCGTCGTCGTCGGAGGAGTCGCCGTCCTGCGGCGGCGGCGCCTGGCGGCTGGAGCCCTGCCCAGCGTCGCCGAAACGAGGCGGCGTTGGGCGGTAGAGCTCGTCGTCGCTGGACTCCTCCAGCTTGACGACGGGCGGCGTGCCGCGGCGAGGAAGGGTCGCAGCTTCGGCGCGACGCTGGGCGGCGGCAAGGTCTAGCAGTCGCCGCTGCTGCTCGCGCTCCTCCCGCTCCCACTCCCGCCGAGACCACTCCAATGCCGCGTCCAGCGGCATGGTGTTCTCGGCGGGGACGACGTCGCGGAGGGAGCGCTGGATCGCCTCCTCCGTCGCCGCCTCCTCGGCGCGCCTCGCCTCCTCCTCGGCGAGCTCGGCGGCCCTCTGAGCGGCGTCCGTCTGCCTTCTGCGCCGGCGCGGCGGCGACGCGCGCGCCCCTCCGTCGCGGATGACGAGGGCGCCGCTGTTCCGCCTCGGCGCGCTCGCCGGCTCCCTCTTCACTGTCCTCGGCGTCGATGCCGAGGACAGCGAGCCGGATCTCGTCGCCGACCCGGACGACGCCGTCCCGGACGAGCCGGACGTCGCCATCCGGCGCGGCATCCAGCTGCTCCCGTGGCGGCGGGAGATCGTGGGCCGCGGCGCCGGCGGCATCTCGAGAACGGGGTCGTTCCCGTTCTCGATGTGCTCGAGGACGAACTCGAGCGTCCTGCCGGGCGCGCTCCACCAGCGGCGGCGTCCGGCGGCGTTGTTCCGCGCCGGAGGAGGGGGCGGCCCGTCGTAGGCCGCCAGCTCCCGCTCGTATCGGCGGCGGAAGAATGCCGTCCACGCCTCCCGGTTGTCCGGGAAGAAGCGCGGCTCGGCGCGCTGCTCGTCGCTCATCGTCTCGAGCACCTCGTCGATGGCAGCGTCGAGAGCCGCTCCGGTCGGCGGCGGCGGGATGGGGATGCCGCCGGCGCTCAGGCGCCAACCTCCGGGAGCCCGGAAGTCGGGCGGCGCCATGTAGCCGGCGGCATGGAGGAGGCGGCCCTCCCATTGGTGGAGGGAGCGGCGGCCGAAGCCGTTGTTCGCCGCCCCGTTGTCGCCGGAGTTGTTCGCCATGGTCTCGGGGATCGTCGGCGTGGGCGAGTGGGCGAGGTGTGCTCTGGTCGAATGGTGGCGAATGTGGCCGGCCAGACGCGGCCGGCCGCGTTTATATGGCCGCGCTGGCATTAACTCGCCTCGCCGCGTGGCTGGCCGGCCAGCGGCGGCAGCCTTTACAGCGCGCGGAAGACGATGCGTGCGGGGAAGACGATGCGCGGAAGACGAGACGATGACGACGACGACCGCCCACTCTCACCGACAGGTCGGGGCCACACGACCCGCGGGAACGCTGAAAGGACGAGATGTCGCCTAGAGGGGGGGTGAATAGGCGTTTTAAAAACAATTACGGAATTGGCTTGAAGGAATGCGGAATTAAACTAACGTTTATTTTCTTCAAGCACAAGACCTAAAAATGCTAGGCTCAACTAAGTGCAACAACAACAACTAGATATAAGCAAGATAGCACAAGATATAATTCACAAGTGATAAGCAAGATATAAGTACTTCAAGCACGATGGCTATCACAAGGAAATAAACTCGGGTATAGAGATAACCGAGGCACGCGGAGACGAAGATGTATCCCGATGTTCACTTACAAAAAGTAAGCTAATCACCGTTGGAGAGATGCGGGTAACCACGAAGGCCCCCGAACGCCACGAAGGCTCACCTTCTTCTCCGAGTCCCCCACGAAGCTAGGGACCCCTTCTTATGGTTAGCTTTTCCTCCACTCCGGAGATGGCAAGCTCCACAACCACTTCACAACTCCCACGAAGGGGAAGCCCGGGCCTCTTCACAATCTTCCACGAAGAGGTCACCGAGGCACCAACCGCCAAGCCAACTAGGAGGTCACCCTCCAAGAGTAACAAGCTCACGGTCTCTCACTCGAACAAATCGTAATGGAGAGCTCAACACTATGCAAGGATGCAAAGCAAGAACACAAGGGAAAGTGCTCAAATCCTTCTCTCTCAAATCCCACCAAAGCAACAAATGCTATGGAGGAGTTAGAGAGGAAGAACAAGGGTGGAGGTCAACCAATGACTCCAAGATCTAGATCCCAAAGGTTCCCCTCACTTAGAGGAGGAATGAGTTGGTGGAGATTGTAGATCTAGATCTCCTCTTCCAAATCCCTCAAAAATATGCAAGAATCATTGGAGGGAAGAGAGAGGGAGAAAGCTCAAGAGGTTCAACAATGGAGGTGAGAGAAAGGCTCAAGAACACCCTAGAACACTTACCAAACCGTTGGGGAAGAAGCCCCCTTTTATAGGGCAAGAAAACTGCCCGTTGGAGAGTTTTTTCGGTCATCCCGGAGCAGCCCGGAGCAGCTCCGGAGCAGCCCGGAGCAGAGCCCGGAGCAGCTCCGGCCGATACTCCGGAGCGAGTGCCCGGCCACTGCTCAGCCCGGAGCAGCTCCGGATTTCACTCCGGATTTGCAAAACTGCAAAAACACTCATACGGAAAACGCGATAACTTTTGCATCCGAACTCCGTTTTTGGCAAACTTGGACTTTTTGAAAAGCTTAGAAAAAGTACTACAACTTTATGCAGAGAAACACCAAGAAAAGTCAAGAGGAAAAATACGAAATGTGGAGAGGTGTGAAACCTTCCAAAGTGAAGAACCGGTAAAACCTCTCAACTCGAAAACGCAAAAGACGATGCATTTGGATTCCGTTTTCGATGAACTTGGGCTTGTTGGAAAGCTAGCAACAAGCTCAAGAACCTCACATGGAGAAACACCAAGAAGCAACAAACTAGGAAGATGCAAAGTATGCAAAGGATTGAGCTCCCTATGACGATGTGATCAAGTTACCGAACCGAAAGCCCCTCTTGATAGTGCGGCTATCTATCCTATAACCCGGTCTCCCAACAAACACCTTGAGACCGGTAAAAGGAAAACCTAGCAAGGACATACCTTTGCCTTGAGCATCCCGCTTGATCTTGATGATGAAGCTTCATTTGCTTTCATTCTCCCATGGGCCATATTGAATCCTTCTTTTGATGTAAGCCCATGGGAAGATACTTGATTCCACTATTCTCTCTTCATCTTGGTCAACCTTGTATCTACTCATGCTCTATCGAATCTCTCTTAAGATGCATAGGGAATTCTTCATTTGATTGCATGCTCTAAGTCTTGGTCAACCATGGCTCAACCCATGAGACCATCGTGACCTCGACATAGAGCCATAACTTGAATTCTTCTCATGTAACCAAACTCTCAAGATCTTGAGACTCCTTGGCTTAGCACATAAGCTAGAGCATGGAATACTTGAGTTCTACACAAGAACAACATCTTTATTTCTTCTTTTTGATCATATTGGATTCATCTCTTCTATTCAATGATCTTGATGCCAATACTTAAGATATATCTTTATCTTCATGGCATCCAAGCCTTGAATCCAACACATGGACTTCAAGAAATTCCTATGAACAATTCCTTCATAAAAATCTCAATGAAAATATTAGTCCATAGGGATTGTCATTAATTACCAAAAACACACTTAGGGGCAATTGACCCTTACAATCTCCCCCATTTTGGTAATTGATGACAATCTCAACAAGAGGGTTTATATAATGAATGATAGAAACTAATATGCAACTTATCCGGGAATAAATTGCATACAAGAGGTTGTATTTGATATGGTCAAGTAACACAAAGCTACTACCGCATATCAAAATCAATTGTACTCACATAAACTACAACAAATATGGTTGATGTGAGTGCAACCAAAATATATAGAGCAAACTCCCCCACAATTTATGCACGTGTGATGAACTTGAATTTCATTGCATACATTGTCAAGATAAACCTTTGATGGAGTTTACACTATATATTCAACCATGCAAAACATCTAACAAAGAAGAGATGCATGAAAGGTAAAACACTTAAGCACAAACCAAACTTAAGTATAAAAACCATTTCCCTTAAACCCTCTAAACTTCTCCCCCATTGCCAACGATTGCCAAAATGGATGAAGGAATTTAGAAGGCCAATATAGTATGAGTTCCTCCCCAAGATGTGCATTTCTCATAAAAATGAGTGAAATCATATGCACTTATCAAATTAACAATATTTGGAGGAAGTCAAACCATATTGAGGATTAAAGATTGCAAAAAGATGACATAGTGAAGGAAGCTTCAACGAATGAAGCAAGCAAGCAATCAAGAGACCCAAAGAACCAATTGGACACAAGAAGAAGTGATGATAAGAGCTACTAGGTGCTTTAAATGAAATAAGGAAGCTCCCCAAGGTCCATGCATAAATTTGAATTTTTGTTGCATTTGAATACAATATGCACAAACATGGAATCCTCACTCCCTCTATATCATTTAAAACAAAACATGAGCACGAAAGAATACAAAAGGATCAATACGCTTATCAAAGTGAACTTTAGTCCAAAAAGATTCACGAGATATGAGTGCGAGAAGAAGCAATAAAGAATAAACAAGCACTCATAAATCAAGTTCTTACCAACACCATCAAAAACCAAATGAATAATAAAGATGGTCGGCAAAGAACGAGGATATCAAGGGAAGAAATTAACACTCTTATGCATATATATTTCTAAGTGGACAAAAAATCATGATGAACAACCCACAAAGGAACATGTATACACAAGAGGTTAGTTGAAATTAAGGAAGACATGATATCCAAGAGAGAGTCATAGAATATACCAAATAGCTTTGCTAGAAAGCATATATAGCTCAAGGCTCCATTTTCCATTATGGTATATTAATAAACTCCCCACGCAAAATCATCAAAGCCATCACAACTAGCAATAAGGGATCAAAAGATAGTCGGGATGCTTTGAAAGGCAACAAGCATAATAAAGAAGTGAACAACTTGCAACATTATCTATATTGCACATGAGAGAGCGTTGAGGAATTAATATGCAATAAATTGCTAAAATGGCATATTTGGGATTGGTGAATCATAAACATGATTTTATATACTTCCCATCATATGCAATCATCTCAACTTGCTCACATATGAAATAAAGATATTTCTTTATAAGACCTTTGCAAGAACCGCAACATTTGCAAATAAATATTATCATGCCAAGAACCAACCTACAAGAGTTAGGATGCTAGAAAAGTATGCATGAATATTATACTTGTTACCGAGATAGCAACGGTGTGATGTAGTAGATAAGAGTTCGCCGGTCATCCTAGCTTGGCTCCAATAATCATATGGTGATAACACCTTCCTTATAAACGAGACAAGCATCCATTGCATCTCCAATGTACCTAAGACATCATTCAAGTACATCTTGGTCCCCAAACTTATTGGGTCCAAAGTGGTTAGACTAACCACAATACATATGATAGACTCCATAAAAATATGTGCATAGTTAAAGATGAAATTTGAATTTCATGCACATCTTAGCCATTTAGGATTTGATGGAGTATAACATATATATTGGATCAAAGAAAGCAACTAAGATACAAAAATAAGCATAAAGAGAATATGCATGCACCTATCTTTCAAGATCCAAAGAAGATACGATTTAGACAAAAACACCAAGAATACAAGGAGGTATAAAAGGTGTGGCAAAACACATTATTTGTCCAAATGACATCAAGGGAACAAATCAACAAATGATTTATTCATAAAATTCAACAAATGAACCTAACAACTTATTGAGCATGAAAGAATAAATAAATAAAAGCATGCTCAACAATTTATCTCATTCGAGCAAATAAATCATAGAAGATGGAATGAGATAACTAACTCCCAAAAGAGCAAGGTTCCAACAAATAAACCAAACCCTCTACACTTTTCACAATGGCACAAGTACCGAAAAGAAAAGGCTTGTCTTACAACAACACACACTTGATGGGGATCAAGAGATGAGACAAAGTCAAGCAAAAAGATCCTCAAGAAGGCAATAAGACAATGGGAGTCAAAATAATTTCTTGGCAAGAAATATGGGCAATAAGATGCAAATTCCAAGGTGAAGATGATCTAGAGGAATTACCACACATATATACGAATACCAATTGTCAAAGACAAGAAGTTCATATTGGAATTATTTCCCGGTGGTGTATTGCAAAGATATTCAAGATCAACTTCACAATAAAAGGCATATGGTTAAATATTCAAATTAAGCACCATGCACGAAAAAGGATTCTTGGTAGCTCCAAAAATAGTCAAACAATCATGCAAAGCAATGATTAGAGTAACTAGAAGCAAACGGCTTCCTACTAATGATATAGAGAAATATATTTGAGTAAAACCGCACCAAGAATTCTTACTCAAACCAAGACCAAAGAAATGATCTATAAAATCTTTTAAGAGAGAGCGGAGCTTGTTTGAGCAAACATGCCACCTAGGAGCAAGATAATTAACAATATCAACTCTAAGTGGCAATACATCAAATGTTCACATTTCCTAGGCTTGTGATATGCATAAGACATATTACTCCCCCATAATGTGATATTAAATTCTTTTCAACAAAAGGCAAACAAAATCCAACTAGAGATAATTAATGGAGATATAGAATTTGAATTTCTCATGAGCATGGCATACCACATAGTGACTAGATAATCTTGCAATATCAATACTAAGTGGTATTACTCATGTGCACACATTTATAGGATTGTGAGGTGCGAATAGCAAATCACTCCCCCAAAATGGGATGTTCCATTAATCACTCAATAAGAGCCAAATAAGATACCAACAAGATGCATTAGAGGCTCAAAGCAAACACACAAGTATATGATGTGCTAAACAACCAACACCTACTTGAATACACAAGATAAGTAGGTATAAGGAACAACATATACAAACACATACTTGGTACAAAACCAAAAACATGCAAAGGGGCAAGTAACTTACAATGTAAAGAGGTTAAGTACAAGTTACCGCAACGAGGCACATTGGATATAAAATGATAGTGTCAATGACTTGGCTTGATGAAATAAAATTAATGAAGATCCCTTAATTCTTCATGAGGTAGCCAAGTCTCCAATGCCCTCCATAAACACCTATTGATCAAGTTTTAGCTTGTTGGTACCCAAACAAGTTGGGTCCTAAGAGGTTAGTAACAATAGGCTTGGCAACCCAAATGGTTCTTTTCTTGACACCACTTTGAGTTCCAACAAACTTGGCAAACACATTGCCATCCTTATCTTTTCTAATAGAATAATCATCATCAACAATGATAGGATTAGATAAGGTACCGCTTAAGCATGAAGAAGCAAAGTGCCCCTTCTCACGGCAAATATAGCAACAAGTGCTTCCCTTTCTCTTCTTCATTGATTTCTTGATTTGGGAAGCTTCATATTGTTTCTTCTTGGGAAGTGGCCTATCTTCAACTTGAGGTCGAACTTGAGCTTGACCTTGTGCCCGCTTCCCTTGTTGCTTCTCACTCAAGTGCTTCTTCTTCAATGGGCAAGATCTCACATGATGCCCTTCAATCTTGCACTTGAAGCAAACAATCTTGGCCAAATTCTTGACTTGGTCTTGGCCCTTCTTCTTCTTGTTGCTCTTGGACTTGTTCTTGTTATTGGAGTTGAATCCAAGTCCACTCTTGTCATTAGGGGATTTTTGCACACTCAAAATATTATCGAGTGTGGATTTCCCTTCATGACGCTTATCCAAGTCTTTCTCCAAACTAGTGACTTGGGCCTTGAGCTCTTTGATTTCCTCTACAAGGTTAGTAGTAATACAAGTACTAGAGGAAGTAGAAGCTTCATTGTTAGAGCAACAAGGCATAGCAAGTAATTTATCACAAGATGTAGCAATATTATGCCTAGACAAATTACTAGGACTAGCACATGGTAATATAGCATTTTGGTTCAAAGTAGTGCTAATGTCCAAATGAGGCTCACAAGATGTTTCCTTAGTGATACTTGCCTCATGAGCTAACTTTAGCCCATTATAAGAGATTAAGAGATCCCCATGAGAGCCCGAGAGCTTTTCATGGCTTTCCTCCAATTTCTTATAGTTGCTTGTTAGCAACTCAAGTTGAGCCCTTAGCTCAACATTCTCCTTTAATATAGATGCTTCACAAGAAATAGAGTTAGTAGCATAAGCATCATTAATAGATTTAGCATTTGTAAGCTCATAATATTTAATAGATTGAGATAGGCAAGAATTAGTATGCTTCTCTTCGGATAGCTCTTGCTTGAGGAGATTGAATCTCCATTTCCCCTCATTAACAAGGGAGTTCAATTCCTTAATGGTCTCCTTGTGGTCAAACAAGGTTTCCATTAAGTGTTCGACTTTAGCACGAGCATCATTATTACCACGAAGAGAGGCATACACAATTCCCATCTCATGCAAGAAAGCTTCATTATCATCATCATTATCATCATCATCATCACTCTCATCATAAGGAGATGTGTTGGGATTCAAAGTAGGAGTTACCTTTGAACCGCTTGCCATAAGGCACATGTGAACTTGCGTAGATGATGATGGAACTTCAATAGAAGCACATTCTTCATTTTCGAGTATAGGATAAGCTTTTGCGAGATGTCCATACTCGTGGCATTCATAGCATTGCCTTCTCTTGATAGAAACCTTCTTGGTTCTTCTATTGATTTCTTCTTTAATTATGTGACCCAATTTTTCTTTAATTTCCTCTACATGGTTAGTCATACAACAACTAGAGGAAATAGAATCATTTTGAGTATGGTCACAACTAGAAACAAGCATAGCATCACAAAATTTAATCAAGCAAATTTTAGGAGATATGCAAGGACCTTTAACACAAGAATGAGTAAAGAATTTCTTGCAAGAAGTGTTTAGGTTAAAACTCTCTACACCATTAGGATTTATAGAAATAGAATCATCGGTGCAAAGAACAAGACTACCATCATCACATATGATTTCTTCACTCACCATATCATTACCTTGTGACAAGTCACATGTTGGTGAAGTGGAAGAACTTGAACAATCATCACGACCGGATGTGGAAGCAATTTGGAGCTCTTCATGATGTGAAGGTGAAGAGAGCTCCTTGGGTTCACTTTCAACCTCAAGAGAAATGGACCCACCAAATGACTCTTCTAGCTTGGTCCATATCTCATGAGACGTCTTGCACTTTGAACCCATCAAGCAAACATAAACTATGGAGCTCACAGACAATAAAATTTCATTAAATACTTGAGCTTCTAGATGTAAATTTTTCTCATCCTCTATAGATAGACTTTGAGGATCCATCGGAGGAGAAAAGCCTACATCTAGAAATCGCTCTATATTTGGACACAAAGTCCGAAGATTGCAAAGCATGCGATTTCTCCATAAGTTATAATTTGTGCCATCAAAAATAATTGTGTCATTGTGCACTAAATAACTAGCCGACATCTTTACTCTCAAGGCGGTGAAGCCTAAACAAGGAGAGACCTTGCTCTGATACCAATTGAAAGGACGAGATGTCGCCTAGAGGGGGGGTGAATAGGCGTTTTAAAAACAATTACGGAATTGGCTTGAAGGAATGCGGAATTAAACTAACGTTTATTTTCTTCAAGCACAAGACCTAAAAATGCTAGGCTCAACTAATTGCAACAACAACAACTAGATATAAGCAAGATAGCACAAGATATAATTCACAAGTGCTAAGCAAGATATAAGTACTTCAAGCACGATGGCTATCACAAGGAAATAAACTCGGGTATAGAGATAACCGAGGCACGCGGAGACGAAGATGTATCCCGATGTTCACTTACAAAAAGTAAGCTAATCACCGTTGGAGAGATGCGGGTAACCACGAAGGCCCCCGAACGCCACGAAGGCTCACCTTCTTCTCCGAGTCCCCCACGAAGCTAGGGACCCCTTCTTATGGTTAGCTTTTCCTCCACTCCGGAGATGGCAAGCTCCACAACCACTTCACAACTCCCACGAAGGGGAAGCCCGGGCCTCTTCACAATCTTCCACGAAGAGGTCACCGAGGCACCAACCGCCAAGCCAACTAGGAGGTCACCCTCCAAGAGTAACAAGCTCACGGTCTCTCACTCGAACAAATCGTAATGGAGAGCTCAACACTATGCAAGGATGCAAAGCAAGAACACAAGGGAAAGTGCTCAAATCCTTCTCTCTCAAATCCCACCAAAGCAACAAATGCTATGGAGGAGTTATAGAGGAAGAACAAGGGTGGAGGTCAACCAATGACTCCAAGATCTAGATCCCAAAGGTTCCCCTCACTTAGAGGAGGAATGAGTTGGTGGAGATTGTAGATCTAGATCTCCTCTTCCAAATCCCTCAAAAATATGCAAGAATCATTGGAGGGAAGAGAGAGGGAGAAAGCTCAAGAGGTTCAACAATGGAGGTGAGAGAAAGGCTCAAGAACACCCTAGAACACTTACCAAACCGTTGGGGAAGAAGCCCCCTTTTATAGGGCAAGAAAACTGCCCGTTGGAGAGTTTTTTCGGTCATCCCGGAGCAGCCCGGAGCAGCCCGGAGCAGCTCCGGAGCAGCCCGGAGCAGAGCCCGGAGCAGCTCCGGCCGATACTCCGGAGCGAGTGCCCGGCCACTGCTCAGCCCGGAGCAGCTCCGGATTTCACTCCGGATTTGCAAAACTGCAAAAACACTCATACGGAAAACGCGATAACTTTTGCATCCGAACTCCGTTTTTAGCAAACTTGGACTTTTTGAAAAGCTTAGAAAAAGTACTACAACTTTATGCAGATAAACACCAAGAAAAGTCAAGAGGAAAAATACGAAATATGGAGAGGTGTGAAACCTTCCAAAGTGAAGAACCGGTAAAACCTCTCAACTCGAAAACGCAAAAGACGATGCATTTGGATTCCGTTTTCGATGAACTTGGGCTTGTTGGAAAGCTAGCAACAAGCTCAAGAACCTCACATGGAGAAACACCAAGAAGCAACAAACTAGGAAGATGCAAAGTATGCAAAGGATTGAGCTCCCTATGACGATGTGATCAAGTTACCCAACCGAAAGCCCCTCTTGATAGTGCGGCTATCTATCCTATAACCCGGTCTCCCAACAAACACCTTGAGACCGGTAAAAGGAAAACCTAGCAAGGACATACCTTTGCCTTGAGCATCCCGCTTGATCTTGATGATGAAGCTTCATTTGCTTTCATTCTCCCATGGGCCATATTGAATCCTTCTTTTGATGTAAGCCCATGGGAAGATACTTGATTCCACTATTCTCTCTTCATCTTGGTCAACCTTGTATCTACTCATGCTCTATCGAATCTCTCTTAAGATGCATAGGGAATTCTTCATTTGATTGCATGCTCTAAGTCTTGGTCAACCATGGCTCAACCCATGAGACCATCGTGACCTCGACATAGAGCCATAACTTGAATTCTTCTCATGTAACCAAACTCTCAAGATCTTGAGACTCCTTGGCTTAGCACATAAGCTAGAGCATGGAATACTTGAGTTCTACACAAGAACAACATCTTTATTTCTTCTTTTTGATCATATTGGATTCATCTCTTCTATTCAATGATCTTGATGCCAATACTTAAGATATATCTTTATCTTCATGGCATCCAAGCCTTGAATCCAACACATGGACTTCAAGAAATTCCTATGAACAATTCCTTCATAAAAATCTCAATGAAAATATTAGTCCATAGGGATTGTCATTAATTACCAAAAACACACTTAGGGGCAATTGACCCTTAGAAACGCGCGCGAATATTCTCGGCTGTTTCGCGCCAGTTTGTTTCGTCCGGAGTCCCCGAGCGCGCCCCGGAAGGCCGGAGATGGCCTGGGCTCGCCGGATGGATGAAGGCCCAGATCCGGGCGAAATCGAGGATCCGGGGGCGCGACTGAACCGTTTTTCGCCGTGCGGATGGAAAAAGAGGGCACCGGGGGCCTCGTCGGGCTCATGAGTGGAGATGCTCTTACCTACAATCACACCTCCATCTTGTTGTGCGATTGCTGCACTGGCGGGTCTGGAGCTAGTTAACAAATCGTCAGAGGAAAAAGTAACTGAGCCCTCTACCCCACGTGCACCTCTTCTTATCCACACATAAACTCCTCCGGCCCCACCACAGGAGCATTTCCCCGACACGAATCTTGAACCTGGCCATCGATGGCACCAGTGTCAGCTTAAAATCCTAACAATCTCTGTTAATAGTGTTGTATTGATTTGCATCAAAGGGAGATAAATATGCTACAAATCTTCCAACGATTTTCTCCTCATGCATAATAGGAACAAAGAAATTGCTACTGTGGATTTGCATCAAACGCAGAAAGCACTACAAACCTTCCAAAAATTTCCAACAGATGAAAAGAAAATGCATCATACTCCCTCCGTTTAGAAATATAAGATGTTTTAGCTTTGTGAAGAAGATGTATCTAGACATCTTTTAGTGTATAGGTTCGTTCGAATCTATACACTAAAAGATGTCTAGATACATTTCATTCACAAAGCTAAAACATCTTATATTCCCGAACGGAGGGAGTACAAATCAGGAACTTCGCTACAACCATTCTATGAAATTGCATCAAAAGGAGATAATATTTGCTACAAACCTTCCAATAGTTTGCACAACAAGAAGAAAAGGAAACGAATCATACAGAAAAGAAATTTTGCTACAAACCATTCTGTGGAGTTGCATCAAATAGGGAATTTTCGTGGAGTTGCATCAAATGGGGAAAAATCGGCTACGAACCTTCTAAGGATTTGCAACTTGTGAAGAAATAATTGCACCAAAGATTTTTGCTCCAACAATTCAGTGAATTTGCATTAAAGGCCAAAAAATATGCTACAAAACCTTCTAAGGATTGCAACTTGCAAAGAAAAAATCGCATCATATGAGAAGTTTTCTTCTATAATAGATAAGTGAATTTGCATAGAAAAAGTGAAAAAAATTGCTACAAATCTGTAGGAGCTGCAACCTGCAACTCCTTCAACTTATAAGCTCACACAAGAATTCAATGGAGACACAACAGGTTTGGCGTTGGCTGCCTCGCACAGCCCAACGTTTTCTTACTTCTCAATATCTCAAATAAACAGGATGCTTACAAGATTTAAATAGGCAGACACACACCCGCACTAAGCCCACTAACTCACGCACTAACCCATGACCCATCTCCTCCTAGAAACGCTCCAGGAGCTAGTTATGTATGCACATGCAGATATCTTCCCACCCGCATGAAGCTAACAACCAAGAGCATGCACAACGGCCTCACGCCATCGACGGCATCTCGCCGTGCTAGCCGCCTCGCACGGCCGCAACAGCCTCTCACCTTGCATCTCTGCTGGTTAACATAGCGTCTTGCTGATCTAACTACAGGTCTACAACTAACTATATGCAGAACGAAAATAACTATGCAGATACAATCAAGATTAAGTGCTAACAATCACCCCCTAATCTTGATTCCCAATTTTCACCCAGCTTCAGAGGAGAGCCGGCTCGTCGTCGACGTACCGGCCAAGCAGAGCGATCTCCTTGCCAGGGACGAGACAATCACATCCCCGTTCACCTCGCACCATCTCGCTGTGGACGCCGCCGCCGCAGCGCCGATCACCATGCCGTCTTGCCGCACGCAGCGGCCACCTCTTGACATGTCTGGTGCCTTCGTGATGCAGATCGCCACGCCATCACCATCCCGCGGCATCGCACCGCAACTGGCCGCCGGCGGCATCGCGCCGCCAACAGCCTTCACCTCACGCCGCCGACCTCGAACTCACATGGAGTCCGCCACACCGCCGTCGCCGCCTCGGATCGGCAGGGCTCTGATACCAAATGTAGGAGCTGCAACCTGCAACTCCTTCAACTTATAAGCTCACACAAGAATTCAATGGAGACACAACAGGTTTGGCGTTGGCTGCCTCGCACAGCCCAACGTTTTCTTACTTCTCAATATCTCAAATAAACAGGATGCTTACAAGATTTAAATAGGCAGACACACACCCGCACTAAGCCCACTAACTCACGCACTAACCCATGACCCATCTCCTCCTAGAAACGCTCCAGGAGCTAGTTATGTATGCACATGCAGATATCTTCCCACCCGCATGAAGCTAACAACCAAGAGCATGCACAACGGCCTCACGCCATCGACGGCATCTCGCCGTGCTAGCCGCCTCGCACGGCCGCAACAGCCTCTCACCTTGCATCTCTGCTGGTTAACATAGCGTCTTGCTGTTCTAACTACAGGTCTACAACTAACTATATGCAGAACGAAAATAACTATGCAGATACAATCAAGATTAAGTGCTAACAAAATCTTCCAGCAATTTGCGCCATATCAAGAAAAGAATGCATCAAACAAAGAAAAATCTTGCTACAAAAGTTTAATCGATTTGCAACGGCCGCTGCTTGTAGCTGGGCTTCCCGCCCCGCCTTTTTTCGCCATCATCAGGGCAGGAGCTTGCGGCAGACGCGCCAGGCCACAAGGGGCTGAGGCGATGCACGCCATGGCGCTGCAGGTCCGGCCGCCCTTGCTGCCCTCGCCGTCTAGGTCCCACCGCCCTCGCTGCCCAGGTCCGGCGTGTCGCAGTCGTCCGCCTCCGCGCCTGTAGCAAGGGGTGCTGCTCCTTGTAGCAAGACTGGCAGCCCATGTAGCAACGCCGGTCTCATATTGAAGTAGGAAACATGCCCAAATCTTAGCAGCATCGCCGTGACTTGGGTAGCACCGCCGCCGTTCCCATAGTAGCAACGCCACCAACCCCGATGAAGCAGCACGGGCCGGCCTCTGGAGCACCACCGCCTAGGGGCAAGGCCGAGGTTGTTGGCTCCCACGACGGTGGGAGCTCCCTGTCGGCGGGGCACCATGGCCGCCCCGGCCTCCGACGACCCCATGGAGGCAAGCACCTACGCGAGCAACGCATGGAGCCAGCTAGCTATAACGGTTTGCTATATCATCTATGGGTAACTATTAGTAAGCTAGCTCGCTACACTACTATTTTTACTCTAAAGATCTAGAAACTATATGAGCCGCCTGGTTTGTTTGCCTTGGGCAGTGCTTAATCCTGTCCCCGCGAACCCAGCCGTGCTCGTACGGCACTCTTCCAAATAGGCCATGCCCACTATCTTGTACTCCCTCCATTTTAAAATATAAGATGTTTTAGCTTTGTGAAGCAAATGTATTTAGACATCTTTTAGTGTGTAGGTTCACTTGAATATACACACTAAAATATGTCTAGATACATTTGCTTCACAAACCTAAAACATCTTATATTTTGAAACGGAGGGAGTACTTATCGGGTTTATAAGGGCATCTCCAGCAGGCCGACGCATCACATCCGCGCGCGTCCAAACTAGTCCGATCGGACCGGCGCGTCGGTTGCGCACGCCCCAGCGGTGCGATGCATCCGGACTGACGTACCGGTCCACCAAATTTGGGTCATTGATGCATCGGCACGGACAGGCGCGATGTCCGCTCGTGTCCTCCCGCGTGGGTCTAGGCTCCGCATGGTAGCGACTCAACGGGCGGGAGGGATGGTGGTCAAAGGTTGGCCGCACCGCCTGCGCCGCCCAGTCGCTTCTATCTATGCAGCGGCATTGGCAACCTGCTGCGCCGCCCGATGCATGGCGGGGCCACCTCAATGCCGGCGTTTTGGCCTACTCGCTAGCAACCAATGCCTCGATGGCTTTTTAAACTGGCTGCGGCCGGCCAGTTCTTCGCACGTCGATGCTGCCTTCTTCCCCACCGTTCTTCTCCACACAACCGCAGGGACCATGGTCAGAGGAATTGGATCGAGGGAGGGCGGCTAGGGCACCCATCGGGCCGTGGCCGTGGAGGCAGGCATTGAGGGAGTTGTGGAGGTAGCCGCGGTGGTGGCGCCCAGAGCTCGTCGCCGCCACCCACCCGTGGACGCCGAGGACGCCGTGGATGGCATGGCGAGAGAAGCCGTGCTGGCGGCCATAGGCATTGGATCGAGGCACCACCATCTCCATCTCCTCTGCCTTCTCCAGCCTTGACGCCCGAGCCCGAGCCTACTGACGGGTTCAAGTTCGGCGTCACCCTCAACTACGGCGCCGACCAGGACTCCGTCAGGCTATCCCGCAAGTTTGGCGAGGTGGTCGACGTGAGGACGAACCAGGTCGTGCTGCGGGTGAGGTCTTCAACCGCACCGGCAGGCCGTACCTGGTCAGCGGGTGGAGGAGAGTCTGCCAGCGGCACGACATCATGGCCGGCCACCTGCTCGTCTTCAACTTGTACGGCGACCATCAGATTATGGTCACCGTCTTCAATGAGGACATGTGCCGTCGGCAGTTGGCCGCGCCCGCCCGCGGCAAGCCCGCTGTTTCCTCCGACGACAACGACAAGGACGACCAGTAGCCACGGGCTACTTAATTCTATTACTTTTTGTTCTAGGGTATAATCTTGTATGCAATGTATCAAATCCAATCCAATGCAATGCAATTTACTTTATATTACAACCGATTGCAAATTTCAAACACGGTGCCACTGCTAGCGGCGGACATGATGCATCGACCAACTGAACGCGTCGGCCAGGCGGGCCGGACTGCGACGCAAATTATATCCTGCCCTCGATAGAAATGGACCAGAACGAACCGTTTGCATCGGTAAAATATGTCGGCCCGCTAGAGATGTCGTGAAGGCTTGGATTCTTCTCCATGCAGTCCATCTCCATATAGATCCGATTGCAACCGATTCTTTCAGCTAGCAGGAGATCCTCCCGGACCGCATGTGCTTCCGCTACGGTCACGTCAATGACACCTTCACTTTCAACATGACAAGGTGCTAAAAAATGCGCAGGCAGCACGGAAAGCGCTCTCGCGACCGTGGAGGTGACACCGCGTCGCGGGCTCGCGGCCGTGCTGATCTCTCATCAGAGGCCACCTCTGTCAGCTCCGCGGAGAGATCCAGAACCACCTTTGCGTCTTGTCTCCGGCCCTCTCGAAGCCCGTGCCGTCGCCGGGTCGACGTGGCCGAGCTCGAACACAGCGATTTCATATAGTGTTTGACGTTCCTTGCTTATCCGACGACGGAGGCTGTTCTAAGATTCGTGCTGATGTCTTTTATATTTTTAACCCGCACATTGTCTATCTTCTCACCCATATAGCAACAAAGATGTCCTGTGTGCACTTTCAGCCTGCTCATCGTTATCCTCTTCTCTCTCATGTTGTCTCCTTATCCTCATTCCTTATTATATCCAACATGAGGTCGGTGCATCCATCCCCGATCGGCGACGAGGTCAGTTCACTCCATCCCCGGACTCCAGTACCCGAGAGCCTGCACACTGTTCCATCCCGCCTCCTCGCACCAAAGGGACCTCATGACGGAGATCGGACATGTGGATTGCTGTACAACCAAGATATGTATTTTTTTTCATGGGCTAGATTCAATGCTGCCCTCATCTCTTCGTACAGAATTGCTTGTCTAAATGATTTTTTAGTTTTAACACTTGCCAGGGCAAGCCACTGAACCCCTTCCTTCATTTCCTCCTCGTCCTCATCCACAATTAAGTCATTTAAATCGTCCTAGAGATCCAAATGCACCAATATCTCCTCCTTGAGTCTCTTCCCCTTCGATCATTCGCTTGTCCGGAGTTTGCATCTGAGGAGGATGTCATCTTCCCCTTGTGTTACACATGTTCCATAACCATAGATCGAATACCCGTATGATGTGAACGCTCGTACAAAGGTCAGGTAGGAGTTCAGTAGACCCCGTAAATCAGCCCGAGCAAGAGGTCACTAGGGATTTGGAGATCGGATAGGATACGGATAAGGACTCGCCATCGGGCACGCCAACAGGAGGAAGAGAGACCCATGTCGCCTAGGGGTTAAGCGTTGTTTATACCAACTCGGCGAGGGTTTTCGGGTGGGCATCACACGGACAATGCAATTATATGTAACACCCTTCCTTTTATTTTTATTTTTTTGGGGACACCATTTTATTTCCTAGTGGGTTCGGAGCCAATTTGGTTGCTGGTAGCATCGCGAGTACAAGTCATCGGGTTGCACAGAGGCATCACACTTGTATACTCACAAGGAATGAGTATAAAAGCTTCAGTGAAATTTTGAAGAACTTTCATGTCCCACCGACATCCACAGGAAAAAGTTAGTGACAGATCGGGATGATCAAAACAGAGACGAAACTTTATAGATCAAGATAGAGTGTTATCAAAGAGATAAAAAGCAACATGTAAAGAAGACACCTAAGCAGGATCTAACAGGGTGAGGAATGAAATAGATGCATACTTGATGAAACAATTGGTAATAGGATGTGCACAAACAACATGGACGATTGCATCAAACAGAAAGACAGATCAAATAGTAGTATGTAAACAAACTCAAAATAAAGATAGGAGACAAAGACACATGATTTGTTTCTTGGAGTTCAACTTGTTGACACTAGCTCGACATCTCCGTTCGGAGAGGCTATTGTGAGAGAATTGACCACACATTGGGTCTTTCCATTGCATGTCTATTTATACAAGAATTACAATTCTAATCATAAATGGGAGCTCACAACATTAAGGACTCTCCATGATTTAGAGGATCAGGGATTTATGTCCCATAATGTGACATATCTCTGGCAATCATGTCACATAATGTGACATATCTCTAACACTCCCCCGCAGTCACATTGGGAGGAGAGCGGACGTTGAGACTGGACCGAAAATCCAGAAACAACGGTGATGGGAGACACTTCGTCAAGATGTCGGCGAACTGTCGAGACGAGGTAACATGCAACACGCGAACCTGGCCCATGGCAACACGATCGCGAACAAAGTGAAGATCAATCTCGATGTGCTTTGCGCAAGAGGTCACTAGGGATTTGGAGATCGGATAGGATACGGATAAGGACTCGCCATCGGGCATGCCAACGGGAGGAAGAGAGACCCAAGTCGCCTAGGGGTTAAGCATTGTTTATACCAACTCAGCGAGGGTTTTCGGGTGGGCATCACACGGACAATGCAATTATATGTAACACCCTTCCTTTTATTTTTATTTTTTTGGGGACACCATTTTATTTCCTAGTGGGTTCGGAGCCAATTTGGTTGCTGGTAGCATCGCGAGTACAAGTCATCGGGTTGCACAGAGGCATCACACTTGTATGCTCACAAGGAATGAGTATAAAAGCTTCAGTGAAATTTTGAAGAAATTTCAGGTCCCACCGACATCCACAGGAAAAAGTTAGTGACAGATCGGGATGATCAAAACAGAGACGAAACTTTATAGATCAAGATAGAGTGTTATCAAGCAGATAAAAAGCAACATGTAAAGAAGACACCTAAGCAGGATCTAACAGGGTGAGGAATGAAATAGATGCATACTTGATGAAACAATTGGTAATAGGATGTGCACAAACAACATGGACGATTGCATCAAACAGAAAGACAGATCAAATAGTAGCATGGTAAACAAACTCAAAATAAAGATAGGAAACAAAGACACATGGTTTGTTTCTTGGAGTTCAACTTGTTGACACTAGCTCTACATCTCCGTTCGGAGAGGCTATTGTGAGAGAATTGACCACACATTGGGCCTTTCCATTGCATGTCTATTTATACAAGAACTACAATCCTAATCATAAATGGGAGATCACAACATTAAGGACTCTCCACGATTTAGAGGATCAGGGAGTTATGTCACATAATGTGACATATCTCTAACACTCCCCCGCAGTCACAACGGGAGGAGAGCGGACGTTGAGACTGGACCGAAAATCCAAAAACAACGGTAATGGGAGACACTTCGTCAAGATGTCGGCGAACTGTCGAGACGAGGGAACATGCAACACGCGAACCTGGCCCATGGCAACACGATCGCGAACAAAGTGAAGATCAATCTCGATGTGCTTTGCGCAAGAGGTCACTAGGGATTTGGAGATCGGATAGGATACGGATAAGGACTCGCCATCAGGCACGCCAACGGGAGGAAGAGAGACCCAAGTCGCCTAGGGGTTAAGCGTTGTTTATACCAACTCAGCGAGGGTTTTTGGGTGGGCATCACACGGACAATGCAATTATATGTAACACCCTTCCTTTTACTTTTATTTTTTTGGGGACACCATTTTATTTCCTAGTGGGTTCGGAGCCAATTTGGTTGCTGGTAGCATCGCGAGTACAAGTCATCGGGTTGCACAGAGGCATCACACTTGTATACTCACAAGGAATGAGTATAAAAGCTTCAGTGAAATTTTGAAGAAATTTCAGGTCCCACCGACATCCACGGGAAAAAGTTAGTGACAGATCAGGATGATCAAAACAGAGATGAAACTTTATAGATCAAGATAGAGTGTTATCAAGCAGATAAAAAGCAACTAAGCAGGATCTAACAGGGTGAGGAATGAAATAGATGCATACTTGATGAAACAATTGGTAATAGGATGTGCAACATGGACGATTGCATCAAACAGAAAGACAGATCAAATAGTAGCATGGTAAACAAACTCAAAATAAAGATAGTAGACAAAGACACATGATTTGTTTCTTGGAGTTCAACTTGTTGACACTAGCTCTACATATCCGTTCGGAGAGGCTATTGTGAGAGAATTGACCACACATTGGGCCTTTCCATTGCATATCTATTTATACAAGAATTACAATCCTAATCATAAATGGGAGATCACAACATTAAGGACTCTCCGCGATTTAGAGGATCAGGGAGTTATGTCACATAATGTGACATATCTCTGGCAATCATGTCACATAATGTGACATATCTCTAACACTCCCCCGCAGTCACAACGGGAGGAGAGCGGACGTTGAGATTGGATGAAAAATCCAGAAACAACGGTGATGGGAGACACTTCGTCAAGATGTCGGCGAACTGTCGAGACGAGGGAACATGCAACACGCGAACCTGACCCATGGCAACACGATCGCGAACAAAGTGAAGATCGATCTCGATGTGCTTGGTGCGCTGCTGCTGGACGGGGTTCGTAGACATGTAGACGGCGCTAACATTGTCGCAGAACACAACCGTAGCTGGAGGAGATGGTCGATGAAGCTCGTGGAGGAGTTGGCGAATCCAAGTAGCCTCGGCAATGGCGTTGGCCACAGCACGGTACTCAGCCTCAGCGCTGGAACGAGAGACCATGTGTTGCCGCTTCGAAGACCATGAGACGAGGTTGTCACCGAGGTAGACGCAGAAACCCGACGTGGAACGTCGAGTGTCAGGGCAGCCGGCCCAGTCGGCGTCGGTGTAGGTGACCATGGAAGCCGGTGAAGACGAATGGAGCTGGAGTCCATGAGACAGCGTGCCCTTGACGTAGCGCAAGAAGCGCTTAATGGCCGCCAAGTGCTGTTCGCGCGGGTCATGCATGTGAAGACACACCTGCTGAACAGCGTAGGTGATGTCAGGATGCGTGAAGGTGGGGTACTGGAGAGCCCCGGCGAGACTCCGGTACTCAGTCGGGTCGGCCACGGCAGGGCCGGCGGAAGCGGAGAGCTTGGGCGACGTGTCGACCGGTGTCGTGGCAGACTTGCAGGCAGTCATGCCGGCGTTGTCCAGAATCTTCGCCGCGTACTTGGCCTGCGTGAGGTGCATGCCGGAGGAGTCGCGGGTGACCGTGATGCCGAGAAAGTAGTGGAGGCTGCCCATGTCCGTCATGGTGAACTCGGAGCGGAGGGAGGCGGTGATCCGGTCGAGAAGCCGGGTCAAGGAGGCGGTGAGGACGATGTCGTCGACGTACAGCAAGAGAAAAGCTGTACCCTCTGCGCACTGAAGGAATGTGACATATCTCTAACAGCTATGTATGGTTGCAACCAAGTACATGAGCATCACCCGCTGACCTGCATCACCCGCTTGACTACAAGAGTATCACTGGCTCGCGGACCTAATCTTATTCTCCGTCAGCACAATCATCACCTGCTTGGCCCGATCTCTAATGGGTGATCTTATTTGGCATGGTGAATCCATACCTTAGATGATCTGCGGTCAATCCTAACTGATAAGAAGATACAAAATCTCTAAGAGTAATAAGAAGATCTTGTCGGATAAAACGTGTTGTTGTATGCTGCTTAGACTCACTCACTTTGTCAAATGATTTGCATAGAATTGGAGAGAGATGGGGAAACTTGGATGGAAGGAATGAATCTCAGATTTTGAATAAATCTTATGTCCTCCAAATCTTAGCCCTTATCTCATAGGACTTGTGTGCTATTTATAGCTCCACCCACCAACTAGCCATTTAAAGAATACTCCTATGCAGAAAGGGAATATTCATGTAGTACAAAACTCAACGGCTAGTATTCAAGCGAGAATTTCCTCAATTGAGGTTGTCCTCATCAACTAGTGTTATGCACTTATGCATCAATCACTTAGAGCTTCAATCAGCAGCCATGAAGCTCAAACTTCCATGAATCAGTTTTTCACCACATGAGACGCTAGACTCATTACAGGTTATACTTAGGCTGCGAACTTGCTTCAACCACGTGTTCAAGCTAGAGTTTTAGGCTATAGACCGATTCCGGTTTCTCAACAAGATGTTGTGCAAGGAGGAAACGGACATTTGGATCTTCAATCATGGCCATGAAGTTCTAACTCATGGAAATCAGTTTTTCACTATTTAAGGCACTAGACTCACCACGGGTTCTACTAGGGCCGTGGCCTTTTTCATCCATATGTTCAGACTAGTCTTAAGCTATTAAAACTTACTGTTTCCTCAAGAGATGTCCAAGAGAAATGTTATGAAAAGATTATTTATGAGTGAGACTGGGCATACAATAAGTTTCACTTTCTTCCATGCATGCATAGATTAATGAAGAGTACGTATTTGAACCTTGTTCAGCTTTGCAGTATTCAAAGCACGCCAGATTTCCTTCTTGCGTCTTTAGACTACTCATAGTGGGAGTAACTTAAGTAGTAACATCACATATTTCAAGAGAAAATGATGACATGGCATTTAATTAAATGAAGAAAGAGATGATAGTGGTAACTAGCTATGTTACCATAACATCACACAATCCAAGGCAAAGTGAGTCTACAACATAATTAATAACATCTTGCATGACACCACATATTAGTTACTACCCACTATGAAGACAGTAACATGGAGTAGTAACATGTGCATGATACCATTCTATGTTACTCCCCACTATAAGCAGCCTTAGTCTTCAACATGTACTTTCGTCAACTCTTTATGAGGGTTATCTTCACGTGATTAAAACCGACTTAGGACGGTTTTTCCTATGACTCCGAAGCACCAGAGCTAGTCTAGTCTTCGTCGTGATCAACACATCTTCCGATTCTCATGTCCAGGAGCATCTTCTAGCAAACTCTTAGTTTCCTCAGGAGCATGCGCTTAGTTTCTTCAAGAGCTCAATTTCTTCACGAGCGCTCAATTTTTTTAGTCTTGCTTAGCCTAAATATGATTTTCTTCATTGTGACGGGTCATCATCCTTTTGGCTAAACCAACTTCTGAGACTATATTTATGTATGGGTGTGTCTAGGCCTCAGTCTACTGAAAAATAGCTTAGTGCTCAGTAAAATGATGTCATCATATCTTAGTTGCAACTTATATTGCAACTCAATATTAGCACGAATCACGAAGCAATTTAACGATCTGGATGTATAGTTTCTAGTTGCAACATCACTTGCAACTGAAAAAATCTCAGTTACAACTCAACTTGTAACTTAATTGCATGAATCACGATGTAAATCCGTTTATGTATATACTTAGGAAATACATTAGTCCCTTATTCAAGTTATCTATATATCATCCAAACCCCACTAGGAGTGCACTAGATACACTTTTGGACCTGCACTCCTAAGTCGTAGGAAACCGTACCCTCCCCTCCCCTCACCCTAATAGTATATACTAAGTTCCTAGCTGACCTGCACTCCCTCTACTACGGCCACACGCGGCGTCAGCGTCGCGACTCTGGCTTAGTGTGATGGTTATGAGGCGTGGGAGGAGGAGAGAGAAAAGGGGATCATGGGAGAGAGTCGTGAGATGATGATAGGGGAGGGACGAGGGGAGCTGGGGGCTACATGCTTTCAGGTGGACGCTACATTGCCTACCTTTCACAATATCTTAATGATTTTTCTCTGTTAAATTTTCTTTGGTATTTATCTGGTAACATGTCTTTATTGTTAGGACTCTTAAGACATAAATAATTGATCACTATAGCGAGACTTTTCTTTTCTATAGTTTTTATATTTTTTTAGATGTGTGCATCCATAATGTCATTAGGGCAGGACGTTGTTATAGTGTAATAGGTATCTTTGAAATATTAATATATGGCCTTATCAAAAAAGAAAAAAAATACATAAGTACTACTGGAT
Organism: Dactylis glomerata; assembly: GCA_007115705.1. Taxonomy (NCBI): domain Eukaryota; kingdom Viridiplantae; phylum Streptophyta; class Magnoliopsida; order Poales; family Poaceae; genus Dactylis; species Dactylis glomerata. The sequence goes on from QXEO01000383.1 coordinate 1,791,800, forward strand.
GTAATTATATTAGAGTGCTTAACTAACTCATTGTTTTTTCTTCAGAAGTACCCGGTAAAATGGGTTGGGAGACACGCTTCAAAATAATTAAGGGGATCTGCCAAGGTTTACTCTTTCTACATAGCATTCCTATTGTCCATATGGATATCAAGCCTGAAATAATATTGTTGGATAATAATATGCGGCCAAAAATTACCGATTTCGGTCTCTCGAGACTCTTCGGCCAAGAACATACACAGATGAACACGCTAAACGTCGTGGGATCATAGTAAGTCCATCACAAACTGTGATATCATATTATTCATTAATTATAAAGCCAATTGCATTTTAAACTCTCCATTAATATTTATTCTGCTCTTAATGATGATGATATTCAGTGGATATGTAGCTCCGGAATATGTGTACAGAGGTGAAATCTCCACCAAGCTGGATATATACAGTTTAGGCATACTCATCCTAGAGACCAGCACCGGAGAGCAAAATATTGTGGTGCAGAATCAACCATCTGGGACAAGTTATATTGACAATGTAAGAGAAAAATATCCGACTTAATGATTTTAAGGCAGAAACTTAAAAGCTTATGTTACATTTGTGTTTTATTGCCTCGAGGTATCATAATTCCAGTTATGTACGTAGGTACGTAAAACCTGGACAGAGGAACGCATAGCATCCGAGTACCAGTCGTTGGATTTAGATTGCCTCAACCAAATAAAAGCATGCATTGACATTGGACTAAAATGTGTGGAGATTGATGGACAGAAGAGACCTTCCATAGAAAAAGTTGTCGATATGCTCAACGGACTTTCGCAGATTGGCTCTCATAGCCTTGTGAGCATGCAACCCCAGCGGATAAACTTCCCCATTAAACCAAAAAGGTTGACCTCCAGCTCGCTTTACCTAATAAACAGGACAGATGATCGTATTGCTTTCAGGATTGTGACCAAAATCCCAAAGAAGTACCGGACAAAGTTACCATTTTGTGGCATTGTGCTGCCAAAGTGCACATACACTCTCAACGTGATAACACCCGAACAGAAGAAGGCACCACCCTCGGACAGCGACGACTCACTGACACTACAAAGCAGTATAGCACTCCATGAGGACGAGGACCTCGACAATGTCGACCCAGCTTCCGTGGCCGTGTTCCTTGATACCACCGGGGATGAGGTGCAAGAGGAGAAAGTTGTAGTTCCTTGCGATCCATTAGCTGAAACTGCCTCTAATCAGGTTAGTTCAGTTGAGACTTGAGACTACAGCACTACACTAATGTCTAAACTGTAATTGATATATGCATCGTCCTAACTTCTATGTGGTTTACACGGTGGTCTGTCTTTTCTGTTCTTTTTTACCTGAATGAAAATTTCCCAAACTTCGTTTCTTTATGGCTTAGGTCATAGACGGTCCAAATTACCGCGAGGTGCTGTCCATAGATGTCCATCCAACAGAACCATGGTGAGTGCTGCTAACTGGTGCAGCCATATCGATGATTCCTCTCCGCATTTTGATTTCCCATCGTTGAATGCAGGATCTTGACGAGCAACCAGAGGGGTTATGTTTGCATTTGGAACTACCAAACCCAGGTAGGTTAATTTCCATCCTTCGTGGTCAGTATAGCACGCTAGATCGTGCACTAAGCATCTGGAACTGACCATACAATGTTCTTCTTGTGCAGGAAGAGGTAGACTCCGTTGAAGTCACGAGAGAACCAGGCATGCTTCCTGACACTATTCACCGTTCTTAAAATTAAACTCCATAAGACCTTTTTGGAACTTCAAGAGAGTAGCAGTGATTACCTTCAAGAACTACCTTTCTGAAATTATCTTCCACATTGCAGTCCATTCGGCGAAATTTATTGAACGGGAGGAATGGTTTGTGCTTGGCAGTGGCGATGGGTACATCCACCTGTACAGTTATAATACCATGGAAGAGGTCATCGATCCCATCGAAGCTCATGACGGTCATAGCATCACATGTCTTGCGGTTAATCCAAGTCACTCATTTGTGCTGTCAGCATCTGATGACCACACAATTAAGCTTTGGGACTGGACTAACGAATGGCAGTGTACCCGAACTTTCGAGGGGCACTATGACACGGTAACACAAGTACTATTTGACCCAAGGAACAGCGATAGCTTTGCGAGTGCTTCTTTGGACCAAACAGTCAAGGTTTCATTTTCCTCTTTGTTGAATTAATTTGGTAACCAAAATTATACATGGTCCTTGGTTGAAAGCTACGTTCTTTGGGCCATGACTGGACTCTGTGGTGCTTGCAGTTTTATTAACAAATGCTTGCACTTGACAGATCTGGAATATTCAGTCTGCAGCGTGCAACCTCACATTGGATGGGCATCAGGATGGCCTGCTCTGTCTCCATTACCACCCACGGTATTTTGAGCAGTTTTTGATTTCCGGATCTTCGGATGGTACTGCAAAGGTATTACATATAGTCTCTCAACAGAATAACAATACTTCAACTCATGCGTGAATACTAAATTGTTGTTTCACTTTCTTATTCACTAAGGTCTGGGACCTAGAGGCAGGCAGTTGTGTCAATGCGCTGCAAGGACATACAAAGGGTGTCAGTGCACTTTGTTGGAACCCAGAGCTTCGGGTGCTAGTTACAGGTTCACTTGATGGGACCGTGCAAATCTGGAAGTCAACTAGCACTACATACAGGTATTTCTTTCTACCTGTGTACTAGAGTAGGATAATAATGCAGAATCCAACCTAGACAGTATAGATTAGCTTTTTTTAAGAAAGGCAAAATATTCCCTTAATTCACTGGATAAAGCAAGAACATAAAGTCAAAGTCTTATGCCCGAAGGCTACAACACAACCAAAAAAAAGCCTACTCTCCTAGAATAACGTTACCCATATGTTTAGCACCGGCAAGAAACCAAAATCGCCTCTAATCTAATGCGTACAAAGACGACCGAGAGCAAGGAGCTCTTGTTCTTGAAAATACTAGTACTCCCTCCGACCCATAATACTCTTCGTTAATACGAATATATCTAGATATATTTTAATGATAGATACATTCATATTTGAGAAGAGTAATATGGGTCGAAGGGAGTAGCATTTTGCCCGTTCCAAAGCTCCCAAGAGACCAGCATGACAAGGGTAGCCATGGCTTTCCTGTTTCCTCCTCCCACTATGGGGATGAAAAATGCGAAGCCACCAAACATCTTGGAAACCACCCAATCTCCCGGGACAAAGGAGTGAAGGCCTAGTCAATCCTTTACCATCATTCAAACCTTAGTGGAGAAGCGTTATTTGAAGAGCATGTGAGCCGTCGATTCGGGAACTCGAATGCAAAGAGGTAAATTACCATAATTAGGCCACCCGTGCCATTGAAGACGGTCGCCGTCCAAACCCGGTTTTGAATAATAATAATAAGCCTACAGAAGTATTTGCACTTGGTGACATCCACATTTTGCAAATGGTGATACCTATTTGCGTGGGAATTAGCCCGTTGAATCGCGCCTTGTAAGCGGAGGCGTGCCCGAGGAGGTGAGCTTCCAAGTAATTGAGTCATGTACATCTTCATGGAGTTGCAGTCGGGAAGTGAAATGCGAAAGTCGGCTTCCAAGTATAGAATAGCTTTTATATGAACCATTTCCTGAAGTAATTTTTTTGCGGGGGGTTCTTGGAGTAAAATTTTGATCGACGCATCGAAGTGATTATTGCCTATATAGATTAGAAGTTTTTTCTATATTTTGAGAAAGAGGGTTTCCCCTCCAACTTCCATTGCGGGAACCTAACAGCATAAATTACAGAGAAACAAAAGAAAATAAAGCAAAGACATTCAGAGGTTTCAACATTGATCCAGACAAACAAAAACCCTAGTCTATAACTAAACACCCCAATGAGCCATGAAGTCTCAAGATTGTTGTTTGGCGTCGCATGGTTGGAGGGTAGTGCAGATCAATCTGGTTCTTCAAGAAATCACTGTTAGTTCCTTCTTAAGGCCTAATTTGGTAGTTGTGTAACTTAAGGATTGGTGGGGATTTTCCCCATCTAATCCCAAATCACCACATATCCCAAAAAAATCTTTTGGTTCTAGTGTATTGAGTCTGTTTTATTCTCACTTCTCCCCAAAATTTACTAAATACTAATGCATTTTCCTCAATCCCCAACACACTACCCGCCTAGTGGATTGGAAATTAGTGATCAATGGGAATTATAGGATTGGGTGAATGGGTGAAAGCTAGGTTTCGCCCAGTCCCTGTGGACATTATCCCCATTAATTCCTACTAGAACACTACAGCAAAAGACATGAATAAGTTGTATATGCGGCTTCATCGTTATGATTGATTTGTAAGACATGAATTAACTATATATTCAGCTTCATTCTTATGATTTACACCATATATGTGTGTTTGTATAGCAAGTGAAAGCCTAGCTCAACTGGTTGGGGAGTGGATGTACAAATCCAACACATGGGTTTAAATCCTCACGAATGCAAATTAGATTCCTATTTATACTTGAGGACCAGGCTTTCCTGGGACTCATGCAGATTATCTTTAGGACCAGGTCTCTTCTTTATTAAAGATTAAAAATCTTGATACTATATACTCGAGTGGCTCGGGCGGAACCGTCGCCGCGTGGGTGCGGGCAAAGTCCGTGATGCTCTGGCAGCAGCAGGTCTCCCTCGTGCATCGCGCGTGTAGAGAAGGCGATGAATCAGTGGTGGCAACCATCGGCCGGTAGCGAGGCTGGTCGGGGTCAACGTGGTGGGGTCCATGGCAAGATCCGGGGCGGCAGTCTCGAGCGGTGGTAATTGTGGCGCGTTGCGCCTTTTTGCCTCGGGACGGCTGCGGTGGCCGGGTGATGGCCTGGCGATGCAGCTGGCGGTGGGGGTAACCCCGATGGCTGCGGATCCAGCGTCTATGGCAGCACGGTCGTGTTTGGTGGTGGTTGGTGGGTCATCTGCGCCCCTCCCTCCTGGCGGCTCATGTTTGGTGTTGGGGGAGGCGGCAGACGTCTGGTCGGCGGGTCTATGGTTGGTGGCGGCCTCATCTTCCGCCGATGAGGTCGACTAGCGGGAGGCGGCATGGGAGCCTTCTGATCTGCCTAATAAAGGTGGCTGACCTAGGTTTCCTATTGTGTGAAGATGGAGAACTTCCTAAAGTCGGTCCTTCTTGATCTGGCCAGTGTGGGGAGTTCCGGAAGGCTCCTCCGGTGAATGTAACCGTGCACCTATGCCTGGAGTTTGCTAGATCGGGTGGTATTCTGTCGTGCACGCCGATGCTTATATTCTTATCGTTTGGTTCTAGAGGGAGCGGTGTGAAGCTCTGTTCTTTGTTGCCATCAGGTGACTTTTGGTCCATGGTGAAGTTAGAGGCGAAGAATATCCCGGATTGGAGGACTAGCAATGGAGGTTCGAGTCTCTACACTGTTGAGGGATTTGCTTGGCGTTCCGAGTTTTGCAGCAGCAATACGAAAGTGGGGGCAGCATCATAGGTGAAGTTCAGAGTCTTACCTTTCAGGGTGAAAATCCAAGGTCTGGTCTTAATTGGTTGTGCCTGGCAATGACCTTGTTGAAGGCATTGTTTTGAGACCGATGACTATGTTCAGGTCGAAACCTAAGATCTTTCTTCGGGCAAGGCGTCGCTTTTGGAGAGTCTGAAATTGATGTGTTGTCTTCGTGGTGGATGTATCATTGCTGCTAGGGCTGGAATACCGTAGCCGGTCTTTTATTTTCTTAGTTTCTTTTTTGGCTGTGTGTATCCATACTGCCATTAGGGTAATTGGTATCTCTTGATATTAATATATTCACTTTTATCAAAAAAAAGTGAAATAGGTTCTGCCCATTAGCTCACATGGTTTCAATTTCCTTCATTATGCACATCTCAATCTATATGTAACACTTATTCTAGAAGTTAACGGTGGCCAAACTTATAATATTGCAGGCTCGAGAACATAATTAGAGTTAATCTTGGTGTTGTCAATGCTCTTGGATGCCTAAAAGAATCAACAAGGTAACCATTTTTCTACGGTAAATTTTATTTTAATTACTCTCACCGGCCACTATTATCTATCGCTAATATAGATATATCTAGACACATTATAGTATTTAGATACATCCATACTAGAGACAAGTAATTCTGGTCGGATGGAGTAGTAAAATATTGTTCACCCATGTTCATTAACAATCTTCTACAAACAAAAATATATTAGAAGATCTGAAATAAAATGTGTGAATGTGACATAGAATAAAATCATAGAAACATGGTTCGAAAAGTTGCTATTGAAACCTGCCATTGTTTTACTTACTCATTTATTGGAAAAAAAAGTATCCCTCAATGCTCTCATTAATCGGTTTATGCTTATATATATAACTAGATGAAGCCCCGCGCTTTGCTGCGGAAATTCATAGCAATGAACATAAGCAAGACCATACATCGAAGAAATTATTTTGTAATTCTACGGTAGTTATCAGACATGCCATAATTTGACTCTCGGAATGTTACAATTGTGCGTACATGTATATGAGGGAGGATCACATAAGTAAGTACTTGGAACTGAAAAAAAAAGTGCAACAACAACAAAAGTGTGAGTGCATACGTGCAGCAACCAAACGTCATTGAGCTAGCAGTGTGAATCGTGTTAGTCTCCAATAACATCAGTGAAGGTCGTGCCGTAGGCGCGCGAATTATTTGTACCTGTAAATGCAACGCATGATTTCAGAAAAGACGATGCAAATGTTTATCTAAGAGGTAAGAGCCATTAAATATACCAGGGAGAAGCACATTGGTCATGTTCATCTGTATTTCGGGAGTGGGGACAAAGGGCCAAGAAGATGCCATAAGCAACGACGGCCTAGCATTGACACCTCATAAGGTATTTAGAAAATGATCATGACGTTAGAAGCAAACACAAATGTTTGCTGAGAAGATGTTCCAGGCTATGCGTACTGAAGACTTACTTGGAACATCATGAAGCAGCTCCAGATATAAGTATGTATACCCAGATAATCCCAATTTAGAGCGATTGAAGAAGGTGCTGAAGATATACTGTTAGAAATAGGATTAATGAACCGGATTAGTTAACCTATGTAAATTCCTTTTTCTTACACGGAATGGCTGTAGGCAAGAAAACTCATAAAACACAACAAACTGTAGAAAACTTGCAGAATAGATGATAAACTAAAAGACATGAGGGCTAGGAAAGATGAGATGAAGACCCGTGAATAGCTCGGGCAGACTGATTCCGTGACCTGTGAAGATGAGATTTAAATCTCTGAGTGTATTACTCAGCTCAGACCGTATTAGGATCTTGTGGGGCTCAGTCGGATGTCGGAAGCGATGTCACATCCAGCAACAACGGAAGACGCAGGCAAGATGCTATTGTGGAGGTTGAAGAAGAGGCAACGGAGGGCCAAATATAGGATCCACCGCAGTAGGCGAGGCGATGGAAGCCATTAAAATCGCAGGAACGACCCTTCGATTTGCGGCGTTAATATGCACGCACTCGCGAGAGGAGTAAAGCAGTTTCCGGTGGTGGCGATTGGCGAAAGGAAGCATCTAGCGACATGCATCGTCTCTCTCTTGGCCATTTTTTTTTCTTTTCCTTTGCTTCCGATTGCAAACTGAGAAGGAGAAGAAACCGCGTCGGGCTGGCCTAGAGAGAATGGCAGGGTGTCCTAGGCTGGGCCGGTCGAAGTTATTATTATCCGATATCACCTAATTCATTCAAATAACAAAACTGATGAAAGAAATGGAAGGGGCAGGCGAGCTGTATTGGCGTGAGGGATTACCAGGATAACAGATGACGTGGATACTGTGCATGTTAAGCTTGCAAACATTAAATGAAGAAAGTGGGGATCAACTTTATAAATGAAGAAAGTGGAGATCAACTTTATAAATATTATAGATTATGCGTATCAAACACAACTTGATCGTTTTAGTTTGTAATACTTACCAGAATGTTCACCAAGATGTCATTGCTATATTATTTTGGATTTGTTCATAAATATACTCAGATCTAAGGAACACATAGAACTACATGTATGAAATCCAAGGCATGTAATATTATTTTCTACCTTTTAGACATTCTCCGTTTTGATTAACACGATTAGGCAAGTTTCTACTATTTTCATTAAATTTTGGTGCAATTGGATGTGTAGAATTTTCTGCAAATTAATTGCAGCGCGTGTGGTTGACTATATGAACCATAAGTCAACTTAACAAATCTTACCTTAGACCTTGCGTTCCATTTCACAACGTTTGTTATGGCCTCTCATATAAGCATTGTACTAAACTTGTCAGATATTTATTATCGATGCAATAAAGTAGTTTCTAATTTCATGAAATTACTTCATAAATCATACTCCCTCTGTTTCAAATTTTGTTGCGTACATTTTTTAGTCAAAGTCAAACTTTGTTAAGTTTAATTAAATATATTGCAAAATGTATCAACTTCTATAATACCATATCAATGTTAATAGAATCATCATAAAATATACTTTCATATTATAAAATTTTGGTATTGTGGGTATTGATATTTTTCTATATACTTGATCAATTTTATAAAATAAAGTTTGATTTCAGTCAAAAATTATATGCAACATATTATGACAGAGGGAGTAGAAACAAATTTTCTGCTGGCACCTACTAGTATACCGTATGTCCACCAACAACATGTTTCAATTGAGAGAAACATGGCGTTGTCATTTCCAACATGGAACTTGTGATGATAAATATACTATATATTTTTGTAGGATTGTAGTTGGATGCGACCAAGGAATAGCACTAATGGAAATCAATGTGGTGTAAATGAAGACCCAGTCGCTGGCAAGCTAGGAGAGAAGACTGCATACTTGCAATTTGTGGGAGACAACAATATAACGCAAATTATTATGGGACTACAAAGTCTACAATATAACACAAAGTGCCGGTACCTATGGTGTGCAGACTGGGTAGTATCTAATATATATGATGTAAAACGGCTTGTTGTTACAACTAGTATGTACATGTCTTGCCATGCGAAGATATTCACTTCTTTTAATTGTCATGGACTCATGGTGCGTACGGTCGACTTAAATTATGTTTTATGCTTTGGTGAATATATTTTCTCCAACAATCAGTAGATTATAGAGAAGCATCATATTTGAGGGGTGCGTCGTTTTGACACATGAGCTCTGGAGCCCTTTTTTTTAACCTCCAAACAAAATGTCAAAGCGTTAATTTTTTTAACATAAATACCTAGACGTACCAACTGTATACACTATGGTCATACAAATTATAATTCGAAATACCTTGTATTCCATCTTTGGCAAAAATAACAAAAAACCAGATCTCGGAATGTGAACAATGTCATTTTTTTCTTCTAAAATTTGTCCAATTTTCCCTTTATCCTAAGCCTACGTAACAAGGTATTTCGTATTGAAAATTTGCACTGTCATAGAGATAGAGTATACAGTTGGCTACATCTAGGTATATTTTTTTATAAAAAAATGAAGCTTTGAAATTTGAAAAATTGATGTTTAAAAAATAGGGCTCCAGGGAGCCCGGGAGCCAATAACATTTTCCGTATATTTGGGCTGCTTTGATACATACTCTCTTTGCTTTATAATATAAGATGTTTTAGATTTTCTAATATGTATATATATATAGGGTCCATCTAGTCTAAAACCGGTCGTAGATCAACCGGCCTCTGTAGAGCGATTCGCTAAAAAAAATCTGCCCCGGTCCCCATTATCTTCTCCGCCTGGGCGGCCATGCTCCAGTCCCCATCCGCCTACTTCCGCGCCAGAGCGGCCGTGCCCCAGCCCCCGCCCACCTTCTTCCCCGCCGGCGCGGCCGTGCCCCAGCCTCGGCCCACCTTCTTCCCCTCCGGTGTGACCGTGCGCCTGCTCCTGCCCACCTTCTTCCCCGTCGGTGTGGTCGTGCTCCAGGCCTCCAGCAGCTCCTATCCTCTTTCTTCCCCGTTGGCGTGGGCGTGCGACTGTCGAGGCCAACGCGTCCACCACCTTCGGCCGCCACCGGGTTATTCCGCGGGCGTCCCCTCGCCGGCGTTGTGCGCCTCGTCGGCATCACACCGCTGCCCGTCCCTCCTGCGCCCACTCCAACGCACGCAGAACGCCACATCTCCTCCGCTAAAGCCCGGCCCCCAGCTCTGCGAACTGAGCAGCGCCAGGCCAGGAGAGCTTCCCGGAGGCGGGTTCCGTGCGCTGACCGGCCTCGTTGTACTACAGATCAGCCGCAACGCGCTCCATTCGATGGGATCCGTATCAGTTTCTTCCAATTCAAGCTGCAAGATCGCCGCGCCTGCATGACTCGCAACAACGCGTCCACTGATTTAATACAGTGTACAGACTGAATGCATGGTGATTTTCCGCATATGCGATGTCCACTGATTTAATCCTGTTGGCAGAACGTGTGTATGCTTTGTACCTGTTTGTTCCTATGCGTGTCAGAGCTGATTTGTTCCCTCAAGATTTACTCGTAGTTTTGAGAATGAGGTTATTAGAGCATGTCTAGTAGAGCCCCTAGACCCTTAAATTTAACCGCTTTTTTGCAGGTTTGAGGGTCCAAAAGCCAAATACTAGAACCCTTAGACCCTCAAACCTGCAAAAAAATTTGCAGGCCGGAGCCGGGTCGGCCCTCCCAACCTGTAGAAGTAGGGGTTGGAGGGAGCCCAACCCCTCCAACCCGTAGACCACGCGGGAGCCCCAACCGCTCTCTTCCCCCGCGCGCCCTCACGCGGAAACCCCGCCGCCGGCCGCCGCCCTCCCTCCTCCTCCTCCGCCGCGCCGCCATGGACGGGCTCCCCGCCGGCTCCCTCCCGCCCACCTCCTCCCCCGCCGCTCCCGCCCTCGCGCCGTCCGTGGAGGCGGCCCCGGCGGCGCCGAGCCGAGCCACCGTGGCCTCGGTGGTGGCGGCCACCCACCTCGGCAGCAAGTGGCGGCGGTCAGGGACGCACGTCGTCCCCGCCACCGCCCAGGCCGCCGCCCGTCGCCGCGCCCATCCGTGCCGCCGCCGCGGAGCCGCCCGCCGCCAAGCTCCGTCGGAAGACGGCGGGTCTTGGACCCAAGGCCGCCAAGAAGGCGTTGGGCGGTGTCCCGGCCGTGAAGAAGGTCACGTCGAGGAAGAAGCCCGCGCCCAAGCCCCAAATCGACGACCCACCGCCCGCCGCGCATGACGTGCTCGATGAAATGGCCACACCGACGGGCTCGTTCATGGGGCTTCTCAATGACGCGGAGGTGGACATCGGGGCTCCTCCTCTCAAGCCTTTCGACTTTGAGGACGATGATTTGGAGGAAGAGGAAGAGGAGAAAGAGGGAGAGGAGGAGGTGACCGAGATAGGAGGGGAGGCGTTTGACGCCGCCGCCGCCCGCCCGCCCATCATGCGTGCCACTAACTACAGCGAGGCCGAGGACATCCTCTTGGTTCGTGCTTGGGCTGCTGTGGGCATGGATGCGAGCACCGGTACCGATCAAACCGGTAAACGCTATTGGCAACGGATAGAAGACACCTATTGCAAGCTCAAGCCGAAGACCGGTGGGTTCGCCGCTCGTACATTCCGGTCACTTCAAGGCCGGTGGGAGTTGATGAAGCCGGCATGTGCTCGTTGGAGTGCGGCAATGACACAAGTGATTGATTCACCTCCTAGTGGAAGCGTGGAGAGTGACTATGTGAGTGCACATCTTTTTTCCATGTCTATGCTATTGTTTACTATGTGTGTTTACTATGCTTTTGTTGGTTTTGTAGGAGACCATTGCCGACCAAAGGTACATCCAAATGGCCGGTTCCAAGGGAAAATCATTCCCATTCAAGCATGCATGGAAACATCTTAAAGACTTTGACAAGTGGAAGTTGAGGGATCAAGAGGCCGCACCCAAGAAGTCGGCAATGCATAGCATGGATGATAGTGATGAGGACAAGGATAGGAACGTCGACAAGCCCGAGGGCACCAAGAAGGCCAAGCTAAGGATAAAGATGGAAGGAGAGGCGGCAAGCATGAGGGAGAAGATTGAGCATATGATGAAGTCAAGGGAGATATTGACAACGAAGACATTGGAAACAAAGCTCCTTATCACCGAGAAGAAGAGAGAGGTGAAGCTTGCACAAGTGGAAGCAAGGCGTGAAGAAAGAGCCCGCAAGGCCGACTTGGAGGAGAGGATGCTCAAGATCAAAGAAGCAAAGGCATGGAAGGAGCTCATGGTGGAAGAGAAGGAGCACATGATGATGTCCAAGAAGGACATGGATGAAGACCAATTGAGGTGGTGGAAGGAGTACAAGGAGGACATCGCGGAGAGGAAGAGGATATTCCGTGGTGCATCTTCTACTCGTCCAAGTGACACTCCTATGAGTGGTGTTGGCGACGGCGGTGTGGAGGACTCCACCACCGACGCCTATGGTGGTGGCGACGATGCCGGAGGTGCTTGAGGCGTGGAGGTGGTCTAGGAGTTGGCGCCGAGTTGCAACTTTTTGGTGGTGCCAATGAGAAGGCCGAGGATGATGATTGTGTGATGTAAAACTATTAAAACCATGCATCAATGATCTTCATTTGGTAGTTTGTTTGAGGTTGATTGTGATTTTCTAGTGATAATTGTGATATGTGATAGTTTGAGGGTTTGAGGGTCTGAGGGTTGGGGCAAAGACTAGAACCCTCAGACCCTTAAAATTTGAGGGTTTGAGGGTTCTAGTCTTTGCCTCTGTTTTTCAGCCCGTAAAAGTGCCAAAAAATGCCACTTTTCGACCCTCAAACTGCTTTGAGGGTTTGAGGGTCTAGGGGTTCTACTAGACATGCTCTTAGTGTATTTGCTTGCGGTTCCAGTTATGACCAATTCACTTTTTCTTTCTTTTCTCTGTCAGTTCACTTGTGTTTATAAAGCAGAAATTTTGCTGCACCTGTTCGGCCATACTTCATGATGAAAACATTTGTTTTTTTTTCTCAAACTAGCATGGTGGCCCTCGCAAATGCAAGAGCATCCATTGTTTTGTTCCCTTCCTCTAAATCTTAAAATTCATAGTTTTATATATGCAAAATAGTTTGCCTAATAGTTCATAATAGTTGTTCTATTTTCAGGGTTCCACATGTTTTTTCTTTCAGAAAATGTAATATTTGTATCCGAGCCAATAACATCTGCGATATATAAGCGGATACACCACTACCTTTTATGTTCTTCCTCGTCATCCTCTCGCAACTAAAATCTTTTTGAGTTACACTATGCACGAATAAATACACTTCCTCTCTTTTTTGCCACACATAACCTATGACATAGATTATGTGTATTTGCTACCTAGTTAAACATAGTTTATTCATATATGAAGTGCAATATTTTTAAGAAAAAATATTGAAAGAAACTTTTAGAATATTTGATTAGATTATTTCCTTGAAAGAATTTATTAATTCTATATTTTAAGTTTACCATCATGTTTGGCTTGTCCAACCGTTCAAAACTAATATATGGTTTTAAAGTTTTTGACTCAGCTACCATTTATGCAATTCTCTCTCAATAGAAGTCTTTTGAGTTTGAGGTTACACTGTTCATAAAATAATGAACTTGCTATTTTTTTGCCACACATAATCCGTGACATAGTTCATGTGTATTTGATACCTAGTTAAATATAGTTCAATGTTTTAAAAAACTGTTAAAATGAACTTTTCAAATATTCAATTAGAGTATTTTTCTTAAAAGAATTCATTGAGTATAGATTTTAAATTCGCCATAACCGTTAGCTTGTCGAGCAGATCGAAACTAATATATGGCTTACCGATCTTTTGAGACATTTGTACAAAAAATAGTCAAATATATTGGATATTGACGTCATGGGATGATCTGTATATGCATGTGTATGTCTGGATCCGATCCTCTTTTGTTTTTCTTTTTGCCAGCCAGCCGTACATTGTATGTCATATCAGGACTCTAATTTTTTTCGTGGCGATGTCCTTGCGTTACGTGTCTAGCCAGGACTTTCTCTTTTCTTTTCATGTTTTACGTTTAATCTGTTAAAAGTGTCTACGTTTAAAACAAACTATGGACACGTCTACATGTTACGTAATTAATAATCTCTTATTAAATCACATGCATTAATTTTAGATCTAACTGCTAATATAATTTAGATGATGTGGCTTAATGTGGTGTCTCTATTTTAAACTTTCGTATTAATGCTTTTAGTATATAATAATAGATTGTGGATGCATTTCCCTTCTGATTCAAACTTCTGGATGATTTATAACGTCGAAATTCAAACATACGCATCAAGTTGGTACACCCATGTTCTAAGTCCTACCTGGATGTTTTTTCGTTCCAAAATTCAAGCATATTTTATGATGCCAAAATTCAACTTGACTGCCAGCAATATGACGCTAAAATTCACCTCCAACACGCCGGGAATTTACTCGGAATTTACTTCGGTTACGACGGAAACGGAAGTTCACTTTGCACCGCATCGAACTTTATTTTGATTATTTTGACTCTACGCAGTTCAGGCAGTGACGCCGCTAAGTACATACAGTGACACCTTTTTTTTTGCAGGTAATATGGAGAGTTTTATTCAGCTAAAACAGAACCCGACCGATCAGCCAGAAGGCTAACGATCAGAAAATCCGGAGTACAATCGATCCAGCTGCTCGTCACCATCAGTGTGCAAGCAAGCTTGGCACACAGATGGGCCGAATGGTTCGCAGATCTCATTACATGCTGAACTGAAAAAGACGAAAAACTTAAAACTAGCTCTCCTATTTCTTGTAACAAAGGCGCCACAATCGAACGCGATTCATGACGAGTGTTCCAGAGATTGACAACCTCCTGGCAATCTGTCTCCATCACCACCTTGGGGAACCCTCTCAGTTTTGCGAAGATTACACCATCCCGTAAAGCCAAGGTTTCAGCGATCAGAGAATCAGAAATCCCATCATAGGGTTTACTCCATGCTCCAAGATAGCTAAGGTGTGACCTTGCCACCCCTCCAGCTCCACCCTTGCGAGTATCAAGAGATAGACCCCCATCAGTGTTAATTTTCACTACATCTTCCTCAGGTGGTCTCCATCCGTGTCCTGGCAAAACAGCCGACAGTTTCTTTGGAACCTCAAGAATCGCTAATGCTTCCTTAGCCATTTTCAGAGAGTGAACAGGATCATAACTCCCTTTATCATGCGTCCAGCTATTCCTTGAATTCCAAATTGCCCACATGACCATAATAATTTTGCGACGATCATTGTCAGAGAACCTATCATCACATAAGATGTCCCGTGACCAGGTAGCAGGATGTAGTCTCGGTAAGGAGAAGTCCATCCACACTTGCGCTTCATCCCAGAATCTACGTGCATGATCACATGTAATCAATGCATGCACAAGATCCTCCTCTGCCGCTAGGCATATTTTACATCTGCTCAGCTGAGCAATATGTCGATGCTTCAGTATCGATTCAACTGGCAGAATACCCCTCAGTACCCTCCACCAGAAAACTCGAACTTTGGGCATCACATTTAGTTTCCATAAAGCAGACCACATCTGTTTTTCAGTAGTTGATGCTTCGGTAATCGTCCCTTCGTCTAGAGCTGAATACTCGTTGCGACTCATTAGAGCACGATACGCCGTTTTTACAGTGTAGTTACCTGCCTTCTCAAGGGACCAGGCCCAGAAGTCATCTCCTCCACCTCTTCGTAATGGAATATTAAGAATGGCATCTGCCTCCGGAGGAATAAAATTTCTTCTGACCATATCAATCTTCCAGCAGCCAATATCCTGATCAATTAGATCTGAAACCATATTTATTTCTTCAACATTATTCTCATCACCATGTATCTGAACTGATGGTTGCATTGTCCTAGACCCCGGGATCCATTTATCAGTCCACACTGACACTGTCGAACCATCACCAATGAGCTTAATTAGACCAAGCTGCAAAGCCTCTCTCCCTGCAACAATTGCTCTCCAGGTAGCAGAGGACCGGTTAGGAACTGTTGCTTGCAGGAAGTCAGAATTTGGGTAATATCTCCCCTTTAGAACTCGAGCACAAAGGGAGTCTGGACTTGTCATTAGTTTCCATCCTTGTTTACCTAGCATCGCTAGATTAAAGAGTTCCAGCTCCCTAAAACCCATTCCACCTTTCTCCTTCGGTGAAGTAAGGATTTCCCAAGAAACCCAATGAAGTGATCTTCTGTCCAAAGAGCTACTCCACCAATATTTTGCAATACAAGAAACCAAGCTTTTGCACACTTTCTTGGTAAGCTTAAAACAACTCATGCTATATGTGGATAAAGCTTGAATCATGGTTTTCAAAAAGACCTCTCTTCCTGCACATGAGAGCATTTTTTTCAATACCCTGAACTTTGCTGCGGATACGTTCTCGAATATGGTCAAACGAACCACTCGTAATACGCCCAACTGCAGTTGGCAAACCAAGATAGCGTTCGCTGAACGCTTCCACCTCAATACCCAAAATTTGCTTCAGAGTTTGCTTAGCAGAATTATTCGTATTAGGACTGAAAAAAACCGAACTCTTGTCCCTATTGACACATTGTCCTGAACATTCTCCATAAATTCATAGTATCTCATTCAGTCTCTCCCCACTTTGTACTGATGCAGTCATAAAAATGAGGCTGTCATCAGCAAACAACAGATGATTAATCCAAGGTGACTGAGAGCTTACCCGAATGCCTCTATCCACATAATTGCCTCCCATGTGATTCAGTAGAGCAGTAAACCCTTGAGCACAGAGAAGGAATAAATATGGAGAAATTGGATCCACTTGACGTAATCCTCTCGAAGGAGTGAAGAACGGTAGGAGCTCTCCATTGACACGAACAGAAAATCTGACGGAGGATACACATTTCATAATCAGTCTAACTGTTCTGTCAGTAAAACCCAGCTTAAACATCATAGCCTCAAGATAATGCCATTCAACACGATCATACGCTTTCATCATATCGAGTTTGACAGCACAGTAGAATTTCTTCCCTTTTTTCTTTCTTCTCATTGCATGGACACTTTCATAAGCAATAAGTACATTATCTGTAATCAGTCGTCCAGGCACGAAAGCACTCTGTTCTTCACCAATAATATCATCCAAAAAGATGCGCAATCTATTGGTGATGCACTTTGCTCCTATTTTATAAAGAACGGGACACAAAGAAATCGGTCTATATTGGGAAATTTTCTGGGGATGTAGTACCTTTGGAATAAGAGTAATAGACGTGTCATTCATACCAGTTGGCAGTATACCCCCATTCAAAAAGTCCATGACAGCCGGCACCACATCACTTTTAAGCAATTCCCAGTGCCTCTGAAAAAACCCAGCCGTGAATCCATCAACCCCTGGTGCTTTTGATGGAGCCATCTGGAATAGTGCAGTTTTGATCTCATCCTCAGTATATACCGCATCCATACCATTGTTCATCTGTTGTGAGACCCCTGATTGCACAAAGTTGAGTAACTCATCGATCTCTCTAAAACCCTGAGAGTTATAAAGAGCTTGATAGAAATTTTGAACCTCTATATGGTTATCTTCCACACTTTCACATTTTGAGCCATCTGCCCTCTCAAGAGATTCAATTCTATTCACACATTTCCGTTGAGCAGCTTGTCTGTGAAAGTATGAAGTATTTCGGTCCCCCTCATGAAGCCAAAGAACACGTGATCTTTGCTTCATCCAAATTTCCTCTTGATGAAGAGCCTGTTTGAGTTTTTTCATAGTGGCCTTTTCCTCATCAGAAGGTCCACGACCCATAGAATTTCGACGTAGTCGGTCTAGTTTCTGCCTGAGATTTCGAACCGTCCGCGCCAACGAACCAAACTCCTTTGCACCAAAATCAGAAAGCTTGATTTGTAGTGATTGGAGAGCATCAACAACCCCTTGGAGACCATTCTGACCAGATCCTTTTAACCAATTATTCATTACTAGCTTCTCATAGTCAACATGGGTTTGCCACACATTTTCATAATGAAATTGCCGAGTACCACTTCTAGACTCGGAAAGCTTCTCACGAAAATCAGTTAGGACAAAGCAATGATCTGATTCCGTAGATACAATATGACGAACTCTCGAATGTTCAAAGTGAGACAAAAATTCAGCATTTGCAAATGCTCTATCTAACCTTGCTTTGACATTGGAGTCCCCATTTTGCCTATTATCCCAAGTATAAGCTGTGCCAGACCAGCCTAAATCTTGGAACAAACACTCTTCAACTGCCTCTCGAAAATTTCTCATTTGCCATTCAGGCCTAGCTATTCTGGAGAAATGTTCTGAATTATACAAAGTTTCATTAAAATCACCCATACACAACCAGGCTGAATGTTGCACAGAATTCAGCGTTCTTAGGAACCGCCATCTATGATGTCGATTTTCTGCACGTGGCGCTCCATAAAAACCTGTAAATCTCCACTCGAAAGAGTTTTGTTCCTTCTTCCGCACCATCACATCAATATGGCTAGAACTATAATTTTTTAGATCAACATCGTACTCAGCAGACCAAAACAGTCCCAAACCTCCACTGAGTCCGTCGCTATCAACTGCTATACATCCTGCAAATCCAAGCTTGATTCACAGATCCTTAACTCGCTGAGCACTGATCTTTGTTTCCAACACAAATAACAGTGCAGGCCCTTCTTGCTTCACAATGTTGCGAAGCTCACGAATAGCCTCGAGGTTCCCAAGCCCCCGGCTATTCCATCCTATGCAACTCATTGAGACGGGCAGGGCTGACGCGCAGCCTCTGCCGAATTTTTAGAATTGCTCGGTGTCTTCCGTTTCTTATTTGAGTCATTCTCTAGTAACACTTCCGTTGACAGCCTATCCTCCTGAAGGACTCCTGGTTTTGCATTCATAATCATCAACTGCTTGGTTGCATCAGTTGTTCCATCGGACTTCTCTGGAGGCTGCAACACACCCACCTTCCTGTAAACTTCTTTCACTCCATTTCCCTTCCTTTTTAGATTCGCATTTTTCCTGGGCGGAGACGTCACCTCATTACCAGTTTCCCCAGCAGTACTAGAGAAACGAGTTTCCTTTTTACTACTCTGGTTTGCTGGCTGTTCTCTAGAGGAATTTTCATTCAGTCCAGCCTTCTTCCTATCCTCCGGTGCTCTCAGACCAGCACCAAAAGGCTAGTTCCCATCGGCATCCCTAGTGCCCGGCGTCGGACAAAAGATCTCCGAATGTCCCAATCTACCGCATGAAAAACAGAAATGCGGCAATTGCTCAAACTGAATATTATACCAGTCTCTACTCTGCCTTGCTGCCGAGTCAATCAGGAGGCCCCTTCTCAAAGGTTTAGACACATCTACTATAATTCTTGTCCTCAGATAACCTCCCACTGGATCAAATAGAAACAACGAGGCATTCTTATCCAGCTCCTTTGTAATTGCTTTACCCCAAGCTGGATTCCGCAAATTAAAAGGAAGGTTCCGCACCCTCGCCCATACCTGAAGCTTATCAAACTTCAGCTCTGATGGCTGCATACACTCCACAAATTCTTCTAGAATCACCGCGTTTTTACTAACGTGCCATGGTGATCCATCTCTGATGCGATCACGATCACGTTGTGATTCAAAATCCGCCACAAACATGTTCTCCCCAACAGAATGAAAAATCAAACCTCTAGGGTTTCCCCATGCCGGCCGGAGCGCGCTTGCAATTGTCTGGATATGGAACGTGTTGCGGTACAAGACCTTCCCCGCCAGCATCCACTTCGGCTTCGCCCCATCATCAACATCATTGACAACCAAAGGAGTAGCTTCCTCCTCCGTCAGATCCAATTTACCCATCGCCTCCTCCAACCGAGAACGTGCCGCCCTCGATGAGGCTGCTTCGCCTTCTTGCTGTTTGCCATGAGCCGCAGAAGAATTCATCCTCAGCAGCCCTGAAATCCCCACGCCTCGTCGAGAGATCGACGTGCGCCGCCAAATCCCCTAGAACCCTAATCGCCTAACAGGAGGCTCCTAGTTTTCCGGGAAAAACTGTGCCTTAGATTTTTACATACAGTGACACCTAGCAGTTTAGACAATGAAGTATATGCAATGACTTCCGATAGTACAGGTATTGACTCCCGGTAGTATACGTATTGACTATAGGCAGTGCATGTAGTAACTCCTAACGCGACTACATGAATTTCAATAGCACTAACAAGACAATTCACAAATGCGACTCCCAAGTGTGAACATGACTCCCGAAAGTTCACCTCAAACATGCTAGATTTTGCTAGATTTTATTTAAAATTGAATTTAAATTTTACCACCACAGGCAGTTCAGGAGCGCGAGTGACGGAAGTTTAGGTGCACAAAACGCGTCAGTTCACCTTGAACATGCTAGAATTTATTTTTAAATCATATTTAATTTTTACCACTATGGAAAGTTCAAGAGCGCGATTGGTATAAGTTCAGGCGCACCAAACGCGGCAGTTCACCTTGAACATGCTATAATTTTTATTGAAATCAAAATTATTTTTTACCACTACGGGCAGTTCAAGAGCGCTAACCAAAGAAGTTCAAGTACGCTACTAGAGGAAGTTCAGGTGGGCTTACGAGGGAAGTGCAGGTGGTGGCTAGAGGTAGTTCAGGTGTACTAGCAAGGCATTTTAGAAAACTCGACCGTGATACGCGACTCTGATGCGTGGTGAATGACCAGCCCGTTGGGAACCCCAAGAGGAAGGTATGATGAGTATAGTAGCTCGTTTTCCCTCAGTTAGAAACCAAGGTTTATCGATCAGGAGAAAAGCAGACAAATGACAGCTGAAGGTGATGCTTGCTAGTTTGCGACAGCAGCGGACAATTTATATATGGCGCCTCGTCCAAGCTTTGCTTGCTAGCTGCAACGTGGAACCTGCACACACACAAACAAATACTTTGCTCCCAACTTGCGATGAGGTTGTCAATCTCACCGGTTTGCTTGAAACAAAGGTTGAGTGTATCGAGTGGAAAACAGTAGTAATATGCGAGTAAAGTAAACAGTGCGGGAAAAGTAAACAGGTGATTGTAATATGATTAAAATAGGACCGGGGTCCACAGTTCACTAGTGGTGTCTCTCCATAGATAAAATAACATGCTGGGTAAACAAATTACAGTTGGGCAATTGATAGAATAAAGATAACGTGATATGTCAAGAAGATCACTATGAGATTTACTCTGGGCATTACAACAAAATACATAGACCGCCATCCAACTGCATCTATGACTAATAATCCACCCTCGGGGATATCAATCCGAACACCCCAAAAGTATTAAGTTGCGAACAACAGATAATTGCATTAAGCAAAGTGTGTAATATAAACAAAGCATATGCCCTTGAGCATATGAATGTTGTTTTCTCCCTAGTAGCAACAGCACATCTACCACCTTAGAGGTTTCTGTCACTCCCCCAGGTGAAATAGAGACATGAACCCACTATCGAGCATAAATACCCCCTCTTGGAGTCACTAGCAACTACTCGGCCAAGATAGCTACTAACAACGGAGAGCATGCAAGATCATAAACAACATAGAGATAACAAAAGATATAATTCAGTACAGCAACTTAATCATAAACACCAATATTCATCGGATCCCAACAAACCAACATCATAGAATTACATAATGGTGATCTCAATCATGTAGGGCAGCTCATGAGATCTAAACATGAAGCACATGGTGGAGAAGACAACCATCTAGCTACTGCTATGGACCCATAGTCCAAGGTAGACTACTCACTCATCGCTCCGGAGGCAAGCATGGCGATAAAGAAGACCTCCGGTGGCGATTCCCCTCTCCGGCAGGGTGCCGGGAAGAGCTTCTGGACCCTCCCGATCTTCGGGTCGACGGTGGCGGCGGATCGCGATGTGTTCTAGAAATCTGATCGGGTACTTAGGTTTTTTCCGTCGGGGGGTATTTATAGGCGAAGGGGCGATGTCAGAGGAGGGACCACGCCCCCTCACACAGGGGTGGCACGGCCAGGGGCCTGGCCGCGCCGCCTGTGCGTGTGAGGCCCACGTGGCCCTCCTCCGTCTCTTCTTCGGATGTCTGGAAGCTTCCGGGTAAAATATGACTTCTGGAACTTGTTTCGTCCAATTCCGAGAATATTTCCTGTGTATCACTTCTGAAATACAAAAACAGCAGAAAACAGGAAACTGGCACTGTGGCACTTGTAAATAGGTTAGTTCCGGAAAATGCATAAAAATGCCACTAAGTGTAACGAAACAATATGCAAATGGTGTAAAAACAAGCATGGAGCATCAAAAATTATAGATACGTTTGAGACGTATCAAGCATCCCCAAGCTTAACTCCTGCTCGTCCTCGAGTAGGTAAGTGATAACAAAAGAATAATTTTTGAGGTGACATGCACCTACACAATCTTGATCATATATGTAAGCATTGGTGAGCTGGATCAATAGAACTTAAAACATGGGCATGAAAGATATAATCATGACAATAAGAACTTAGCAACCATGTTGTAAACATGTAAATGAACACAAACAAAAGATCATGATAATGAAACAATGAAAGTCAAACGTGTGTTCAAATCATAAGGAAAAACATACAAAAGGTTTTCAGCTTGTCCTTCAAAGAGAGCAAAACATAAATGCATAGGACACCTTCAAGTTTAAGAGGGCGACTAGATACAAATAATTTAAGAACAAGTGAAACCAATCATCATGAGTCAATCAATGAACTTTGGGACAATGCATATCACACTAAGAATGACAACTATGCTCTCTTAATGGTGCATAAAGAAAGAAGGTGGTGACTCAACATAAAAGTAAAAGAAAGGCCCTTCGCAGAGGGAAGCATTGATTGAGCATGTGCTAGAGCTTTTCATTTGTAAAATAGAGAGATAAAACTTGGGTTTTGAGAGGTGGTTGTTTTTGTCAACGACTAGCAATGGGGTTCTTACTATCTTCCATACAAAAATGAAGCAAGTTTTTGAGAGAGAGAGATTGGCACTTGTGTGCTCTTTTTATAAAACTTGGCACTCCTCCCCACCTTTTTCCTTTCTCATACCATGGCTAACCGATTCCATCGGGTGCCCACCATCATTCACATTCTTTGGAGGAGTGCCTTTTTTTTCTATTTTTTTTATTTTTTTTATTTTTGGAATAAGCAATATGGAAGATAGCAAATCCGACCACTACGTCCCCATGAGCTGAAAACAGTGTCACAAAACAAGAAATATTTTGAAGGTTTTGAAAGGTAGCACATGAGCATTTATTTGGAATAGCAAATTGCTAGTAGGTATGTATGGTGGACACAATGGAAAACTTTGGCTTTTAGGAGTTGGATGCACGAGTAGAGCTCATACTCAGTACAAGGCGAGGGCTAGCAAAAGACTGGGAGCGACCAACTAAGAGAGCAATAATGGCCATAATCATGCAAAGCGACAAAGCGACATTAAAAGAAGCATAAGATGGCATCAAAAGTCAAAAACTAAATGATCATGAAGGCTATTGGCGACTTTGTATGAGTCTAACATGTGTGAGCATGCGCCAAGTCAACCCAAATAAAGCATCAAGGAGAAAACCAAAATAATGCTTCCATACAATAAAAACAACGCATGATTTTTTTCAAAGGCTCATTAAGCAATCTCAGTTATTTGAGACAAGTCATGCTACAGCAAAACCACTAAGCATACTATCAAAAAGACATCAAGCATGACATGAAAAAGCCTAAGCCGCAGTCTACACAAGCTCCTTCTTGTACCACTATTTTGCACAAAGCTTTTTCTCTTTTCCAACACCATTTGAAATTTTTATAAACACCTCTTTTGATGAAAACCAATAAAGATCAGAGGCAAAAATACACCTTGATGAAAAGATATGACAAGATCTGAACTTAAATCAAGGCGAAAACGAAATCCAAAAGCAGTAGCAGAAAAAGTAGAATGCTCGATTTTGAATAAGAGTGAAAACTAGAGCATTCTTTGCAAATGAAAACGAGTACATCTCCTCCAAAGGAAATTTGTTGGGGTCCAACCATTTATTACAGCAAACAAACAAACTAAACAAACTAAGAAAACTAAAACAACTGACGCTCCAAGAAAAACACATAGTGCATGAAGCAATAAAAATATAGTGTCTTGAAAGGTGACCTGATTTTTGCCGATGAAGAAGGGGTGCCTCGGGGGCATCCCCAAGCTTTGACGATTGTACTTCTTGGATATTTCTTGGGGTGATGCATGGGCATCCCCAAGCTTGAACTTTTGTCCATTCTTCAACTCATCTCATCATTCTCCAATCCCTACACTTGAAAACTTCCTTCATACAAAACTAAACACAATTCTATTAGCAACATTAGTGTAAGCATAAAATATATTCAACCTCTTTTAGCTTCAGGTTTAAACTCAAAACCACCACATATAAAGTATATAATACTGTAGCAACTTCCACAAGAGTTCCATGATCAAAAATAACTCAAAAGAAAGCGATAAAGTGGCAAAAACAAATATTGGCAGAAATCTGTCAAAACAGAACAGCTGACAAAGGACGAATTTTTGAGGGATTTTCTGTTGCTCAAATCAAAAAGTGTTCAACTAAGAAAAGTTTGGATATAACCTGGGGCATATGCACAAGAAATTGCAGGTCCAAAAGATAAACAGAGAATTTATACGAATTTTTACGGTGCAGCACCGAAAACAGTTTCAGGACAGCAATAACCCCAAATCTTTACCTCGCTCAAATTAGAGGCTTCTCTTGGCACAAAAACGAAATAAAAGGGATAAGGAGCGGTCATTACAGTAGTAATGACTTCCAAGACTCAAATAAAAGAAAAAGTAATGAAAATAAAACATTGGGTTATCTCCCAAGAGTGCTTTTCTTTAACGCCTTTGAGCTAGGCGCAGAAAATTGCGAATCAAGTAATATCAATAGATGAAGCATCAAGCTCATAATTTGCTCTAAGAATAGAGTCAAAAAGTAATTTCTTTCTTTTCCTAGGGAAGTGTTCCATACCTTTCTTTAGTGGGAATTGATATTTGATGGTGCGTTCCCTCATATCAATGATGGCACCTACAGTTCGAAGAAAAGGTCTTCCCAAAATAATAGGACATGAAGCATGGCATTCAACGTCCATAACAAGAAAATCAACGGGAACAAGGTTATTGTTAACCACAATAAGAACATCATTAATCCTTCCCAAAGGTTTCTTCTTAGCAACATCAGCAATAGGAACATCAAAATAACACTTTTCAAGTGGTGGTAAATCAAGCATGTCATAAATCTTTCTAGGCATGATAGAAATACTAGCACCTAGATCACATAAAGCATGGCAATCATAACCATTAACATGCATATCAATGATGGGTTCCCAACCATCTTCTAACTTCTTGGGAACAGAGGCTTTTTGCTTCAACTTTTCATCCCTAATCTTTATGAGAGCATTGGTAATATGCTTGGTAAAAGCAATATTTAAAGAACTAGCATTGGGAGTCAAAGCAAGCTTTTGCAAGAACAAGATAATTTCAGATATGTTGCAGCCATCAACATCAAAATCATTAAAGGAAATAGAGCTATCATCTCCCACACTCCAAAAAATTTCAGCACTCTTTTGAGAAAAAGTTTTGGCAGTTTTAGGCTTTTTAACAATCTAATATTTTCATCAATTCCAACTTGGATAGCATTAGCGGAAGCAACAACATTGATCACTTTCACATCATTAGGAAACACTTTTAATTTCAGAAGTTCAACATCATGAGCAAGGCTATCAACTTTAGAAGCAAGAATATCAATTTTGCCTAACTTTTCCTCAACAGACTTATTAAAAGAAGTTTGCTTACCGATGAAGTCCTTGAGCATTACCTCAAGCTCGGAGGGCGCGGCCCTAGTGTTGTTGTAGGAATTACCATAAGAGTTACCATAACCATTACCATTGGTAGAAGGATACGGCCTATAATTGTTACTAGCAAAATTGTTCCTATAAGCATTGTTATTAAAATTATTGTTTCTAATGAAATTCACATCAACTTGCTCTTCTTGAGCAACCAAAGAGGCCAAAGGAACATTATTAGGATCAACATGAGTCCTATCATTAGCAAGCATAGCCATAATGGTATCAATCTTATCATTCAAGGAAGAGGTTTCCTCAACAGAATTTACCTTCTTACCTTGTGGAGCTCTCTCGGTGTGTCATTCGGAATAATTTACCATCATGTTGTCGAGTAACTTTGATGCGGCGCCCAAGGTAAGGGTCATAAAAGTGCCTCTAGCAGCTGAATCAAGTAGGTTCCTTGAAGAAAAATTTAGTCCTGCATAAAAAGTTTGGATAATCATCCAAGTAGTCAGTCCATGAGTGGGGCAATTCTTTACCATAGATTTCATTCTTTCCCAAGCCTGAGCAACATGTTCATTATCAAACTGAGTAAACTTCATAATATTGCTGCGCAAAGCTATAATCTTAGCAGGAGGATAGTATCTACCAATAAAAGCATCCTTACACTTAGCCCATGAATCAATACTATTCTTAGTCAAAGACAGCAACCAATCTTTAGCTTTTCCTCTCAAAGAAAAAGGAAACAACTTGAGCTTAATAATTTCACTATCAACATCTTTATATTTCTGCATCTCACATAGCTCAACAAAATTGTTGAGATGAGCTGCAGCATCTTCAGTACTAGCACCAGAAAATTGCTCTTTCATAACAAGGTTCAATAAAGCAGGCTTAATCTCATAAAAGTTTGCAGCAGTAGCAGGTGGTGCAATAGGAGTGCAGATAAAGTCACCATTGTTTGTGCTAGTAAAGTCACACAACTTGGTGTTTTCAGGATTGGCCATTTCAGCAAAACGAAAGTAAACAGGTAAAAACAGCTACCAAGGATTCTAATTTTTTTGGGTTTTTGATATAAAAGCAATGCAGGTAAAATAAATAAAGTAAAGCAAAACAATAACAAAGTAAAGAATGTGTGTGCGAAAAACTCCCCTCGCAGAAGTCTTCCACTTTTCCCCGGCAACGGCGCCAGAAAAAGAGCTTGATGCGTGGTGAATGACCAGCCCGTTGGGAACCCCAAGAGGAAGGTATGATGAGTATAGTAGCTCGTTTTCCCTCAGTTAGAAACCAAGGTTTATTGATCAGGAGAAAAGCAGACAAATGACAGCTGAAGGTGATGCTTGCTAGTTTGCGACAGCAGCGGACAATTTATATATGGCGCCTCGTCCAAGCTTTGCTTGCTAGCTGCAACGTGGAACCTGCACACACACAAACAAATACTTTGCTCCCAACTTGCGATGAGGTTGTCAATCTCACCGGTTTGCTTGAAACAAAGGTTATGAGTGTATCGAGTGGAAAATAGTAGTAATATGCGAGTAAAGTAAACAGTGCGGGAAAAGTAAACAGGTGATTGCAATATGATTAAAATAGGACCGGGGTCCACAATTCACTAGTGGTGTCTCTCCATAGATAAAATAACATGCTGGGTAAACAAATTACAGTTGGGCAATTGATAGAATAAAGATAACGTGATATGTCTAGAAGATCACTATGAGATTTACTCTGGGCATTACAACAAAATACATAGACCGCCATCCAACTGCATCTATGACTAATAATCCACCCTCGGGGATATCAATCCGAACACCCCAAAAGTATTAAGTTGCGAACAACAGATAATTGCATTAAGCAAAGTGTGTAATGTAAACAAAGCATATGCCCTTGAGCATATGAATGTTGTTTTCTCCCTAGTAGCAACAACACATCTACCACCTTAGAGGTTTCTGTCACTCCCCCAGGTGAAATAGAGACATGAACCCACTATCGAGCATAAATACCCCCTCTTGGAGTCACTAGCAACTACTCGGCCAAGATAGCTACTAACAACGAAGAGCATGCAAGATCATAAACAACATAGAGATAACAAAAGATATAATTCAGTACAGCAACTTAATCATAAACACCAATATTCATCGGATCCCAACAAACCAACATCATAGAATTACATAACGGTGATCTCAATCATGTAGGGCAGCTCATGAGATCTAAACATGAAGCACATGGTGGAGAAGACAACCATCTAGCTACTGCTATGGACCCATAGTCCAAGGTAGACTACTCACTCATCGCTCCGGAGGCAAGCATGGCGATGAAGAAGACCTCCGGTGGCGATTCCCCTCTCCGGCAGGGTGCCGGGAAGAGCTTCTGGACCCTCCCGATCTTCGGGTCGACGGTGGCGGCGGATCGCGATGTGTTCTGGAAATCTGATCGGGTATTTAGGTTTTTTCCGTCGGGGGGTCTTTATAGGGGAAGGGGCGATGTCAGAGGAGGGACCACGCCCCCTCACACAGGGGTGGCGCGGCCAGGGGCCTGGCCGCGCCGCCTGTGCGTGTGGGGCCCACGTGGCCCTCCTCCGTCTCTTCTTCGGATGTCTGGAAGCTTCCGGGTAAAATATGACTTCAGGAACTTGTTTCGTCCAATTCCGAGAATATTTCCTGTGTATCACTTCTGAAACACAAAAACAGCAGAAAACAGGAAACTGGCACTGTGGCACTTGTTAATAGGTTAGTTCTGGAAAATGCATAAAAATACCACTAAGTGTAACGAAACAATATGCAAATGGTGTAAAAACAAGCATGGAGCATCAAAAATTATAGATACGTTTGAGACGTATCAGACTCAAAGAAGTTTAGGTGCACTAGCGCGGTAAGTTCAGGAACGCTACCGTGGGAAGTTCATGCGCACTAACGAGGGAAGTACATATGGGCGGAACTTCGGGAAGTTCAAGTGCACTAACGAGGCAATTTTGAAAACTCGACCGCGGTGCTGCGACTCCAAGTAGTTCAGCTGCACTAGCTCGAAAAGTTCAGGACCGCAACTCCGGGAAGTTCAGGCGTACAAACGAGGGAAGTATAGGCTAGCGAAACTTCAAGAAGTTCAGCCGTACCAACGATGCAGTTCAGCAACTTGACTCGGGCAGTTCAGGTGCACTAACGCGGTAGTTCAGAGAAAGTGACCTATAGGCATGATTTAGGGCAGTTCGGGCTCACTGACGAGACAGTTCAGGAACGCAACTCTGAGAAGTTTGGATGCACTAAACGCATCAATTCACCTTGAACACGCTAGAATTTTCACTTTTGTCGAATTTCTTTTTTTACCACTATGGAAATTTCTGCTTATACTAAGTGAAAGTTTACTTTGAATAAGAGGAAACTTCGATTGCAAGAAATTAAAAAGTTAAATTTTGTCAACATTCAATTTAATAATAAAATAATTTCAGTTACATATCCAGAGCAGTTCAGCTGCATGTGAAAAGCAGTTCAAGTACTCTGTTTTTTCTGAGCGGAAATCCTACCCATTAAAATCGTTTCTATATGTCTCGGTTGCACAAGTAAACCACATAAATACTTAATATACAATGTTATGAGTCTACTTTCACTTGTACATGACGTCATGCCCCCACTCAACCACCATAGCCATGACAAATTCAAATCGCTCGCATATGGGCGTCATTCCTATTATTTACTATTCTTGAAAATGATTCCTAAACCTTGCAAAATTTGAAAACATCACCTTGACAAAAAAGTTGCGCAATTTTAATATCTTTCGAATGGTATATTATTTACTTCATTCCGATTAGTCGTTTAGAAGTAATTGTAAAAATAGTTCAAGCAAAATCGAGAAATCTGGAAATCCGAATCACCTATATTCAAAACTGCTCTTAAATGGTAAGAAATTCGCAAAATTGATTAAAATGAAAAAGTTGCGCCTAATCCATAGCTTTCTAATGCCATATCATTTGCATCAATCGGATAAACGGTTTGAAAATGCCAATCAAAATAGTCTCCGAAAATAGAAAATCCACGAAATAGTTTTTTACCATATTTAAAATTACTTTTAAATCATCCAGAATTTCGAAAAATACCTGAAATGATTAAGTTTTGCAATTTCCTTACGAATCAAACGGTATATCATAAGCATCATTCCGATGAACGGTATGAAAACCGCGATAAAAATACTCTCCAAAAATACCAATAGACGCGAAAATCTGATTATTAGTTTTTGAATTAACTTTAAAAATGTACAAAATTTTGGAAAACTTCCAAAACATAAAAGTTTCGGAATTTGATAAGCTTTCCAACAATATATCATTTGCGTAAATCTGAGAAACATTTCAAAAATTATAATCAAAACACGTAAATTGCATGTACAATAGCGAGAAGTTCAAGCACGTATACAAAAAAGTTCAGAATTGGTCGTAGATCCTTAATCTACAACCGGTTGTAGATCCTTAATTTACAACCGGTTGTAGAATAGCTGGGCTATATATATATATATATATATATAGAAACCCTATTAGACCCCCTGGGTGCAGAATAAGTAATTCTGCACCCGGGTCGTTTCACCGAGCCAGCCCGACCCAGCTCCGGTGCGGCTTGCAGACATGGCACTCGATGTAATTTTGTGTGTGTTATTATGTCGTCAGGTTTTTCATCGTGGGGATCCGGACGTGTATACCCGAGTCGACGCCAGTTTCTGAAAACCGCTGCCACGAGCCCCTCCTAGCTCGACAGATCCGGCGACCCTCGCCGCTGCCGCCAAGGCGATCCAGCACTTTCTCGCACTTTTCTCCTCTGCTCGCCGACCCACGGTGACCCCAGCTCCCCCAGTTCACATCTTTCCCCTCCCTCGCCGGTGGCCCTGAATTCCAGGCGGCGCACTTGGCAAGCCCGAGGGAAGCTGCGCGCGGGGCGCTCCCCGGTGAACGGCGACGCGTCGAAGAGTCGCGCGCGTGGAGTTCCCTTGGCGATTCCGTCGTCGCTACGCCTACTGACCACCATCCTCGGTGCCCTCTCCAGCACCGCCGCCCCAGGTAGAGGTAGCTACTCCTGTTCGGCGTTAGCTTCTGGGAAAATTTTGCCGAGGTGGCTCATGTATCCTGTTGCAGGGAACAGGAGGGTGTCGTATCAGTCGAGATCGCTCTTCCAACTAGTGGGTCGTCTCCAAGATGTGGTGGGCTCCCGATTGCCAGGAGGTGAATTTGTTTAGCCGGAAAGTCATCCAGGCTGCGAGCAGATGTCCAACTTGATTTATTTTTAGTACAAATATATTGTTTCCTTAATTAGCGGTGCAAATTAGCGGCTGTTTCTTTTCTTGTCGTCATTTTCTTTTGCAATCGGCAAATCCTAATGGTTGCGTGATACTTCTTCTTGCAGGTCATGTTACAGGTGTCATATCCTACTTCATTTTTATTAGCACCTAGTCAGTTCGTACTAGAATTCTTGAATGCTAGCTTTCCTTTTGTAATTTTTACCGAGCCTCCAGTTTCTAAAAATTTAGTTGAATTTTTCAACCATGGATGATGACCGATCTATGTATTTTAGCTGGTGCATGATGTGGTTCTTAGTCCTTGCGGTGGTGGCTCCTTGGCAATGCAGTGTTTATTGCTATGTATGCTACTTGTGCATGCAGATATGTGGTAAACCTAGTGCCTTCTTCTTATGCCTAAGATACTCCAATAAAAACTCTGAATTTCATTTTGATTTTTGGCCAAGCAGGTACTCTGTAGCTTCTTCTAGTTGCGCTGGGTTCTTAGGCATCTCCGACTACTTTGTGTGTATTTTTGGTATTGGTATGCCGAAAAATCTAAGATGGTTTGTAATTCTGTGCAACATCAGAACCTGTTAGAGCTCCATCAAGTTATCAAGATAACATACATCAGTTTGTTTATGTAATCCTTTTGTACATGTTAATACATCAGCAGGAGAAAACCGTAAAGAGCCAGTGAACTGCCCAAATGGCAACAGAACTCTGAATTTTCTATCCCAACATTTGAAATGCAGAATTGTTAGCAACCATGTTTCGAACAGCTATGCCTAAGAGTTAGTAATTTATTTCTCGCATTCTCTCCCCAATCCTCCTCTATTTTCATGGTGGTTAAAATGGATGAAATCTACGGTAAAGACACCTATGTATATGCATATGTGGGGTATTGTACTAAGTAGTAGATTAATGTCCTTTTTTTCTATTAATTAGTTGTCCATCTCTGTTGCTGTAGGCTGTGGCATTATACACGTTCTGCAATCAAAAATTGGGATTGAGAAGGTGGCGGGGCAACACCTTGCACGGCTGCAGTTCCAAGATTGTATGGGAGGCCAAAAACAGGTTCAGGTCAAGATTTTAATAATCGGCCAATAGAAGCACGTTCAAGCTCATTGGAGAGAGAAAACGGTGC
The DNA here is from genome assembly GCA_007115705.1 of Dactylis glomerata. NCBI lineage: Eukaryota > Viridiplantae > Streptophyta > Magnoliopsida > Poales > Poaceae > Dactylis > Dactylis glomerata. The sequence continues at coordinate 1,823,872 of QXEO01000383.1, forward strand.
TGCTATCAGAATTAGGAGAACAAGAGCTGAAGCTTAAAGGTGATTACAAAATTCAGTCTTTTTATACCTTGTTTCAGTTGAAGTGTGTATCTTGTTTGGTCTGTTTGTTTATAATCAGACCGGTATAATATGTCGGAAGATCATCCTGTAACCCTTGTAAGATTAATTATCTTTTATTCTACATGTTTACATGAAAAGAAAATCGTTATCCAGCCACTGCATTGTCATGATCTAACCCATGTCCAATATATTAGTGTAATACATTCCTTTACCTTGCTGATGGTGATGAGTACGAAGTCTGGACAAAAACTTACCAAGTATTATAGGAACCTTACTCTAGCTATATGTAAGGAACAAAACCAACCAAAATAATGTATTTGACCTCATTCTAGCTATATGTAGTTCTCCTTCAAGTTTTTCTTTCTGGTTAACATTGTCTCGCAGCCTCAAACTTTGACCACGTTGAATAAAAAACAAATACTACTGCTTTTCTTCTGTCACCTATAATGTCGCATGCTTGGATGTGTAAGTAGTGGCTAGGATTCTGAAATTTGTAGCGTAGTTGTATATGAAGCTTTTTCTTACTGGTCAAACTAATGTTGGTACTAAATTTGAGTTGATCTAGGTTTTGACTGGTCCATCTTATATGGAGTATTTTGCATTTAGTACATGGCGAGTAGCTCATCAAGTAGGGCTCCCTTCTTACTGATGGTTGTGTTTCCAGTCACAAGTATACTCCATATAAAGTTTAGTGTATTTTTATTTATTCTACGGAATCAACACTACCTGTATTTTTTGTTCGCAAAAAAAACAGTGGTGGGAGAGTACGCAACCAGGGACGACGCTGGCTACTTCTTTCTTTGCCCCTGGCACTCTTCAGTACCGCCCCATCTCTACCAATTCGGAGCAGTAAGTAACGGTTTTCTATCCGATTGTGAATCATCTTGGTTTGTAATTGTTACTATTTTACTCGAGGTAATTATTGTTAAAATGAATCTTTGGTAGGTGGTGTCAATGGTGTCTCCAATCTAGCTCTTTATAAGGAAAGTGGTAGTTATTGTTGTTGTAAAAAATGTGATGGTGTCTACATTCTTCAGGCAACTTAGCCACTTGCTTATAAAGACCTACTAGTAACTTTGGTTATGATTTTTTTCACATGAAAAAATTTGTTGTGTTCAGGCATATGCTATTTTTATCTATTTGCTCCATTTGGGTAAACGTAATTCTTAAAATATAGTTATCTCTTTGTATTGTTACGCTCTACAAACTTTTTGGGATGTTTATTATAGAATATTAGCTACCCTTTCAGGCACCAAAACCAAATTACTCACATTCAGAGGAGAAATGACAGGCAATTATTTGGCAATCGGGAAGAAACCAGCATGACGCCTGAACTCTTATGACTTAGGAGGCACAAGCAGCCTTCTAGCTGATTTAAATAAAGCTTACAGATCATTACACGAAGCTTATTGTTTCCTGTTAGTATAAATTTTATTGTAAATGTGAAACAGTGTAGCTTTGTATTGTATAGTGTAAACCATGAATACAAGTTACTCGCCAAATGGGTATTTTTATACGGCGTTATTATGCCAACAATTATTACCTTGCTTTTTATGGATGCCTCAAGGAGTTTTTATGTAGAAGATTATGTGATTTACAGAACTTGTGTGACAATTTTATGAGCAAGTAATGTGTAGATTTCAGCTATTTTAAATTGCCGAGCAAAGCGTGTAGCGTGGATCTTTGATGTACATTCACGTCGTTTACGTTTATCGTACTGTTTCTGGGCTGTGTGGAATTTTACGTTAGCAATCAGGAAATCAGAACTCTTTGTCAATTGAGCAAGCTGCGCTTCTAATATTTTTCTTACGTTAGCTTACTTTTTTTTACATCACATGCATGATTGTGGGCCGGCTCGGGTGGAACTACCCGCCCACTTACCAGGTAGTTTCTTACGTCGCATAGTGCACCAACTTATGGGCGATGAGATCTTTCTTACGTCGCATGCAAAACAGGTGCGCGCTCGCTCCTAGCGCCCGACGTGGCTCGCAGTTCACCTAGGGTGTCAAATAGCGCGACTATATATATATATATATATATATATATATATATATCGACGCGGATTTTATGCCTATGGGGATAGCTATGCATAGCCAAACATCCGTTGGATATAGAGACCATATGAACTCTATATACTAGATTTAGTGATCTAAGAACTAGAGCGCGCTAACGGCGGTGAGGAGAAAATCAACGGAGACAATGATGGCAACAAGTACCTTGTGGTATAGCGCTGCTAGACTAGTACCTTGTGGCTAAGAGAAAAAGAAGATTTGACAAGTTAAGCCAGTGCAGCATTCGCTCGGATAAACAACAAGTACCTTGTGGTATAGCGCTGCTAGACTTGTACCTTGTGGCTAAGAGAAAAAGAAGATTTGACAAGCTAAGCCAGTGCAACATTCACTCCGATAAACAACAAGTTCAGCTTGAGAGAGTGCATGTCATCAAAAGAAGAGTACATTGTTGTTTGTAAGCATGCGCGCTAACAACATGTTCTCATATGAAAGGCTGCAATAAATTAGTTTTTGCAAACACAACTACAAGTTGCGTGTAAACCATCTTGTTGAGTGGGTAGTTGTTGGTTGTGGTAAACAACAACTATACTATCGCATATGCCATGCATGGACGGAATATCAAAACGGAGTGCTGGGTACTTCCGTTAAACCAGAAGGAACTTGTGCTCTCTATATCATAAATGGATGGTGGGATGTGCATGCGCAGCTATCCATGTGAATAGCTGGCTATTTTCCATATATATATATATATAGGAAAATGAGATAGTATCCATAGGTGTACAATAACCAGGGCACCTTGGTGCCCGGGCACCATGCTCAATACGTACAAAATACGTGATGCTTTGTACATACCCCAAGGTATGTATGACTTTGCATATACTTAGTAGACATAAATGAGGTATGTATACCTTAGGTATGTTATTTTTTTGGAATATATACCTAAGGTATATAAAAGTACATATATATACGTATTCCGGGTATATATATATTAGGTATGTATATCCTAGGTATATGTATCTTGGGTATGCATATTTTGGGTATGTATGAGTTGGGTATATGTATCTTGGGTATGTATACCCTTGGGTATGCATAATTGTAAGCAAAATGTATATATTTGAAGCATGGTGCCCGGGCACCAAGGTGCCCCATATCAGCTTCCTATATATATATATATATATATATATATATATATATATAGAGAGAGAGAGAAAAGCTTTCTTATGTAACAATTCTGCGGACACGCCAATCTTAGCCGTTAGTGCTGCTTTGAGATTCCAAGTTTGGACCGGTCAACACTTTCCATCTTTTCTTTTCCTTCTTTGGTAGAGATGTTTGGAAATACCTCTTTAAGCCATTTTGGACCACATATGCTGACCGGGCAGATGGCAGGCTGCTCCACTAGCGTGGCATTCTGACCGAGATGAGAAAAGTAGCGCTCCCGTGACGACAGTGCCAGAAACATGGCAGCAGATTAGAGCTGGATACCCTCCTAATTTTTCTGTCTGTGACCTCACGCACCCCCCACTGCTCGTGACGTCCTCAGATCCCGTTTTAGCCCCATTTTCTTTTTCGATTGTGGCTCTCTGTCTCGTCCTCCCTTCTTCCTCCGAGCCAAACAGAGGACACCACCACCATCTTCCTCAACCGCATAGAGCCGACCCCGAGTTCCCTTCGAAGCCAGCGACCCCGTCCCTCCACCGCCGCCCCTCCCTGCATCCCCAGCAAGCTGCATCGCCTGTCTCCCCTGCATCTCTCTGGCGAAGTGGCGATGCGGCCGGCCGGGAGGAGTGTTGCGTCCTTCCTCCGGTTACCCTCTCCTCCACCAGAGGAGCGACCGCAGAGGGCTCCGCCGCGTGCGCGCCTCCGACCCTCTTGATGAATTGTTCACTGGTGATTTTGAGATCTGTCCACTTGTGATTTTGAGATCTGTCCACTGGTGATTTTGAGATCTGTCATAGCACTCTTTGTTATGTGAATTGGCACCGTTTATGATTTTGAATAGGAACTAAAAGATTTAGAATGGGCTCCATTTCAGTTTATGTTGTGTTGTCCCTAATCGTGGTACAATCGAGTGCTTGATGAATTGCTTAGATGAACGTGAGGAACTCTCTATTTGGGGGTGATTTAATCTGGACTCCATTTAGATGAACGTGAGGAACTCTCTGGGTATGCGTATGCTCAAATAACCTTTTTCTCGATTGTATGGGTACCATTAAAATGTATGCCAGGAACCATTTGTCAAACACACAGGCACCGTTTAAATATATGTCTGAACCATTTGACAAACACATAGGCACTGTTTAAATGTACGCCTGGAACCATTGGAAAAATGCTTCATGTTCCTAAATACTGAAAAAACATTGTAAACTAAAATAATTTTGGCTGGAAAAGAATATTTTTGGGCTATCACCAAATGCTATTGTTAAAAGCCTTCTTTTTCTTTTTTGCTCTTATGATGGGATTATGTCTAGTGAGTTATTGTATAGAGTTCGAATCATCGCAACTAGACTTGACTGAAAATGAACCAACTCATGTCCAATATGCTGGTTCAAGTTGTATAGAAGTAGAACAAGGGATAATTTTCCTCAGCATATAATTGTATGGGGCACCATTTAAATGTATGCCTGAAACCTTTTGTCAAACACACAGGCACCGATTAAATGTATGCCTGGAACCATTTGAGAAACGCACAGGCACCGTTCAAATGTATGCCTGGAACCATTTGAGAAACTAAATAAAAACGAAGAAAGTAAATATGATAAAAAGGTCAAAACTTAACTGTTATTTAGACATATGTGTTGTCTTCAAAAGAGAGATAATAACTTTGTTAAGACGAAACCAAAGTTTCTACCTCATGGCTAAAAATGATTTGGTTTGACCGATGGATAAAGGAGTAAATTGCATGGAACAATCATTCTACCTCACACGAACGTGGCTTTTTTTGTTGTTGCAAATCGAACGTGGTTTTGGCTAAAAATTGGGACTCGTTGCTTGGGCCAGTCCGTGCACCCGACGCAGACAGCTCTCATCGTCCGTGAGATCCAGGATGGAACGTAGTGGCAGCTGTCCCACTACCTGTCAAAAGTCGATCGCACATGGTGGGGCCAGCCAGTACAGCGTAGTAGCAGATTTATTTGATGCATGGAATTTGAATTTTCCGTTACGGGTAACAGAGATACAAAAAGAACCATGGGTGTGTTGACACCATTTGAGTGGAGGGTTCGACCTGTCATGGAGCTAAAATGTAATCTAGCGGGACCAGATTTCTTAAAAAGGCTGCTCCCCGTGCAGAAGTAGGTTTCGTAATACGGTACCGTGTAAGTGGAAAGACAATGGTCCCATTTCCTCTTTTGTAATCTGAAAATGTAGAAACTAGGAGAATTGACTCTATTTATGAAAAAGAGTGCGGATCTTGAAGCAGTTGAAGGGTTCTGATTGCATCCGCTAGGGTTTGCAATGGTATTACATCCACACTTTATATATATATATTACTATGTAGAAGTAAAATAAGTGAACATACACATTAAAAGACATCTAGACACATGTATTTTTAAAAAAGCTAAAACTTCTTATATTTTGAAACGGAGAAAGTCGTCTTCGTAAAACATAACAAAATCATATTTAACGTCACGGAGTGACAAAATACTTCCTCCGTTCACTATTATAATACCTTATGGGTATTTTAGTATGTACTAAATCATATCAAAATAAGTAAACTTACACATTTAAATACGTCTAGATATATTTATTTGAAAATCTAATAATACCTTATATTAGTGAATGGATGAAGTACAGTGACGATTAGCTACACCGTTGTGCCACCGTTCCAATCTGAGCTAAGTCGACCTATGACCAAACCAGACAAAAAAGAACAGAACACGAAAATAACAGAGCACGAAAATAACAGGTACGTTGATGATATTCTCATCTTTAGTACAAATATGAAAGTAATACATGAGGTCAAGTCTTTCTTGTCAAAGTGCTTTGATATGAAAAATCTGGGAGAAGCTGATATGATCCTGAACATCAAGCTGAATAAGAACGAGAGTGGGATTACTTTATCGCAATCCCACTATGGTGAGAAGATCTTGAGCCAGTTTGGCTTTATTGATAGCAAGTCTTCTCCAACATCTTATGATTCCAGTGTGATATTACGTAAGAACAAGAACGAACCAACAGATCAACTGAGATATTCTCAGATCGTTGGTTCACTCATGTACTTAGCGAGTACGACAAGACCTGATATCTCTTTTGCAGTGAGCAAGTTGACTAGGTTCATGTCAAACCCGGGTATTAATCATTGGCATGCACTTGAAAGGGTCATGCGCTATCTATGTGGTACAATAAGTTATAGGATTCACTATTCAGGGCACCCTGCTGTGCTTAAAGGATATAGTGACGCAAATTGGATCTCTGATGTAGATGATATCAAAGCCACTAGTGGGTATGTGTTTACCTTTGGAGATGGCACCATATCATGGAGATCATATAGACAATTCATATTGACGAGGTCAACTATGAAAGCAGAACTTACTGCTTTAGATACAGCCACTGTAGAGTCAGAATGGCTGCATGAGCTCTTAATGGACTTGCCGGTGGTTGAAAAACCTATGTCGGCCATCCTCTTGAATTGTGACAACCGTCAAAGTGAACAATTCTAAGGATAACATGAAGTCATCAAGACATGTTAAAAGACGTTTGAAGTCTGTCAGGAAATTGCAAAACTCTATAGTAATAACTATTACGTATATTCAAACAGACAAAAACCTGACAGATCCCTTTACTAAGGGACTATCACGCAATGTGATAGATAGTGCATCGAGGGAGATGGGTTTGAGACCCATAGATGTTATGCCATAGTGGTAACCCAACCTTTGTGATCAGAGATCCCGTGAATTAGGACCTGGAAAAACAAGCTAGTGGTTTAACTGAGGAGAGTATTCTGTAACCCTCTCTGTGTGAAGATGCAAAACTCTCAAAATCTGTAAAGCTGGTTGGCAACATGCCTTAATGTGTTTCTGTTGGCTATGATTAGCAAAGATGTTGTCCTACTGAGCATTCTTAAAAGAACACACCTATATGAGCCCGATTGTTAAACGTCGCAGTCTATGAGATTTGGGTGATCTCTAGTAAGCTCATGAAGAGACCATGGAGTACGACGCATAAGCTCCAACCCACGGGGTAGGCTACTGGCAGCCATGTACTGGTTATGACTCTGAGTAAAATCTTGACACACAAAACTTGCAATTCAAGGCGTAGTCCATTGTTCAAGTTGCTGATAGACGTAGCTTAAGGTTCTAGGCGGAAGTTCAACTTAACAGTCTCTGCTGAAACACTGGTATATAAACAAGTAGTGAGGTTTGGCAAATCTCTAAATGGGCATTTGAGATCTGGTGGGGGATTGTTGAAATATTGGGCCATTTCAACTTGGCCTATACTAGATTTCATAAATTCTTAGAAATCTCAAAGCCCATGTGTGTGAGCCCATTTGAAATACAGCCCAATTTTTTGGCTGCACAAAGGCAAGGGGTGGGAGCTAAGTTTAGTCTCACATGGAAAGTTGGGAGAGATGTAGACCGACGTATAAGGTGTGGTGTTGCACCACTTGGTAAGTGAGTGAGAAGAGAAGTGCCACACGCGCACTCCTCCTCCTCCTTCTCGCTCGCTCGCTCGTCTTGTCTCGTCTCGACATGTCACAACGCGCGCGCGGTGATTTGCGGAATTGAGCCTCGGAGCCGAGCTTATCTTTTTGCTGCACAGGAAAACCGAGCGTTTGACCGAGTCCTTGACGGACGCGTCACAGCTAGCCGGTTTAGGTCACTCCCGGATCGTGGGCTGCTGTAACCGACTCGGACGTGCGACGTGGGCGTGGCCCACGTTGCCTAAGGTTTCTCCGCTGCGCCGCCTATATAAACTCTTGCCCGGCTACACGCCGCACACAACCTGAAATCGATCTAGGGTTTTTGCCAACTCTCGCTGCTTGCGCCGCCTCCATAGTTTACCTCATCTAGAGCGCCCGCGTGCACCGGCGAACGGGAGAGCAGGTCTCCGGAACCACTTGCCTTTGCGATCCTGTACGGGAGAGGGAAAATTAGGTTTTTGGGAAGCGCTCTGCGCGGCTGCTCAAGCTCTTCATCACGGGTCGTCTTCCATCCAAGTCGGGCGGTACTGCCTACCGCTGTCTTCATCGTCGTCTACTTCGACCAGTCTTCTCCAACGTTGTCATCATCAATGTTACTGCTACGACTACATCTGCAAGCGAATGGTACGTGCAGTGTACTGCTGTTTCCCTGTTCATCATGTTCTGCGAGTACATATTTTGCTGCTACTTGTTTCCATTCATCTTGTTGTTCAATGCATCTAGTATGTTCGAGTTACATGTGGTAGTAGCTGGTATTGTCATGTTTAATATTCTGGAATTAATTATGAAAATTGTGCCTAATTATCCAACAATCCAAAAACCTAATTGTAGGCAATTTCCTGAATTATCAATGGCTGGTTTTACCGATGCACTGAGGTAGGATAAATTTACCGATATGCACTTTAAGAGGTGGCAGTACAAGGCTGAGCTTTGGCTGACCACGATGAAAGTGTTCCAGATTAGTAAAGGCAAACCTGAAGGAACTATGTCTGAGGATGATCAGAAAAAGTTCGAGGAAGCCAATACTGTCTTTGTGGGATGCATTCTGAGCATTCTTGCTGACCGTTTGTGTGATGTGTTTATGCACATAAAAGACGGGAAGGAGCTCTGGGACGCACTGGACGCCAAGTTTGGTGCTGCAGATGCTGGCAGTGAACTGTACATCATGGAGAGCTTTCATGATTTTAAGATGACTAAGGACCTTCCTATGGTTCAACAAGCTCATGAGATACAGTGCATTGCCAAAGAGCTCGAACTCCTTAAGTGTGCCTTACCCGACAAGTTTGTGGTGGGTTGCATTATTGCTAAGTTGCCCCATTCATGGAGGAACTTCGCCACAGCTCTCAAACACAAGAGACATGAGATATCAGTTGAAAATCTGATAGCGTCCCTTGATGTTGAGAAGGCTCGTGCTAAGGACACTACTGAGAAAGGAGAGGGTCATGCTACTGCTAACTTTATGCAGCAGAAAGGCAAATCCTCAGGCAAGAACAAAGGGAATTTCAAGCCCTCTTTCAACAAGCCTGTAAAGACTACAACCTTCAAGAAGAAGAAGCCGAACAGGGACATGAGTGTTCTGACTTGTTTCACTTGTGGAGAGCCCGGCCACTTTTCCAAGGACTGCCCAGAATGCGCAGACCACAGAGGGAAAAAGGCCAAGAATGTCAACGTCATGACTGCTAGCAATACTGATGGGTATGGTAATCTATTTACTGTTCTTTCGGTATTTCAATCTCCCTCTTGGTGGATTGATATGGGTGCTAATGTTCATGTGTGTGCTGACATCTCTATGTTCACTTCTTACCAGGCCGCACAGGATTCCTCTGTCCTAATGGGCAATGGGTCACATGCCTATGTTCGTGGTGTTGGCAGGGTAGATCTAAAGTTCACTTCGGGGAAGATCGTGCAGCTGAGGAACGTGCAGCATGTCCCTTCTATGAACAAGAATCTTGTTAGCGGTTCCCTTCTCTATATAGATGGGTTTAAGGTTGTTTTAGAGTCGAATAAGGTAGTCGTTTCTAAGCATGGTCAATTTATTAGAAAAGGCTATGAGTGCGGAGGCTTGTTCCGCTTTTCACTTTCAGATTTCTGTAATAAATCCGTGAACCATATTTGTGGCGGTGTTAGTGATGATACCAGTGTTTGGCATTCTCGTTTATGTCACATTAATTTTGGTTTGATGAATCGGTTATCCAGTATAAGTTTAATTCCGAAATTCACTATTGCCAAAGGTTCTAAGTGCCATAGTTGTGTGCAATCGAAGCAACCTCGTAAGCCTCATACGGCGGCCGAGGAGAGAAACTTGGCACCTCTAGAACTCATACATTCTGATCTATGCGAGATGAATGGTGTGTTGATAAAAGGTGAAAAGAGATATTTCATGATATTGATTGATGATGCGACTAGATTTTGCTATGTTTACTTGTTGCGAACTAAAGATGAATCTTTAGACTACTTTAAAATTTATAAGGCCGAAGTTGAAAATCAACTAGAGAGAAAGATCAAGCATCTTAGGTCAGATCATGGTGGAGAGTATTTGCCTAAAATCTTTGACAAATTCTGTGAGGAACACGGTATTATTCATGAGAGGACGCCTCCCTACTCGCCCCAATCTAATGGGGTGGCCGAGAGGAAAAACCGCACGCTGTCTGACTTGGTGAATTCCATGCTTGACACTGCTGGTTTATCAAAGGCATGGTGGGGGAGGCTTTGTTGTCTGCATGTCATGTCTTGAATAGAGTTCCTAACAAGAATAAAGAGAAAACCCCTTATGAGGAGTGGGTTGGGAGAAAGCCATCACTTTCCTATTTGCGCACTTGGGGATGCTTGGCAAAGGTCAACATTCCCATCCCAAAGAAACGCAAACTCGGACCAAAGACTGTGGATTGTATCTTTCTAGGTTATGCTCAGCGGAGTATTGGCTATAGATTTTTAGTAGTTAAATCCGACGTACCTGATATGCATGTTGACACTATAATGGAATCTCGTGATGCAACATTTTTTGAGAATATGTTTCCTATGAAAGATATGCATAGCACTGCTAGATTTTCTTCTGAGATAATTCCTGAATCTAGTGCATCTGATGATTATTTTGAGCAACCACATGAGAACGTTTTTGAGAACGTTCATGAGAAGGATGATAATGAAGCTCCTACAAGGAGCAAGAGACGAAGGACTGCAAAGTCCTTTGGTGATGATTTCATTGTGTACCTTGTGGATGATACTCTCACGTCCATTGCTGAGGCATATGCATCACCAGATGCAGATGATTGGAAAGAAGCTGTCCAAAATGAGATGGACTCAATTCTTTCTAATGGAACATGGGAATTATCTGAGCGCCCCCATGGATGTAAGCCTGTGGGCTGCAAGTGGGTGTTCAAGAAGAAGCTAAGGCCTGATGGTACTATTGAGAAGTACAAGGCAAGACTTGTAGCGAAAGGCTACACACAGAGAGAAGGCGAAGATTACTTCGACACCTATTCACCTATCGCAAGACTAACCACCATTCGAGTACTACTTTCCATGGCTGCCTCTTATGGTCTTATCGTTCATCAGATGGATGTAAAGACAGCTTTCCTCAATGGAGAGTTAGAAGAGGAAATCTATATGGATTAGCCAGATGGATTTGTGGTAAAAGGCGAAGAGAGAAAGGTGTGCAAGTTGTTAAAATCTTTATATGGCCTGAAACAAGCGCCTAAGCAATGGCATGAGAAGTTTGACAGAACTTTAACTTCTATTGGCTTTGTCGTTAATGAGGCTGACAAGTGCGTTTACTATCGCCATGGTGGGGGCGAAGGTGTTATATTGTGTTTGTACGTTGATGATATTCTCATCTTTGGTACAAATATGAAAGAAATACATGAGGTCAAGTCTTTCTTGTCAAAGTGCTTTGATATGAAAGATCTGGGAGAAGCTGATGTGATCCTGAACATCAAGCTGAACAAGAACGAGAGTGGGATTACTTTATCGCAATCCCACTATGTTGAGAAAATCTTGAGCAGGTTTGGCTTTATTGATAGCAAGTCTTCTCCAACACCTTATGATCCCAGTGTGATATTACGTAAGAACAAGAATGAACCAACAAATCAACTGAGATATTCTCAGATCGTTGGTTCATGTCAAACCCGGGTATTGATCATTGGCATGCACTTGAAAGGGTCATGCACTATCTATGTGGTACAATGAGTTACGGGATTCACTATTCAGGGCACCCTGCTGTGCTTGAAGGATATAGTGACGCAAATTGGATCTCTGATGTAGATGATATCAACGCCACTAGTGGGTATGTGTTTACCTTTGGAGGTGGCACCGTATCATGGAGATCATGTAGACAAACCATATTGACGAGGTCAACTATGGAAGCAGAACTTACTACTTTAGATACAGCCACTGTAGAGTCAGAATGGCTGCGTGCGCTCTTGATGGACTTGCCGGTGGTTAAAAAACCTATACCAGCCATCCTCTTGAACTGTGACAACCAAACTGTTATTGTCAAAGTGAACAATTCTAAGGATAACGTGAAGTCATCAAGACACGTTAAAATATGTTTGAAGTCTGTCAGGAAATTGTGAAACTTCAGAGTAATAACTGTTACGTATATTCAAACAGACAAAAACCTGGCAGATCCCTTTACTAAGGGACTATCACGCAATGTGATAGATAGTGCATCGAGGGAGATGGGTTTGAGACCCATAGATGTTACGCCATAGCGGTAACCCAACCTTTGTGATCGGAGATCCCGTGAATTAGGACCTGGGAAAATAGGCTAGTGGTTTAACTGAGGAGAGTATTCTGTAACCCTCTCTATGTGAAGATGCAAAACTCTCAAAATCTGTAAGGCAGGTTGGCAACATGCCTTAATGTGTTTCTGTTGGCTATGATTAGCAAAGATGTTGTCCTACAGAGCATTCTTGAAAGAACACACCTATATGAGTCTGATTGTTAAACGTCGCAGTCTATGAGATTTGGGTGATCTCTAGTAAGCTCATGAAGAGACCATGGAGTACGACGCATAAGCTCCAACCCGCGGGGTAGGCTACTGGCAGCCATGTACTGGTGATACGTCCATTTTGCATCACTATTTTGTATCATAATTTACTGTTATTCATTGATATATTTCATATTTAGAGATGATACTTATGTTGTTTCCTCTGTTTTTACATGTTTTGATGATCATTGGAGGATTTCCTGCCGGAGTCAGGATTCTGCTGGAAAAGGACCATCAAGACACCATATTTTGGAAGATCAGAAAAATTCCAAAAAAATACCAGAAAATTATATTTTATCAAAAGACTCCGGAAGCCAGAAGGAGGAGTTGAGAGGAGCCAGAGGGCAGCCTCACACATAGGGGGTGCGGCCTGGCCCCTGGCCGCGCCGGCCCTGTGTGAGGGCACCCTGGCCCACTCCAGGTCTCGCCCCTTCGCGTACTTCATCATCCCCAAAAACCTAAGTCAAGGGGGGGCTCAGAGATAGACACCGCCGCCTCTACGGGGAGGAAAACACCAGAGAGAGAAAAGCTCTCCGGCAGGGAGAAATCTGCCGGGGAAATTCCTTCCGGGAGAGGGGAGATCGTCGCCATCGTCATCACCATCGCACCAGACTTCATCGGGATCATCATCATCATCTCCATCACTAGCACCTTCATCTCCACCATCACCTCGCCATCCCGCTGTAACATCTTGAGTTGAATCTTGTCAAATTCTTAGGGGAAACTTTTCTGATGTTGATTACTCTTGTGGTTGATGCTATTGAGTGGAACCGTTGAATTAAGGTTTATGTTCAGATTGTTATTTACCATTATTTCACCTCTTATCATGATCCATATGATGTCTTGTGAGTAGTTCGTTTAGTTCTTGAGGACATGGGAGAAGTCAAGTCGCTAGTAGTGGAATTATGTTGAGTAATATTTAATGGTTTGATATTTATTTGTTGTGGTGCTATTTCGCTAGTGGTGTCATGTGAACGTCGACTACATGATACTTCACCATTTATGGGCCTAGTGAGATGCATTGTGTATTTGGCTACCAATTGTGGGGTTGCTGGAGTGACAGAAACCTAAACCTCCGTTGGGAAACCATTGCACCAGGGAGCGTAGAATCTTAGAGTTTAGGGTTGTGGTTAGATTTATCTTAATTACTTTCTTGTATTTGCGGATGCTTGCAGGGGGTATAATCACAAGTGTGTATTTATCCTAGTAAGGGTAGTGCGCTAGCACAGGTTCACCCCCATAACACTTATCAAACTAGTAAAGATTATTTAGCAGAATAAAGCGAAAGCACTTGACAGAAACTCCCGTGTGTCCTCGAGAATGTTTGGTCATCATAAGTTACACATCCGGCTTGTCCTTTGCTGAAGAAAGGATTGGGCCACTTGCTGCAATTATTACTACTGTCTTTTATTTACTCGTACTTTATTTATTTGCATTACCAAATACCCCTGAAAACCCATTTGCTAGTATTTACAGTGAATCCTTGATCAAAACCACTTGTCAACACCTTCTGCTCCTCGTTGGGTTTGACACTCTTATTTATTGAAAGTACTACGATACACCCCCTATACTTGTGGGTCATCAAGACTATTTTCTGGCGCCGTTGCCGGGGAGTGAAGCGCTATTGAAGAGTGGAATTGGTAAAGGTAACCGTCGCTATGAGTATTGTTTTTATTTTTGTCTTTTACTTTTATTTTACTTTGCTATGGAGAACTCTCCATTTGGTTTCCTATTTGGGAACACTTCTACTACTGCTGCACATGTGGATGCACCACCACCACCACCACCACCTGCTGAATTAACCCCTTTTAAAATACCTACAAAAATTGTTGGGCATGTTATGGATAACTACTATTCAGGAGATGGAACTGTCCATCCAGGAGATCACTTACTATTTATACATGAATTATGCGAGTTGTTCAGGTGTGCAGGTATTTCACCAAGCCAGGTCAAGAAGAAGCTATTCTCTTTATCATTGAAAGGCAGAGCTGAGGAGTGGTATCGGCTGCTCCAAGATGGTCCATCTATTGTATGGGAGGAGATTGTACCTCTCTTTTATTCCAAGTTTTATCCTCCAAGTGAAATTCATAAAGATCATAATCGGATATATAACTTTTGGCCTCATGATGGAGAGAGTATTGCCCAAGCGTGGGGGAGATTGAAGTTACTAATGCTCAAATGTCACATTCATGAGCTCCCCAATAATATTGTTGTTGATAATTTTTATGCGCGGCTTACTCTTCCTGATAAGGATTATTTGGATGCTTCTTGCTTTGGATCATTTACTCATATGAAAGAAGATGCTAAGTGGAAACTTCTTGACCGTATACAAGAGAATGCTGAAGGATGGGAAAATGACAAAGGTAGGAAGTCAGGTATAAATTATGATTATGAATGCATTAAAACTTTTATGGGAACCGATAACTTTCATAGTGTTAGAATTGCTTATGGTCTTGATTCACAAATACTTGTTAATTGTCTTAAGGCTTTTGCCTCTTATCTTGATGTTCCAAAGAAAGATTGGAACAAATATCATGCGCCTTATAAAGATTCTATTAGTCATATTCCTGCTGCAGCTACTGAAGTTTGTACTATTGATAGCATTGTGCCTGAACCTTATTTTGAGAAGACACCTTTCCCTGCTAAGGTAAAAGAGTATTCTACTTTGGTAAGTGTGTCTAATAAAAGCACTAAGAAAGTTGCAGAGCCTGATGAGCAAATTACTATTAAGTCTCCTGTAGCTATATTAAAGGAAACTAGCAAGGTGGCCCGCGCATTTGCGCGGCTAGACATTATTTGGATTTTAGACATTACATTATCTGATATTAATATTTGTTTTTATTTTAAATTGTTTTAACCCTCACATTTGTGTGGTTAGATTTTCGAGGAACTTTAAATATGTCTTTTCACATCCCTCAGAATGCATAGTAAGTTCCTTATCATTCTTGTGGACTATTCGAATATGAATTCATTTGATGCTTCATTATTCACTTGGATATTTTTCTTCCCTTCATTTTTTCCCAAGTTCATTTAAATTATGTGGCTTGAACATTTTTTCTTGATCATTTACATTTTTATTTATAGTTCTGTCGAACAAATATTATGCTGATTATGCTTTCTTTTTATATCTTCCTCTTCTTCTTTGCTTTGTTGTCCCCGTATTTACAGTTTACAATTTAGAATTCAGACTAAATTTTATTAAAGTCACATTATGACTTTGGATCATTTCTATCGATTAAATGCTATTTTCTTCTAACCGCTTTTTTATTGACATTATTCAATTCTTGAAGTACATCTTACTATTCTGAAATTTAGGTCGCTATGGCTTACTTGTTTCAAAAAAAAATACTTCATACATATTACTTGTATTTTATTCAACCATTTTTCTCTCACTTCTTTGTTAAGTATATAAATGCACTTTTTTAGCTGGCAGTCTACATGCTCTTATCCATCGGGTAAAATATATTTGTCAATAGTCTGAGCACGGACCTGCCAGACTCATCTCTGCATCTCTCTCCTGTGAAAAGTAAGTAAGAAAAAAATCTCCTTTCTATTCTCTACCTGTGAGTCGTCTTTCCCCAAAGTCCCAATACATTTTCTTTCCCGTCCATCCCCAACTCATGCTAAGCCGTGCTCTTGCAGGCGATGCTTGACCAAGGCTTTGACGCGAGCTGGTGCCGCTGATATGCCGTTTGCCCACCGCGGAGGCCCCTTGTTGCCGTCTCCGATCTGGGAAGGTAGGAGCCGCGCTGCCGGCAGGTCGTCCCGCTGAGGGCGCAGCTGCGCCAATCCGACTGTAACAGGAGCCGAGCGGAGCGCCGATTTGAAGACCTCAATGCAGCGTGCGGCACCACAGGTTGCGTCCGCTCCGGCGCTTGGGGCACGGGCTCGCTGCTTGCGTCGCCCATGTTCAGCGGCGATATCTGTAGCCCTCATTCAGCAGGTAAGGCAGCACATGACTCACTGCTCCAGTCACTCTTACCATGCATGGTTCCGCATTTCTCTTTGTATTTTTTATTTTCCCCAATTTTATTACAGGATGATCCATCATTTAGTCATTCTTTGTAGGATTTGATCTATTTTCAGCAACAATGATAGTGTCATTGGGCAAAAAAGCGTTAGCAATAGGGCCAGTTCATCTGATTGGGCTTGTGTAAATCAATTATCCTATCTCCATTCCAAACACGCTAAATTTTATTCCATATGAGAAATAATATGTGATGTAATCTCCAGGTAACTGAGATTTGAATTAAGAGATAAAATATCCATGCTGTAGCCATTTCTTGAGACAATATAAGAGAGTTGTGGATTTTTTTTACATTTCGCTTGAGAGATGTAAGTTGTTGATTATCGGTTCTTGAGGTCGATCTGCACGGTGAGCAAGATGACAGGAGCTTCCAGTTTCTGATTACATTGTTGGCATACTTGTTATCTAAAATTAAGATCAAATATAGATGTTTATAGCCATGTAAACTGAATCACGTCCAAGAAGTATAATTGAAGCAAGCAGGAACATGCTTAGCTGAACTGAAATTTTCAAGCTCCCATCTACATTTTGTTTCCGATAAATAAAGGGCTACATGTAGCTCGGTCTACGTTTTGAGTTTTTCGTGGACTATTATGTTTTGAAATTTTAATTTATTTCATTTATCATTTTTTATTGGGTATATTTCTTCCATTCTGTCTATTTGTCAAGTTAATTTAATTATTTTTCTTGAACATTTTTTTTAAAATTTACTTATATCAGAGATTTGTTTGTCTGAGTCTGAGCAGTGTAAGGCACGGACTTGCCCCGTTATTTCTCCATCTCTCTCTCTCTCTCTCATTAAAATCAAGTAAGAAAAATCCCCTTTGTATTCTCTATCAGTGAGTTGTGTTTCCCCGAGTCCCAATCCATTCGCTTCCCTTCCATCTCCTAAGCTTTCTAAGCCATTTTCTTGTGGTCGATCGATGCTTGACCCAGGCTTTGATGCGAGCTATTGCCGCTGATATGCTGTTTGCCCATCGCGTAGGCCGGCGTTTGCCATCACCGATCTGGGTAGGTAGGTGAGTCCCTTTCATTTCTTCTTCCCTCCGCTGCCGATTTGCACGGCGGCCCGGAGCTCTGGCAGTGATGCCTGTAGCGTCTGCGCTATTGGCAGGTCGACCTGCAGAGTTCGCATCTAAGCCAGGCCGACTGTAATAGGGGTTTACCAGATTCTATGTTAGTTTTTCACATTTGTAATTTTAGTTTCTTTTTATCCCCAATTGATAATATCAGATGCATTTGATTGAATTTCAGCAGCAAGTTTTAAGTTTGTGTTTGTTTGAAAAATAGTGGCATCGGGCAATGTCTTTTTTGTGCTAAATTATTCCAGAATTACATCAATAGTAGCTTGAAATATCTTAAATGTCTTGTACATCTCTGTGAATTAGAAAATCTCCTTATAAACAATATTCTTTGCGCTGTCTTCACTTTGGCACTCATTGTCATTGATCAGCAGCTTCAATCCTTCCTTGCTTGTGACTCTTGATAACGCCACATATAATTGCCCATGGCAGAATACTTGTTTATTCAAATATATTCCTACCTTGTTCAGGGATTGACCTTGGCTCTTATTTATTGTCATTGCGAAGCAGACTGATAATGGATATTGCCTTCGTTTCACCACGAACGGCCATTTTGATTCGCTTGGTGACATGATAATCCTAGGTATGTATACCTTTTCGCCAACATGTGTTCCAGTTATTATTTGAGCCTCGATGTATTTGTTTCCAAGTTGTGTTATTGTCATTCTCGTACCATTGCATAAACCTGCTGCTTGGTTGATGTTGCGTAGGAGCATCACCGGCAAACCTACCTTAAGTTTTAGCTCATGGTCTGGGATTCCTGGGAACTTCAAGTTGTTGAGGAACTCAGTTGGACACATGTTCTCCATTCTATTATTTGTTGTTGCCTTGCACACTGTATCCAGGCTTAGGTATGTCACCTCTTCACCTTGTATCTGGCTCATAATGTGCTCATTTATCTCCCTGACGGTTTCATTCCGTGGACATAGTATTGCTCTTTCTTCTAGGTAGTCGCGTTCACGGTATCTTTGTAGCAAGTTTGGGTATATGCTTTGTACTATTTCTTGTTTTGCATTTTTTCCCCTCTGTAGCAGTAGGTCCTTTGGTATTTTAATCCAATCGTCTCCTTCATCAGTTGCTGTTTTCCCGTCGCCTATTTGCAGTATCCACTCTGCAAATTCAGCGACTTTTTGCTTTTGTATTGGATCATCTGACAAACATTTCAGCCGCATGTTCTTTGTTAGTTCAAATATTTCAAAGTGCTTCCATAGGTATGACCTTTTGATTGAAGCATTAACTATTTGCTCTCTTCTCCCCTTAGTTATTACTGGTAGTATCTGTCTGAAGTCACCTCCCAGTACGATTGTCAGACCACCAAATGGCTTTTCATCGCTGTTTTCGTTTGTGAACCTGAGAATGTCTCTTAGGCTTTTATCTAGTGCCTCGAAGCAATGTTTGTTTGCCATAGGAGCTTCATCCCACAATATAAGTGATGTCTTCTTTAGTAGTTCAGCCAAATGCGAGCCTTGTTTTATTTCACATGTTGATTCTTCACTGATTTTCAGTGGAATGTGGAACCTTGAGTGTGCTGTCCTTCCACCCTGTAGAAGCAACGCTGCAATTCCGCATGATGCTACCGCAAGCACTATCTTTCCCTCTGATCTTATCTTTGTCGTGATTGCTTTCCATAGATATGTTTTGCCCGTGCCTCCATAGCCTTCCACAAATATCTGTTTTCCTAGACTATTGTCAACTGATTCTATTATTGCATCATATGCTTTTCTCTGGTCTTGGTTAAGATTGCTTAGTATGTTTTGATGCTCAGCTTGGAGTTTGTCCACGTCATAGTTTAACTCTTCATTTATTAGCCTATTCCCAAGTTCCTCTAGCTCTGCGGCATTCGGTAGTTCTATGTCTGGGTAGTCCTTAAGTGACTTTCCTACTTGCCTCATCAGCTTCTCTATCTCAATGAGAGCATATGACTTTTTTTGAGTTGTGCTAAGCTGCAGCGTTGGAAAGTTTAGGATAGTTCTTCTTTTGTACTGCATATCTTCACATAATGCCTCCGATGTTGAGTCCCACAACGTCTTTGGGCTTGTTACTTCACAGTGTGTCAATATGGTTGTGAATAGTTGACGCAGCTGTGTTCCAGATGCCCAACTTGATGCTTCATTGATACAATCAATCCATTCATTGTCGTCATCTAGAAATCCAAGAGCTTTGCATGCTGCTTTGTATGTTGGGTGAATGACTCCACCAATGGTTCTAATGTTCTCAAATGATGTGCATCCTTTCACTGTGTTTAGAAGCATCCTTAGATAGTATCGCTCACCACTTGCTGGATTTGCGTAGTAGATTCTTCCAATGGCAAAGTCCCTCCTCTTTCGCTTCTCCCAGTTTTTTGTTTTGCTTTTCCATACAAATTTTGAAGGGAATTCTGCGTAGGTTAATTCTTTTCCTAGATCATGTATTTTATTTGCCTCCATCCACTGAGTGAACTTTGTAATTTTCAATCCTTCCCTTCTTACTATTTTCTCAAGATCGGTTGAGTCAGGAAAAATGACTTGCTGCTCGTTTTCAAGATGGAATTGAAGTCTCTCGGCGGGTGGTTCACGATGGTGTAGATCAAACTGGAATAGCCTCCAACATGCTTCTGTTGTTGATATGTACCTCATCTCTAGGTATTTCTTGATCTCGTCAGTATCATTTGACGCATCTCTTTCCTTTAGCAAGGCTGTAATCTGGTCGTCTTCTTTATGGATGTATTTAAATAGATACTTGATTGACCTTGACCTGTTGCACCACTCAACGTTTATGTGAGCCTGAAATTTGACCAACAGATCCCGATTGTATGGCACGACAAATCCGTTGTCTAGCATGACCCCTCCCTTTTTTATCTGCCTTCCGTCATCCCTTCTTCTATATACTGGAAAACCATCCTCATCAATTGTAGTATTGTCATTATACTTTTTTGGGAAGTGCTTGGTGCATTTATCATCCATCATGCATGGCGATTTTTGATTTGCCTCTCCGCATGGTCCATGCATCATGAAGTTTACGACTGCTGCAAATGCCTCTGCATCCTCATCTTTGTCAGGGATCTCCGCGCTTATTATTTTGTCAATTTGAGATGGTTCTGGATACTTGTCTTTGTCTTTGAGAAATATTAGTATGTGGGCATGAGGCAGCCCCCTCTTCTGGAACTCTATTGTGTATATAACTGCAATGTATTAATAGTATGTTAGATTTAGTAAAATATGGATGCATGTTACCGAGTCATTGCGTATTGTTTGATTATAAGTTAGTTTTTTGGATGCATGAAAGTAAAGATTGATAGTCAATGGCACTTACTTGCAAGTGTTTCTCCAAAGTGTTTCTTTTCTTTTATATCTCTCATTAGTTCCTTTAGTTTTATCATAAAAACTCGGTCCACAATATCTGGCCGATCGGCTGGCTTTTGTGTACCTCCTGCTTCATCTAGCATGTATTGGATTTCAAGCCAATTTGCATTGCACGTGAATGTTATAAAGAGATCTGGGTATCCAGCCCAACGGCATATTGCAAATGCATCTTGTAAGTTTTGTGCCTTGTTTCTTCTACCACCTGTAAAAGATGAAGGAACAATTATTCTCTTTCCAACTTGCTCTGTTCTGGTGTCCCCTCGCTCAAGCGCATCGTGCAGTCCACTGTAAAGTTCTGTTCTTAGCTTTCCTTGATTGTATCGGATCCAGTTTAGTCTATTCTGCTCGACACATGTCCAAGCATCAACCCAAAACTGAAGTGATAGATGTCCAGACATTAGCAACAACATTCCCTGGTTAGAACGTTGTTGTAGGTAGAATGCATAGTATTCTGACAAAGTTACATATTTTCGGCTCTTTTCAGCTCCATTTGCTTTTTTGTAGGGTATTTCAAGTCTGAAACCATCTTCACCATATGGGAATAGCAAGGGGTATTGCATGGACATGAGTTTTGGGTGGATTTCCGAGATCCTTTGCGGCACCTTATTTTTGTACTCAACAACAATGTCACGTCCTTCGCTCTCTCCAGTGGGATCTCTTACGACCAATGCTGCAACTTCAGATGCGGATGGCAGATTGTGAGTACCATTTCGTTTGTCTAGTATTCGAAGTGTATAGTCATGGTAATCTCCTTCTTTGAATCTATCTCTCGCCATTCTGAATGTTTTTGCGAGGATGTTGTTGTCATCGAGCATTTTTTGTAGTTCTTTGACAATGTTGGGGTCTACTGTTGGTTTGTCATCATTGCATCTTGATGCACTTATCCTATGGTCCACCTCATTTTCTGTATCGTAGATGTATAGCTGTGCAAACCGAGGTTTGTTATCACCTTCTGGTAAAAGAGTTCCGATGTGGTGGTAGTTCTCTCCATGCAAACGGAATACATATGGTCCTTTCCGAGTGTTTATTTCTTTATCCACAGATCCTCCCATCGATGTGAATGAGAACATTGAGTTATATGCCCTGATATTTTGTCTGAAGTTCACTGGATCTTGTCCTTCACTACTTAAGAGGTTTGCGAGGTAAGGTGGAGGGACTTCTTGTGGTGGCAGATAGATTTTTCCTTGCCTGCAACATATTCCAAAAGAGGGTTCTTTAGTTCCTCTTTTTGAATTTAGTCTTTCTTCACACCATAGCAATGCATCGCAGTGTTTGCATTTGTATGTTGGCCTTCCGAAGTTCCATGCCTTGCTATTAGTACATGGGGATGACGTGCTTGTGCTGGCGTTTTGGAAGTTGTTTCCAAGGCTGTTTTTGCTGCTTTGGCTTCTTGTACGTTTCAAGTCCTCCGTTCGTTCAGGTATTTCTTTTCTCTTCAACTTAGGGCCCTGTACGTCTGTATTTCTGCACTCTGCTACTCTAGCTCGCTTTGTGTTCCTTGTTTGTTGAGGTTGCTCGTTCTTTCTTTTCCTTTTACAGGCTGCTGTTGTTGATGTGTATTGACTTGTCATCTCTGCAAGGCGATATTGTTAATTATGTATACTTTTTTCAAAATAAAACTGATTTGCAACATGATTTTTATATTGTCATGTGTATTATTGCATCTGGAGGTTACTAATATATACTATCTTATTTATTTCATGCAAAGGAAGTATGAACAAATGCTTTATTTTGTTATATGTCATAAATATACTAATACTCGTATGCCATGTAATGCATCTAGTATAAATAATATTTAGCTTTTAGGAACCATTAATCTATAGTTTGTTTATTATTCTTGTTTTTTAGCTCTTACATTGCAGTCTTATACTATTTTTGCATTTGCAGAAAAACAAAGTATTCTTGACGGACCAATATTGGTATAGTTTCAACACAGAAGGCATCTCAATATATAATGAATTTTACGTATAACAGGATCTATAGAAACGTTATAAAAATACTCCATCACACATGAAGTGCAGAGGATATTACCCAAGTTTGGCGGTGTTGTCGTGCCTTCATTTTGCAGGACATCTGCTCGTCCGTTTGATCGTCTGGATTTCGCGGGCGTATATTGTATGCAATTTGCGGGTATATTTGTCACGCAAGCATCTTGCCGCGCCTTTGATCGTTCCGACATATTCTGGATATATGAAGAGTTTCAGTATATAGTCATGTGGATAAAGAGTGTATGTTGCGTAGAAAAAGGAGTTAGAGATAATATGCTACTCCCTTTGATCAAAAAGAGTTTTGGTGACTTAGTACCAAGTTCTAAGTTGTACTAAATCTTGCGACACTTTTAGATCGGAGGTTATAAATTGATCAGACCTAAGATTTAAAACATGTAAGTTTTTTTATCGTTTTGTATTAAAATAATGGATGTTTGTGTTCATACCTTTTTGTATGTTTTCTGGGATAATATGATCCAGCAATTTACGAATTTGTGTTGATGAAGCGATTTTAATTGTGTTAATTTTCCAATAGATTGCAATAGTAGAATACTTATTAGAATGAGGAAAGATTTCAAGAGTAGAAAACTTATTATAATGAGGAAAGATACCGTGAGATCGCCTGTTTGATGTATAATGATGCTGTTGTCTACTGAATGGGCGAGTTGCGTAATCCGGGAATCGGCGAGCTGCGCAAATCTTTTTAATTGGTGAATCGCTGTGGTTTGTTTATTCTGTATACAAAAAAGACGTGATGTGGTGATGCACTATATATAGTGTTTTTGTTTGACGTTTCCTAGAGGCAGACGGATACGGATTTTACAATGAATCGAAGACGGTTTGCTGAAATACTTATTTAGGAAATTACAAACTGACCAAACAGGTGTGTATCACTTCCGTTGCCCTGCACTGGCTGCAAAGCCTAAGTGCAGCGGCTCACATGCATCTTGCCGATCCCCAAGGACCTGACAACCTCGGTGAGCTTCCCCGGGGGAGACCTCTGCCCAGCGCCTAATCACACCATGCATTAGGCTACAGATAGCACTTCGTAAGTCAAGTCTCAAAACCAGTGATGCTCAAGAGGGAGGATTAACAGGGGTGTTGTGGTGGTCGAAGAATTGAGGCCTGAATCAACCGCGAATCCGCCATAGATCCATGTGGGGAGTCCCCTACCCCCAATCTCGTCTCTTCCACATCAGCCATCACCTCTGATTAGCTGTTGGGGATGGAAACTCGTGATTCCATCTCCGTCCTAGCTCCGCAGCAGATTTGGCATGAAGGTGTGTATCATTTTCAGCTCCTTACGCCTTCTCTTACTCTCCTACTACATCTGAGTAAATCGATCAGATTTTGTCTTCCATATGCGCTGGCTCTTCCGATTATTTGCAGAAATTCTGCTTCGGTGTCCGGCCCGGCCTAAGAGAGTCACTTAGTATGAAGTGTAGATCTGGTTTCTAAGTGGGAAAGCAGTGGCTATTAGTAGAGACATGGTTGTACAGAAAGACGCTGTGGGGGAGCGGCAGAAATTTCGTTCTGGCCGCCTGCACACTTGGATAGAAGATGTACCGGATGAAGCACGGAAGCACACCAAGCTTGAAAAGAGGATGATGGGAGCATGTGAGGCCGCATGTACCAACACAGGTTTGGCCCTTATCTCTGCTATCTTAGTCTAAGACTTAATTTTACCAAACTGTGAGTCTAAACTAAATACGTTGTTTGCTACCTTAATCTAAGACTTGATTTTAGCAAACTGTGAGTCTAAGGTAAATACATTTTAGCTAAATTTATCTCTAGAAATTTTAGTAATAAAGTAGATTGGTCGACACTACTTCTCTAGATCTAGATATATTTCTTAATCTAAGACTTGATTTTAGCAAACTGTGGGTCTAAATACATTTTGGCTGAATTTATCTCTAGAAATTTTAGTAATAAAGTAGATTGGTCGACTCTACCTCTTTGGACCTAGAATTTTTTTTTGGCTGATTGGCGATTTTTTTTAATAAAAAATGTAAGCTTTAACGGCTCGGGCTGTTTTAGGCATGATGATTTACTATTTTTATGGACGATATGTAGCTAAAAACAAATTCCAGAGCATGCATACATAGATCTTAAATGAAAAGCACACACATTAAATTTAATATGGATGTTCATAACTTGAGATCTCACGTACATCATATATGTGTGTAATATCTAAAGGAGCTTCATTAACTATAAAATCATCTAGTCCTTTCTTATCATAAGCAACTACTCTCGCTTAATTTTGACAGATTAACTACTAAATGGAAATTATGTGGACAATTTCCTTTCTCTCTTAGCTCTTATGTTCTGGCATTTTACATTAGCGTCTTCTGTCTTTATGCCTTCGGCCAAGCTCCGTGTCATCCTTCTAGCTGTAATAACAACAGTTTTATCTTTGGCGGAGGCAACATCGGACCCTGCATTTTCAAAATTTGCATCATTGGCTTTTCCATGAGCACTTCTCTTGCATTTTGGCACTGCTTTTTCTGCTATTATGGACTTAACCTTTCCATTTCCTTCATCATCCGAGTCTTCATCAGATATTACAATAGATTTCCGTCTCCTCTTTTTGCCATTGACACTTGCTGTTGTTTTTTTATGTTCATGCCCGTTTTGATTTTCTGTACTCCCATTGCAGTTATCTTCTGGCTCTATCTTGACTTGGACCAGCTGAAACGTGTTTTTGGTAGGTTTGCATTTTTTTCCTGTACCTGCAAAATTACAATACATTGATGAGTAACAGACATATAATGTTTTTTTTGTATGTTCAAGTATCCAATCACCTTTTTAAATGGCTCATTCGATTTCTTTGCTTCCTGTTTCAACATGTTGTCCACTTCGTCATCCATTAAATCCTAGTAATCACAATCATGAAGATTCTTAAATATATTCTTCTATAGAAAAATATGCAATATTTTATTTTAGACTGATAAAATGGACCATTACCTCTTCTGCTTTGTCCTCCAAGTACCTCATCTCAAGCTTATCATTAGGCACAAATGTCCTTTTTACCGCATAGTTTTGCATACCAAGAGTAAGATTTTTACTGTTTAGCTTGAATCGAAAAATAAGTCTTTGTCCACATAATTGTTGTATGACCTTTGGAACTTCTTGCGATTTTCCATCTAAAGAATCTAGCAAGAATGAAGCTGATGTATTCAGCATTCTCTTGGCCTCTTCATCAAATAAAGTGCAACTTGTAGTAGCTGTATGATCACTAATCATCAGCCGAATGCGGTACCTAACATTCCATTTTATTAGTGAATTGAACTATTATAATAAAAAGTGATGTTCAAAGTAGTATATCAGTGATGTTCAAAGCAGTGGAATATTCTTACCTTGGTGTTACAACTTCTGGATATATGTTGCAGTCCTTGCAATAATAATTATCAGATTCTTTGGTAGCAATTTTGTTGCATACGTCACATGACATGTACCACCATTGGATATTTTCTTCTAACCTATCAATTGTAGCTATTGTTGTGAACACAAAGTCCTGAAAGTTCATTTTTCAATGTTAGCTCTTTAAAGCATAAGTATTAACATTCAAAAATACGTAAATGCTTTATAGGTCTTGGAGGCTTGTCCAGTAACATCTTAAAAGATTTATGATGCATTACCTGCTCTTCTGGGTTGTCGTGCCTGAGACCGGTAAGTTCTTGTAATGTTGTCCTTCTATAAAACATTTGTTCTTCCAATGTGCCTTGAGTACTTTTATCTATCTCCATCATCTGTGGTAAAGTTTCTTTGGTTGAATGACTACAAAAGGGGAGACTATTTCAGTTAGTGATTGAAGATTTGATATGGTATTTTATTTGGTAATAAAAACTATTAACTGTGTTTCTTACCTGTCAAGAATTTTTGAAGTCTCAGGTATATCTAGATTTGTATATAATCTTGTGGCGCTTGTTGACTTCAGGGACAAACCTGTTCAATCAAGAATAAATCAGTTAGTTTTTGTGTGTGGAAATAACATATTTATTGTAAGACTAATTTACTTACCATAGAATTTTTGCACCATTGTTGAGGTAATAATAATGACGGTCTGATTGCCAATTACATCCTCACTTAAATGATGAGCTAATTTGCCCCATAAAGTAACTCTGATTTTATCACCCCTACAGATTTCATTGCACAATATTAAATGGAAATAACACGGTTAATGGAAGAAAACAGTCTCTATTGTTGATGGCAAGGATATACACTTACTCTGGTATCATAATTTCAATCTCGCGCATATCAGTAGTTGTGTTCCTCTTTGTTATCTTTGATTCAATCGGCTTAATATGGGTAAGTAATCCAATGACATCTGCAAAAATAACAAATTTAAATTAGAATGATTTATCCTTTGTTTTAGAAACAATAAACCACTTTGAATTCAGAAGTACGACTATGAACATACCTGAGCATTGTTTGTCTTTTTCTTTCCGTTCTTGTAGGGTATTCTTGGCAGCAAACTCAAAGTAGTAATCTGGAAAATTATCTGATGCTCCTTTCATCTCCTTTACCTTTGTATTGTATACAAAAGTGATTTTATTTTCATTGCTGACTGGGCGATACTTCGTAGATTCAACAACTTTAAAGTTGCTAATAACATATACAAAATTCTCATTGATCTTTGATCTATATGTGTCTGTCATATTCTTCCATATAGTAGCGTGTATCGTATCACCCTTAAAAATAGAAGGAAAATAAAATATTAGTACCAGTTTACACAACAGAATAAATCAAGTGTTAAAGGATACCTGTTCATCCATCAATATCATGTCGATGCTTATAAGTTCATCGGTCGAAGGGTTGATTGAATCCCACATTCTTATTACTTTGACTTTGATGGTCCATGTTTGTCCACCTGTGGTAAGCTCACTTAAGTTCTTGTACGCCATAGAGTTGTTGCCTTCAACAAAAAGTTACTTTACTAATGAGTGTAGATGAAATTGTATATTTTGATCTGGAAAAGTAATCAAACTTAATATTTGTGTTGCAGTACGGAATCTGTGTGTCCATACATATCTAATCAGTAACCAACATAAAAACAGGGTGATCGGAAGAAAAGTACACGTTGGAAGAGAAGATCTAAACACACGTTAGGACGTCAACGGTTACCTGAAGATTGCAGTTGTTGCGTTATTCCGTCGATCTGCCGATGATGCAAGCGAAGCCTCTGTTGATTTGCCGATGCAAGCTGGAGTGGTTGGCGAGCTTGATCAGCCGTGAAGCGCCTAAGCTTTCGATTGTCGCCGTCCTTTTTTTAATTCTTTAGGTGTCCAAGCGTGTATTATATTTTTTTGGGCTTAAGCCAACGTAGTTGTACTTTTATGAAGGGACGATTACTGGGTCCGTACTGGGATAGAGATCGGTGCCCGTTTTATTTTTTGGGTTACAATTGTATCTTGACTCTTCCAATTGTATTTTGACGTATTGAAGCCGGACAGCAACTTCCAGTTATCAGATTACACGTACAACTTCCAATTGTATTTTGACGTATTGAAGCCAGACAGCAACTTCCAGTCTTACCTCTTATCTTACGCGTGTGGTTTGACGTGTTGACCATGGGTACCGGTTGGTTCTATTAAATCTACACCGTTAAATCTCTATGTTTTGAGGTGACAAATCTCCACCGTTGGTTGTTAGTTGTTTTAATAATATAATAGATCGTTACTAAAGATGTAGGGGATGAATATATTCTTTTTTGTGAAGATGCTTCTAACATTATTTCTCATCCTAAAAGGCATAGGAAAACAAGTGTTCCCGTTATTTCTGTCAGGATTGGAGATCATTGTTATTATGGTTTATGTGATATTGGTGCTAGTGCAAGTGCCATTCCTTTAGAGCTTTACAAAGAAATTATGCATGAGATTGGTGCTTGTGAACTTGAAGATATTGATGTGGTTGTTCAGCTTGCTAACAGAGAGACTGTTTGGCCTCTTGGTATTGTTCGAGATGTGGAAGTTCTTTGCGGTAAGACTAAATACCCTACTGATTTTCTAGTTCTTGGTAAGGAGGCTAGTAAAACTTGTCCTATTATTTTTGGTAGACCCCTTTTGAATACTTGTGGCGCCGTGATAGACTGTAAGAAGGAGAATTTTTTTACTAAGTTTAATGGTGAGTCTTATGAGTTTAATTTTTCCAAGTTTGCTAAGACTTCTTATGAAAATGACACGCCTAATGAAAATTTTTGAGTTAAACAGCTTGCTTCTATTGCTCTTGCTCCTAATAATGCTTTGCAGCAATTCATGGAAGATCATGAGAGCGATGTTTTCAATAAGGAAAGAGAAGAGATTGACAATATTCTTCTTCGTCAGCCACCGTTGATCAAGCACAATTTACCTGTGGAGGATCTTGGTACCACTTTGCCACCTAAGGAAGATCCTATTTTTGAATTAAAACCTTTACCTGATGATCTTAAATATGCTTATATAGATGATAAGAAAATATATCCTGTTATTATTAGTTCTAAGTTTTCAGGAAAGGAATAAGAAAGGTTATTGGAGATATTGAGGAAACATCGAGGAGCTATGGGATATAATCTTGATGATTTAAAAGGGATTTCTCCCACTTTATGTCAGCATGCTATTAACATGGAGAAAGACGCGAAGCCGGTTGTGGAGCATCAACGCCGCCTAATTCCCAAGATGAAGGATGTTGTAAGAAATGAGGTATTAAAGCTCCTTGATGCTGGTATTATTTATCCTATTGCTGATAGTCAATGGGTTAGTCCTGTTCATTGTGTTCCTAAGAAAGGAGGTATGACTGTTGTGCCTAATTAGAATAACGAGCTTATTCCTCAAAGGGTAGTAGTTGGTTATAGGATGTGCATTGACTATAGAAAAGTTAACAAGGTTACTAAGAAAGATCATTATCCTTTACCGTTTATAGATCAGATGCTAGAAAGGTTTTCTAAGAAGTCACACTTTTGTTTTCTTGATGGTTATTCCGGTTTCTCTCAGATTGCTGTTAGAATGGAAGATCAAGAGAAAACCACTTTTACTTGTCCTTATGGAACTTATGCTTATAGACGCATGCCTTTTGGTTTATGTAATGCTCCTGCTACTTTTCAAAGATGCATGTCTGCTATTTTTCATGGCTTTTGTGAAGAAATTGTGGAGGTTTTCATGGACGATTTTTCTGTCTATGGAACTTCTTTTGATAATTGTTTGCACAATCTTGATAAAGTTTTGCAGAGATGTGAAGAAACTAATCTTGTTCTTAATTGGGAGAAATGCCACTTTATGGTAAATGAGGAATTGTCCTTGGACATAAAATTTCTAAAAGAGGTATTGAAGTTGACAGAGCAAAAGTTGAGGCAATCGAGAAAATGCCCTGTCCCAGAGATGTTAAAGGTGTTCGTAGTATTCTTGGTCATGCTGGTTTCTATAGGAGGTTTATTAAAGATTTCTCTAAGATTTCAAAGCCTCTTACTAATCTTCTTCAAAAGGATGTACCATTTGTCTTTGATGATGATTGTAAGAAAGCTTTTGAAACTCTTAAGAAGGCTTTAACTACTGCTCCTATTGTTCAACCACCTGATTGGAATTTACCCTTTGAAATTATGTATGATGCTAGTGATTTTGTTGTTGGTGCTGTTCTTGGACAGCGCGTAGATAATAAGTTGAATGTTATTCATTATGCTAGTAAGACTCTTGATGCTGCTCAAAAGAATTATGCTACTACTGAGAAAGAGTTTCTTGCTGTTGTTTTTGCATGTGATAAGTTTAGATCTTACATTGTTGATTCTAAAGTTACTATTCATACTGATCACGCTGCCATTAGATATCTTATGACTAAAAAGGATGCTAAGCCTAGGCTTATTAGATGGGTGTTACTTTTACAAGAGTTTGATTTGCATATCATAGATAGGAAAGGTGCTAAAAATCCCGTGGCTGACAATTTGTCTAGATTGGAAAACATTTCTTTTGATCCTATTCCTGTTAATGATAGTTTTCCGAATGAACAGTTGGTTGCATTAAATGTAACTTCGCGAGACCTTCCTTGGTATGCTGATTATGCTAACTTTATTGTTTCCAAGTATTTGCCTCCAACTTTTACAGCTCAGCAAAGAAGGAAATTCTTCTATGATTTGAGGCATTACTTTTGGGATGACCCACACTTATATAAAGAAGGAGTTGATGGTATTATGCGAAGATGCATACCGGAATATGAGCAACAAGAAATATTGAGAAAGTGCCATGGAAGCGCTTATGGAGGACATCATGCTGGAGATAGAACCGCACAAAAGGTTCTACAATCAGGTTTTTATTGGCCAACCCTCTTTAAAGATGCTAGAAGGTATGTTTTATCTTGCGATGAATGTCAAAGAGTTTGTAATATTTCTAGACGCAATGAAATGCCTATGAATTACACTCTTGTTATTGAACCATTTGATTGTTGGGGATTTGACTTTATGGGTCATTTTCCTCCTTCAAAAGGCTATACCCACATACTTGTTGCTGTTGATTATGTTACTAAATGGGTAGAAGCCATACCTACAAAGAGTGCCGATGGTGAGACTTCGTTAAAAATGCTTAAGGATGTTATTTTTCCTAGGTTTGGTGTACCTAGATATCCTATGACTGACGGAGGTTCTCATTTTATTCATGGTGGTTTTAGAAAAACTCTTGCTAAATATGATGTTAATCATAGAATTGCTTCTGCTTATCATCCCCAAACTAGTGGGCATGTAGAGCTTTCAAATAGAAAGATCAAGTCTATCTTGCAGAAAACTGTCAATAGATCTAGGAAAAACTGGGCTAACAAGTTAAACGATGCTTTATGGGCTTATAGAACTGCTTATAAGAACCCCATGGGCATGTCTCCTTACAAAATGGTTTACGGAAAAGCGTGTCACTTGCCTTTAGAATTAGAACACAAAGCTTTTTTGGCAGTGAGAGAGCTTAATAGGGATTTTAAACTCGCCGGTAAGAAAAGGTTGTTAGATTTGAGTTCTCTAGATGAGTGGAGGAACGAAGCGTATGAGAATGCCAGACTCTTCAAAGAGAAAGTCAAGCAATGGCATGATAAGAGAATTCTTAAAAGAGAGTTTCATGTTGGTGAGAAAGTTCTATTGTATAGGTCTCATCTCAGATTTTTTGTAGGAAAATTACTCTCTAAATGGGAAGGACCATTTGTTATTGTGGAAGTGTACCGCTCAGGTGCAATAAAGATTGCTTCGTTGAAAGATGACACTACACAAGTGGTGAATGGGCAAAGACTCAAACATTATATATCTGGAGATTCTTATAATGAAGATGTTGATGTTATTGAAACGGTTTCTCCAGAAGAATTCATCCAGGACAATTTGAAGAAACCTGCAGAGTTCGTTTTCGAATAGGTAACAGTTCTAGTCAGAAAAGTTTTGCGTTGAACTCTTCCTTTATTATTTTTGCCGTTTTTACTAAATATGAAAAATCACGAGACGAAAACGGGCAGGAAAAGGAGTCCGTGTGCTCCTCACGCACAGGGGGCGCGGGCCCACCTCTGGCCGCGCCGCCTTGGTGTGAGAGCACCCCGGAACTCATTTCCGTCCCAGTTTCCTCCTGTGATTTCGTTTCGATGTATAATTTTCGCGTATATAACCCCCCGAAGTACCCGATGTCTGTATATCGTTTTCTTGTCGTGTTTTGTTTCGAGCTGTTTCTGTCAGGAGTTGATTTTAAGTTTTGGGAGCACCATGGCCTCTTCAAGCGACGACAAGGGCAAAAGGCCCAGGGAGGATGATCGCCAAGACCCCACATGGAAGAAGGAGCAGGAGACTGGAAGACCAAGGCCAAGAAACCCTGCTTTTGAAGGGCCAACGAAAGCTAGATGTATCTTTTCTTATGATATGCAGGGACCAACACTACACGTTTTGGATCTAAGGTCCATGCCTGTGATAAAAGAGGGTATGCTGGTCACTGATGAGTTTTGCGCTCAATATCGAGTGCTGGAGAAGGAAATAGAGATGCTTCAAGAAGAGAATCTCAGGCTTCGCCGAATGCTGGAATATTTTATTAATCCAAGGCTGATTCCACTGCCGCCAAAGGAGTAATTCGTCATCGGTATTGGCATCCCCTTGGCTTGTTCCAAGCTTGGGGGAGTGCCACGGTATCATATCATTACCTTTACTCATTTACTTTTCAAGTAGAGTCATATCATGAATAGAGAAATTATCCTATAGAATAGTTCGCAGTGTGGAAGTATCCTCCTTAGTTGGTTATCTATGTATCCCTTGGTGTGAGTTGCGGTAATGAAATATTAATGAGAAGTTCTATCATTTACTTTCCGCACACTTTATTTTAGTTTGCAATGTTTCTTATATGATTAGTCTTGTTGATTAGTATTGGTATCACTTTAGGAGCATGAGTAAATTTAGTTGGTTTTGGTAAACTTAGCTTGGTCAGTAGCAACATTACCTTGAGGTTTGAGTAGAAAAGAATAAAGAAGTGTTTGTAGTTAAAATCATTGTACCTTCAGGGGAGTTTGCATGATTATTCTTATTATATGTATGTTTGTTTGTTTCATGCAACTCTTATGCTTGCTACCCAGCCTTGCTAGCCAAAAACCTGTACAGAGAGGGAATACTTCTCGTGCATCCAACTCCTAAAAAAACCAAGTCACTTCCAAAGAGTCCACTATAAATTCCTATGCATGGTATTTTAAGCCATTCTAAGTAAATTTCCATAT
This sequence comes from Dactylis glomerata, assembly GCA_007115705.1. NCBI lineage: Eukaryota > Viridiplantae > Streptophyta > Magnoliopsida > Poales > Poaceae > Dactylis > Dactylis glomerata. Next base: position 1,857,690 of record QXEO01000383.1, read on the forward strand.
GCTACCTTTCAAAAACCTTCAAATAGTTCTCATTTTGTGCCACTGTTTTTAGCTCATGAGGACGTAGTGGATGGGTTTGTTATCTTCCATACTAAATTAAGTACCCCTTGCTTGCTGTTTAATGTGGAAGCAAACTGTCCTTGTGCGTGGTGATGACCAGCCCGTTGGGAACCCCAAGAGGAAGGTATGATGAGTGTAGCGGCTAGTTTTCCCTCAGTTAAGAAACCAAGGTTTATCGATCAGGAGAAGAGAGACGATGACGACTGAAGGTGTTTGTGGAACCTGCACACACACAAACAAATACTTTGTCCCCAACTTGCGATGAGGTTGTCAATCTCACCGGTTTGCTTGAAACAAAGGTTATGAGTGTATCGAGTGGAAAACAGTAGTAATATGCTAGTAAAGTAAACAGTGCGGGAAAAGTAAACAGGTGATTGCAATATGATTAAAATAGGACCGGGGTCCACAGTTCACTAGTGGTGTCTCTCCATAGATAAAATAACATGCTGGGTAAACAAATTACAGTTGGGCAATTGATAGAATAAAGATAACGTGATATGTCAAGAAGATCACTATGAGATTTACTCTGGGCATTACAACAAAATACATAGACCGCCATCCAACTGCATCTATGACTAATAATCCACCCTCGGGGATATCATCCGAACAACCCAAAAGTATTAAGTTGCGAACAACAGATAATTGCATTAAGCAAAGTGTGTAATGTAAACAAAGCATATGCCCTTGAGCATATGAATGTTGTTTTCTCCCTAGTAGCAACAGCACATCTACCACCTTAGAGGTTTCTGTCACTCCCCCAGGTGAAATAGAGACATGAACCCACTATCGAGCATAAATACCCCCTCTTGGAGTCACTAGCAACTACTCGGCCAAGATAGCTACTAACAACGGAGAGCATGCAAGATCATAAACAACATAGAGATAACAAAAGATATAATTCAGTACAGCAACTTAATCATAAACACCAATATTCATCGGATCCCAACAAACCAACATCATAGTATTACATAACGGTGATCTCAATCATGTAGGGCAGCTCATGAGATCTAAACATGAAGCACATGGTGGAGAAGACAACCATCTAGCTACTGCTATGGACCCATAGTCCAAGGTAGACTACTCACTCATCGCTCCGGAGGCAAGCATGGCGATGAAGAAGACCTCCGGTGGCGATTCCCCTCTCCGGTAGGGTGCCGGGAAGAGCTTCTGGACCCTCCCGATCTTCGGGTCGATGGCGGCGGCGGATCGCGATGTATTCTGGAAAACTGATCGGGCCTTAGGTTTTTCTCGTCAGGGGGTATATATAGGCGAAAGGACGATGTCAGAGGGGGGACCACGCCCCCTCACACGGGGCTGGCGCGGCCAGGGGGGTGGCCGCGCCGCCCCTGTGTCTGGGGCCCACGTGGCCCCTCTCCGTCAGGTCTTCGGATGTTTGGGAGCTTCCCCGTGAAATATGACTTCAGGAACTTGTTTCGTCCAATTCCGAGAATATTTCCTGTGTATCACTTCTGAAACACAAAAACAGCAGAAAACATGAAACTGGCACTGTGGCACTTCGTTAATAGGTTAGTTCCGGAAAATGTATAAAAGTACCACTAAGTGTAACGAAACAATAGGCAAATGGTGTAAAAACAAGCATGGAGCATCAAAAATTATAGATACGTTTGAGACGTATCACCCCTCGACTAGGCAGCTTCATCTGCTCGTCACTAATTTTGCAAGGGAGCTGGTCAGACCATTATAATCTCAAAAGGAAAAGAAAAGAAAAAGAGCACTCCTCCATGGTATGTGAAAGTTGGTCGGCACCCGATGGAATCGGTTAGCCATGGTTTGAGAAAGGAAAAAGGTGGGGAGGAGTGCAAAGCTGTAAAAGAGCACCAATGTGCCAAATTAATTAAACATCTCAGAACCGCTCTTACTTGTTTAGTATGGAAGATATCAAGAGCTCCGTTGCTAGTCGTTGACAAAAGCAACCACCTCTCAAAACAATTTTTACCTCTGTTTTACAAATGAAAAGCTCTAACACATGTTTAATCCCTACTTCCCTCTGCAAAGGGCCCATCTTTTACTTTCATGTTGAGTCAACCTATTCCCTTCTATCTCAAGCAAGCATTTGAGTTGTTATGTTTCACTCATCCATATGTTGATTCGTTTAATCATGTTTACTATCTTCCTTGTTTTGTACAATGCTTTTGTCTGAAAGAATACATCTTTGAAAGCTTTCTATGAATGCAAAAAGTTTGTTTCATTGAGCATATGGTTTTTGCTATATTAGCTCTGTTTTAAAAAAAGGCTCCATTCAAAGGCTAGTATAGTTGTTCATTGTTCTCTGACCAAGAACTAAGGGTTGCCATCACCAATTATAGTTTACTTTGTGCATCTTTATATGTGATTCCCTTTACTTATTGTAAGTCTATATTATATAAAGGGAAGTTGCTGTCTATTATAACTTGTGCCTTTGGTAAATGTGATGCTTCTTGTCCGTATTTTGATTATCGACACTTCACTCCATAAACCTGTGGTCATGTTTATCGAGTTTAGTTTTCGCTTGGGGACAAGCAAGGTCTAAGCTTGGGGGGTTGATACGTCCATTTTGCATCACTATTTTGTATCATAATTTACTGTTATTCATTGATATATTTCATATTTAGAGATGATACTTATGTTGTTTCCTCTGTTTTTACATGTTTTGATGATCATTGGAGGATTTGCTGCCGGAGTCAGGATTCTGCTGGAAAAGGACCGTCAAGACACCATATTTCGGAAGATCAGGAAAATTCTAGAAAAATACCAGAAAATTATTTTTTACCAAAAGACTCCGAAAGCCAGAAAGAGGAGTCGAGAGGAGCCAGAGGGCAGCCTCACACATAGGGGGCGCGGCCTGGCCCCTGGCCGCGCTGGCCCTGTGTGAGGGCACCCTGGCCCACTCCAGGTCTCGCCCCTTCACGTACTTCATCGTCCCCGAAAACCTAAGTCAAGGGGGGCTCAGAGATACACACTGCCGCCTCTGCGGGGCGGAAAACACCAGAGAGAGAAAAGCTCTCCGGCAGGGAGAAATCTGCCGGGGAAATTCCTTCCCGGAGAGGGGAGATCGTCGCCATCATCATCACCATCACACCGGACTTCATCGGGATCATCATCATCATCATCTCCATCACCAGCACCTTCATCTCCACCATTACCTTGCCATCCCGCTGTAACATCTTGAGTTGAATCTTGTCAAATTCTTAGGGAAAATTTTCTCGGTGTTGATTACTCTTGTGGTTGATGCTATTGAGTGGAACCGTTGAATTAAGGTTTATGTTCAGATTGTTATTTACCATTATTTCACCTCTGATCATGATCCATATGATGTCTTGTGAGTAGTTTGTTTAGTTCTTGAGGACATGGGAGAAGTCAAGTCGCTAGTAGTGGAATTATGTTGAGTAATATTTAATGGTTTGATATTTATTTGTTGTGGTGCTATTTCACTAGTGGTGTCATGTGAACGTCGACTACATGATACTTCACCATTTATGGGCCTAGTGAGATGCATTGTGTATTTGGCTACCAATTGTGGGGTTGCTGGAGTGACATAAACCTAAACCTCCGTTAGAAAACCATTGCACCCGGGAGCGTAGAATCTTAGAGTTTAAGGCTATGGTTAGATTTATCTTAATTACTTTCTTGTATTTGCAGATGCTTGCAGGGGGTATAATCACAAGTGTGTATTTATCCTAGTAAGGGTAGTGCGCTAGCACAGGTTCACCCCCATAACACTTATCAAACCAGTAAAGATTATTTAGCAGAATGAAGCGAAAGCACTTGACAGAAACTCCCGTGTGTCCTTGAGAACGTTTGGTCATCATAAGTTACACATCCGGCTTGTCCTTTGCTGAAGAAAGGATTGGGCCACTTGCTGCAATTATTACTACTTTATTTTATTTACTCGTACTTTATTTCTTTGCATTACCAAATACCCCTGAAAACCCGTTTGCTAGTATTTACAGTGAATCATTGATCAAAACCACTTGTCAATACCTTCTGCTCCTCGTTGGGTTCGACACTCTTATTTATCGAAAGTACTACGATACACCCCCTATACTTGTGGGTCATCAACTGGTTATGACTTTGAGTGAAATCTTGACGCACAAAACTTGCAATTCAAGGCGTAGTCCATTGTTCAAGTTGCTGATAGACGTAGCTTAAGGTTCTAGGCGGAAGTTCAACTTAACAGTCTCTGCTGAAACACTGGTATATAAACAAGTAGTGAGGTTTGGAAAATCTCTAAATGGGCATTTGAGATCTGGTGGGGGATTGTTGAAATATTGGGCCATTTCAGCTTGGCCCATACTAGATTTTAGAAATTCCTAAAAATCTCAAAGCCCATGTGTGTGAGCCCATTTGAAATACAGCCCAAGTTTTTGGCTGCACAAAGGCAAGGGATGGGAGCTAAGTTTAGTCCCACATGGAAAGTTGGGAGAAATGTAGACCAACATATAAGGTGGGGTGTTGCACCACTTGGTAAGTGAGTGAGAAGAGAAGTGCCACACGCGCGCCCCTCCTCCTCCTCGCTCACTCGTCTCGTCTCGACACGTCACGACGCGCGCGCGTGGCGGTTTGCGAAATTGAGCCTCGGAGCCGAGCTTATCTTTTTGCTGCACAGGAAAACCGAGCGTTTGACCGAGTCCTTGACGGACGCATCACAGCTAGCCGATTCGGGTCGCTCTCGGATCGTGGGCTACTGTAACCGACTCGGGCGTGCGACGTGGGCGTTGCCCATGTTGCCTAGGGTTTCTCCGCTGCGCCGCCTATATAAACACGGGAGAGGGCGAATTAGGTTTTTGGGAAGCGCTCTGCGCGACTTCTCAAGCTCTTCATCACGGCCCGTCTTCCATCCAAGTCGGGCGGTACTGCCTACCGCCGTCTTCATCGTCGTCTACTTCGACCGGTCTTCTCCAACGTTGTCATCAACAACGTTACTGCTACGACTACATCTGCAAGCGAACGGTACGTGCGGTGTACTGCTGTTTCCCTGTTCATCATGTTCTGCGAGTACATGTTTTGCTGCTACTTGTTTCTGTTCATCTTATTGTTCAATGCATCTAGTATGTTCGAGTTACATGTGGTAGTAGTTGGTATTGTCATATTTAATATTCTGGAATTAATCATGGAAATTGTGCCTAATTATCCAACACACTCCTCTGTCTTTGGCTCCTAGGCACTAGTGATCTTGTTGTTTTAAAATATTTAAAATTATATATATAAGTTTTAAAAATTATGAAAATAAATCTGAACATAGTCAATGGTGTAACCTACAAGCATATAAAATTTTAATATGGAATTTTTATTATGAGCTACACAAAAATGACAAAATATTATACAATTTATAGATTTGAAAATATATTCTCAGATCTACACCGTTTATCTTTTTTGTGTAGCCCCAAACTACAAAATATTTTAAAAAATTGCATTTTCCGAGATAAATAGTTGACTACATTTGAATATATATTTCAAAAAAAATTGAAACTCATAAATGTGATTTTCAAATTTTTAAGATAATAGGATCGCTGGTGCCCAGGAGCCAAAAATCACCTCTCGGAAAACTGAATGTAGTACTACATGTTGAATGTAAAAGTACGACTAATAAAGCATGTTGTAAGATCGGAAATGATGAATGTAGCTTGAGTTACATGTAGTTTATCTTTTAAAATATATAATAATGGAATTTAAAAGTTTCATAAAATCAAAAATTAGTCATGCATGTAGACAATGTTGTGTTCTACAAAGGTGAAATTTTTAACTCAAAATACCTTACATTCGGAGTTGTGTAAAAATGACAAAATTAAACATCCATAGTAGTGAACATTGCAAAATTTCGAAATCTTAAAATCTGTTAGTAGATTTTATCATTTTTGTGTAACCCCAAATATAAGGTATATCACGTTAAAATTTTGCACGTCGGCAGAACACATCATTAACATATTGATTTATTCAGATGTACTGATGAAAGTGTACAGTAAAGCGATGTACTATGTCCTTGTTGCATCTCACATATCGACTGGTGAGCAGGTTGCGTGTATGCCGAGATAGGTGTCGTCCAGTTAGCTATGCATAGCTACCATCCATGACATTAAATTATTTCCGTATCAATTTAAAGTATCTTAGGGCAGCCACAAGCATGACTAAAAGTGGTTTGAAAACAAGAATTTGGCTTTTAGAACTAGTTCCATATACTGTGGAGCTAGTTTCAAAACCATTCAAACTGGAAACCAGAGCACAAACTTACTCCGATGCTAAATTTTACATTTTCAATAAAATAGCATATCTCTTCCAACTGCCAACGGCTTGAACGGGAATAGCACACAAGAACCAAGTATTGCCGAATCAGATGTGCTGCAGCAAATTTACATGCAATTGATACACAATAGCATACAAGAACCATGTACTTAGAGCATCTCCACTCACCCCCTCCCCCTAAACGGTTTTTAGGGATGCCGGCGCAGAAAATCCCGCCCAGCCGCGCTTCCCAAACCAAAATTTTATCTGGCGCCATACATTTTTTCATCCGGTCCACCCGATCCAAACCCTGTCCACGGAAGGGAGAGCGGGGGCGCCGGCTAAGCGTGTGACTCGCCGCATGGCCCACTGTCAGCGACTGCCCGCCGCTTCGTCGTCTTCACTCGCCTCATCTCCCACGCCGAGTAATGGCGCTACAAATGGCAGCAGCTTTGCAGCGGCGCAGCGAGCCGTCGTGTCGGAGCACGCGTTGGCGTGAAATGAATGTCATCTCGCCGCTTCTTGCCCCTTCGCCTTTATTTTCCCGCTCGCTTTCGGCTATAAAATGCTCAGCGCCTCGCCACCAGGCTCACATCCTCCAACCGCCGGTAGAAAATGCCTCGTTGCCTCTTCACAACCTACGCCATGCTCCCTCGCGGTGGTACCGGCGTGCCACCATCACCACCTCCACCACCACTGCCGCCGCAGGAGCCAGCTCCGCCACAGGGCGATGAGGAGGAGGACTCCGACGATGAGGAGTTCCTCGCCCAGCTACCGATGGACGCGGACACGGAGGAGGCCACCGTGGAGCAGAGGGTGATCCTCGCGTCCTTCGAGATGCAGCACCACGACTAGTCGGCGCAGGAGCTCATGGTCGCTGAGAGGAGGGTGATACGTCCAAAACGTATCTACTTTCCCGAACACTTTTGCTATTGTTTCTCCTCTAATTTGTGTGTTTTGAATACAACTAACACGGACTGACGCTATTTTCAGCAGAATTGCTCTGGTGTCTCGTTTTGTGCAGAAATCCAACTTTCAGTAAAAATTCGGGAAAAATCATCAAAAATCCTATTTCACCAGAAGACCCACGGAGCCAGAAGACGAGACGGAGGGGAGGCTCGAGGGCCCCACACACACAGGGGGCGCGGCCCAGCCCTGGCCGCGCCCACCTAGTGTGAGGACGCCTCGGCCGTCCTCTCGACTGCTCCTTTCGCCTACATATACCCCCTGACTCGATTATATCGAGGAGAAGGCGTTTTTCCGAGATAGACTTCCGCTGCGCCGCCGCCATCAGAAACCGCGATTTGGAACCAGAAACTCCGTTCTGGCACCCTGCCGGGATGGGGATTTGGAGGAGATCTTCATCACCATCATCACCGACGCTCCTCCATCGACCATCCATGACTCCCCCATCCATGTGTGAGTAATTCCCCCGCTGTAGGTGAGGGGATGGTAGGGATTGGATGAGATTGTTCACGTAATTTGATATGAGATTGTTAGGGCATAGTGCCTAGTATCTTTATTTAGTGCCTATGACATTGTTGCAACTTGTTGTGCTTAATGCTTGTCACTTTGGGCCCGAGTGCCATGATTTCAGATCTGAACATGTTATTATTTCTATGATGATACTTGTTGTTTATAGTCTTACCTACAAGTTGTATACACATATTGTTGTCCGGAACCCGAGGCCCCAAAGTGACAGAAATTGGGATAACCGGAGGGGATGGCTATGATGTGAGGATCACATGTGTTCACCAAGTGCTAATGCTTTGCTCCGGTACTTTATTAAAAGGAGTACCTTAATTACCAGTAGTTTTTCTTGAGGCCCTGCTGCAACAGGCTGGTAGGACAAAAGATGTCGTGCAAGTTTCTCCTTGTGAGCACGTACGACTATATACGGAACATATGCCTATGATTGTTTGTACTAAGATGCTTTATCTTTATTTATCTGCAATGCCCATGTCTCATTGATTTCATAAATTATCTTATCCATGCAACGCCCATAATCCATCCCTATGCCTACAGTATTTGTTCCTACTATTTACTACTGTTACTATTACCGTTGCTATTTTACTACTGCTATTACTGCTTCACAACTATCACCACTATAAAACTGTTGCTACTGATAAACCACTGCGAGCAAGACTATTTCCAAGTGCAGCTGAATTGACAACTCATCTGTTAAGGCTTACATATATTCTTTGGCTCCCCTTGTGTTGAATCAATAAATTTGGGCTTTACTTCCCTCGAAGACTGTTGCGATCCCCTATACTTGTGGGTCATCAAGACTATTTTCTGGCGCCGTTGCCGGGGAGCATAGCTTTATTTGTAAGTTCACTTGGTATTCCTATTGTTCGCTGCAATCCTTTCATCATGGGTAAACCTCGTGATGGAAAAGTTCCTATATTGCCATCCACTACAAGAAGAGGTACAACTCTCAACACTTCTGTTTCTCTTGATTCACTATCTGTTATGAGTAAGTTGCTTACACCACCACACCCACACGCTACTGCTACTACTTCTGCTCAGATTGAAAATGCCACTGATAATTTAGATGATGCTTCTACTGTGCTTGATGAGAGTGGTTCACTAGGTTCCTTTTTAGATGCTACTATTGCTAGGGCTAAGTTGGGAAACACCACTGTTACACCTGTTAGTTCACCTGAGTCTAGGGAATGTCCTAGTGACGATTATGATGATGATGCTTATATTGAGCTTAATGATGATTTTATTGCTGAAGCACGTGCTGCTCGTAATGCTGATAATGTTAAAGAACTTCTTGCAAAACGTTCTGTTAGATATAATTTGTCTCCTGATCCTAAGTTTGCTGCTTCTCCCATAAATATTAGAGACAAGGATTATGATTTCTCTTTGGATTTATCTTACATATCTATTGTTGAGAAAACTCCTTTTTGTGGTACTAAAGATGAGAGTGCTATGGGGCACATGAATGAGCTTTCTACTTTGAGTAATTTGTTTTCTGATGATATTAAGCTCCGCACTTAATTTGTTGCTAAGATTTTTCCTTTCTCATTGAAAGATGCAGCTAAAACTTGGTTTAATAGCTTGTCTCCTGGATCTCTTACTAGTCCCATTGCTTTGGTTAATGCTTTCTTTCAGAAATATTTTCCTGCTAGTGCTCAACATGCTGCCGTGCAGAAAATCTTTGATTTTGAACAGGGAAAAGGAGAGATATTGCCTGAATCTTGGATAAGGTTTTGTTCTTTAATTAGATCTTTGCCTAAAGAACCATTGCCTAAAAATGAACTCCTTGATATATTTTATAATGGACTAACAGATGAATCTAAGTCATATTTGGATAGTTGTGCTGGTTGTGTTTTCAGGGAAAGAACTCCAGCTGATGCTGAAGAATTAATGGCTAAAATAAGCCGGAATCATGATGATTGGACTTTAGTTGAGCCAACACCAGCACCAACCCCTGTGCCATCTTGATACGTCTCCAACGTATCTATAATTTTTGATGCTCCATGCTTGTTTTACACCAATTGCTATATGTTTTGTCTACACTTTGTGATACTTTTATGATTTATTTGGACTAACCTACTAATAGTTGCAAAAGTGCACAATGTTTTTGTTTTACACTTTGATGTGTAGGAATTACCAAGAATACAAGTGGAAACCTTATTGGAGTCAAATTGGGACTTTCCTGAAATCTGTACCAGATCTTTTTTCGAAGATGGTCATGTTACGGGTCGAAAACGGCGTCAAACGGAAAACTCTTCAAATACAAAGTTGTAGAGAATTTCACGGCGAACGTTCTGGACATAAAATTCACCTGATTCCGAGTCCGGACGGCCGAGATAAGCCCGCTCCTTTGCAGACCAGGCCTGGGCCGCGCGAGCTATGTGGGAGAAGGCCCTGGTCGTCCTCTGACGACGCCCCTTCGCCTATATAAAGCCTCGGGACGGAAAACCCTAAAGGATTCGGCAATTTTCCAGAAAGAGTTCCGCAGCTCCGCCGCCATCGCCGACGAATTTCGGGGGACAGAAGTCTCTGTTCTGGCACCCTGCCGGGACGGGGAAGTGCCCCTGGAGCCATCTCCATCGGTCTCCATCGCCGTCTCCGCCGTCTCCATCGACCTCACCGCCATCTCCATCAATCTTGTTGTCTCCTATGATGAGGAGGGAGTAGTTTATCCTCAGGGCTAAGGGCTCTACCGGTAGCTATGTGGTTCACCTCTCTCTCCCATGATGTGATCTTTATATGATCGTGAGCTTTGTATCATGTTGAACAAGTAGATGTTATTATTCAGATGTTATGTGTACTCTAGTGGTGATTGGTAAAGTAATCTATTCCTCCTGCCTTGGTGTAACGGTGACAGTGCGTGCATCATGGTGGTACTTGGTTTAGGCTACGATTGTGATCTCTTGTGGATTATGCGAATAATTATTGCTATGATAGTTTGAGTGATCTATTCCTCCTTTCATGGTGTAATGTTGACAGTGTGTGCACCGTGTTAGTACTTGGTCTAAGTTGCAATGATATCTATCTTGAGTTGTGATTTGATTTGGATATCTCTATGAGTGGTGTTTGTCAAGTACTTGATGAACTTTAAGGGGTGCTTCTGTAGCCACTACGCAATGATTAGTGTTATTCAATAGGAGAGTAATTCAGAGTACTATAGTGAAGAGTAGTTATTTTATTTGTTCAATCATGTTATATTGTTGGGAGTGTGTCCACTAGTGAAAGTATGATCCCTAGGCCTTGTTTCCAAGCTTTGCATACCGTTTACTTGCTATTTTGTTACTTGTTTGCTCGCAGCGATATTTATTTCATATCACGTTTGCTACTTATAATCATCTATACCACTTGTATTTTACTATCTCTTCGCCGAACTAGTGCACCTATACATCTGACAAGTGTATTGGGTGTGTTGGGGACACAAGAGACTTTCTGTATCGTAATTGCAGGGTTGTTCGAGAGGGGATACCTTTGACCTCTTCCTCCCTGAGTTTGATAAACCTTGGGTGATCCACTTAAGGGAAACTTGCTGCTGTTCTACAAACCTCTGCACTTGGAGGCCCAACAAGTGTCTACAAGAATAGAAGTGCGTAGATATCAAGCTCTTTTCTGGCGCCGTTGCCGGGGAGGTAAGGTAAAAGGTACTCGCATCCTCCTGTGTGAGTACTCAGAGTTATTTCCTTTAGATTCTGCAATTACATCTTTTTGTTTCTTGTTTTTATTTTCACTAGTTAGGCTTAATGGAAAACAAAGAGTTCCGTAGTCTTTTTCCTGAGTTTAGATATGAAGTGTTTGAAGAGAAAATTGAAAAACCTTTGGAGCTTAATTTGCATGCTAATAGTGTTGTTAGCATGAATGCTTTGAACACCATTGTTGCTAATGCTATAGAAAAGTCTAAGCTTGGGGAAGCTGGTTTTGTTAAGCATGATATTTTTAGTTCCCCAGCTTTAGTGGAGAAAGTTTGTTTTGATAATATTTTATCTCCCATATGTGATGTTCCTTCTTATGATGATATGTTTGAAGAATTTGCTTTGAGAAATAGCTGTTCTCTAGTTTGTGATGATACTAAACCTCTAGTTTATGATGGCTATGATGATGAGTATAATATTTTCAGTTCACCTACTTTTGAGGAGAAAACTAGTTATGATTACAATATGCCTCCTATTTATGATGATTATGGTGATGAGAATAATTATTCTATTGAATTTGCTCCTACTACTATTGTTCCTGTGGTGAGTATTAATTCTTTTATGCATGTGGATCATGATAGGGATGTTTTATGTGATAGTTATATTGTTAGTTCTATTCATGATACTACTGAAAGTTATTATGAGAGAGGGAAACATGGTTTGATGGATCTCAACAATATTAAGTTTCCCCTCTTTATGTTGCAAATCTTGAAGTGGCACTTGTTTTATCTATCCATGCTTGCTACTATGTGCCTCGTTGATTTATTTTCTTACAAGATTCCTATGCATAGGAAGTGGTTCAGATATAAATGTCTTTCACATTTGCTTTTTGATGCTCTCTTTTGCTTTAAGTTCCTATATGGCGCCTTTGCCTCAAGCTCTTATATGGCGCCCACATGAGCATCTTTGCAAATTACTGCGCCTAGCTCAAAGGCGTTAAAGAAAAGCACTCTTGGGAGATAACCCATTGTTTATTTTCAGTACTTTTTCTTTTATTTGAGTCTTGGAAGTTATTACTACTGTAATAACCGCTCCTTATCCTTTTTTATTTCATTTTTGTGCCAAGAGAAACCTCTAATTTGAGTGAGGTAAGATTTGGGGATGTTGCTGTCCTGAAACTGTTTTTGGTGCTGCACCATAAAAATTCGTGAAAATTCTCTGTTTATCTTTTGGACCTGCGATTTCTTGTGCATATGCCCCAGGTTATATCCAAACTTTTGTTAGTTTAACACTTTTTGATTTGAGCAAAAGAATATCCCTAAAAAATTCGACCTTTGTCAGCTGTTCAGTTTTGACAGATTTCTGCCAATATTTGTGTTTGCCACTTTATCGCTTTCTTTTGAGTTCTTTTGATCACGGAACTTTTTGGGAGGTTGCTACAGTAGTACCTACTATATATGTGGTGGTTTTGAGTTGAAACCTGAAGCAAAAAGAGGTTGATTATATGTTATGCTTAAACTAATGTTGCTAATAGATTTGTGTTTAGTTTTGTATGAAGAAAGTTTTCAAGTGTAGGGATTGGAGAATGATGAGATGAGTTGAAGAATGGACAAAAGCTCAAGCTTGGGGATGCCCATGCATCACCCCAAGAAATATCCAAGAAGTACAAGCGTCAAAGCTTGGGGATGCCCCCGAGGCACCCCTTCTTCATCGGCAAAAATCAGGTCACCTTTCAAGACACTATATTTTTATTGCTTCATGCACTATGTGTTTTTCTTGGAGCGTCAGTTGTTTTAGTTTTCTTAGTTAGTTTAGTTTTGTTTGCTGCAATAAATGGTTAGATCACATCATGTTCTTTTGGAGGAGATGAACTCGCTTTTCATTTGCCAAGAACGCTCAAGTTTTCATTCTTATCAAAAACCGAGTGTTCTTCTTTTTCTGCTACTGCTTTTGGTTTTCGTTTTCGCCTTGATTTGCGTTCAGATCTTTTCATATCTTTTCATCAAGGTGTATTTTTGTCTCTGGTCTTTATTGGTTTTCTTCAAAAGAGGTGTTTATAAAAATTCTGAATGGTGTTGGAAAAGAGAAAAAGCTTTGTGCAAAATAGTGGTACAAGAAGGAGCTTGTGTAGACTGCGGCTTAGGCTTTTTCATGTCATGCTTGATGTCTTTTTGATGGTATGCTTAGTGGTTTTGCTGTAGCATGACTTGTCTCAAATAACTGAGATTGCTTAATGAGCCTTTGAAAAAATCATGCGTTGTTTGTATTATATGGAAGCATTTATTTGGTTTTCTCCTTTGATGCTTTATTTGGGTTGACTTGGCACATGCTTACACCATGTTGACTACAAAATAAGTCGCCTATAGCCTCTATGATCATTTAGTTTTTGACTTTTGATGCCATCTTATGCTTCTTTTAATGTTGCTTTGTCGCTTTGCATGATTATGGCCGTTATTGCTCTCTTAGTTGGTCGCTCCCAGTCTTTTGCTAGCCCTCATTTTGTACTGAGTATGAGCTCTACTCGTGCATCCAACTCCTAAAAACCAAGTTTGCCATTGTGTCCACTATAAATTCCTATGCATGGTATTTGTAAGCCATTCCAAGTAAATTTTCATGTGCTACCTTTCAAAAAAACCTTCAAAATACTTCTCATTTTGTGACACTGTTTTCAGCTCATGGGGACGTAGTGGTCGGATTTGCTATCTTCCATATTGCTTATTCCAAAAACAAAAAAAAACAAAAAAAATAAAAGAAAAAAGGCACTCCTCCATGGAATGTGAATGTTGGTGGGCACCCGATGGAATCGGTTAGCCATGGTTTGTGAAAGGAAAAAAAGGTGGGCAGGAGTGCCAAGCTTTATAAAAGAGCACAAAAGTGACAATCTCTCTCTCAAAAACTTGCTTCATTTTTGTATAGAAGATAGTATGAACCCCATTGCCATTCGTTGACAAAGACAACCACCTCTCAAAACCAATTTTTATCTCTCTGTTTTACAAATGAAAAGCTCTAGCACATGTTTAATCACTGCTTCCCTCTGCGAAGGGCCTTTCTTCTATTTTTATGTTGAGTCACCACCTTCTATCTTTATGCACCATTAAGAGAGCATAGTTGTTATTCTTAGTGTGATATGCATTGTCCCGAAGTTCATTGATTGACTCATATTGTTGTTTTCACTTGTTCTCAAATTATTTGTATCTAGTCGCCCTCTTAAACTTGAAGGTGTCCTATGCATTTATGTTTTGCTCTCCATGAAGGACAAGCTGAAAACCATTTGTATGTTTTTCCTTATGATTTGAACACACATTTGACTTTCATTGTTTTATTTTCATGATCTTTTGTTTGTGTTCATTTTTATGTTATAACATGGTTGCTAAGTTTCTATTGTCAAGATTATATCTTCATGCCCATGTTTTAAGTTCTTTTGATCCCAGCTCACAACGCTTACATATATGATCAAGATTGTGTAGGTGCATGTCACCTCAAAAATTATTCTTTTGTTATCACTTACCTACTCGAGGACGAGCAGGAGTTAAGCTTGGGGATGCTGATACGTCTCCAACGTATCTATAATTTTTGATGCTCCATGCTTGTTTTACACCAATTGCTATATGTTTTGTCTACACTTTGTGATACTTTTATGATTTATTTGGACTAACCTACTAATAGTTGCAAAAGTGCACAATGTTTTTGTTTTACACTTTGATGTGTAGGAATTACCAAGAATACAAGTGGAAACCTTATTGGAGTCAAATTGGGACTTTCCTGAAATCTGTACCAGAACTTTTTTCGAAGATGGTCACGTTACTGGTCGAAGACGGCATCAAACGGAAAACTCTTCAAATACAAAGTTGTAGGGAATTTCACGGCGAACGTTCTGGACATAAAATTCACCTGATTCCGAGTCCGGACGGCCGAGATAAGCCCGCTCCTTTGCAGACCAGGCCTGGGCCGCGCGAGCTATGTGGGAGAAGGCCCTGGTCGTCCTCTGACGACGCCCCTTCGCCTATATAAAGCCTCGGGATGGAAAACCCTAATGGATTCGGCAATTTTCCAGAAAGAGTTCCACAGCTCCGCCGTCATCGCCGATGAATTTCGGGGGACAGAAGTCTCTGTTCCGGCACCCTGCCGGGACGGGGAAGTGCCCTCGGAGCCATCTCCATCGGTCTCCATCACCGTCTCTGCCGTCTCCATCGACCTCACCGCCATCTCCATCAACCTTGCTGTCTCCTATGATGAGGAGGGAGTAGTTCATCCCCGGGGCTAAGGGCTCTACCGGTAGCTATGTGGTTCACCTCTTTCTCCCATGATGTGATCTTTATGTGATCGTGAGCTTTGTATCATGTTGAACAAGTAGATATTATTATTCAGATGTTATGTGTACTCTAGTGGTGATTGTTAAAGTAATCTATTCCTCCTGCCTTGGTGTAACGGTGACAGTGCGTGCATCATGGTGGTACTTGGTTTAGGCTACGATTGTGATCTCTTGTGGATTATGAGAATAATTATTGCTATGATAGTTTGAGTGATCTATTCCTCCTTTCATGGTGTAATGTTGACAGTGTGTGCACCGTGTTAGTACTTGGTCTAAGTTGCAATGATATCTATCTTGAGTTGTGATTTGATTTGGATATCTCTATGAGTGGTGTTTGTCAAGTACTTGATGAACTTTAAGGGGTGCTTCTGTAGCCACTACGCAATGATTAGTGTTATTCAATAGGAGAGTAATTCAGAGTACTATAGTGAAGAGTAGTTATTTTATTTGTTCAATCATGTTATATTGTTGGGAGTGTGTCCACTAGTAAAAGTATGATCCATAGGCCTTGTTTCCAAGCTTTGCATACCGTTTACTTGCTATTTTGTTACTTGTTTGCTTGCAGCGATATTTATTTCATATCACGTTTGCTACTTATAATCATCTATACCACTTGTATTTTACTATCTCTTCGCCGAACTAGTGCACCTATACATCTGACAAGTGTATTGAGTGTGTTGGGGACACAAGAGACTTTCTGTATCGTAATTGCAGGGTTGTTCAAGAGGGGATACCTTTGACCTCTTCCTCCCTGAGTTCGATAAACCTTGGGTGATCCACTTAAGGGAAACTTGCTTCTATTCTACAAACCTCTACACTTGGAGGCCCAACAAGTGTCTACAAGAATAGAAGTGCGTAGACATCACATCTACAGAGCCTACGCCAAAGAAGAGAGGGATGATTGAATTAAATGATGAAGTTATGAAAGAAGCTAAGAAATCTCTTAAGGAGAAAGGTATTAAGGCCGAAGATGTGAAGAATTTACCTCCTATAGAAGAACTATGTAAGCCAATCCCTCACTCATCAACTATTGAGGTACACTCTCTCCAACGCTTTGATGAAAGAGATATTCCTTATACTAAACCTCCTGATCAATGCTTAGATGAATTTGATAATTTTATTGTTAAGCAAGAAAATTTTAATAGAATGGTGCATAATCATCTGTTGGAAAATTCTAGAGCAATTAACAAGTTGCAGGATATTATAGAGAGAACCGCCAATGATGTGAAGATACTTGTTAAATATTTTCAAATGGTTCAAACACAAATTGATCAGCTTACCAAGGTGCAAAAAGACTTGCTAGTTAATGCCGCAAGAGAGAAGCAAACATGTGAAATACGCACAAGAAGTGGCGCTGCTACTCAAGATCCATTATATCCTGAAGGACATCCTAAGAGGGTTGAGCAAGATTCTCAATGCACTTCAAATGATGATATTCCTTCCAAGAAGAAGAAGAAGCATAAAGCAACTATAGAATCATCTGATGCAGGTAAAGATCCTAATAGTGTTTGTATTTCTGATGCTGAAACTGAACCAGGAGACGCTTCCGATAAAGAAGAAGTTGAAGAGGAACCAAAAAAGATTGATAAAAATGCAAAGTACACCAAAGAAGACTTCATTGCCAACAAGCATGGTAAAGAGAGAGAACCTTGGGTACAGAAACCAATGCCTTTTCCTGGTAAGAAATACCAGTCCAAGGAAGAAGAACACTACAACAGGTTTTGTGAATGAATGAGACCTTTATTTTTACAAATTCCTTTGACTGATGCTATTAGAATGCCTCCTTATGCAAAATATATGAAAGATATTGTTACTAACAAAAGGAAGATTCCTAATGAGGAAATTTCCACTTTACTTGCTAATTATTCTTTTGATGGTAAAGTTCCGGAGAAGCTTGGAGATCCAGGTATACCAACTATTCCTTGCTCCATTAAAAATAACTATGTTAGAACTGCTTTATGTGATTTGGGAGCTGGAGTTAGTGTCATGCCTTTTTCTCTTTATAAGAGACTTGATCTAAAAAAAATTAGTATCAACTGATATATCTTTGCAGATGGCTGATAAGTCTACTACTATTCCTATTGGTATATGTGAAAATGTTCCTGTTCAAGTTGCTAACAGTTGTTTGAATTTGACTGACTTTGTTATGTTGGAAATACCTGAAGATGATAATATGTCTATTATTCTTGGAAGACCTTTTCTAAACACTGCAGGTGCTGTTATTAATTGCAATCAAGGAAAAGTAACTTTCAATGTCAATAATAAAGAGTACACGGTTTATTTTCCCAAGAAGATTGATAGAAAGAATGCTCTAAATTCCGTCAAGCGTGTTGAGACCATCAGAGTTGGTCAAATTATTTGCTCAGAGCAAAAGCCCAAGGAAGAATATAAAATTGTTATGATTGGGACTATACCTATCAAAGTTGAGGTAACATAAGCATTTAGTGAAGTGCAAAGTTTTGCCTCATATAAAGTTAGTTTGGGAAGAAGACTTGATCAACCTTGTTAATAAAGTGATTTTATATGAACGAAACTTCATTTTCACCGCATCCACTCCACCTCGCCTATATTTACTTTCATCAATTTTGTTCCTTTAGTTTAGTTACATGAT
Source organism: Dactylis glomerata (assembly GCA_007115705.1). NCBI lineage: Eukaryota > Viridiplantae > Streptophyta > Magnoliopsida > Poales > Poaceae > Dactylis > Dactylis glomerata. The sequence goes on from QXEO01000383.1 coordinate 1,876,003, forward strand.
TAAGAGTATCTCAGAGCTGCTGCATACTTGGTTTTGATTTGCTTGAAATCATTTCACCTTCGTTTTTCTAAGTTTTTATCGATATGCCAATTTCTGAAAAATCCTCAAAAATAAAGTTTCTCGAAAAATTCCAGAAAATTCTTTATAAATTTTTATGTCAAAAATGGGGCAGAGAGGCACCTGGGAGACACCAGGAGGGGCTGCCACGCCATCTCCCACACAGGGGGCGCGACCCAGCCCTGGCCATGCCCACCTGGTGTGAGAGGGCCCCACCTGGCCTCTCACTTATCTCTTCCTCCCCTGCTCTTTCTCTCTCCCGAAAACAACGACACACCCAGCTCAAACCCGAGTTCTTGCTGTTCTTCACCTCGATTTTTCGATCTCCTTGCTCAGCCCAACATTTCTGCTGAGATTTGGAGCATTTGTTCTCCGGTATGTGACTCCTCCACTTGTCCAAGTAGAATTTATTTTGGTGAAGTATTTCTTGAGTATTTTAGCATTGTAGGTGGCAGGATAAATGAGTATGCATGCTTGTTCTATTGCTTAGAAATGATATTTTGATGCATGGTAGCTCTCTAGTAACTCCCTATAGTAGTTCCCTACATTTGCTTGTCTCAAAATCATATTTTATGAGGTTTGTTAAAAAAATTCAGAGAAGGAAATGGACAACTTCACATTTGGAGAAGTGTTTGAAAGTGATGCACCAAGGTCATCAAGGCCTTCAAGATCCACTACTAGATATAGGATGTCCTATAATGAAGATCTCATGTCACCAAACCTTGAGGGAGATGATGGAGATGCACACCCATCGACCTTCCCTTGTACTAATTTTTTGAGTGATGTAGGGATTCTTGATGATTTCTTGCTGCTCGTTAACAGGGTTGGATTGACTGCTTACATGATGGATGAGAGTAATCAATATGCTATTCTCACAAAGATTTCCGTTGAAAGTTTTAAATTCACTAATGCTCATTACAATCCTTCCATTGCATTCAAGATTTATGATAGACCTATCACCATGTCTTTGGAAAGATTTTGTAACATTCTAGGTATACCCATGTTTGGGATGGCAAGGAAGATGCTATAGCAGCCCGCTGATTTAGTGGAGCTTTACCGAGGAATAACTAACGATGATGACCGCACCACACATCATGGCAAGATAAGAAACACTCAACTCCCAGCTATTACATATTTTACTTACTATCTTGCCACTAGTGTACTTGGTAGAGGAAACACTAGCAATATCTCTATTTATCATTTAGCTTTTCTAGCTACCGCTCTTGATGTGAGTAGGGAGTATAATCTCGGTGCTATTATTGCTCGTCGCCTAGCTGCTAGGGGACCTATTTTTGGAGGTATTATTGCTGCACGCATTGTTGCTGCTCTTGAACTTCCTATTGCTCCTCATGATATATTGTTAACTCCATAGAGGCTTGATCTTGCTGCCATGAAGCTCCATCATTTTGTCACTGCTAACTCACATGCAGGGAAATTAGTTTACATGATGTTATTCACTGATGGAGAGGAAAGGGAAGTGCCTTTGCCACAACCCAGTTTGTTTAGTATTGATAACAGGCCATGGTCACGCACGAAGGAGGAGTTGGACGAGCGGCTTAGGGTGCTCGGCTTCAACGTACAGCATGGCATTGTGGACCAGGAGGAAGAGGAGGAGCCGGCCTATTACTTCACCATGTACCACTCCGGGGCGTCCTCGAGCTCATATCAGGACGATGGTGCTTCTTCGTCACACTATGGAGGCGCCACCTCATGGCCGAGTTGGGATTGATCTCCGCTTAGCCAAAAGCCTAAGCTTGGGGGGAGGTACGTCGACGATTCACTCATATACATATCATATTTTGTCGGTCCTATATATATCCATGTTTCACTTTCTTTATTGTTCACGCTCTTATTTCTTTTTTCCCAAACACAAAAAGACCAAAAATATTTCCGTTATTTCTCTTTATTTGCCTTTTTAGTTTGCTACTTTTGGTTGCTTTACTTGCTATTTTCGGTTTGCTATTTGAAAAATCCAAAAATATTTTGCTTTGTTTGCTATTTCCTTCTGTTCTTATTTCAAAAATCAAAAACCCAAAAATATTTGTTGTTCTTCTTCAGTTTTGTAAAGTTTGTTGCAGAGTTCAGTCCCCCGTTACTCCATTGGAGCTTGGTATTCACTTTATATTATTCAAGCCACACAAGTGAAGAGCAATAATGATGACATACGACAATCCGAGATGTGGTAAGAGGCTGGTATGAGCTCTATTTGTTTTCATTTTTGTACATATACTCATTTATGTGGACATGCTTAGTCGGTTCATATAAGGTATATGTTATCTAATGGATGCTTTGCAGTTCTTGCTTTCATATGATTAGTTTCAATTTACTAATAGCTTGTAGCATGTCATGTAGACGCTTGCATGCATTGTTTTATTCATAATATGGTATATTATTGTGGTATCCTCCTCTGAAAGCTTCAATTGAATCGACTTGGCACATGCTCAAGCATGCATATGACTGAACAAAAAGTCAATTAAGCCTCGATGATTTACTTTGCCTCAGAGTTCTTGTATCATTTTTATGCCTATATTAATTTTGTTTTGTCGCAAGCATGATTATGACAGTTATTGCTCTCTCGATTGTCGCTTCCCAGTCTTTTGCTAGCCTTCACTTGTACTGAGTATGAGCTCTACTCGTGCATCCAATTACCAAAAACCAAGTCTACCAAAGAGTCCACTATAAATTCCTATGCATGGTATTTGTAAGCCATTCCAAGTAAATTTTCATGTGCTGCCTTTCAAAACTTCAAATACTTCTCATTTTGTGCAACTGTTTTTAGCTCATGGGGACATAGTGGTCGGAATTGCTATCTTCCATATTAAATTAAGTACCCCTCGACTAGGCAGCTTCATCAGCTCGTCATTAATTTTGCATGAGAGCTGGTCAGATCATTATAATCTAATTCTAAAAAGAAAGAAAAAAAGACACTCCTCCATGGAATGTGAAAGTTGGTGGGCACCCGATGGAATCGGTTAGCCATAGTTTGAGAAAGGAAAGAAGGTGGGGAGGAGTGCCAAAGCTTTATAAAAAGAGCACCAATGTGCCAAAATTTCAAAGAACTCGGAACCGCTCTCACTTGTTTATTATGGAAGATAGCAAGTCCCCATTGCCAGTCGTTGACATGAAACAACCACCTCTCAAAATAAATTTTTATCTCTGTTTTATAAATGAAAAGCTCTAGCACATGTTAAATCCCTGCTTCCCTCTGCGAAGGGCCATTCGTTTACTTTTATGTTGAGTCATCATCTTCTAACTTTAAAGCACTTCTTGAGAGCATAGCTGTTATTCTTAGTGTAATGTGCTTGTCCCAGAATACGGTTAATTGTGGTATAACTTTGATGCTTGTATCTTTGATATTTTTAACTTCTAGTCTTCCCTTGGACTTCAGAGGTGCCTCAGCATTTATGTTTTGCTCCACAAATAAATGCAAGCTGGATACCACTCTTTCATATCATTTATGCATATTACAATCTTGTAGCTTCTTATGTACATGTTACTTGTTATTAGTGCATTGGCACTCTTTCATAGCTTGCTTGACTATGAGGTGACATTAGTTGCATATTTCTTATTGTGAATTACCTGAGTACTTGATCACATAGTTAGTATATATACATCATATGAAGCAAATGTGTTCATGAAAGTTTCTTTTATCGCTCTCAGTTGTTAACTGAATTGCTTGAGGACAAGCAAATAGCTAAACTTGGGGGGAGTTGATACGTCCAAAATGTATCTACTTTCCCGAACACTTTTGATATTATTTCTCCTCTAATTTGTGTGTTTTGAATACAACTAACACGGACTGACGCTGTTTTCAGCAGAATTGCTCTGGTGTCTCGTTTTGTGCAGAAATCCAACTTTCAGTAAAAATTCGGGAAAAATCATCAAAAATCCTATTTCACCAGAAGACCCACGGAGCCAGAAGACGAGACAGAGGGGAGGCTTGAGGGCCCCACACACACAGGGGGCGCGACCCAGCCCTGGCCGCGCCCACCTGGTGTGAGGACGCCTCGGCCGTCCTCTTGACCGCTCCTTTCGCCTACATATACCCCCTGACTCGATTATATCGAGGAGACGGCGTTTTTCCCAGATAGACTTCCGTTGCGCCGCCGCCATCAGAAACCGCGATTCAGAACCAGAAACTCCGTTCTGGCACCCTGCCGGGACGGGGATTTGGAGGAGATCTTCATCGCCATCATCACCGACGCTCCTCCATCGACCATCCATGACTCCCCCATCCATGTGTGAGTAATTCCCCCGCTGTAGGTGAGGGATGGTAGGGATTGGATGAGATTGTTCATGTAATTTGATATGAGAATGTTAGGGCATAGTGCCTAGTATCTTTATTTAGTGCCTATGACATTGTTGCAACTTGTTGTGCTTAATGCTTGTCACTTTGGGCCCGAGTGCCATGATTTCAGATCTGAACATGTTATTATTTCTATGATGATACTTGTTGTTTATGGTCTTACCTACAAGTTGTATACATATATTGTTGTCCGGAACCCGAGGCCCCAAAGTGACAGAAATTGGGATAACCGGAGGGGATGGCTATGATGTGAGGATCACATGTGTTCACCGAGTGCTAATGCTTTGCTCCGGTACTTTATTAAAAGGAGTACCTTAATTACCAGTAGTTTCCCTTGAGGCCCTGCTGCAACAGGCTGGTAGGATAAAAGATGTCGTGCAAGTTTCTCCTTGTGAGCACGTACGACTATATACGGAACACATGCCTATGATTGTTTGTACTAGGATGCTTTATCTTTATTTATCTGCAATGCCCATGTCTCATTGATTTCATGAATTATCTTATCCATGCAACGCCCGTAATCCATCCCTATGCCTACAGTATTTGTTCCTACTGTTTACTACTGTTACTATTACCGCTGCTATTTTACTACTGCTGTTACTGTTTCACTACTATCACCACTATAAAACTGTTGCTACTGATAAACCACTGCGAGCAAGACTGTTTCCAGGTGTAGCTGAATTGACAACTCATCTGTTAAGGCTTACATATATTCTTTGGCTCCCCTTGTGTCGAATCAATAAATTTGGGCTTTACTTCCCTCGAAGACTGTTGCGATCCCCTATACTTGTGGGTCATCAGAGGGCGTCAGCGGCTAGGCTGGCAGAGGAGCATGTTGCCGCCCGTGCCGACGCCCATCGCCGCAACATCGAAGCAGCGAGGGCTGCGATGGCGGCGGCTAAGCAACGCCTCACCCAGGCGGACGTGGCCGGAGGCCTGGCGACGGTGGCGATGAAGCGCCAGCGACACGAGCATCAGTACCCTCTTTCATCCTTCGACGCATCGACCCAGCAACAGGAGGAGCGCAACACCTTTACCTTCTTCCTCGAGAACGCCGAGCGCCGCCATCGCGAGCATGTGTCAGAGGAGAGCTGACGCCACCGCGGGATGGTTTCCCGCCACCGGTTCGATGATGGCGCTGGGCCATCCAACGCTCCACCACCACCACCATCGGGCGCATCGGGAGCCGATGTCACCGGCGGGGACTCCGATGAAGACGTCGTCTTTTAGTTTTATTTATATTTAGCCGTATTATGTAAAAAAACATCTATATTTCAATAAAATCTATGTAGTTTGACAAATTTTGCCTAGATTCAATTTTGGGATGGGGGCATGGCTGAGAAACCGCCGCCCCCATACCACAATCAGCGCCGACGCCCCCCTCCCCCCAAACGGCCTCAAAATCGCTTGCGCCGATCGTCGTTTGGGGGGGCGAGTGGAGATGCTCTTATCTTTCACAAAATTCACACATGCCATGCTAGCAACGATGCGAATAGATTTAGCAAACCGTGCAGGTGAGGTCGGCCTTCTCTCTTGAAACAGGCTTGCGCCCCGCTATATTAATATAGCAACGAGCCGATACAAGATTGAGACCACCGTTGGGGCAAACAGCACAACAAAGCCCAAAAGAAACAAAAAAAGAAGAAGAAAGCAAAGCAAAGTTGACAAAGTCGGATCGAGGAAAACGCTGATGATCCGCAACCGCTGCGCCCTCCGAAGAATTCCCACCACGAGCTTAGCCCTTCGAAGCGCCGCATACCAAAGAAACACCTTCAAGAAGGGATGCGACGATGACGATGCTGTTACTCGGACAAATCCTAGGGTTTCCCCTGATATGCAGAAGGGTAGTGGGAAGGGGAAACCCCGATGCCCCTCTAGAGGGAATGGCGACGCCCGCAAGCGTCACCGCGTCAGTGTCGGCCACCCAACAAGGATTTCTCCCGTACCCCAAAAAACATAGCCCCGGACACTCCGTCACGCTCCGCCAACCTCGCCGCCCACCAACTCGTGCCACCACGGTCTTGCAACCATCACCGCCGTCTCACTGTGGCCCACTGACGAAGACCGACGAAACCGAGAGGAGGCAATCCAAACCGAGGGGAGCCTGGACAGCTGCCATGCGGGAGGGCACAACCTCTACCGCCACCTGCGGTGATAGACCGGACGCAGCTATAGGAGCAGACCATGCCCCTCTGGCCCGGCCGAGCCTGACGGGCTCGTGAAGCTCCCATGGCCGCGCTGCAGTCCACGCACCGCCGTCCTAGCCACCCTCAGCAAGAGAGCCTCCACCAGCCGCCGGGAGCAGGCACCGAGATGCCAGACCTGGCCCGCCCAAGCCCAGATGGGGCCCAAAAGGGCCCAGATCTAGGCCAGGACAGCGCCGCTGCTGGCCTCCGTGCCGCACCGCCGCCAAGTAGCCGCGCCATCGTCACCGCGTCACCCAGCGCCGCCGCCACCCGGGAGGAGCGCAGCCACCGGAACCTTGTCCACCAAGGGGCACCGCCGCCAGCACAGGGAGACCCCGCGTCGCCTGCCTCGCGCGCGGGTAGGAGTAGGTCCGCCGCCGCTGGCACCGCACGGGACTTTGCCCGGCGGCCTGCGCCGACAGCGGCGAAGGGAAGAGAGGGGGAGGAGGAGTCTGGCGGCGCTAGGGTTGGAGGTCGCCCGTCCTCGCCTGCGGGGGACAGGGCGGACGAAGCGTTTCTTCTCCAGGTCGGCCTTCTCGAGATGCAGGACGAGTGCCTGGGATGCAAACTCCACACTAGCGCATGGTCGAGCGCCATGGACTGCAGCTCGTCCATGCGGCCACTCGATTTGCGTCTGCATCTGCCGTGTGGCTGCTCGTTTCGCTCGCCTGCGCTCGACTCGCCCGCATCCGCCGCTCGACTCGCTCGTCACCATATAGCCGCCACTCGCCCACCTCTGCTAATAGTTCACTACTCGGTGGATGTGAGAGTGGGAGAGAAAGAGCCACAAGCTATCCCTTGTGGCTCTTACTCCTCAAAAACTGCCAACCGGACGTTCTTCCATGGGAAAATGGCGCTCCCAGGTGTGACAAACGTGTGGAACTCGTTCGCCCCGCTCAAGTTTAAAATGCATGCTTGGCTTTCGTTGCGGCGGAGGTGCTGGACGGCGGATCGCCGACGGAGGAGAGGCCTCCCAACGCATATCATGTGTCTGTTGTGCGGCTCACAGGAGGAAACCATCGATCATCTCACGCTGCAGTGTCCCTATGCGCGGGCGGTTCGGACCGGGGCCGTGATGAGGCACAAGTTGTCTAACATTGTGCCTTCGTAGATCGCTGAGATTGGTGAGTGGTGGCCAGCTGCGGTGGGCAGGTTTGCTGCTTCCGAGAGGAAGACCACCAACTCTTTCATCATGCTTGTCATGCGCACGCTTTGGCTAGAGCGGAACACATGTGTTTTCGAGCGCTCCCCGACCAATGCGCAGGCTATGCTTCGCTTGATGTTGGATGAGTGGAGCGCTTGGATGAGGTGTAGACATGGGTCTCAGAGAGATACCGGCTAGCGGGTAGGGCTTGTGGTGGGCGGACGCACAAAGTGGCGCCGCCAGTGGTGTGTGGTGTTCCTCCTCTTGCTTCGGCATTGTAATCTCGTTTGCTTAATATAACAACGCGCAGATCTCCTGTGGATTCTTAAAAAGAGAGTGAGAGAGAAGGAGAGAAAAGTAGAGCAAGATTCAGAAGTGGTGAAGAATGGGGATTTCGCCTGGCAGCGAACTCGCGCGAAGACAGTGAGTGAAGAAAGAGAAGTTCCACTTTTCTATAATTATTTTATTCAAAGCTAGGACCCACAATACAATATTTAGCAATTGGCAACGCCGTGGACCTATTGCCAAATTTCACCCCGATGCCAAATTTCCGATTCTGTCAGATTTGGCAATACTAACATTGTGGATGCCCTTAGACCCTATTTGGAACACAAGAAATGAAAAATACAGAAATAGGAAAACCTCAGGAATTGAGATGGCATACTCAAACAATCCTATGGGAATCTAAATCGCAGGAATAGAAAAAAGTAGCCATTTAGATTGCAGGATAGGAAAATGTAGTAATTTTTGGATTTGAAATAACTAGTCTTTCTTTCTTTCTCCAAGCAAGCTGTTGCGAGTGACGCTCGTGGCCGGCCCGCGGATGGCAGCGGCAAGGCAGCAACCACATCCAGTCATCTGTGAGAAGAGCGGTGGCACCGTGGCAGGTTAGAACATCTTCCCATGAGCATACTGGAGTATGTAGCTTACCCGCGCTCGCCGGCCGCCGCACTACCCCTTGCGTGGTGCTGGCCGATCCTCGTGCGCCGTTCCGGCCGTCAGCCGTTTGCAGTCTATTCGTAGTCCCGGACGAAATCGTCTCCCCATCGCTCGCTCGTCTTCTCTCCCGTTCTTTGTTGGGCAAGTCTTTCCTTTATCCCTCAAAAGAAAAGTCTGTTTCCTTTAATGTTTGGCGGGAGTTTACGCGGGCTATTTTGCCGCGCGAACGAGGTAACTAGCAAAGCGCTTCGTTTCACGTCACAAGAAAGTTTCCAATAGATCGGACCAGATATCTTTTTTTCCTTGTAAAACGTGAAGCATAGGAACCGAATCCCCTGGATTTCCTTTTCCTATTCCTGTGATCCAAAGGGTGCTAAGGAAATATTTCCTGTAATCCTATCCTATGATTTTCCTTTGAAAATCCCTTGTTCCAAACGGGCCCTTATACTTTGGGCTGCATAAAAATAACAAAAGTGCAGATCAAGTATAGTGAAAAGTACACATTTTCAAACTCCCAAAATTTGTCAGAACTTGTTAATTTTGTGTAACTCAAAGTATGAAAAGTCTTTTGCATTGAAATTGTATACCCTTGTAGAATATATCTCTATGTACATAAAGGTTTTTTTAAATAAAACTTTAAAACAAGGTTTTCGAATTTATTTAAAACCAAGCTATATGGAGCTCGAGCTCGAAAGAGAGTTTCTGAATCCATTCTGAAGGAAGGGAGGTTGCCTGAAATTTATTTGCGTTTCAGCTTCTTCTTCTTCAGTCCACTTCAGTGCCAAACTGCCAACAAATGATGACGTCGACGGAACAGGACAGAATCTCAGCCACAGGAACTCCTCCGTCGATAGCCATTTCTAGTATCCTTCGGCAAACCCCCTCTCTCTCTGTTCCAACACGAAGCGTCTCACCTCGTCGGGGATTTGCCGGCCAGCGGCGAGAACAAAAGCGAGGCGGCAGCCATGGCTCGCCCATCGCGGCTCTACCTCCTCGCCTACAACTCCCTCCAGTCCCTCGGATGGTAACCAAGAAATTGAATCCCTTTCCCCCTGTACTACTTCTCCTCTCAATCGATCCCTTCCTCGTCGCTCTGCAGGTCACTCGCCTTGTTCCGCCTCCTAGCCTGCCTCGCCCCTCCCGTCTCCGTCTACCCCGCGTACGCCCTCGCCGGCGACCTCATATGTGCGCCCTCCCCCTAATTTTGTTCCCCGAGCTGTTTTTTTTAATCATAGTTCCGAATTGCATCTGAAGTTCTGAACTGACACATTTCTTCCCCACATTTTCTTGCTCTATCTGTAGGCTTCTTGCAGACCTGCGCGGTTCTCGAAACGGTCCATGCCGCCGTCGGTGAGACGATGAACTGCTCAATTTCGCGTTCTACTGGATTGCTTTTCCCCTTGTTGGCGATATCAAATTGACTCCAAATTGTGGGTTGTTTGGTTGTTTAGGGTTGGTGCCCACCTCGCCGTTTCTTGCTTTCCTGCAATGGGGAGGGAGGACCCACTTCGTTCTCGCCCTTCTCCGGCAAATCCCTGAGGTGAGATGCTTCGAAATAGTTGCAAGAACCGACGGCCGTTACAAAATTGCAATGCGACTTCGTGACCAAAACTAATTTTCTGAAGAATTTCACCTCTCTTATATTTCAGCTCTGTAGAGTTCAGCTGATAGGTTTATTCTGCTGTATGCCAAATGCAGGTTCAGGGCAGTCCGTCTGTGTTCATCACGTTTATGGCTTGGAGCATATCTGAGGTGTGGCAGAACGGTCTATCACTCTCTCCTTCTTATTTGCTCCAGCAACCACACAATAGATTTTGTACCATCTCTTTTGCAATATCCACTTCATGACTACCTAAAGATGCGTACTAGTTAGCTTGGAGAGCAAATTGCAATGTACAAAAGGAGTTTGTCTTAGATTATTCTCTGGACCCATATATTCGTTGTCAGTTTATTGGTAGGATGATTTGCAGTTGTACCAAGTTTGTGAACTCAATTGTGTAGAATTACAATATTTTTCTATCTAAAAGAATCATTACAATATTGTCAGTATAAATAGTCTCTTGAACATGAAGGGTTGTTCTGTTAAATGTTGGTAATGCTGTTTTCACTGCATAAGCCTTTTCAAGTTCAGTTAAGAGAAAAATATGGACTGCCGAGACGAAAGAGTAAAACGTAGTAGTATGTAGTATCCTGTAAGAAATATTAGTACTCAAAAAATGGTCCTTGTTCCAGGCTCTTCACAAGATATTTTGTTAGTAAGGTTCATCTTTTACTTGAAGCTTTTTTAACCATGGTAAGTATGTTCTTCTTGTTGTACAGGTCATCCGGTACTCTCACTATGCTTTGACTACCTTAAAAGTTTGTCCAGCATGGATGACTTACCTCAGGTTCTATCCCCTAACAGTGTCAATCTCTACATATATGTTTTCCTTTTATTTTAGATATACGGCCTTATCTTGTGAGTAATTGTTGGCTGCGAACACGTAAAAATGGTTTCACAACGTATACTCAACTGGCTAACACAAGATTTTTTTTATTATCTGAAATAATTACATAGCAAATTAGCAATTACAAAATAAAACTGACTGTAAATGTCCATATTCTTTTTTAAACATTTCCGGTTCACAAGTTCACCTGCTCCACCGAGGTTTCAGATCATTGCACCTCCGTTTTCAGATTAAACCCTCTTTCTCAGGAAAGTCTAATCTCAGAAACTTCATGTAGGTACACTGCTTTCATCCCTTTGTATCCAATCGGGGTAGGACCAGGAGAAAGTAAGCCCAGGAACTCTTTATACAACATTATGTGTGCAAAGACACATTTCCTTGATCTTATAATGCATTGTTGTAATCTCCTTGCTACCTTTCGATGCAGTGTGGACTATATACCAAGCTCTTCCATTTGTGAAGGAGAGAGACCTATACTCAGGCTTCTTCGCAAAATTCTCCATGAGCTACCATTCCTTTCTCGTGGTACGTCGATGTCGAATCAGCAGATCGAATATACCCTACATCCCTTGTGCTTCTGTTTGATCATAATGTGCACTTGGTCAGTTAACATACCGATCCAGTTCAAAAAAAAGTTAACTTATCAGTTACCATGCGGTGACAGGGTGGTCTGCTTTGCTATCCGCTTCTGTGGCTGAAGTTGTACCTGCATGTGTTCAAGCAGCGCAAGTCCAAGCTGGGAAAGGTGGAGAGGAAGAAACGGGCATAATAAAAATCTGTTCAGTTCATCTGTAATTCAGGAGGCGAGCAGATTGTCGGGCGATCTTGCAGCTGAGTTGAACAGCAACTTACTATACTACTGGCAGATTACTGTGGGTTGTTTACCTTGGAACAGCAACTTATCATACCAGCAGATTACTGAATTTTATCAGTATTAATTTACTGGATTGGAATGTAGGTGTTGCACAACTCAATGTCTATAACATGTGGATTTGGGAAGAATTGGTCATGAGAAAAAGAAATTAGCGTAAGAAAAGTAAACTACTTACCATTTGTGTAGCTAAGATTCTAACTTTGTTGTCCTTTCACCATGGATGGTAAAAACATACTACTCAAATACTGAAGTTAATTTACGTCTGTTGAGTTAAAGAATCAATCAATCTGATGTTGCTAAGGTTCTTGTTCAATTAGCTTGAAATATTTTTAGGGTAATTCAATTTGTGTAAATGGAGTAGGCTCATTTTCCATTGGGAGGATGAAGTAGGCAGCAAACGGTTGTATACTTTTTTTTCTAAGAAAAGCGGGTGCCTCGTTAGATGTCTGGATCTGCTAGTAGCCTAATCTGTGGCCTGAAAGCCCATAAACGAAGCCCGGCAACTGGCAAGTGCCTGCTCCCCTCTGCTCGCTGACCGCCGGCCACTCTCCGCTCCCGCCGCCGCCGCCGCCGCCATGGGTAATTTCCGGAAGCTCGGCCGCCACGCCGCCCACCGCGTCTCCATGCTCAGGTATTCACTATCGCTGCACGCGTCTCCCTTCTGCTTCCCTTCCACCCTCGCTCTCTCCCTGACCCCATGGGCCATGGCTACCTCTGCCCCTGCCCCTTCCCTACCTCTCTCGGCAGGACGATGGTGTCGCAGCTGGTGAAGCACGAGCGGATCGAGACCACCGTCGCGAAGGTAGGTTCATGTACCTCTGTCGCCCCGGCATTTCGTGGAACATATTGCGGTAGGAGGAGTGCAGATTTTCTGCAATTCTGCTCCAGGAAAATTGACCTTTCATTTGATGTATTTGCTTCATGTCGTTTCAGGCGAAGGAGGTGCGACGGAAGGCGGATCAGATGGTACAGCTCGGCAAAGATGTACGTCATTTAGTCGTTTACTAGCCCCAGTGCCCGCACTACTGAATTCTGACGAGTGTTTAGTGGCTCCTATTTACGTTAAGTCTAATTGAGTGGTCTAATGTAGGGAAACCAGCTACCTTGGTTAGATGGATAGGTGTCCTCTGCTTGGTTGATATCTTACATCGCAAGCTGTGAATATTTCATGGTTGATTCTGCTACTCGCTGTGCTGATTGCAAAACAATAAAATGAAAACCGTCACCTAATAATAGCTTCAGTTGTCACAAATGATTTTCTTGTTTTCTGTTGTGGCGTCTCATGGATTCCTTAGTTTTGAGTAGATATTCAGTGTAAGCATTTTTTTTAAAGCAAGATGAGTAAAACTTCATGGAAACTGTTTATGTGACGAATTTAGCATATAATTCAACGATATCCTGTTGATCAGTGATCTTAGAAACGAATTCCCACAAAACTGAGTGTCACTCTCTAACATTGAAGGTTTTCAGATACAGAGGTTTTGTTGTGTGTGTTCCTAATTGTATCATTCCACATTCCAGCAGTGTCCCTTGACTTAAATGTCCATGCCTAGATATATTTCATGATTTCTGTAGTTCTTTCTCTTATAATTTCCTTCTGCTGAAATAGTTGCTATACTGACACATCGACATTATATTATTTTATAGGGTACACTAGATGCAGCAAGAAATGCCTCAGCATTTGTTCGGGGTGATGACATAGTTCACAAGTTATTCACAGAGCTTGCCTACCGCTATAAGTAAGTTATACACTGTTATGGGTCAGTTTCAATTTAAACCTGGTTAGCATGCTAAAAGGAACTTCTCAAACTATATCTTATGTATCTTCATTATGTTCCATTTATATATAGGGATCGAGCTGGTGGATATACAAGACTACTGAGAACCAGGATACGAATTGGCGATGCTGCACCAATGGCTTACATCGAGTATGTTTGTACTTCATATACCTTAGTTGCACAAAACTATAACTTGATTTTCTGATAATTTGCATCTACAATACGCATTGGCTATATTTCAGAAGGGCTATGTAGCATCCTTCATCTTTAGTGAACTATTCGTGTTTCTTAAAACTTAGTGTTATTAAATTCTTCCGTCTTTCGCTATGTGGTGCTAGTTAGTTTTCTTCGTGTTTTCTGTTTACTTATGTGTGATAAGATTCCACCGCAGTCTTAATTGCCCATAAAAACATTGTTTTGCAAAGACACAGCGATGATATGACATGAAAGAAAAAGTTGTTTTTGCCATCTCTCTCGCTCTGGTAAAAGAACCAACTTTAATCAGGAATAGCTTCCAATTGCAGCAGTGAAACAAACTATATGCCGTGATGAGGTTGAACTCAACATCTGTTGCATATATCGTACGCAGGTTTGTCGACCGGGAAAATGAACTTCGAGAGGCCAAACCTGCGGCACCGCCACCACCCCAGCGTGTCCCTCTAGATCCATGGACAAAGTCCCGTGCCAGCCAACAGTGGGCAGGGCCCAAAGTCAGCCACAACTCTGGAGCAGAAGGGCTATGACAAATTGAGAATTGAAAACCAACATTCTTTATCTTTATTCTGTGTTTCTGAGAGGGTTTTTTCTTGATACGCTGATTATAGGAGATCCATTCTGTAAGAGATAAAAAACGTCTGTTTCCACAGGATATGTATTTGTGTTGCCAAGGATCATTGTGACTAGCTCAAAGTTGTAGCAGATGTGTTAAGAGTTTATGCTTAGAGGTCGAGTTTGTCATGTCAGATAACATAGCTACACTGTGGCCATGTTGGCAACGGTCGGCAGAGTTTTTGGTTGCCTTTGGTTATCCTGAAACTTCCATCATCCTGTGTTATGAACATCTTTCAGATGCAATGTGATTGTACTGTCAATTTACTCTACTGCGTTGAATTGGAATGGTTAGAGACTCTGGAACTGATCCTACATGGTCACGGCTTCTGGTGCTACTGTTCCAGGAAGCTTGGCTCCCTCTCTGATCAGTTTAGTTTCTTTCTCTCTTCATCCACCCTCCTGAATATCTTCGTCGCTGTCATTGAGTCCGTTAGCCTCATTTACCTACTTATATATATATTCAGTGTATGGCGCAGGCAAATGCTGTGATCACATTGTACCTCAGAAAATGGGAAGTGGTCAATTTTGCGGCTTAAGTACATTGACCTGAGTACTCTTTTTGTTCTGTTGTGAACGTCATTTTGATAATGGAACCTGGAGCGATGCTTCGTATGAAAAAAAGATGGGTACATGACCTGAGTGTCATATGTATTCGGGAGAAAGCATCCAAAATTTGGGGCTAGCGAATGCAGTTTGCCTGTCATTTTCAGGTGCAACATCTACTAACTTGTTAGCTACGCCCACAACAAAAGAAAGAAGGGAAATTATCTTGGCATCACTGGCTGCTGCTATCTAGTAGCTCAGAAATATGTGGCCAGTTTGGCTACACCTTGCGAGGTTTTATTTCTGTTATCCACATGACCAGATAAGTCCAAGTGATAGGCTGAGATTTGTTGTAATGCTGCAAGAGATAGAGGTATATAAACTTATTCCGGAGCCGATTTCCGAAGATCAGCTAGCCGGGATCGCCAAATGGATTGCGTTCTTCTAAGCTCACATTTGTCATCCCATACCATCGTTAACGCAAGGTATGATTCTTCCCCCTCCTAAATCTCTTGCAAAATGTCACTAGATTTTTCTGAGGCCATAGTTTCCGAAATCTTATCCCTGACCCATTTCCCTGAATTATATTTTTCAGGTTTCAGCAAGGGTCTGTTAGTCCCAACAGTATAGGATTTGCAGTTATTGGAAAGGGATGCTTAAGATTAAGGTGCTACGCAATTGGTGATGAAGGGCGTTTGAATGATCCTCTGAAGGAGGACAAGAATGGGCCTATTTTGCAAGGACTAAACGGTTCTGCCTCTTCTTTTCGAACTGTTGGCGCTGAAATCACTCAGGAAACAGCAGATTTTTTTGTCAGCGATGCCGAGGGTGACCCGGACAAACCTACAGGAGGTTTCTCCTCGATCGAGGATGCTCTAACTAAATTGCGCGAGGGAAAGGTAAGAGAAAATAAATATCTTATTTTCTGAACAAAAAATAGTTCCATTCATCTAACTCTTGGACATGGGCCCTACTTGACCAAGGTCATGCTGGATATAACATGCACAATACTTCAAAGATATGCATTCCTCCCAGCTTCTATCATTCACTTCGTTATGTAGATTCATGTAAAGCACTTGCCGAGGTGAATGACACTTGCCTATACTCCCAAGAAGACCTAGTTGTACACTTGTACTACAAGTGGTTTAATACATTCATGTAAAGCAGACTCTAAATCTATGTTTTGCTCTTTTCAAAAAAAAAATCTATGCTTTGATACTTTTAATATGTTTATTTATTTACATGTTAGAGAGAGCAAATTTATTAGTGTAATTAAAAATGATAGGATGAACAGTTTCAGTTTTGTGATATTCAGTTTCTCGCATTCCCATGTAACAAGTTTATTTTCTGACTTACAATTCAGGGCAATAGTTTCAGTACATGAATGTATTATCAGTATTTCAAATATAGGTGAGTTTAACTACAAAGTTAACTATTCATTCTTCTCCAGTTTATTATTGCTGTAGATGATGAAAAAGGTGACAACGAAGGGGATCTTGTCATGGCAGCCGATCTAGCCAGCCCAGAATCAATTGCATTCATGATCAGAAATGGGTCTGGTATCATCTCGGTTGGCATGAAGGAAGATGACCTAGAAAGATTGATGATTCCTATGATGTCTCCAGTCACGGAAATTGGTGACATTTCAGCTGCCGCTTCTACAGTGACAGTGGTAACAATCTGTTCATCAAAAGCCATTGCAGGCACTAGATGATCACAGTTGAGGTTTATATTCCTAAGTTCTGACACTAGAAGCACTGTTTCCTATCTATGCAGGATGCCAGAGTGGGCATATCAAATGGTGTATCAGCTGCAGACAGGGCAAAAACAATTCTTGCTCTGGCCTCTCCTGACTCTAAGCCCACTGACCTAAGAAGGCCAGGCCACATATTCCCCCTCAAGTACCGGAACGGCGGCGTGCTAAAAAGAGCCGGCCACACGGAGGCGTCAGTGGATCTTGTCACATTGGCCGGTTTGCGCCCGGTATCTGTCCTATCCACCATCATCGACCCCAAGGATGGCTCCATGGCAGGAACACCAATGCTTAAACAGATGGCTTCGGAGCATGATATCCCGATTGTCTCGATCGCTGATCTCATCCGGTTAGTATAGCTTAAGGTGAAGCCTTTGTGAACTTATAGCCTGTTTTGTTTCTGCTATAGATTGTACTGCTTGAATCACACTCCAAGATCAGTCAGATACCTGAAATAAATTGCAGATGTTTGTGTTAGATTAAGAGAATTTTATATTGCAGATATCACTTCTGAGAAGATATCGTTTCATCTTGTTGTTGTAATTTCAGGTACAGGAGGAAGAGGGAGAAGCTGGTGGAACTGATCGCTGTATCTCGTTTGCCTACGAAATGGGGCCTTTTCCGCGCTTACTGCTACCAATCCAAGCTGGATGGAACGGAGCACATCGCCGTTGCTAAGGTAGGTGGATTGGTTAGTTTGATCAAAATAGTTTTGATTCTCTGATGAGCTAATCTCTCAACGGCAAATATGAGTTCAGGGCGATATCGGCGACGGAGAAGACGTCCTGGTGAGGGTGCATTCGGAGTGCCTGACGGGAGACATCCTCGGCTCCGCCCGCTGCGACTGCGGCGAGCAGCTGGACCTGGCGATGCAGCTGATCGAGAAGGCCGGACGCGGCGTCCTGGTGTACCTGCGCGGCCACGAAGGCCGGGGAATCGGGCTCGGCCAGAAGCTCCGCGCCTACAACCTGCAGGACCAAGGCAGCGACACCGTGGAGGCCAACGTCGAGCTTGGCCTCGCAATTGACTCCCGCGAGTACGGCATCGGCGCCCAGGTCGGTACACAAGACGATTACGCAGCAATTTGCAGAAGGAATTCTTCTGAACTTCTGACGGTGATATCGCTGCATGTTTTTTCAGATTCTCAGGGACATTGGCGTGCGCACGATGCGGCTGATGACGAACAACCCGGCCAAGTTCGTGGGGCTCAAGGGGTACGGGCTGGCCGTGGTGAGCCGTGTCCCGGTGATATCGCCGATCACCAAGGAGAACCAGAAATACCTCGAGACCAAGAGGACCAAGATGGGGCACGTCTACGGCTCCGACCTCCCCGGCGGCCTGCTCAAAGAATTCCTCAATCCTCCAGAAGACAAGGACACAAACTAATTTACATACTTGCCACACAATGCACAGATCAATCTTTCTTACTGTCGAATACAAAGATTCAGATCGCAGAGAAAAGTAGAAAACAATCATATCGCAATAAATCATACCGATTCCATTCATTCATTGTTCATCACAGCCAGAAACAATTACAAACTAGTTGCCTCCATCGAACGGACAAGACGAGATCAACGAGGAGCGCGCCTAGGACGAGGTGAACTTGGTGACGGCCTTGGTGCCCTCGGAGACAGCGTGCTTGGCGAGCTCGCCGGGGAGGACGAGGCGCACGGAGGTCTGGATCTCCCTGGAGGTGATGGTGGGCTTCTTGTTGTACCTGGCGAGCTTGGCGGCCTCGCCGGCCAACTTCTCGAAGATGTCGTTGATGAAGGAGTTCATGATGGGCATGGCCTTGGAGGAAATGCCGATGTCAGGGTGTACCTGCTTCAGCACCTTGAAGATGTAGATCTTGTAGGTCTCCACGCTCTTCTTCGCCTTCTTCTTGGCCTTCTTGTCGCTGCCGCCCTCCTTGGCCGCCGGCAGCCGCTTCTCCGCCCTGGGCTTCTTCTCCCCCTTGGCAGGGGCCTTCTCCGCCTTCTCCTCTACCGGCTTCTTCTCCGCCGGCTTCTTCTCGGCCTTGGGCGCCATCACGGACGTATCGGGATTCGGGAGGAAGCTGACTGCCGCCGGCGACGAGGATGACGGGATGGGAGAGTGTTCTTTGCTGGTTTGCGACGAGATGCGATGGGGAATTGGATTGAGGGTCTGGCTTTTATAGAGAGGCGCGGTGGGATATGATTGGCTGGAAGGGGGAGGACGAGGATCGGTGAGGTGGGGGGATCTGGAGCGTTGGGAGAAAACGGACGGTATGGATTAGGACTCGCGCAGATGGCTGAGGAAGGTGGGCGCGAATTTTGGGCGCCGAAACTGGATTTTTGCCCGTTCGCGGGATCCACCGTCATAATTCTACAAGACTACAAATTCTCTCAAAAAAAAATAGTTTAGTGCTCTGCATATTCTACACGAAAATTGATTTAAAACATCTTCGCTGGAGTTCAAGTTCTCAACGATATATGGACCCTTTTCCAGAAAACTATATGCGGATTGTTTGACTTGTAGGACTTTCCGTACGACTCCTTTTTCTAAAGGGGATATGCAACCGTATTTCTAATAAAGATTTCCCTTTGGTTTTAGGCGTTTGGTACGAGTAACAAAATTGCAGCTAACATCACTTTTTGTAGCCGCTGTTGCACCATAAATAAAATCTTTTTTATAGCTAGCACATATTATGGCTTAATTTTTTGCACCTAGCCCAAATAAACCAGTTGGTCATGTTTGATAGCATGGAGGGTGGGAACAGGAAACCATTGTTTTATGTGGTTATTGCTCATGACATAAAGATAATGCAAATTTGAGACTTGATTTATAGTACAATGTCTCAAAAAAATTGGGAAACATTACATTTGAAAAAAATGAATATTTGAAAGCACAATTATACCCAAAAAAGTTCTTCTGGCACATGAACTCCAGTGACCCCCTCTATATTAAAAAATTAAAAATACCATTTTATAGGTTTCAAAAAATTGTAAACAATTATGGACTTTGAATGATATATCCTAGAAGCATGCAAAATCGCAATACAAAATTCCATTTATTATGGGCTACACAAAAATGGCAAAATCTAATTATTTTGAAGATTTGAAAATGTTATACGCACATCCATAATTT
The DNA here is from genome assembly GCA_007115705.1 of Dactylis glomerata. Classification (NCBI taxonomy): domain Eukaryota; kingdom Viridiplantae; phylum Streptophyta; class Magnoliopsida; order Poales; family Poaceae; genus Dactylis; species Dactylis glomerata. The sequence goes on from QXEO01000383.1 coordinate 1,895,969, forward strand.
TGACATTCTTTTGTAGCTCAAAATATACATTGTTTCCAATTCACAGTTTCCACGTTTATGATATAATACATCACTGAATACATTCTGAGACTTCATATTTTTTGGAACTCATAATTATGTCTTTCTATCTTTTTTAAAGTGGGATCATCATAATATATTAATATAACAATCTCGGTGACAACAAATATAGCAAAGGGTGTCTCATGGCACTACTAAAACACATTAATTTGGCTATACCAAAAAAGTTAGTGGGTTTAGCAGTTTTATTTTGGATAGGTGCAACAAGTAGACAAACATATGTGGTCATGTGCAAAAGAAGATTTTTCTGTGTTTTGTGCAATAATGTTCACAAAGAGTGGTGTTGGCTCCAATTTTCTCTTCCCTCCATGGTATTATCTCCCTTGCTGATCTTGCTCCCCTTTTGCCTCTTTCCCTACCCTCCCTAGTGGCAAGCATGATGTGGGGTACAATATATTATTTACACACGGTGTATTGTGTCTCTATGTGTAGTTTTGAACATTAACTTGCCCATGACAACAGTGTAATAGTTTGTTATGTCCATTCAGTCATTTAGTACACTCTGGCACGTTCCCAGCGTGATGGACTTTGTCAAGTCTGGACCTTGCCCTCTGAAACTGAAGTATGGAAAATTGGTGTTGAATGCTTTTGAATTTACTTGCCAATTTCGCATTTTTCAGACGCACAAAAAGGTTTTTTTTTATTCTGGCGCACTTGGCACCAACCCAATAATATGGTTCATGGAGATAGTAAAGCATCCATCGTTGTTTCGGCCTTTCCTACAAAACTATATGGATTCGTTGTACCTAGCTTCGACTCCTCAAGAGGATACCAAGGGCAAGGCACTACTTGATCAATGCTTGGTGGCCAACACTGTTGTGGAAAAGGTTACTCCGCATGGCAACCGCATGAGCCGGGAGGGGATCATGGTCAATATTGATGCCAAAATGGGGCGACCATGCAAGGCACTAATCGATCAGTGCATGGAGGCCGATGATGCGGCACGGTGTGTTGATGTAAATCACCGTCCAGTTGGGAACCCCAAGAGGAAGGCATGATGAGTACAACAGCATGCTTTTCCCTCAGTAAGAAACCAAGGTTTATCATATCTAGGAAAAAGCCAAACTCCAGAAGGTGATGCTTGCTAGCTTCGTGACAGCTCCGGACAATTTATAAGGCGCCTCGTCCAGTGCTTTGCTTTGCCAGCTGCAACGCGAAACCTGCAAACAACACAACCAAATACTTTGCTCCCAACTTACGATGAGGTTGTCAATCTCACCGGTCTGCTGTAAACAAAGGAATGAGCGTATCGAGTGGAAAGCAATAGTAATATGCAAGAAAGTAAACAGTGCGAGTAAAGTAAACAGGTGATAGCAATATAAAGGAAATAGGACTGGAGTCCACAGTTCACTAGTGGTGTCTCTCCACAAGATAAATAACACATGCTGGGTAAACAAATTACAGTTGGGCATATGATAGAATAAAGACAACGTGCATATGTCGAGAGGATCACTATGAGATTTACTCTGGGCATTACAACAAAATACATAGACCGCCATCCAACTGCATCTATGACTAATAATCCACTCGCGGGGAATCAATCTGAGAACCCCTCGAGTATTAAGTTGCGAACAACAGATAACTGCATTAAGCAAAGTGTGTAATGTAAATAAAACATATGTCCTTGGACATAAGAATGTTATTTTCTCCCTAGTGGCAACTGCACATCTACAACCTTAGAGGTTTCTGTCACTCCCCCAGATTAAATAGAGGCATGAACCCAACTATCGAGCATAGATACTCCCTCTTGGAGTCACTAGTATCTACTTGGCCAAGATAGCTACTAACAACGGAGAGCATGCAAGATCATAAACAACATAGAGATAACATAAGATAATATTCAGCACATCAACTCAATCATAACACCAATATTCATCGGATCCCAATAAACACAACATGTAGAATTACATAACGGTAGTCTCGATCATGTAAGGCAGCTTATGAGATCTAAACATGAAGCACATGGTGGAGAAGACAACCAACTAGCTACTGCTATGGACCCATAGTCCAAGGTAGACTACTCACTCATCGCGCCGGAGGCAAGCATGGCAATGAAGAAGACCTCCGGTGGCGATTCCCCTCTCCAGCAGGGTGCCGGGAAGAGCTTCTGGACCCTCCCGATCTCTGGTCGATGACGGCGGCTGATCGCGATGTGTTTCTAGAAAATTGATCGGGTGTTTAGGTTTTTCCCGTCTGGGGGTCTTTATAGGCGAAGGAGCAGCTTCAGAAGTGGACCAGGTGGGGCTCACCATAGGGCAGCGCGGCCAGGCCCTGGGCCGCGCCCCCTGGTGGTGAGGCTGCCTCCTGGCTCCGTTCCGTCTCCTCTTCGGTTCTCTGGAAGCTTTGGTAAATTTCTGGATGTTCGGCTTTTATTTTGTCCAATTCTGAGAATATTTCCTGTGTAACTTTTCTGAAACACAAAAACAGCAGAAAACGGGGAACTGGCACTGTGGCATCTTTTTAATAGGTTAGTTCCGGAAAATGCATAAAAACACCACAAAGTGTAATGAAACACTAAGCAAATGGTGTAAAAACAAGCATGGAGCATCAAAAATTATAGATACGTTTGAGATGTATCAGCATACCCAAGCTTAACTCCTGCTCGTCCTCGAGTAGGTAAGTGATAACAAAAGAAATAATTTTTGAGGTGACATGCACCTGCACAATCTTGACCATCTATGTAAGCGTTGTGCGCTGGGATCAAAAGAACTTAAAACATGGGCATGAAAGATATAATCTTGATAGAAGAAACTTAGCAACCATGTTATAACATGAAGAAGAACACAAACGAAAGATCATGAAAATGAAATAATGAAAGTCAAACGTGTGTTCAAATCATATGGAAAAACATAGCAAATGGTTTTCATCTTGTCCTTAATGGAATAGCAAAACATAAATGCATAGGACACCTTCAAGTTTAAGAGGACAACTAGATACAAATAATTTAAGAACAAGTGAAACCAACATCATGAATCAATCAATGAAAACTTTGGGACAATGCATATTATACTAAGAATGACAACTATGCTCTCTTAGACGGTGCATAAAGATAGAAGGTGGTGACTCAACATAAAAGTAAAAGAAAGGCCCTTCGCGGAGGGAAGCAGTGATTGCGAGTTTTATAAACCTTCAAAAATTATGGTACTTACTAGCTTTGAGATCTCATTGCCCCCATCATAAGCATCTTGAATGGTTAGAGTTAATGCGAGTACAATTATGAAGCATATGCTTGACAAATCATAACTTGAAAACCTCGTGTCCCGTGAAGTACGAATACCCAAACCTCATGCTACTCGACTTAGAGTCCCAAGCAAGCTCTTGTCATTGTAAATATATGTGTATCATCGAGAACCGCCAACGGGGTACCTCCTGCCCGATGACATGGAACAAGCCCACATCAAAATGACAGGACAAACAGACAATGAACACCTCGGCATCTCTTTTATTTACTATTGGTATAGCTTTTTATTGTGAGATGCGTCGTCGAATGTCCACTATGGGCATGCTGTAAATTTTCACCATGAATGATGCATGGCTTAGATTAGCGGCCCAGACGTTTCCCTAACACATATAAAAACTCCATGATCCCGCAAGATTCCCAACTTATTTCACATCGCGAGTATCCATAAACAAAAGATCACGATATCAACTCAAATGAAAGATAGTGCAATGTTGAAAGCTTGCCCCATGACGGCATGGCTGGGCTAATTTCCAACTTACAACTTGCAAGCATAACAACTCAACATAAGAGAGCCACAATGTCAAAATTTTAAGAACGAGAAAAGTAAAGTGTGCCATCAGGTTCGTGAGAGCTTTACTGACCAATTTTCGCATAACACCAAAAAGAGTTTAATTTGAAGGATATATAAAAGCAAGTCAAATGTACTTTGGAATAGCAAATTGCTAATAGGTATGTATGGTGGACACATCGGAACAACTTGGTTTTTAGAAGTTGGATGCACGAGTAGAGCTCATACTCAGTACAAAATGAGGGCTAGCAAAAGACTGGGAGCGACCAACTAGGAGAGCAATAACGGCCATAATCATGCAAAGCGACAAAACGATATTAAAAGAAGCATAAGATGGCATCAAAAGTCAAAAACTAAATGATCATAGAGGCTTATGGCGACTTTGTATGAGTCTAACATGTGTGAGCATGCGCCAAGTCAACCCAAATAAAGCATCAAGGAGAAAACCAAAATAATGCTTCCAAATAATTAAAACAACGCATGATTTTTTCAAAGACTCATTAAGCAATCTTAGTCATTTGAGACAAGTCATGCTACGGCAAAAACACTAAGAATACTATCAAAAAGACATCAAGCACGACATGCGAAAGCCTAGGCCGCAGTCTACACAAGCTCCTTTTTATACCACTTTTTTGCATAAAGCTTTTTCTCTTTTCCAACACCATTCAAACTTTTTTAAACAACTATTTTGATGAAAACCAACATGGACCAGAGGTAAAAATACACCTTGATGCAAAGATATAACAAGATCTGAACACAAATCAAGGCGAAAAATGAAAGCTAAATGCAGTTCTAGAAAAAGAGAACACTCGTTGAACGATAAGAGTGAAAAACAGAGTGTTCTTGGCAAATAAAAAGCAACTATTTTGGAAGCATGCGAAAGCAACTTACTAGCTTTGAAATTTTTTAAACAACTATTTTGATGAAAACCAACATGGACCAGAGGGTTGATTCATTATTATGCTTACACTAATGTTGCTAATAAAATTGTGTTGAGTTTTGTATGAAGGAAGTTTTCAAGTGTAGGGATTGGAGAATGATGAGATGAGTTGAAGAATGGACAAAAGCTCAAGCTTGGGGATGCCCATGCACCCCAAGAAATATCCAAGAGGTACAAGCGTCAAAGCTTGGGGATGCCCCCGAGGCACCCCTTCTTCATCGGCAAAAATCAGGTCACCTTTCAACACACTATATTTTTATTGCTTCATGCACTATGCGTTTTTCTTGGAGCGTCAGTTGTTTTAGTTTTCAGTTTTGTTTAGTTTTGTTTGCTGCAATAAATGGTTGGACCCCAACAAATTCTTTTGGAGAAGTTGTCTTGCTTTTTATTTGCCAAGAACACTCCGTTTTTCACTCTTATCGTTCAACGAGTGTTCTCTTTTTCTAGAACTGCATTTAGCTTTCATTTTTCGCCTTGATTTGTGTTCAGATCTTGTTATATCTTTGCATCAAGGTGTATTTTTACCTCTGGTCCATGTTGGTTTTCATCAAAATAGTTGTTTAAAAAAGTTTGAATGGTGTTGGAAAAGAGAAAAAGCTTTATGCAAAAAAGTGGTACAAAAAGGAGCTTGTGTAGACTGCGGCCTAGGCTTTCGCATGTCGTGCTTGATGTCTTTTTGGTAGTATTCTTAGTGTTTTTGCTGTAGCATGACTTGTCTCAAATGACTGAGATTGCTTAATGAGTCTTTGAAAAAATCATGCGTTGTTTTAATTATTTGGAAGCATTATTTTGGTTTTCTCCTTGATGCTTTATTTGGGTTGACTTGGCGCATGCTCACACATGTTAGACTCATACAAAGTCGCCATAAGCCTCTATGATCATTTAGTTTTTGACTTTTGATGCCATCTTATGCTTCTTTTAATATCGTTTTGTCGCTTTGCATGATTATGGCCGTTATTGCTCTCCTAGTTGGTCGCTCCCAGTCTTTTGCTAGCCCTCATTTTGTACTGAGTATGAGCTCTACTCGTGCATCCAACTCCTAAAAACCAAGTTTTCCAATGTGTCCACCATACATACCTACTAGCAATTTGCTATTCCAAAGTACATTTGACTTGCTTTTATCTATCCTTCAAATTAAACTTTTTTTTGGTGTTATGCGAAAATTTGTCAGTAAAGCTCTTACGAACCTGATGGCACAATTTACTTTTCTCGTTTTAAAATTTTGACATTGTGGCTCTCTTATGTTGAGTTGTTATGCTTGCAAGTTGTAAGTTGGAAATTAGCCCAGCCATGCCATCATGGGGCAAGCTTTCAACATTGCACTATCTTTCATTTGAGTTGATATCGTGATCTTTTGTTTATGGATACTCGCAATGTGAAATAAGTTGGGAATCTTGCGGGATCATGGAGTTCTTATATGTGTTAGGGGAACGCCTGGGCCGTTAATCTAAGCCATGCATAATTCATGGTGGAAATTTACAGCATGCCTATAGTGGGCATTCAATGACGCATCTCACAATTAAAAGCTATACCAATGGTAAATAAAAGAGATGTCGAGGTGTTCATTGTCTGTTTGTCTTATCATTTTAATGTGGGCTTGTTTCATGTCATCGGGCAGGAGGTACCCCGTTGGCGGTTCTCGATGATACACATATATTTACAATGACAAGAGCTTGCTTGGGACTCTAAGTCGAGTAGCATGAGGTTTGGATATTCGTACTTCATGGGACACAAGGTTTTCAACTTATGATTTGTCAAGCATATGCTTCATAATTGTACTCGCATTAACTATAACCATTCAAGATGCTTATGATGGGGACAATGAGAGCTCAAAGCTAGTAAGTACCATAATTTTTGAAGGTTTATAAAACTCGCAATCACTGCTTCCCTCTGCGAAGGGCCTTTCTTTAACTTTTATGTTGAGTCACCACCTTCTATCTTTATGCACCGTCTAAGAGAGCATAGTTGTCATTCTTAGTATAATGTGCATTGTCCCAAAGTTTTCATTGATTGATTCATGATGTTGGTTTCACTTGGTCTTAAAGTATTTGTATCTAGTCGCCCTCTTAAACTTGAAGGTGTCCTATGCATTTATGTTTTGCTCTCTCATGAAGGACAAGTTGAAAACCATTTGTATGTTTTTTCATATGATTTGAACACATGTTTGACTTTCATTGTTTCGTTTTCATGATCTTTTGTTTGTGTTCTTTTTCATGTTATAACATGGTTGCTAAGTTTCTTCTATCAAGATTATATCTTTCATGCCCATGTTTTAAGTTCTTTTGATCCCAGCGCACAACGCTTACATATATGATCAAGATTGTGTAGGTGCATGTCACCTCAAAAATTATTTCTTTTGTTATCACTTACGTACTTGAGGACGAGCAGGAGTTAAGCTTGGGGATGCTGATACATCTCAAACGTATTTATAATTTTTTATGCTCCATGCTTGTTTTTACACCATTTGCTTAGTGTTTTGTTACACTTCGTGGCATTTTTATGCATTTTCCAAAACTAACCTATTAACGAGATGCCACAGTGCCAGTTCCCTGTTTTTTGCTGTTTTTGTGTTTTAGAAAAGTTACACAGGAAATATTCTCGGACTTGGACGAAACAAAAGCCGAACATCCAGAAATTTACCGAAGCTTCCAGAGAACCGAAGAGGAGACGGAACGGAGCCAGGAGGTGATCTCACCATCAGGGGGCGCGGCCCAGGGCCTGGCCGCGCCGCCCTATGGTGAGCCCCACCTGGTCCACTTCTGACGCTGCCCCTTCGCCTATAAAGACCCCCGACGGGAAAAACCTAAACACCCGATCACTTTTCCAGAAACACATCGCTATCCGCCGCCATCGTCGGCCCGAGATCGGGAGGGTCCAGAAGCTCTTCCCGGCACCCTGCCGGAGAGGGGAATCGCCACCGGAGGTCTTCTTCATCGCCATGCTTGCCTCCGGTGCGATGAGTGAGTAGTCTACCTTGGACTATGGGTCCATAGCAGTAGCTAGATGGTTGTCTTCTCCACCATGTGCTTCATGTTTAGATCTCGTGAGCTGCCTTACATAATCGAGATCACCGTTATGTAATTCTACATGTTGTGTTTGTTGGGATCCGATGAATATTGCGGTTATGATTGAGTTGATGTGCTGAATATTATCTTATGTTATCTCTATGTTGTTTATGATCTTGCATGCTCTCTGTTATTAGTAGCTATCTTGGCCGAGTAGATACTAGTGACTCCAAGAGGGGGTATTTATGCTTGATAGTTGGGTTAATACCTCTATTTAATCTGGGGGAGTGACAGAAACCTCTAAGGTTGTAGATGTGTTGTTGCCACTAGGGGAAAACAACATTCTTATGTCCAAGGACATATGCTTTGTTTACATTACACACTTTGCTTAATGCAGTTATCTGTTGTTCGCAACTTAATACTCGAGGGGTTTTCGGATTGATTCCCCACGAGTGGATTATTAGTCATAGATGCAGTTGGATAGCGGTCTATGTATCTTGTTGTAATGCCCAGAGTAAATCTCATAGTGATCCTCTCGACATATGCACATTATCTTTGTTCTATCAATTGCCCAACTGTAATTTGTTTACCCAGCATGTGTTATTTATCTTATGGAGAGACACCACTAGTGAACTGTGGACCCCGGTCCTATTTCCTTTATATTGCTATCACCTGTTTACTTTACTTGCACTGTTTACTTTCTCGCATATTACTATTGCTTTCCACTTGATACGCTCATTCCTTTGTTTACAGCAAACCGGTGAGATTGACAACCTCATCGTAAGTTGGGAACAAAGTATTTGGTTATGTTGTGTGCAATTTCCGTGTTGCAGCTGGAAAGCAAAGCACTGGACGAGGCGCCTTATAAATTGTCCGGAGCTATCGCAAAGCTAGCAAGCATCACCTTCTAGAGTTTGGCTTTTTCCTGGATTCGACAAACCTTGGTTTCTTTCTGAGGGAAAAGCTTGTTGCTGTGCTCATCATACCTTCCTCTTGGGGTTCCCAACTAGACGGTGATTTAGATCATCAACCGTGCCTCATCAGTGTTCCTCATAATATTTTTGTTGCTCTTCCGTGAAGCCACCTTGCCAAAAAGATTTAGTTTCAAAGAAGCCAACCATTAATAGAAAGCATGATAAAGCAAGACAATAACAGGCCAACAAAAATTACAACTATAGTAGGAAGTAATCTTTTTGTATTTTTGATAAAACGAGTGCAAGGAAAAATAAAGTAAAGCAAAACTAAAACAAAGTAAAGGATGTGCGTGCAAAACTCCCCTTGCAGAAGTCTTCTTTTTCCCCAGCAACGGCGCCAGAAAAGAGTCTTAATGCGACACGGTGTGTTGATGTAAATCACCGTCCAGTTGGGAACCCCAAGAGGAAGGTATGATGAGTACAGCAGCAAGCTTTTCCCTCAGTAAGAAACCAAGGTTTATCGTATCCAGGAAAAAGCCAAACTCCAAAAGGTGATGCTTGCTAGCTTCGCGATAGCTCCGGACAATTTATAAGGCGCCTCGTCCATGCTTTGCTTTGCCAGCTGCAACGCGGAACCTGCACACAACACAACCAAATACTTTGCTCCCAACTTACGATGAGGTTGTCAATCTCACCGGTCTGTTGTAAACAAAGGAATGAACGTATCGAGTGGAAAGCAATAGTAATATGCAAGAAAGTAAACAGTGCAAGTAAAGTAACCAAGTGATAGCAATATAAAGGAAATAGGACCGGAGTCCACAGTTCACTAGTGGTGTCTCTCCACAAGATAAATAACACATGTTGGGTAAACAAATTACAGTTGGGCAATTGATAGAATAAAGACAACGTGCATATGTCGAGAGGATCACTATGAGATTTACTCTGGGCATTACAACAAAATACATAGACCGCCATCCAACTGCATCTATGACTAATAATCCACTCGCGGGGAATCAATCTGAGAACCCCTCGAGTATTAAGTTACGAACAACAGATAACTGCATTAAGCAAAGTGTGTAATGTAAACAAAACATATATCCTTGGACATAAGAATGTTATTTTCTCCCTAGTGGCAACAGCACATCTACAACCTTAGAGGTTTCTGCCACTCCCCCAGATTAAATAGAGGCATGAACCCAACTATCGAGCATAAATACCCCCTCTTGGAGTCACTCGTATCTACTTGGCCCAGATATCTACTAACAACGGAGAGCATGCAAGATCATAAACAACCTAGAGATAACATAAGATAATATTCAGCACATCAACTCAATCATAACACCAATATTCATCGGATCTCAACAAACACAACATATAGAATTACATAACGGTAGTCTCGATCATGTAAGGCAGCTCACGAGCTCTAAACATGAAGCACATAGTGGTGAAGACAACCAACTAGCTACTGCTATGGACCCATAGTCCAAGGTAGACTACTCACTCATCGCGCCGGAGGCAAGCATGGCGATGAAGAAGACCTCCAGTGGCGATTCCCCTCTCTGTCTGGGTGCCGAGAAGAGCTTCTGGACCCTCCCGATCTCGGGTCGACGACTGCGGTGGATCGCGATGTGTTTCTGGAAAATTGATCGGGTGTTTAGGTTTTTCCCGTCGGGGGGTCTTTATAGGCGAAGGGAAAGTGTCAGAAGTGGACCAGGTGGCGCTCACCATAGGGCGGCGCGGCCAGGCCCTGGGCCGCGCCACCTGGTGGTGAGGCCGCCTCCTGGCTCTGTTCCGTCTCCTCTTTGGTTCTCTGGAAGCTTCAGTAAATTTCTGGATGTTCGGCTTTTGTTTCGTCTAATTCCGAGAATATTTCCTGTGTAACTCTTCTGAAACACAAAAACAGCAGAAAACAGAGAACTGGCACTGTGGCATCTTGTTAATAGGTTAGTTCTGGAAAATACATAAAAATGCCACGAAGTGTAACGAAACACTAATCAAATGGTGTAAAAACAAGCATGGAGCATAAAAAATTATAGATACGTTTGAGACGTATCAGCCGACACCGTTGTAGAAAAGGTGACTCCACCATGGCAGCCACCTAAGCGAGGAGGGGATCATGGTCAATGTTGATGCCAAAATGGGGTGACCATGCAATGCACTAAATCGATTAATGCATGGTGGCCGACACCGTTGTGGAAAAGGCAACTCCACCATGGCAGCCACCTTCGCCGGGAGGAGATCATGGTCAATGTTGACGCCAAAATGGGCGACCACGCAATAAACATTGGGAAGGGTATGATTATTTGTGGTGGCAGAAGAAAGTTGGCGTTTGACTGTCAAGTACCAAAGAAGATGAGATTTTAGCTTGCGTGGATGGTCTTCGACATTTATTAACCTCATGCACTATGTGGGTACCATCGAATTTGATTGCCACAAAGTAGATCGAGAAACTCAAATACACCTGACCGATCAGCGTTTGGAGCATATACAAAGAAATCGAGGAGTTGTTGGGACTCCCATCTTGACATTAGAGACCGCAAAGTAGATCGAGAAATAATGATGTAGCACATGTGTTAGCTCAGGAGGGTAAACATGAGTCTAGTGGAATTTTACATGATTCAGGCGCTGACATGCATGCCGCCTATGATCACAAATGATTTTCACCACACTAACTGAGTGCATGTGCGTTCTTATAGAACATCGAACATAAATATTGATCACAACATCATTGACAAGTGCCAAACATAGCAACAAATAGTGTACAGTAGATGGAAAGGATTACCTCATAATTCAACGCGAGTAATGTGTGCCTTTCTCTCGTTTTTCCCTTCTCCCATGACCACATTACACCCCTTTATTCTCTTCATCCTTTTTAGCAAACGGCATGAGTCTTCCAGAAGAGAATTTTGTTCACATGTGTTCATGTGCTTCCAGTTTCTTTAAATGAATAAAACACACATGTGTAATTTCTTACAAAGTGTGAAAACAATATTACTGTAATAAATTGAACATTCGTAAATCATGATCGGTATGCTTTAGAGCCACCATGGTTAGATAGGTGTCATTCAATAACACCGACGTTCATCTTTCATGAAAACATATGAATGTCCCAGACTAATTATATGAATTTATCTATGTATTATATGAGATGTTACTTATTTCAAGAAAAATTAGGACATATAAAATTTATTAGATATTGACCACATAATTAATCATGAATCATGTAAAGTACAACTCCAAACAAACATGCAAACTAACACAATGAAGTAATCCCGTACGAGTGGAAATCAAGTAAGGTACGAATGAAAACAAACATGCACACTAACACAATGAAGTCGGGATGACCTTAGTGGAGCATCAACATGTAACAAATTCAGTGTAAGAGGATGCATAAACCTATGGAACTTTAAATTGTCCAATAAAATTATTAACAAATGTAGATTTTTGCTCTTTATTTGCTTCAACACATTCCTACATAAGTCGACTATTTGAACATCAATAGATCATTCACACGCTTAATTATGAATATAGAATTGAATAATCAAATAACAAATTTGTACTGATGTACATCACGTCGTGAAAATATGATTTTTAGTTAAATAAAGTGATGAGTTGAGGACAATATGATTTTAGTGAAATAATGTGAGGAATATAAATATCCGTATTGTGCATATAAGGGCGCAAATATTACACCTTTGGTTGCCTAGAATTTGGTTAATCATACCATCGAGTCAACCATTTATCAAATAAAGGCAAAGTAGGGAGTGCAATGTAAGGCGAAACTAGAAAGTATTTGCCACACAAAGCTTATAGGAATCAGGTGCACAATATCCAATTAACTTGTACACCATGTTACATTTGGAAAATTACCTGTTGTGATGTGCTTCCGTGAGACCATGTCGGTGTTGTTCAACACTCTGATGTCACCGCTGCACAAATCAACTAGATTAACCGATGTACGTGAGGGGGGAGCGTGAGAGGCACGGTATGGCGGTTGTTAGGTAGGCTCACAAGGGACCATTTACAGGGCAAGGCCATAAGGGTCTTTATAAAATCTTAACAACGTCATGGCATGCTCAGTGATTTGGTACACACCTTGGTAGGTGCTCACCCACTGAATGCCATTGGATTCTTTCTACCACCATTGGATTCTTCCGACAACTCACGACCATTTAACGGATCAAAGGCTCAAAGCGTGAGTAGAAAGATGCTTTTCTGATAATAAAAAATAACAGATGCTCCACCTCTTGTCGCTAGGTGATTGTCCTTGTAGCTTTTTGCCCGCGAGATTCGGTTCCATCCGGAAGTGGTAGGGCTTAAAAAAAAATCTCGCCTAATTAGCAGCACGGCGAGCTGGAGTATAGAGTGGTAAGTTAATTATGAGCTCATAGCGGCTAATTAAGAGCTCATAGCAGCTAGTTAGGAGCTTTTTAAAAATCCAATCTGTTGGAGCTTCCATGGTGACACAAATTCACAAAAAACAATCTCGCAGTAACACATGTTCATACAGATCTTGACAAACAATTTGAGGAATGGATTTTCAGAGTAAAAAAAAAATGAATCAAGAATGGATCTGAAGGTCCAACAGGCAACTAGCAATAAATCGAGTTGGTGCAACCTCATCGGACAAAAAGCGACACAGGATTTTTGGAGGTTGACCTCGTTCGAGACTGCGGCCAGGATCCAGCAGCAGATCGGGAATGGAAAGCAGGGTGGAGGAGCTTGAGCTGGCTCAGGTTGCCCAGCTCCCGCCGGTGGGCCTTGTTGCACTGCAGCATCAGCGACGCCGGCTGCGCGTCCGACAGCGCGCCGCCCGCCTTCGCCGGAGCCTCCTCGATGGCGTTGTGCATCAGCGACACGCGCTGCGCGTCCCGCCACAGCGCCTCATCGCGGGGCGGCTCCCTGAGGCCGACGCCGGCGCGGACCAGCCACTTGCCAGGCACGAGCTGGAGCGCGGCGTCGCGGACGACGTCGTGCAGCCTGACGTGCGTGTCGGACGGGCGCAGGGCACGACGCGCTCTGCGGGCTCTACGGCGCCTTCCAGTCCGGCATCCCGGCGCTCCAGCTCGCCGTGCTGCGCTTCGTGCCGACACTCGCGGGCGTGTCGCAGGGTTCGAGGCCGCAGCTCTCGCACCTGGGTGAGGAGCAGAAGCCACGGCGTGCGCGTCGCGCTCCGGGTCAGCTTGGAGTAGAGCGCGCTCCGGGTCAGCTTGGAGCCGGTCCCGCTCGTGCGGGTCCTCCGAGGCGAAGAGCGCGAGGAGCTGCGTGAGGAAGCGGCGGTCGACGTGCGCGCGCAGGGACTTGGCGTCGGCGGCGGCCACCGCGGCGAGGAACGTGAACCGAGCGGCGGCGGCAACCGCGGGTCACCGCGCTCGCCCGGCGGTGACGACGAGGGGTGGGGAGAGAAACAAGAAGATAAGGTAGAGGGAGTGGCTCGGGCGGTGGAAGCTAGTGCTGTTAAAAAGATTCCACGAAACTAACACCGTTAGACACGTTTCGAAAAGGTATGTAGGTACCACGGTGTGTATAATTTTATTTTTGTATGTACTTTTATGCCCCCTATTCATACCTAGCTACTGACTATGGTACACAACTTTTCTTGTTCACACACCACATGTAAATTGGCGGATTTCTAATAGTCCGTGCTGCTGCAAGGAATATAGGCCTGAATGGTTGCATTGACCTCTAGCTAGAGAAGCAGAACTTGCTATCAAACTTTCCATCCTCAAGTGACAATCTAACTAACAACCTCTTTTTCCGTTTTGTGACTTGGTCTTGAACTTTGTATATGTTGTTGCTTTATTTATAAAGCGAGGAGAAAGCTCGATCACCATGGGCATGCCTACCAATTTGGTTGTATCACCGGTATGTTGCTGCATCCAAGTGTATACTATATAAAAAATGAAGGTGGATTTCCTTCTATTGAGTTAGGCAGCCTAGCAAAAGGATCTTAAGCTCGGCCAGGATAGTAAGTTCCAAATGTTAGTATAACAACAATTTTTCATGATCAATAAAGCTCATGTTATCCTACAAAAAAAGATGTAATCTCCAAAACGTGACCGTAAGCCCCTCACGGCAGATAGTTTGCCGCATGCGCAATGCAAAGCACCATGGAGGCCTGGAGTCTACAGATAGTGTTTTCATGCACGTCCGTGAAATGCAATCTCAGTTTTTGGGCAAACAAACATGACATCGTGAGCATGTTTTCCAAGACTTAAAAAAATGTCCGTCAAAAGAAAACAGATACAGGAAGCAAAAGAAAAGCTGGATCAGGACCAAAAAATAAATTTTGGCTTCGCCCGGGTTCGAACCGGAGACCTTCAGTGTGTTAGACTGACGTGATAACCAACCACACCACGAAACCGCTTTTGTTAATTTCCTCCATAAAGTTTATTTAACACAATCACAAAACTGTTCCCAGCAAACAACATCCGCGCGTAAACCATATCATCGAGCTGTATAACCGTTCTGTGAGTTCTCCAGTTACACTACTGGATTTCGAAAGCAATTGCGAGCAGACCCCGCATAGCTACATACTCACACAAACTTACATGCTGGTTGGCACCACGAAAACGTCCTCTATTGCTGAACAAAACGAGTAACTTGCATCTCCGAACCTACTACTGCAACAAGCTTTATTATTACGCCTCTGGGTTCTCTCTCTTAATTTCAAGGTATGACTCGGGAGTGAAAAGTTGCAACGCTTGTGTGCTCTTAAAAACAACTGACATTAATCGTTTTGTTCATCTGGATAGTCACGTATTCCGTTTTGTGGGTTGATACAAGGGCTGACTAGCCAATTTCATCAACAGGGGCAGAAATAATATTTACACACAGGATTACAGAGAGAAATTGGTTTGAGACAGAATCGCATACAAAAGAAACAGCCAAGCTAACGAACGAGCTAGGATTCAGAATTTCCATGTCGAGCTAGGATTCAGAATGACCATGTCCCAAGAGATTATCGGGATCTTTATCGAAAAAAAAGAGATTATCGGGATTCAGGTACTAGGGGGAGGATTCATTCAACGAACATTCGATTTCTTCGTTATGACGTTCATTGCAAGAACTACGATTAACTGACAGCAATACCAGAATATTTCTTGACATTGACCACTCCGTGCCACCCAAATACAACCGAAAGTTTTAGAATAGTAGCACACCCGAGTGTCTCGGAGACAAAGACAGACATCACCACTATTCGACCCACGCTGAACGGAAAATATACAGGGGAGAAGTGCAAATGCTGGCATCATTTGGTGGAAGACGGTGAAACGCATTACACCTATCGCAGCGCTTGTAAAACTCCCCCATACGACCCTCCTTTTTCAGAGCATCTCTTGCGATTTGCGGACAAGGCGCCTAACCTTTTTCTTGAACTCGTCCCTCTTCTCCCTCCAGTCCTTCTGCGAAGCATAATTCAAAGCAAGTTCATCAGATTAAAAAACTAAACGTTTTGTAATGGAACCAAAAAAAATACTAGAAGATTCTCAAGAGATGATACTAATCACACCAATCTTTACTAATACCACCAGTACATAACAGTATGCTAACTGCAACAATAACATCTCAATTGCTTTGTTCAACAACTTAGCTTAGACAGAAGCTAAAGAAATTCGCCAATTAGCTAAAGTGAAACTATCTACTGCAAATCAGATAATTTGGTGATTTTAACATTGTAACGGAGGCACATACACATGGAATAATTTTTTACAGCATTTGATACCCAGCGCACAAAGAAAAAAACACAAATATTAGCCAATACATGATGAGTGCACTTACGGCCGCTTCAATATTTGCTGGCGACTCATCATTTGGACTAGAGAGCATCGAAATAATGCTCAAAACTATACTCTCGACCTGCAAGTTACACAAATAAATTAGGAAAGCCGAAATGCAAGCTGTTGTTCAAATCACTTCCAGAATAACCAACCCATATCATCTGTTTGGATGCACAATAAGCCATAGGGAATTCTGGGATTATTTTGCAAGAAACATGTTTAACTAATAATAATAACACCTTTTACAGTAACTAAAACAAACGTAACCTCGGTGAACTAGTTAAAAAACGGATGTTGAGACCACTGGTCAGTAACAATCTGTTACGGGAAGAGCTGGTTTGTTTTCAAGTTTAAACGGTTTACATGATCAGAACCCTAACAACTGGAAACAGGTACCACCACTAAGCAAAAACCAGCCTGGAACCCATTTGATTAATTGATTAAAAAAAGCTGTCATGCTAAATTTGGAGGGTTAATAGATTTAGAGCTTCACATGAATATATTTGAAAAAAAAATACTTATATGAAACTGTAGAAGAAACCCTACTGTGTGCACCGGTGTCCACCGTTCACTTGCAAGCTCGTAACCATTGGGATCATCACCAGGTGGATGAAGAATAGAAATGCACACACGCCCATCAGGATAGACTGAGGATTCAATACCGTAAACATTGTCAGGACACAGGCATGATGATATTTACTCAAAGGGGGCTACCACGGAGCTCACCATTCGGATGCCACATCTCAGAAGTAAATCTTACTGATGGCGGACTGTTGGGGTAATTCTGGGGAAAGGTCATTACTGCATTGAAATAGCCTCCATCACTGCATACAAAAACCATTATTTTAATATTAACTACATGGAAAGAGAGCAACTTGTATACATCTGTTTCATTGGTATATATCGTTGATGTGAAGTCTCAAATTCTATCCTGGATATGTTTGATCATCCATAGACGCAATCTGAAAAGGTCACTCAACCGAATATACTTGCAGAACAGCTTGTGTGCGAGTGTCTAATAGTTGCATGTGACCACCATATCTGTCATCATTGTTGTCACGACCCTACGCTGGCGGTGAGGGGATCCGAGGACAAAGTTCTCATCCTTGTCCTTTCACAAACTAGCAGGTACAGATCCTTAGGAATTATAACATTTTTCATATTTAAAAAATACATTTTCAAAACAGGAGATCACAAAAAACTTGTTTTTCCTGGATTTAAAGGGAGATTCTGAATTTTCCAATTTATATTTTTCAGTTGCAGCGGTCCTGGTTATATAGTATTTCATGGTCAAATGATCTAGGAAAGTCATCAGAATACACTTAACTACGATTACTGTCAAATTGGTCTAAATCAAGTTAGCGGACATCGACGGGGACACATAAATATGGGCAAGCTTCCCCACCCAAAAACTTTGTTGCCCTCCTATGTTTAAGAAGCTTCGCCAGCCAACAACGCCCTTTTGTTCATATCAATGGTAAAAAAAGATGATTGTTTCATGATAATTAATACTAGAAAATAACACCAAAATACTGGTCTCTACTTCCAACTTGTTTAGTAACACTGGTCTAACTTACAGGGTACACTCTATTAATTGATCATAGCGCCGCAAGTAGCGGGCTTGTGCCTTCCCCCCAAGGAAAGCAAGTACCGGGCTTCCCCCCAAAGAATTCAAGTATCTACACCATTCCACAGATTGCCAACAAGTTAGATACATGGGTAACACAAAATCAGTGAGCTGTACGACCCAAGCATATTAACTGCAACTAAATTCCTCAACAGGCGCTATAGATCGGCATCTAAAGATGGAATTTTCACAGTCGGCACTGATGCAGAGTCTTGCAGTAACTATAATTGTATTGCAGAAGGATCGAACTCACTATAAGGTTTCGGGCGGGCCGATGATGGTGACCTGCCACTCGAACACGTTGCTGTCGTCCACCAGCCCCGCCGAGAACCCATCCACGGGGTGCTTCGCAAGATCTGCAACAATCGCCGGACGATTAGCGTCCGATCGCGACGAATCGGGGGGCAAAAGGTAGAGAGGAGCACAGGGCCGCCCGGATCCGTACCTTTGAGCTGCTTCTGGAGCAGGAGGCTCGCCTGGGTTGAGGTAGCCGCCGCCATGGGAAGCAGAGCCCGATCGGATCAGGTCGGGGCTAGGGTTTTCGGCGATGGGCCTGGCTCGCCGCCCTCGGCCTCGGGGCGACCTTTATTCGTGGACGCGTGAGCGTTCGGGGGTAGAATCCGGGAAGGTGGAGGAGAGAAAGCAGGGCTGGATGATATATACGAAGCTTTTGTGTGATAACAACCCGGCTAATTTTAGATACACATCGTTATTGTTTCCAACTCCTTTTATAGGTCTGGCTTTGAGTTATAATAATATTATTGTTTCCAACTCCTTTTATAGGTCTGGCTTTGAGTTATAATAATAATCTCCTATAAAAAGAAAGATTATACTCCATGCAAAATCTATAGTTTTATCATTCCTGTCACAATGGCTGACGAGGGTATGATCCCTCGGTCCTCGATATTGGCCTACCTGGTTCCTGCCAAGGAAGAAGCCCGCTCAAAGGTTACACGAAGCCCGCAAGGCCCGGCACTTCGACTTGGAGTAGAAGGCCAGAACTATTTGTAAACCCTAACTGACTGCATATATAAAGCCACCAAGGGCATCCCCTAAACAGGGAACATGCATAGGCTAGCCACGCCATCTCCTTCCACCTCCACCAGATTGCATCTGCGCACCATTATAATAGCTCCAACTATACAAGCAATACAAGATCAGACAAGCAGGATGTAGGTTTTTACCCTCCGGGGGACCGAACCTGGGTAATTCGTGTGCACCCCCTGTTTCTGTCTGAAGCCGTCGAATCCGCCAAGCGCCCACATACGCTCCATAAATCGAAAGCTCTAAACATGGGCATTGCCGAGTTAGAACCTCGTCAATGGCCGTCCCAAATCCCAGTTTTGCACGGATTAAATCCTCAATTTTCCTTTGTTCAACACTCTTTGGTTTACCATTTCGTCTTCTCTCCGCCATTAGTATATAATCATTCTCGCCATTTAGAGAGTAAGGCAACACATTTAGCATATTACATATATTCAATATTTGGAATTGCTAACCAAGAGTTGGCCAATGCTCTTTCTATAAAGGCACAACTGCACAAATTTCATCACCTGATCTATAAATTATTGTTGTTGCTATGCATAAATTGAGGAGTGGGAGTCAATTGAAAAGGGGGTAACCCTAATCTCAGACTTTACATCGGATGTTGCATATAACAATGTATTACTCATTGTACAAAAGCTAGATAAACCGAGTCATACATCAAAGCCAGACAAGTCAAACTGAAATGGGGTACCCGAAATGATAGTCTTTTCGGCATTCAGTCATGTAGGTTTGGATTTTAACTGGAAATTGGCAGCTGACAGCAATATCTATTGCTACTCTTATAAGCTAATGGCTAGCGACATGACACAAAGTGTGATAAAATAGCAGTTTTAATAAAAGAAACCGCAATGTGATATTTTGGGGACGGTAGAGACACCCTTTCGTGGTGAACTATTGTTTCAACTTTTCGAAGATGATAACATGTAGGTCCAATCAATCAGTAAGTAAAATAAAGAGATGTGAATGGAGAACCTTAAATGTCAAAATTGATTATAGAGTAATGGCGGAGAGATGAGGATGCTGCCTCGTACCGACAAAGATTCCCTGAAGGTTTTTATAGATGGTTTTAGGTTAAAGCAAAGTTAATATCGGCGGAATCGACGACATCCAAGGCTCGAGGCCCTAGAACACCTCCATGCGTGCCTAGGGGCATGAATATGACATGGGATTCCCTTGACGACACATTGTGCTTATGGTGTTCGACTTTATCTTATTGAATCTGTCTCAAAGTTTCTAAACCGACTTTTTTTGACCTTGTTGAATCTGTCTCAAAAACACTAACATGACTTTTTTCTGTCATCTAGAGTTATACCAAAATAAGGATATTTCATGGAAACTAATGTAAATCATTAAGTACAATGATATTAGTTTCTAGTATGATGCATATATGATGGATGATAACATAATAAACTTCAAAGTTCATAGATACCTTTCTGATGTATGATCTCGCGTATCGTTTATGCCAGTTTTGTTGCACCTTATAAATACCCCTCTTCTTCCCCTAAGGTTTCATATTTTCTTTGTTTGTCTCCCCTCTAGTCTTGAACTTCCAAAGCTTGATTCTTCTTGATTCACAACCATATCTCAAAATATTTGAGGTTAAAGAAAGAAGAGACCTATATACAACTCCCATCAAGCAAAGTATGACCACCGTTGATTCCTTGTGGTATATTTTGGTCTTGCAGTTTGAGGGCATCTAAGCGGTGGGAGTTACCAGAAGCTTTCAGTTTGTTATTTGTAGAGAAGTCTTTAAGGTATTGGAGGCCCTCCTAAAGGTCTATAGTGCATTGAGCTCCTACTTCGTGAAGACGGAACAAGGAGAAGAACATGAGCTTTCGTAGTGTTGAAGGGGATCCTTCGTGTTTACCCGCACCTCTCCAGCGATGGTGTTGCCCCTCTCCCCCCAAGGGAGTGAACGTCCACATACACCTTTGTCACTACGTGACTCGGTTATTTCTATCCAATCTATTTACCTTTGCGATAGCCTTCACTTGAAGTTTCTTTTTTCTTGCACCATATAAGCATGTTATCTAGGTTCCACACACAATTTATTTATCATCATTATTAAACATATTAACTCATACCTCTAGGCTGTAAGTTAACCTCTCCACCCTTTCACCAAAGCTGACCTTGATGGTGAAAATGATACTTGTTGCCCCCCTCCCGTCTCGTTTTCGATGCTCACATTATGCTTTGCATTGCCATGTGGTCATGGAGGGTAGAGGCAACTGCCGCATTTTAATCCTCCAACATCTCATAGCTCCCTAGAGTCTTCCACCATAGCCCTAACCCACCTCCATGACCTCCTAATTGCCACCCTCTTCCTGTGGTGAAAGCCTCTGCCGCTCTAACCCTTCTCCATTATGTCTGGTTGTCACCAACCATTTAGTTTTTGTTCCTTTTTCATGTGAAAAGAGAAGAGAAATGAATAGAGGGGGAGGATTTTGCGAGGGGTCGTTGGAATCGACAAAAATCCCTTTTTCAAAGTGCATGTACACGAGCAGATGGAAGCACAATTATGATAGAATTAATCCCTTTTAAAAGCAAAGGAGGCATAAAGACTCCAATATTTTTATTAGAAAATTGGATAAGTCAGTTATTAAAATTAATCCTCAGTGGATTTGAGAAATATAGAAGTCCACCAAGAAAAAAACTAGGCACACGTTGCTGAATCGATAGCGGGCCATGATGTTACTATTAGCTAGCTACCTGGGTTGGGCTAGTCCAGCCCAAGTATCCGAAATCACATGGTAGTGCCATTACCGCCAGGCGAAGCCCACGTCCGTTGCCGACTCGAAGACATCGCTACTCGCGTTGCTGTCTCCTATACGGACATACGTACCCACGACCTAGGTTCCATAATATGCGCTCGGACGAGGGCATGCAACCTCCCGATCGAGAGGCCATAGATCGATTCTTCAGTTCCCCGGACGTCATGAAACCTTGCAGTGCGATGTACCAAATTCATGGCCGCCAAGCGCGGAGCCCCGCTGAGAACGGTGACGGTGACGCCGGCGGGGGCGGCGTCGGTTCGCAGCCGGTCGTCTCCGCGCTCGCCGTCCCCGATGACCCGCTCGACGGCATTATGCATTGTCTCGGCGCGGAGAGTGGCTTCGCCTTCGGCACCGACGATTGCTGGGTCACCGGCGCGTGGTTCGACGATTTCCGCGGGGGAAGCATGGACATGTCGACGCACGCCGGGGTGGATCGCTTCGAAATGATGCTGGACTTCCCGGACGCAACGCCCATCCTCGCCGCGGAGGGCGCCACGGAGACGGAGCCGACGCGAGCCGCAGCCGCCGCCGCCGCGCAGGATTGGCCAGCCATGAGGACGAATCTCTCGCCGTCGTTGTCAGCCAGTGATGGGGACGACGCTTCCTGGATGTCGTCGAGCGAATCCTCGTCCGACGACGCCGACGCCCACTGGCTCCCATGCGAGTCCAAGAAGAGCGGCCGCACGAAGCGCCGTCTGCAGCTGCATCAGCACAGCGACTCCGGTGGACAGAGTAAGCAGCAAACGGGGTCCGTCGTGCGGCCCGCGCCGGGCAGTGTGGTGGTCGCCGAGGAGGGCGGAGGCGGTGGCGACAACAGGTACTGGTGCCACCACTGCGGCACGACAAAGAGCCCATTGTGGCGCGCCGGCCCGGATGGCCCCAAGACGCTGTGCAACGCGTGCGGGCTGCGGAAGAACAAGCTGGGAGCGCCGACCACAACGAAGCGCCTGCCGGCGGCGAAGCCAAGCATCGGCAGCACCAAGAGCAATAGCTACTCCGTCATACCGTTGGCGGGGGGTGCGGCGGTGGTGAGGAAGAAGCGCAGTGTCGCAATTCGCATTGGCTGATCGTTTAGGCGCAGAGCAAAAAATTACTTTCACTATTTTTCAGTTTTCAGTCTTATACTCTTATTAGAGTAATGCTACACGTACGGAACCAACCGGTACATCCCACGTCGGTCCGTAAATATTTCCGTAGCCAGAGAGCCGTAAGTCTAGGATTATTGCTCTTATTATTCAGTCAGTGTTTGTAACTATGGGAGAGGAAATATTACTCCAGCACCACCAAGTAATCATGCAGAAAAAAATAGTATATGCTTTCAGGCCTGACAGAGATAGCGAAACACGTCGAGAAGTGAAAGGGATTCAGTTTTTATTTTCCAAAACAACTGAAGTACGAAGTATCCCGTGCAAAAAATAATGTTGATTAAATTTTTGTACTCCTTACTACCACTAATACTTATCTCTAGCATAATGTATCTAGACACTGTACATCTTACTACCGATAATCGCACATAGTTTTTCTACTTCTCCTAACCACTAATACATGTCTCTAGCATAATGTGTCTAGATACATTATGCTAGAGACATGTATTAGTGGTTAGGAGAAGTAGAAAAACTATGTGCGATTATCGGTAGTAAGATGTGTGCAATATGCCATTAGGTAAAAAAATTAGCCGAGAAATGTATGCAATATAATTACAATCAGCATGAACACAAACTCGTGTTGATATGATAGCGATATGAGAAACCGCTGCAAAAGAGCTAGGTCACCTTTGCTGGTCACAAGTAAATTGTAAAGTGTAGACGTTATGCAACCCGTGCACCATAGTTAGTGGATTACAATATCTTACCCTCACACCGCTAGATATATCTTATGTCGCGAATAAGGTGTATCAATTTCCTACACATCCTACTAATGCTCATCAGGATTGAGTCAAATAAATTCTGCAGTATATAAAAGGCACTAATGATACTGCACTTAGTTAAAAAATTCTCCATCCACACAAACTCAGGGTCTTCACTGATGCCGATTGGGTTATATTTCCAGATGATTGGCAGTCTACTAGAGGGCTTGTTGTGTACCATGGATCAAACCTCTACCTTGGAGCTCTAAGAAGCAGCCCATGGTCTCGCGTTCGAGTAGAGAAGTGGAGTATAAGATGTTAGCCAACGGTACTCAGAAACTATATGAGTCCGATCGGTTTTGAAAGAGTAGGTGTTGCCTCGGGCACCCATTCTCTGGTAATCTCGGTGCGACCTACCTCTCACGAAATCCTATTTCCCATGCACGAACTAAGCACATTAAGATCAACATTCATTTTGTGTGTGAGCATGTTGCCTCAAGATTCATAATTATCAAGTTTATCTCATTGGGTGATAAGCTGGCTGGCATATTTACTAAACCAACCACCAAGCAAATACTTGAAAGGTTTAGAACGAACCTGAATCTTGTGAGCTCAGATTGAGGGTATGTACAAGACTATGGTTAGGAAGGTTTTGTACAAGGTAACCACCTATAGTCAGGAAGTTTTGTACATGGTAAATATGTCCTAACCACCCTGTAACTATGGTTGTAATTTGTCTCTTTGAAAGTCAGCGGGCTAATTACGCCATAATCTAGGTTCCAGACTCGAACAATTGTCACTACCCGTGCACGGTATGTGCAATTCGCAAACAAAAAATCATTGATTATCCAAAAAAAAGAACAATTTTCACTACGTCAGTTAGAAGAAGAGATCAATTGCCAACCTTAAAATGTTGCACAGGCTCATGTTTCAACCTCGAACTCCATGGGTTTACACTTCAACAAAGCCCAAGGGCTACACATATGTGCGTATAGTGATCCTGAACTTCAAGTCTTCAAATACGGTATCTTGGCTCACGTTCAGTTAGATGATGTCATTGCCGACTCTATCTCGTGGAACCTGACTATTGATCTGTTCCTACTCCGCATCAGCCCATCGCGAATAATTCAAGGGAAGGCTATTTCACCCCCGAAGTTTTTTCACCTACCTCCGTTGGTAATACAAAATAGTCTGGATTGCAGATTGTCTTCACCCACATATCCATATCTACCATATTCTTTACAAATCACTCCCCGGAATAGGTTTCATAAAAGAAAGAAATACATGTTTGGATTAGATATCTTCAAAAGCCGCTTTATCCTTATTATTGGATAAAATACCCGTGGTTCACCCGTAAAATAGGAATAGTTTAGCTACATTCGCGACGGAAAGCTCGGTGAGTGAGTCGTTCTTACTTGGCACGAGCGTTGTCTCAGCTAGGCATCCTTCTATGATGTGACAGATTGGTTAGAAGGTTAGTCGTAGAGCTAGCCCCCCCAGAGTCCACTTCCTATTGTCATAGAAAACCAGATGACGTAATAGGAAAGTCTGCCGCTGAGTCAGAGGCCGAAGTTCTTTGTTTCTGCATCAGACTGTTAGAGGTACGAATCAGTTTAGCAAGCGCACAAACTTAGAACTCACCAAGTTTACTTGATAACATTGATGTTCAATTAGACAATTTTTTGACAACAAGGTTATTTTCTAAAATGGGTAAAGGTCACTGTTTTTCTACGTCGTTAGCTTATGGCCGTTCCTATAATTCTTACTACTCCATGCCTTCTAAACCATAGGCACAACACTCACAATGCACAAGAGTAGAAAGACAAGGGGCAACGCTGCATAAACATATCCAGGTCGTTTTCTGCGAGTTAGCTGAGAAGATAGCCTAAACCGGCCGTTCTCTGTTGAGGAAGCCCTCCATGTTGATTAATTTTATGATGTTTGTAATTACTTGTGGTTTGTGCCAAAACGACAACGCTTAGGCCTCAGCAATTTCCCACGTTGCCAGACAACATTAGCATATCATCGTACAGATTAAGTGGAAATACGAGAACTTAGTTCTAAACAAAATTATATGGACCAAAATCCAGTCTTAACAGGCAAAGTGGAGATATGACATTAGCATCATCGTAAGCTACTGCAAATGAACTTCAAAAGGAACGTAGCAGGCAAACAGATAATCAAGAGAGAACCTCAGAAATAAGGTCACAAAACACGCATTGCAAATTAGATCAAAATCTCACACGACAGGGAGGTTCAACATAGCATAATGTTTTGCTGGCTGATAATGGTTTCAAGTCTAGTGGGTTCTACATGTAGTAAAAACTAGACACCAGAACAGAAGATTGCCATCAACTTCTTGGAACTTGGGATACTCTATTTCTTCTTAGTCTCGGTTCCAGCGGATCTGTAGATCATAGCAGAAAAAATGGTTTAGAACCGTAATATAAACATATTTTATTTGGTACAGAATTTAACAGACTACAGACTTTTCTTCAGAGAAGCAAACACATGTTGAAAGAGCCTAAATAAGTTGTCTTGATAGCAAGTTTAAGTAACACTGCATGTGTGATGTAGTTATCTGTTTTTGTAAGAAGGCTATTCATTACCTACAAAACATTAAATACTCACAACAGCATATGCAATACATAATCTGAACAACCATAGCATGTTACAAGCTTCACATACTTCCAGGAACCCTTAGTGAGTCAAGCTAGTTAATAACTAATTAAAATAAAGCTTACAGTGAGGATGTGAGAGCATACATCCAAGTTGAGATTACTATGTGTGAAATCATAACTGTAAACTATTTCACCACTATCTTAACTTGTGAAAACAGAAAATGAACTCAAAAGTGTAATGTAGCCAAATTTCAGAGTGGTTCACCTCATCTTCCTGAGGACACTGGACATCTCCTCTCTCTTCTTCTTCGCCCTCTTGTGGGTTCCTAGCTTCCGCTTGGCCACCTTCAGTGCACGCTTGTCCTTGCCAACCTTGAGAAGCTCAGTGATACGCTTCTCATAAGGAGCAAATCCAGCAACCTCCCTGATCAAGCTCCTGACGAAATGCACCCTCTTGGTACCTTTCTGCAATTCAACAAGGGTAAATGGTCAGAGAAACGAACATGATAAACTGAAACAAATAACAGTCCATCACTAAGTAAGGAACGAAATTATCATCACAGAGGTATTTAGGCTTGATACCAAAGAGACCACTAAATAGATCAGAAAATATAACATGGCATCAAACACAACAAAATGAGAAAGCTTAAAAGATTGGATTTCATCTTCCATAGACTGGAGAGCCTTTCTAAGATACTACATATTTGCAACGACATAAAACATTTCTATTCGAACTGCACAAATAAAATTGACAAGCACCAAAACCTAGTGCCAATGGGTATGCCATATATCTCAAATCCACGACGTTAGCGAACTAATGTGGGCATTTGTAAACTAGGTACTGGATTTCCTGAATTACTATGTTAAATTTACATCGACAGAAAGTAACAGTTAACACAAAGATCGACGAATTCTTGCTATAGAAATGATGGCACGTTGCCAGATCCATTAATACTGGCAACAAGCCATGATCTAACGAAAACATACCGTCTCCACACATAAACAACTACCTAAGCAAGCAAAGCTACGGGCACATATCCTACCAACAAGCGACCGAGCCTACCACACCAAATCTACGCAGATCAACAGAACAGCAAGATAACTCCGGCTATGGGGGCAGAAGATCCTTACCCCCTTGCGGTCGGACGGGCGGGGCGCGAGCTCGCGCTTGGTGACGACGTGGCCCTTGTTGATGCCCACGAAGAGGCCGGACTTCGGCTGCGTCGGCGCCATGGGCGAACCTTTCCTGCTCAGACAAGCAGTAACAGCCCAGTTAGCGACGGGGAGAGGAGAGGCGAGGGTCGGAGATGGCGAGGGGTTTGGATCCGCCGCGGCGGCGGCGGCGCATGGTGGGGGGAGGGGCTTACCTTTACCTGGGAGAAGTGAAGCGGCTGCGTCTAGGGAGAAACCCTAGTGCGACGAGGCCATTTATATAGGACGAGCCGATGCGTCTTCGCGGCTGGGACATATGGGCCGGGTTAGGACTGAGATGGGCTTTTTGTTTGGGCCTGCCAGTCGATTCTCTTTACTCGAGGCAGAGGGCTATTTTGCGTCACCAAGTTATTTGGCATACGCTCACAGGTGCCTTTCTTGTCTGCAATCACATCGCGGTACCGCAAGTTGATGGTGTCAATTACTGAGAGGGTCATTTCAGGGTCAAATTCGAATAGCCCAAATAATACCGGTTGAAATCGTTTGAACACAAATATCTTCGTTACGGTGACGACTCGGCGCTCCACTTGGCAGGATACCCCTTTACTGGTTTGCCACCGTGGCTGCCAAGTGGCGTACCTCGTCCACGTAACCTTTCTCTTCTTCCCCCCCCATTGTTCTTCAAGCTCCTGCTCCCGCTCGTCTACCGAGATCTTAGAGTACCACAGCGCTGCTAGCGCCGCGCAGGGGACATGGCCTCGAGGTTGAAAGCGGGTTTTCCTCGCTGCGGATCTGGCAAGATCGGGATCGGGAACTGGGAAGATCTGGAGAAGGCTGTTCTCGTGCTGGAGAAGTTGGGGCGGAAGCCAGTGATCATGCGGAGGTTGTTCTCGTACTGGAGAAATGGAGGTTGTTCTCAGCCTTCCATCAATTCCAGCAGCTCTAAGAGAAATGGAGAAGTAACAGATATGCAAAATCTAAATTCTCTCTGAATTTGAATATATACGATGAATACTCTCTGAATATGCACATATAACGATGGATTCTATTATGTTGCTCTTGCTCTCTGGTGAATTGCAGATTATCATGTTCCAGGACAGCATCATCCTCTTGCTCTACTATATCCTGAACTTAGTTATGATCATCAACCTTTCTGTCAACTGTAGCATTACAAATGTGATTATCTGCGGCATCTTTTTGTCAGGTATCCTCATCTGCTTCTCCTTCTTGACAAGTAGGCTGTTCTGCTTCCGGTTGTGTTTCTTGTCCTGTTCAATGACTTGTATGAATATCTACTGGTGGTTGTGGTTCTTGAGTAGTTCTATGATTTTTGTGAAATATTACTGGACACCAATTTCTTGAACATTTCTCTCATTTCTCTGATGTGATACAGTAGATATTATGTTGCCAAGTAGATGGTCAGTCTGACTACTGGCTCATGTGCCCTTTCATGCTTGAGCAAATCACTTCTCAAACATTGCACAAATTTTGTGTGATCAGCATATAGGTTCAGTACTGTCAACTTTCAGTCGATATCAACTATGTGTGTATCATTAACTAATTTACTATTTTTTTATGCTGGAGTACTTAGATCATGTCAATTAAGCAAATCCACCAACTGAACAGCTATGCTTTGCATGAAAACTAGCACATAAAAATCAATAAAAATGGTGCATTTTCTGAATCTTGCAAAGAACAGAGAGAACATGACAGCTTCCCGAGAAGGCTAGAGGGGGAATTGGCAGTACCTAGCTTTTAAGTAACAGCAAAATACAGATAATCATAACACGACAAAATATGTCAATTTAGCAAATCTAAACAACAGAAGATTATTCTATTGCTTGGTCACACAGATAAACATAACACAACAAAATATGTCTGTTACAAGCAGATAATCAATCACAGAGTCATTACACATCATCATACTAGTGTTCGTTAACTAAAGTTTAAAAGTAGAACACTTCAAGGTAACTAGTCTTCTGGCTATTCCCAACGATGAGTTGGGGGAGCCCCAGGCACTGGCCTCCGGGTGTAGGGACAGGCTCGATGGTATGCAACAAACACACAGTCTTCTTGTAACAAGGACATGCCTTGTCCAGCAGATGGACCAGCTCTTCCAACATCAGAACAGGGTTCTCGATGGAAGATTGGGTTGTTGATTCCAAGAAATACTGAAAGCCCGTGCAGATGCTCCTGCCTGATCCACACTGGACCATCAACAGGATCTTCGGCTTCCGGGCGAAGATTAAAGGGATGCCTTGCGAAAACGTGGCACCATAGACTAGGATAAGTGCTCAACCGTATCCCATCTTCAAACTGTACAGGAGCATTGCTGTTTCTATCACCATCTATCTGAATCCAAAGTAGATCGAAATTGCCATAATGGTAGGTGAAAGTACAAGGATGTCGCCTAGAGGGGGGGGTGAATAGGCGATTTAAAACTTTTACGAGTGGCTTGACAAATGCGGAATAAAACTAACGTTTAATTTGCCAAGCATACAAAACCTAAAAACTAGGTTCACCTATGTGCACCAACAACTTATGCTAGACAAGATAAGCAACTATGTGATAGCAAGATATATATAACTTCAAGCACGAAGGCTATCACAAAGTAAATTGCATAAGTTAAGGAGCTCGGGTATAGAAATAACCGAGGGACGCGGAGACAACGATGTATCCCGAAGTTCACACCCTTGTGAGTGCTAATCTCCGTTGGAGCGGTGTGGAGGCACAAGGCTCCCCAAATGCCACGGAGGCTCACCGTAATCTCCTCGAGCCCTCCCACCAAGATGGAAGACCCGACCACTATGGGACACTTGAGGGCGGTCACCGAACCCGTACAAGCTTGGGGCAATCTCCACAACTCAATTGGAGGCTCCCAAGAATCGCCACTGAGGCACCACAAAGCTTGGGAAGATCTTCACAACTTAATTGGAGGTCCCCAAGTAATTGCCACGGAGGCACCACAAAGCTTGGGAAGATCTCCACAACTTAATTGGAGGTCCCCAAGTAATTGCCACGGAGGCACCACAAAGCTTGGGAAGATCTCCACAACTTAATTGGAGGTCCCCAAGAAACCACTAAGCCACTAAGCCGTCTAGGGTTCCAAGAACCCAAGAGTAAAAATCTCAACGAACTTTCACTACCGAATCTCCGAGGAGAACTCAAACCGATGCACCAAATGCAATGGCAAGAACACACTAAGTGCTCAAATCCTTCTCTCCCAAATCCTACCAAAGCAACAAATGCTATGGAGGGATATGAGAGGAAGAACAAGAAGGAAATCCACAAAGAACTCCAAGATCTAGATCCAATAGGTTCTCCTCACATAGAGGAGATAATGATTGGTGGAAATGTAGATCTAGATCTCCTCTCTCTTTTCCTCAAAAAGATGCAAGAAACGTGGGAGGGATGGGGAGGAAGGGCAAGCTCTTCAAGGTCAACAATGGAGGAGAGAAATGGAAGAGCCAACCTCCAAATGAGGAAGAAGGGGCTTTATATAGCCCCCGCACGAAATCTGACCGTTACAGGATTTTTAACCCGGAAATTCCGGCCTCGGGGGCGGAATTTCCGGCCCGGGGGCGGAATTTCCGCCCCCCTTATAAAATTTCGGCCCAAATTTCCGCCCCCTACTGCAGGTTGCACCACAAAAGACTTAGCAGAATTTGCAGGGCCGGAAATTATGGAATTTCCGCCCCCCGGAAATTCCGGTCTCGGGGGCGGAATTTCCGGCCCTGGGGAAAACATCAGTACGAAAACGGCTGTAACTTTTGCATCCGGACTCCGTTTTCGATGATCTTGGGCTCGTTGGAATCACCACAACAAGCTCTACAACTATATTCATAGAAACATCATAGTCCAACAAGGAGGATGAAGCCAAATGATAAAAGGTTTGACTTAGCTATAAAGAAGAACCGGTAAAACCTCCAAACACCAAAAACGCAATAAGAGTTCCATACGAAATCCATTTTTGATGACCTAGAGCTTGTCATGGAAATAACCACAAGCTCTAGAACCTCACATGGATAAAAGCCAAATAAGAACCAAGAAAGATAATGCCAAGTATGCAAAGGTTTGAGCTCTCTCGAACGATACAATTAAGTTACTCACTCGAGAGCCCCTCTTGATAGTACGGCTATCGATCCTAAACCCGGTCTCCCAAAACTATGAGCCGGTAAGAAAGAAACCCTATAAAATCATACCTTTGCCTTGCGCATTCCACTTGAGCTAGATGGTGACGATCTTGATCTTCTCAAGTTGGACTACCTTTCTTGATTGCGCTTGCTCGGTGAAGTCTTGCAGATTGCTCCCCCATACTTCACTATGGGAGAGACACTAGTAGAAATATCTTCACATTCCGCTACCACCAAATGGACACCGAGCTTCAAGCAAATGATATCTTCTATATGCCTATCTTGAACTTGCGCTTCGACTTGATCAACATTGCACTTATCTTCTTCCTTCATAATGATGATGTCTTGAGAATGCACATGAGATCTCACTCCATCTTATTCCTCAAGACACACTCTATATAGGCTCAACTCCCTTGATCATCACATAAACTTCTTTATTTGCAACTTCTTACAACCTTGAAACCAATATATGGCTCAAGCGTTGTCTACGGACAAGTCCTACAAATATAACTCGATGCAAACATTAGTCCATAGGGATTGTCATTAATTACCAAAACCACACATGGGGGCAAATGCTCTTTCAATCTCCCCCATTTTGGTAATTGATGACAATCTCTTTGAGAGGGTTTATATAATGAATTTAAAGGACTAAGATGGTTACACTAACATCAAATACTACAAAAGTATGTGATGTTAGTAGAACCATCATATATAGAGCAAACTCCCCCACAATCTATGCATGTGTGAATGAACTTGAATTTCATTGCATATATTGCTAACCAATGTTGTTGGTGGAGTTTCCACTATATATACTCAACCATGCAAGGCAAATGCTTAAGAAAAAACAAAAGCATGAAACCCAATTCCCTTCAAACCCTCGAAACTTCTCCCCCATTGGCATCCATTGCCAAAATGGGCGGAAAGGCTTAGAAGGCCAATATAGTGAGAGTTCCTCCTCAAGGTGTGCATGGCACAAAAAGGTGAAAACACATGCACAAATTCAAGGACAAAATTTGAAGGAAATCAAACTATATTGAGGATCAAAGATTGCAAACAAAATAGGATGACATGATGGTTAAACTTCCAACAAATGAAGATAGCAATCAAAAGATCCAAATAGCGAGTCAAATAAAGATATTATGAGAAGACCAAAACAATGCTCTAAATAATATGAAGAAGCTCCCCAAGGTTTGTGCACAACATATTCCATTTGAATTAAAGTATAAGGTGCACAAACATGGAATCATCACTCCCTCGATATTATTCAAAATAATGATACCAAGTGACATCAAATACTATGATAACCACAAAATGGTGCTTTAAAATGAAATGAGAAAGCTCCCCAAGGTACATGCACAAGATAGAATGTTTGCATTTGAATACAATTTGCACAACATGGAATCCTCACTCCCTCAATACATTTAAAATGCAACCATTTGCAAGCGATCATCATATGAAAGAAATTAAGCTTAACACTTGCATCAAAGAAATGGTTGAGCAACAAGTAAGAGATGATAATGAAGGGCTCAACCAAAAGAATGTGTGAGAGGTATGACAAAGCATATTATAAGACTATTAAAAGGTTGAGCATTGAGCATCCACATAGTCTTCAATGAGTGATATTGCTTAGCATTCCATCCCAACACACAAGGTTTAAAAAGATATCAAATAAGGAGATATCATCTCTCATGTGTATAAGTTTCTAAGTAGACAACATCACAAAGATAATTATCACAAAGAAACATGTACACATAAAATAGATACAAAGAATAGAACATGATATCTAAAGAAGTTCATGCAATATACCAATGAGATTTTTGCTTTTAAAGCATGGCCAAAGGCTCAATTTATCTTATTGCATATTGAAAAACTTCAACCACAAACATGTCAAAGACATCACAAATATCAACAAGGGAAAGAAGATAGTTGGGATGTTTTGAGAAAAGCAACAAGTATCATGAATAAGTATACCAAAAGAAAGAACTAAATTTGCACTTTCATCAATATTGCACATATGAGGAACTTGAGGAAATGATATGCAATAAAATTGCTAGATAGACATATTTGGGAAGGGTTCCCCAAAAAATGCACTCATCACAAATTACTCACATTTACAATAAAGAGGTTTCATTAAGATCATTGCAAATAAAGATTTTCATGCCATGAAATGACCCACACAAGGTTAGATGCTAGAAAAGTATGCATGAATAAGATACTTGTTACCAAAATATCATTGGAAGGATGTAGTAGATAGGAGTTCTTCAATAATCCTAGCTTGCCACAAATTATCAACTAGTCACCGCTTTATCCTTATTATTGAGACAAGCACCAATGTATCTCCCATGTACCTAAAACATATTCAAGTACAATATGGTCCCCAAACTCATTGGGTCCGAAGTAGTTAGAGACACTACAATATATAGGACAAGCTCCACATAAATATGTGCATATATATATAAACTTGAATTTCATGCACATCTTAGCCGATTTAGGATTTATTGGAGTTTACCCTATATATTGGATCAAAGAAAGCAAAGCATGCCATAAAATATGTAGTAAGTAAATATGCATGCTAAAAACTTTCAAGAGCCAAAGGGAGATACAATTTGGACGAAACACCAAGAAGACCAAAGAGTCACACGAAGGTGTGAAAACCCAAAAGTTGTCCAAATTATATCAAAGGATCAATTCAACACAATATTGACTCCAAAGTCCACCAAGTGAACAAAGCAAACGCCAATGAGCATAAATGATCACTAAAAGACACATGCCCAATGACTTATCTCATTTTAAGAATATAGAGCAAAATCAAGAAAAGAGATAGCCATTCTCCCAAAGAGAGCAAGGTTCCAACAAACAAACCAACTCTCCACTCTTTTTATGATGGCACACTAAGTACCAAAAACAAAAAGATTTGTCTTCCAACAATAACCAATACCAATTGAAATAAGCCGCAAGAGTATGTTATAGAAAATATAGGAGAGCTCCCCCAAGATTAGTGCATTATTTATGATTTTGCATTTGAATACAAAATGCACACAAATGGATCATCATCTCTACCTACATTAAAAATAACACAAAACAAGTTCAACAAAATCAAATGGAAACAAAAGAGTCAAGGAAGACAATGGAAAAAAAAACAAATATATTTCTTGGCAAGAGATAAGGAAATTAAAAGCAATAACCAATGTAAATATGATCAATATATATATACCACAAAATAAAGTACCAATTGTCCAAGGACAAGAGGTATTTGGAGTTATTAATTTCCCGGTGGTATTTTACACATAAAACCAAGATCATCTTCACAACAAGAAGCATATGAAAAGGATAAGAATTCAACACCATGCAAAAGAAGATATTCTTGATAGCCTCAAATAGTTAAACAATCACGCAAAGCAATGATTAGGATAACTTGAAGTAAATGATTTTCCAATTTTGATGTAGAATTCCATGTTTTAGGAAAACCCTACCAAGAATGTATCTCACAAACAAGATCTAAAACAAGAGCAATAAAACAATTTGGCAAATTGAAACTTGTTTGAGCAAACATGTCACATAGAAGAAAGATAATTTGCAATATCAACACTATGTGACACAACCTCAAATATGCATATTTTATTGGTTTGTAGTATGCACAAAGCATATTACTCCCCCATAATGTGATAAAGCATTTATTTTCACAAGAGGCAAATGAAATCCAATATGAGAAGATTAATGGACATTATAGAATTTGAATTTCTCATGAACATGATATACCACATAGAGACAAGATAAATTCAAATATCGACACTAAGTGGTATTCCTCATGTGCACACATATTTAGGATTGTGAAGTGCCAAAGCATATCACTCCCCCAAAATGGGATAGTCCACTAGTCTCTCAAAAGAGCCAAATAATATAAAAGAAGATGCAATAGGCTCAAACACAAACACACATACATGGTGTGCAAACCCACAAGTGCATACTTGATTAATCAAAATAAAACAAGTAGGTAGCACAACATATACCAACACATGTAATGGAACACAACCAACACATGCAAAAGGGGCGAGTAACTTTCAATGTATATAAGTTGAGTACATGTTACCGCAAAGAGGAACATTAGATATATGATATAAACAAGATAATCTAATTGACTTGACTTGAGACAATATATTGATGAAGATCCCTTAATTCTTCATGACATAGCCAAGTCTCTAATGCCCTCCATCAAACACCTATTGATCAAGTTTTGGTGTGATGGTCCCCAACCAAGTTGGGTCCTAAGAGGTTAGTCACAATAGGCTTGGCAACCCAAATGGTTCTTTTCTTGACACCACTTTGAGTACCAATATATTTGGCAAACACATTGCCAACCTTATCCTTGCAAAGAGAATAAGCGTCATCAATTATGATAGGGTTGGATGAGTTACCCATAGTGCATGAAGAAGAAAGGTGACCCTTCTCACGGCATATGTAGCAAGTTCTTTTCTTCACCTTCTTCTCACTTGATTTCTCCGCAATGGGAGCATTAGCTTGATTCTTCTTGGGAAGTGACTTTTCTTCTACACGAGGTTGAGCATGGCCTTGAACTTGAGGCCGCTTCCCTTGTTGCTTCTCAACTAGTGCCTTCTTCTTCAAAGGGCAAGATCTAACATGGTGCCCCTCAATTTTGCACTTGAAGCAAACAATCTTGGCCGGATCTTTCACTTGTCCTTGGCCCTTCTTCTTCTTGATCATATTGGACTTCTTCTTGTTGTTGGAGATAAATCCAAGTCCACACTTATCATTGGGAGATTTTTGCACACTCAACATATTGTCGAGTTTGGTTTTCCCTTCATGACTCTTTACCAAGTATTTCTTCAATGAAGTGACTTGGGCCTTGAGCTCTTCGATTTCCTCTACATGGTTAGTAATAACACAAGTACTAGAGGAAATAGAAGCTTCATTGTTAGAGCAACAAGGCAAGGAAAGTAATTCATCACAAAATGTAGCAATATTATGAGTGGATGAATTACTAGGACTAGCACTTGGTAATATAGCATTTTGAGAAGTGCAAATGTCCACATGAGGCTCACTAGATGTTACCTTTGACATAATAGCCTCATGAGCTAACTTTAGCCTATCATGGGAAGCTAGAAGATCCTCATGGGAGCTTGAGAGCTTTCCATGGCTTTCTTCCAATTTCCCATAATTGCTAGTTAGCAAATCAAGTTGAGCCCTTAGCTCAACATTCTCCTTCAAAATAGATGCTTCACAAGAATTAGAGTTAGTTGCACAAGCATCATCATTAATGGAAATAGGAGAAGGCAATTTAGTAAGCTCATTTGAGTTTGAAGCTTTAAGTTGCTCATGCGACTCGGTGGGAATAATGGGCTTACTCGAAACGACCCTAGAGTCATTTTTAAGAAGCTCAAAATTCTCAAGGAGTATAGCGTGAGTAACTTCAAGCTCATTATATTTTATTTCTAAAGCATTTGCCACCTCAAATGCTCCTTCATGGGATTTCTTTACTTTAGACAATTCTAGAGTAAAGGTCTCCTCAAGAGATTCTTTGGTGGTTTGTGCTTCTTCAAGAGCTTCTTTTAGATCCGCGATCTCATCCGCGTAATCACGGGCATGATCTTGCATTTTAAAGATGGTATTTTCATGCTCCTCAATAATTTTATTACTCTCGGTGGCAATAGCTAAAATCTTATAGAAGTAAGAGCAAGCAATTTTATTCTTATGAATAGCATGAAAAATCATTTCACTCTTCTCAATTAAAGAAGCAAGATCATCATCCTCTTCTTCATTATCCTCATTATCATCATCACTAGATATATTGGGTTCCAAAGTAGGAGATACCTTTGAAGCCCTAGCCATAAGGCAAATGTGGGAAGCACTAGATGATGAAGAATAAATACTTGAAGCTCCAAGAGAGACCATGTCTTGGCCAATAGAATTTCCGGTTTCCTCTACATTGTTAGACACACAACAACTAGAGGAACTAGAGGTATTTATATCATGGCAACAAGACGAAGTGAGCATATCATTATGAGATGTGTTCAAGGAGCATACACATGATATGCAAGGACTATCAACACAAGCATGTAAAGCATTTATGGTGCTAGAAGTGTTTAAGTCCAAAGATGAATCATGGCAATGAGATAGAGATGAATGATCATCACAAGTAAGCTCACTATCAACATTACAATTTCCATCACCACTCACCATAGAGTTACCTTGTGTCTTGCTACACTTTGGTGAAGTGGAAGAGAGTTCATCACGATCGGAAGTGGAGGGAATACAATCATCCTCAATCTTGTTGGACATATCATATTTGTCTTGAAGCTTTGTCCAAAACTCATGAGCGCTACAGAAAGGCATGATTGCAAGAATAACTGCATCACTCACAAAATCAATAAGCACATTAGTAGCTCGAGAATTAAGATAAGAGTTTCTCTTCTCCTCTAAAGATAGACTTTGGGGATCCTTAGGAGGAGAGAAACCCATATCTAAAATTCTCTCTATATTTGGGTCCATATCTCGAAAGTGGATAAGCATGCAAGTTTTCCATATATCATAATTAGTGCCATCAAATATAAAAGTGTGATTGTGCACTAATCCCCTAGCCGACATCTTTGCTCTCAAGGCGGTGAAGCCTAAAAATGAGAGACCCGCTCTGATACCAAATGAAAGTACAAGGATGTCGCCTAGAGGGGGGGTGAATAGGCGATTTAAAACTTTTACGAGTGGCTTGACAAATGCGGAATAAAACTAACGTTTAATTTGCCAAGCATACAAAACCTAAAAACTAGGTTCACCTATGTGCACCAACAACTTATGCTAGACAAGATAAGCAACTATGTGATAGCAAGATATATATAACTTCAAGCACGAAGGCTATCACAAAGTAAATTGCATAAGTAAAGGAGCTCGGGTATAGAAATAACCGAGGAACGCGGAGACAACGATGTATCCCGAAGTTCACACCCTTGCGAGTGCTAATCTCCGTTGGAGCGGTGTGGAGGCACAAGGCTCCCCAAATGCCACGGAGGCTCACCGTAATCTCCTCGAGCCCTCCCACCAAGATGGAAGACCCGACCACTATGGGACACTTGAGGGCGGTCACCGAACCCGTACAAGCTTGGGGCAATCTCCACAACTCAATTGGAGGCTCCCAAGAATCGCCACTGAGGCACCACAAAGCTTGGGAAGATCTCCACAACTTAATTGGAGGTCCCCAAGTAATTGCCACGGAGGCACCACAAAGCTTGGGAAGATCTCGACAACTTAATTGGAGGTCCCCAAGTAATTGCCACGGAGGCGCCATAAAGCTTGGGAAGATCTCCACAACTTAATTGGAGGTCCCCAAGAAACCACTAAGCCACTAAGCCGTCTAGGGTTCCAAGAACCCAAGAGTAAAAAGCTCAACGAACTTTCACTACCGAATCTCCGAGGAGAACTCAAACCGATGCACCAAATGCAATGGCAAGAACACACGAAGTGCTCAAATCCTTCTCTCCCAAATCCTACCAAAGCAACAAATGCTATGGAGGGATATGAGAGGAAGAACAAGAAGGAAATCCACAAAGAACTCCAAGATCTAGATCCAATAGGTTCTTCTCACATAGAGGAGATAATGATTGGTGGAAATGTAGATCTAGATCTCCTCTCTCTTTTCCCTCAAAAAGATGCAAGAAATGTGGGAGGGATGGGGAGGAAGGGCAAGCTCTTCAAGGTCAACAATGGAGGAGAGAGAAATGGAAGAGCCAACCTCCAAATGAGGAAGAAGGGGCTTTATATAGCCCTCGCACGAAATCTGACCGTTACAGGATTTTTAACCCAGAAATTCCGGCCCGGGGGTGGAATTTCCGCCCCCCTTATAAAATTTCCGGCCCAAATTTCTGCCCCCCCTACTGCAGGTTGCACCACAAAAGACTTAGCAGAATTTTGCAGGGCCGGAAATTATGGAATTTCCGCCCCCCCCCCCCCGGAAATTCCGGTCTCGGGGGCGGAATTTCCGGCCCTGGGGAAAACATCAGTACGAAAATGGCTGTAACTTTTGCATCCAGACTCCGTTTTCGATGATCTTGGGCTCATTGGAATCACCACAACAAGCTCTATAACTATATTCATAGAAACATCATAGTCCAACAAGGGAGGATGAAGCCAAATGATAAAAGGTTTGACTTAGCTATAAAGAAGAACCGGTAAAACCTCCAAACACCAAAAACGCAATAAGAGTTCCATACGAAATCCGTTTTTGATGACATATAGCTTGTCATGGAAATAACAACAAGCTCTAGAACCTCACATGGATAAAAGCCAAATAAGAACCAAGAAAGATAATGCCAAGTATGCAAAGGTTTGAGCTCTCTCTGAACGATACAATTAAGTTACTCACTCGAGAGCCCCTCTTGATAGTACAGCTATCGATCCTAAAACCCGGCCTCCCAAACACTATGAGACCGGTAAGAAAGAAACTCTATCAAAATCATACCTTTGCCTTGCGCATTCCACTTGAGCTAGATGGTGACGATCTTGATCTTCTCAAGTTGGACTACCTTTCTTGATTGCGCTTGCTCGGTGAAGTCTTGCAGATTGCTCCCCCATACTTCACTATGGGAGAGACACTAGTAGAAATATCTTCACATGTCCGCTACCACCAAATGGACACCGAGCTTCAAGCAAATGATATCTTCTATATGCCTATGTTGAACTTGCGCTTCGACTTGATCAACATTGCACTTTATCTTCTTCCTTCATAATGATGATGTCTTGAGAATGCACATGAGATCTCACTCCATCTTATTCCTTAAGACACACTCTATATAGGCTCAACTCCCTTGATCATCACATAAACTTCTTTATTTGCAACTTCTTACAACCTTGAAACCAATATATGGCTCAAGCGTTGTCTATGGACAAGTCCTACAAATATAACTCGATGCAAACATTAGTCCATAGAGATTGTCATTAATTACCAAAACCACACATGAGGGCAAATGCTCTTTCAGTAGGTATTGGATGCCAAGAACCAGGTAGTTTGTGAATTAGGCACTAGAACTTCTTCAACGTCTTCAACCGGATCGGCAGGAAATGCATCTCCTTCAGCCGCATCGCCATCAACTGCAGTGGCTTGAGCCGCATCGCCAGCAACTGCAGCGCCTTCAGCCGCATCCCCTGCAACTGGATCCTCGATGTTCGAGGCAAGTATTAGATGCGGGCCTTCATATGTGCCTGCGTACGGAAGAAGATAAGCCACAATACAACAATGCAGTAAGCAGGTAGAACTACCTGTAAATTCAGATAGAAAGAGGGCATAACTCACCCCAAGTATGTGGTTCCCAAACCAGAACATCTCCTCGTGGTTCTGTAACCACGTACACGCGAAACAAATCTGTGCGATCACCGAATAGATGAATTGCACAGGCGTCGACAAACCTGCGAGGGGCAAGGTGGTAATTTTTGAGGATGACCCAGCCGTTGTCTTGTTGACTGTCTACATAGGCGATCAGTTTGTCAAAGATCATGATTGCTTTATAATGCCACTGATCACTGCATTTTTCCTTGTAAGGGGTCTTTGTAATCTTTATCTTCAGAAGCTGTAACTCACACTGCTTGTATGAAAACATGCATGTTCGAAACCTGGGAAAAACTCCAATATGAGCCAGTAATGGGAGAGGCAGAGTCACTTCTTTGTACATATGGCGGATCTTTAGGAGGCCGTTATTCATGAGTAATGCCATCCAGTCACTATTACTTCCAACTCAATGCTCTCTTCCATCGAAGTCATTGCAATGCACGTGTGCTTTAAGCATCTTCTTGTTTAACGGCATGAAGAGGGCGTCAATGCCCTGCAATTGAATTTGTTTGGAAACTTTGTAAAAATTAAGGTATTCTACAGAAGGAAAAGTTTGCTTGAATAGATGGAAAACTATATAGGTAAACCGTTACAAAAAGAGCGGTCGTGGGCAGAGTAACAGTTGTACAACATTTTCTAAGCACTGCCTCAGCTGTACCCTCTATGTGAACTGTTAATAGGTGCATCAAGATACGTGCTAGTCTTTTTTTCCCTCTCAAACAACTTCTCTTTTTTGTATCTCTCACTCTATATAACATTTGAATCTGAAACTTTGCAGTTTACTCAAACAATTTTTGTTGAATTTTAAATATTTGAATAAGTTAAATTTCACACAAAAAAATCAAAAATATTTTTCCCACATTCTAGTTGTAATATTACAGCGATCTGCAAAGTTTGAAATCTGTATGTTACATAGTTTGAGAGATATAAAAAGGACAAATTCAAAAAAGTATGGGAGTGTAGGTGAGACCCTGCTTAGACAAAAACTTTTCCATTTCATTTTTTGCTATTTAAAAAGTCATTGCATGGTATTCGACAGAATGCTCACTGGATTGCAAGAACATTGTTTGGTAAAAAATGATGTGCCTACTAGATGTTCGACAGAAGGATAACTATACTTGAATATATCATAAACACATACAAGATAGAAAACTAAGTCCGTAAACCGAAATCCTAAAAGGCGTCATGGGCGGAGTAACTTCATTTTTTGGAAATATTGTATCTAAAAAGTCGATGCATGCAAGGTGTTCGACAGAGAGATCGGTGGATTGCAAGAACATAAACCGACATGAGATCTATATATATATATATATATATATATATAACAGAATACTGAATCTAGTTACTCTTACTTGTGCATCGCTATCATGTGGCCACGAGGATTCGTCGGTGTGGAGTAGGCCCAGCGCATCAAGCGGTATATTCGGGGTCCCTCGAATGGCACGACGCATGCCAACCATGCCGACAGCAAGGTGAGCAGCGCTTAAGATATCGACCCGCTCGACTATGTTCTCAACCGA
Source organism: Dactylis glomerata (assembly GCA_007115705.1). NCBI lineage: Eukaryota > Viridiplantae > Streptophyta > Magnoliopsida > Poales > Poaceae > Dactylis > Dactylis glomerata. The sequence goes on from QXEO01000383.1 coordinate 1,938,487, forward strand.
TGGGTAGTGGAGATTACCCCACCCTATGGATTCGTGGTAACGATCAGCAATGGGCTCTTTAGGAGTGGAACGCTGACGCTTCCCCCCTGGGGTTCGTCCCACCCAGACCCAGACATGACCTGTGCCAGCAAATGCGGGCGGCGGCGACGTGATGGAAAGAGAAGCAGCGATGTGATGGAATAGAAACGAGAGGGCGCAGCGGTGTTGTGGAGAAGATGGGGAATAAGGCGATAAACTGCCTAGTGCAGGGTAATAAGTGGAAGTTGGTGTTGGGAAGGGGAGTGGGGCGGCGGCGATTCACTGTACAAGGAGTGGAAATAATATTTTATCTCCACCGTGGGCCCTCATTGCAGCAGGCTTCCTGCCCGCCAGTGCAATCCGTGTACAAGACATGCGCACGCAGTTCAAAAATTAGTTTGATGTCCATCTTTCTCCAACAAATTATGCCATGAAATTTGTATTTTAAAATTTCAAAAAAATTTGAAACAAAATTCTTGTGATAGGCATTGTTGAATGCTATAAACCGGTACAAATCTCAATATGAAATACTTTATATTCTATTCTACACAAAAAAGACAAAATCTGACATATTATATAGTGAATAGTACATGATAGAACACTATAATTTTATTAGATTTTACCATATTTGTGTAGCCTAGAATATAAAGAATTTCATATTGAAATTAGTACCAGTTTGTAGGATTCAACATTGCCTATCACAAAAAAAAGACAAATTCCTAAGAAAAAGATGTACTTTCTTACTACTATTTTAATACTATTTACATTCACAAATTTATCTTCTTATATCTTTCAAAATTCAACATATCTTTGTATGTATTTAACGCCAATTTTTTTGAAAACATTGAAGTTTGAGAATTTGAAATTTGAAAAATTCTGAAAGTGTAAGGAGCATCGGTGCCCATTTGCACCAAATCCCTTGTCGAATCCAATGATACAACTTTTATGAACTTTTTAAAATTTTGAAAGTGTTGGGAGTATATTATTTTACAAGGTGCACACGACGGGCGCTATGACTTGCGAAGCGTGACTTGAGAGTTATTGACAGATGGGTCCCCCATGTGATGGGGCCCGCGTGCAGTGAGGGCAAGTCAGAGACAAGTTAGAGTGGGCAAGTCAGGGCCTCGCTCTGGACATCAACGACACTCATGCGACATGTCTGGGCATCTCCGGCAGAGCGCGCACAGAGCGTGCTCTGGACATGAACGAAAGGCATGGCCATGCTCTGGGCATCTCTGGCCCCTTATACAGATACACTTCAGTACATAGGGAAAACACACTTACTAAATCATATATAAGGATGGTCCTCGCTCGGACACTTACATATATAGGTGGAACGAACAGTACATGAATCTAGTATGGAGGGGGAGAAATTAAAGCAGGCATCTTCTCATGATAGTAATTCTCCAATACGCATCGTAGCATACATACGCATCCGTTGCTATGTAGTGGATATGCTTCGGCTTTAGTTCCCGAAGATGCCAGGTGTTGTGCAGCTTCAGCTTGCGGAATTTCTCCTTGTAGTCTTTGAAGTTGCGGTCGATGATTAGTTTCGCCATGTTGGCCAAGCCGGTCCTTTCTTGGAATGGCATGTTAAAGTGATCTTGTAAGTCCATGTGGTCTGGTATGTGGGCGCCCATGGCTTGAAGCTTGGGGGTGTCTTGGCGCTTGTCCACAGTTGCGAAGGAAATGTCGGGGCGGTTGAGGAACTGTATGAGTTCAGGACAGTCCCTTTTTGCCACGGCTTCGTGCCAGAGTAGGCAGTGATCGCGCATGCAAAGTTGCAGGAGGGCGGCGTGGCGAGGCTTGGCGATGGTGTACTCGAGGTTGAGGCCGACGATCCGCTCTTCGTCTGGCTCGCCGAGCCAACGCTCAAACATGGTGATGAACTTGGCCGCCTCTCTCGGGTCGGTTGTGTGCATCACCGTGAGGACGGTGTCACCATGAGCAAGGACCTTGTGGTAGTCGGTGAAGACATTGCCGTCGATCTCCATGACGGCCGCGGCGCAAGGAGTGGGAGTGGAGGGGGGGGGGGGGTTATCTCTGGAGAAGACGAAGTTGGGGATCCAATTGTTTTCCAGGCCGCGAGATCATGGGATAAATAGTGTGCGATGGGTCGCTGGCACGCCGCGTAAGTAAATACAGTGTAGCGCTTAGTGGGTGCTTTGGAAGTTGAACCCCCCACGCGAGCCCCCGTCGCTTCGTTTATGAGAGAAGAGGAAGTTGGGGAAGCAATTGTTTTGCAGGCACGCCGTGGTAAATTCCAGTCTAGCGCTTTGGAAATTGAACCAGATGCTTCGTTTCATTTCTGAGAGAGCGCTAGACCGACGTGTCACCGCGGGCCCCGGTACTCCGGCACACTTGTAAGTGAGAGGCTGCTATCGTGGGTAAGGATGTACGTGCGTTTACCGCCAGGCAGCAATTAGAGAGTCTCGTTGTTGGGTCCCCTCGTTGTTTGACTACACGCAGCAAAGCGACAGTCTGAAAAAGGAGATAGCGTGCAAGGGGGAATAAATCCGTTCTCGTCTGACACGCGGAAGGAATAGAGAACAAAATCTTACCATTGAAATGCTTCTCGTCGAGGTCACCTGCTCCATGAGCCAAACGAGTGAGACGAACTAGTCCAGGTTTAGCATTCGAAGCGTGTGGGGACCCACTTGTCTGGGTTCGGTTTGGTCCGACGTGTGTCTGGGGCCCCACTTGTCAATAGTGTTCCAGGCCTTAGTGGGGCCACATGTCATTAGGGTTAGGATTCGTGGCCAGTGGAAATTGTGCATAGCAGCGGGATGAGAATTGACAGGGCAGCGAGATTTCAAAGGCAAGTACATTAACGAGACACGCCGCAGTCTGACAAGGCGTGCTCAAGAGATCTAAGTAGCATCATCATCGCTCACTCTACTCTGGCGACTAGTTCAGTAGATGGAGGAGTTCCCTTCCATGGGTAATAGCTTGCAACTAGGTCTAAATCACAACTTAAGCGGATTAACAAGACATCTAAAACAAGGGGCCCACTAGTCAGTGCTGATGTGGCATTGCATGTACATATGACATCATTTAGCATGTCTCGATCATTATGAAAATTTTGAAAATTTCACACATTTTGACTGAATCTCACAGAAATTAATGAATCTTTGGAACAGGTAGTTCAAACTATTTCAAATGTTTTCAGATTAGTTAGTTCATATTGCATCCAATACAGGGAGGTCCCCTGGGGGTGTGGGACCCTATAACCAAGACCAAACCATGGTTCCCACCCCACCTGGCAGACATCGATGGCACCGCCGAGTCTGACCTAGATCTCGGGGGGAGGACTGGGGAATTCAGAAAAAAACAAAAAATGGAAAAACACTGCATGGAGTCATGGTGAGTGATGCATCACCTAGGAAAAATACCAAACATGCCATCCCAAGGGTTCACATGTGGACTCTCTCACAAAGAGGTGCTTCCAGGCAGGAGTTCTCTTGGTCTTCCTTGGCAGATGACCATGGTTTGTGCAAGTTCCACAACAAACTTTGGAACCATGGTCCCATTTTTGGTGGAGATGTGCATCTTTGCATTCCCAACCACTTTTGCAACTAGTGTTTTTCCAGTTTCCACATAAAAATGCATTTCCCATTTTCCTGGTGCCCGGAGGGGTCGAAACAGGTGCTTTTTTGTGAAGGGGCCACCAAGGGCAGTGTGCAGAATATCACCACTCTATTTTTCATGGGTGGGGGACCTGCCAGGGGTACCACATCCAGGAGGCTAGGAATTATCTCGGCATGCTGCCATATAATCAATTATTTTTGCCCTAAAACATTTTTAATCCAATTTTGCACTGGGGCTACAAGAAATGCACACCAGAAAAATTGGGGAAAAATACAGGGAGGTCCCCTAGGGGTGTGGGACCCTATAACCAAGACCAAACCATGGTTCCCACCCCACCTGGCAGACATCGATGGCACCGCCGAGTCTGACCTAGATCTCGGAGGGGGGCCTAGGGAATTCAGAAAAAATCAAAAAAAATGGAAAAACACTACATGGAGTCATTGTGAGTGATGCATCACCTAGTAAAAATACCAAACATATCATCCCAAGGGTTCACATGTGGACTCTCTCACAGAGAGGTGCTTCGAGACAGGAGTTCTCTTGGTCTTCCTTGGCAGATGACCATGGTTTGTGCAAGTTCCACAGCAAACTTTGGAACCATTGTCCCATTTTTGGTGGAGATGTGCATCTTTGCATTCCCAACCAATTTTGCAACTAGAGTTTTTCTAGTTTCCACATAAAAAATGCATTTCCCATTTTCCGGGTGCCCGGAGGGGTCGAAACAGGTGCTTTTTTGTGAAGGGGCCACCAAGGGCAGTGTGCAGAACATCGTCACTCTATTTTTCATGGGTGGGGGACCTGCCAGGGGTGCCACATCCAGGAGGCTAGGAATTATCTCGGCCTGCTGCCATATAATGAATTATTTTTGCCCTAAATCCTTTTTAATCCAATTTTGCACTGGGGCTACAAGAAATGCACACCAAAAAAATTGGGGAAAAATACAGGGAGGTCCCCTGGGGGTGTGGGACCCTAGAACCAAGACCAAACCATGGTTCCCACCCCACCTGGTAGACAGTGATGGCACCGCCGAGTCTGACCTAGATCTCGGAGGGGGGCCTGGGGAATTCAGAAAAAATCAAAAAAATGGAAAAACACTGCATGGAGTCATGGTGAGTGATGCATCACCTAGGAAAAATACCAAACATGCAATCCCAAGGGTTCACATGTGGACTCTCTCACAGAGAGGTGCTTCCAGGCAGGAGTTCTCTTGGTCTTCCTTGGCAAATGACCATGGTTTGTGCAAGTTCCACAGCAAACTTTGGAACCATGGTCCCATTTTTGGTGGAGATGTGCATCTTTGCATTCCCAACCACTTTTGCAACTAGTTTTTTTCCAGTTTCCACATAAAAATGCATTTCCCATTTTCTGGGTGCCCGGAGGGGTCGAAACAGGTGCTTTTTTGTGAAGGGGCCACCAAGGGCAGTGTGCAGAACATCACCACTCTATTTTTCATGGGTGGGGGACCTACCAGGGGTGCTATATCCAGGAGGCTAGGAATTATCTCGGCCTGCTGCCATATAATGAATTATTTTTGCCCTAAATCATTTTTAATCCAATTTTGCACTGGGGCTACAAGAAATGCACACCAGAAAAATTGGAGAAAAATACAGGGAGGTCCCCTGGGGGTGTGGGACCCTAGAACCAAGACCAAACTATGGTTCCCACCCCACCTGGCAGACATCGATGGCACCGCCGAGTCTGACCTAGATCTCGGAGGGGGGCCTGGGGAATTCAGAAAAAATCAAAAAAATGGAAAAACACTACATGGAGTCATGGTGAGTGATGCATCACCTAGGAAAAATACCAAACATTCCATCCCAATGGTTCACATGTGGACTCTCTCACAGAGAGGTGCTTCCAGGCAGGAGTTCTCTTGGTCTTCCTTGGTAGATGACCATGGTTTGTGCAAGTTCCACAGCAAACTTTGGAACCATGGCCCCATTTTTGGTGGAGATGTGCATATTTGCATTCCCAACCACTTTTACAACTAGTGTTTTTCCAGTTTCCACATAAAAAATGCATTTCCCATTTTCCGGGTGCCCGGAGGGGTCGAAACAGGTGCTTTTTTGTGAAGGGGCCACCAAGGGCATTGTGCAAAACATCACCACTCTATTTTTCATGGGTGGGGGACCTTCCAGGGGTGCCATATCCAGGAGGCTAGGAATTATCTCGGCGTGCTGCCATATAATGAATTATTTTTGCCCTAAATCCTTTTTAATCCAATTTTGCACTGGGGCTACAAGAAATGCACACCAGAAAAATTGGAGAAAAATACAGGGAGGTCCCCTGGGGGTGTGGGACCCTAGAACCAAGACCAAACTATGGTTCCCACCCCACCTGGCAGACATCGATGGCACCGCCGAGTCTGACCTAGATCTCGGAGGGGGGCCTGGGGAATTCAGAAAAAATCAAAAAAATTGAAAAACACTGCATGGAGTCATGGTGAGTGATGCATCACCTAGGAAAAATACCAAACATGCCATCCCAAGGGTTCATATGTGGACTCTCTCACAGAGAGGTGCTTCCAGGCAGGAGTTCTCTTGGTCTTCCTTGGCAGATTACCATGGTTTGTGCAAGTTCCACAGCAAACTTTGGAACCATGGTCCCATTTTTGGTTGAGATGTGCATCTTTGCATTCCCAACCACTTTTGCAACTAGTGTTTTTCTAGTTTCCACATAAAAAATGCATTTCCCATTTTCCGGGTGCCCGGAGGGGTCGAAACAGGTGCTTTTTTGTGAAGGGGCCACCAAGGGCATTGTGCAGAACATCACCACTCTATTTTTCATGGGTGGGGGACCTGCTAGGGGTGCCACATCCAGGAGGCTAGGAATTATCTCGGCCTACTGCCATATAATGAATTATTTTTGCCCTAAATCCTTTTTAATCCAATTTTGCACTGGGGCTACAAGAAATGCACACCAGAAAAATTGGAGAAAAATACGGGGAGGTCCCCTGGGGGTGTGGGATCCTAGAACCAAGACCAAACCATGGTTCCCACCCAACCTGGTAGACATCGATGGCACCGCCAAGTCTGACCTAGATCTCGGAGGGGGGCCTGGGGAATTCAGAAAAAATCAGAAAAAATATGGAAAAACACTGCATGGAGTCATGGTGAGTGATGAATCACCTAGGAAAAATACCAAACATGCCATCCCAAGGGTTCACATGTGGACTCTCTCACAGAGAGGTGCTTCCAAGCAGGAGTTCTCTTGGTCTTCCTTGGCAGATGACCATGGTTTGGGCAAGTTCCACAGCAAACTTTGGAACCATGGTCCCATTTTCTGTGGAGATATGCATCTTTGCATTCCCAACCACTTTTGCAACTAGTGTTTTTCCAATTTCCACATAAAAAATGCATTTCCCATTTTCCGGGTGCCCGGAGGGGTCGAAACAGGTGCTTTTTTGTGAAGGGGCCACCAAGGGCAGTGTGCAGAACATCACCACTCTATTTTTCACGGGTGGGGGACCTGCCAGGGGTGCCACATTGATGTCTACGCACTTCTATTCTTGTAGACACTTGTTGGGCCTCCAAGTGCAGAGGTTTGTAGAACAGCAGCAAGTTTCCCTCAAGTGGATCACCCAAGGTTTATCGAACTCAGGGAGGTTAGAGGTCAAAGCTAACCCTCTCAAACAACCCTGCAATTACGATACAGAAAGTCTCTTGTGTCCCAAACACACCCAATACACTTATCAGATGTATAGGTGCACTAGTTCGGCGAAGAGATAGTGAAATACAAGTGATATAGATGATTATAAGTAGCAAACGTGATGTGAAATAAATATCGCTGTGAGCAAACAAGTAACAAAATAGCAAGTAAACGGTATGCAAAGCTTGGAAACAAGGCCTAGGGATCATACTTTCACTAGTGGACACACTCCCCAACAATATAACATGACTGAACAAATAACTTCTCTTTGCTAAGGTACTCTGAATTACTCTCCTATTGAATAACACTAATCATTGTGTAGTGGCTACAGAAGCACCCCTTAAAGTTCATCAAGTACTTGACAAACACCACTCATAGAGATATCCAAATCAGATCACAACTCAAGATAGAAATCATTGCGACTTAGACCAAGTACTAACACGGTGCACACACTGTCAACTTTACACCATGAAAGGAGGAATAGATCACTCAATACTATCATAGTAATAATTACTCTCATAATCCACAAGAGATCACAATCATAGCCTAAACCAAGTACTACCATGATGCACGCACTGTCACCGTTACACCATGGCAGGAGGAATAGATTACTTTAATAACATCACTAGAGTACACTATAATAATTAAGCATAGGAGTAGCATAATATCTGAATAATAACATCTACTTGTTCAACATTATACAAAGCTCACGATCACATAAAGATCACATCATGGGAGAGAGAGGTGAACCACATAGCTACCGGTAGAGCCCTCAGCCCCGGGGGTGAACTACTCCCTCCTCATCATAGGAGACAGCAAGGTTGATGGAGATGGCGGTGAGGTCGATGGAGACGGTGGAGACGGCGATGGAGATCGATGGAGATGGCTCCGAGGGCACTTCCCCGTCCTGGCAGGGTGCCGGAACAGAGAATTCTATCCCCTGAAATTCGTCGGCGATGGCGGTGGAGCTGCGGAACTCTTTCTGGAAAATTGCCGACCCCCTTAGGGTTTTCCGTCCCAAGGCTTTATATAGGCGAAGGGGCGATGTCAGGGGTGGGACCAGGTGCCCTCACACATGGCTGGCGCGGCGAGGGGCCTGGCCGCGCCACCTGTGTGTGTGGGGGCCCTGTGGCCCACCTCCTACTCCTCTTCGGATCTCTGGAAGCTTCTGGGTAAAATAAGACTTCAGGAACTTGTTTCGTCCAATTCCGAGAATATTTCCTGTGTATCACTTCTGAAACACAAAAACAGCAAAAAACAGGAAACTGGCACTGTGGCACTTCGTTAATAGGTTAGTTCCGGAAAATGCATAAAAATGCCACTAAGTGTAACGAAACAATAGGCAAATGGTGTAAAAACAAGCATGGAGCATCAAAAATTATAGATATGTTTGAGACGTATCAAGCATCCCCAAGCTTAACTCCTGCTCGTCCTCGAGTAGGTAAGTGATAACAAAAGAATAATTTTTGAGGTGACATGCACCTACACAATCTTGATCATATATGTAAGCATTGTGAGCTGGGATCAATAGAACTTAAAACATGGGCATGAAGATATAATCATGACAATAAGAACCTAGCAACCATGTTGTAAACATGCAAATGAACACAAACAAAAGATCATGAATAATGAAACAATGAAAGTCAAACGTGTGTTCAAATCATAAGGAAAAACATACAAATGGTTTTCAGCTTGTCCTTCAAAGAGAGCAAAACATAAATGCATAGGACACCTCAAAGTTTAAGAGGGCGACTAGATACAAATAATTTAAGAGCAAGTGAAACCAACAATATGAATCAATCAATAAACTTTGGGACAATGCATATCACACTAAGAATGACAACTATGCTCTCTTAATGGTGCATAAAGATAGAAGGTGGTGACTCAACATAAAAGTAAAAGAAAGGCCCTTCGCGGAGGGAAGCAGTGATTAAACATGTGCTAGAGCTTTTCATTTGTAAAATAGAGGGATAAAAATTGGTTTTGAGAGGTGGTTGCTTTTGTCAACGACTAGCAATGGGGTTCTTACTATCTTCCATACAAAAATGAAGCAAGTTTTTGAGAGAGAGATTGGCACTTTTGTGCTCTTTTTTAAAGCTTGGCACTCCTCCCCACCTTTTTTTCTTTCACAAACCATGGCTAACCGATTCCATCGGGTGCCCACCAACATTCACATTCCTTGGAGGAGTGCCTTTTTTCTTTTCTTTTTTCCTTTTTTTTTCTTTTTGGAATAAGCAATATGGAAGATAGCAAATCCGACCACTACGTCCCCATGAGCTGAAAACAGTGTCACAAAACGAGAAGTGTTTTGAAGGTTTTTTGAAAGGTAGCACATGAAAATTTACTTTGGAATGGCTTACAAATACCATGCATAGGAATTTATAGTGGACACAATGGCAAACTTGGTTTTTTGGGAGTTGGATGCACGAGTAGAGCTCATACTCAGTACAAAATGAGGGCTAGCAAAAGACTGGGAGCGACCAACTAAGAGAGCAATAACGGCCATAATCATGCAAAGCGACAAAGCGACATTGAAAGAAGCATAAGATGGCATCAAAAGTCAAAAACTAAATGATCATAGAGGCTATTGGCGACTTTGTAAGAGTCAAAACATGTGTGAGCATGCGCCAAGTCAACCCAAATAAAGCATCAAGGAGAAAACCAAAATAATGCTTCCAAATAATTAAAACAACGCATGATTTTTTCAAAGGCTCATTAAGCAATCTCAGTTATTTGAGACAAGTCATGCTACAGCAAAACCACTAAGCATACTATCAAAAAGACATCAAGCATGACATGAAAAAGCCTAAGCCGCAGTCTACACAAGCTCCTTCTTGTACCACTATTTTGCACAAAGCTTTTTCTCTTTTCCAACACCATTTGAATTTTTTATAAACACCTCTTTTGATGAATACCAATAAAGACCAGAGGCAAAAATACACCTTGATGAAAAGATATAAGAAGATCTGAACGCAAATCAAGGCAAAAACGAAAACCAAAAGCAGTAGCAGAAAAAGAAGAACACTCGGTGAACGATAAGAGTGAAAAACTGAGTTTTCTTAGCAAATGAAAACGAGTTCATCTCCTCCAAAAGAAACATGATGTGATCTAACCATTTATTGCAGCAAACAAAACTAAACCAACTAAGAGAACTAAAACAACTGACGCTCCAAGAAAAACACATAGTGCATGAAGCAATAAAAATATAGTGTCTTGAAAGGTGACCTGATTTTTGCCGATGAAGAAGGGGTGCCTCGGGGGCATCCCCAAGCTTTGACTCTTGTACTTCTTGGATATTTCTTGGGGTGATGCATGGGCATCCCCAAGCTCGAGCTTTTGTCCATTCTTCAACTCATCTCATCATTCTCCAATCCCTACACTTGAAAACTTCCTTCATACAAAACTAAACACAATTCTATTAGCAACATTAGTGTAAGCATAAAATATATTCAACCTCTTTTAGCTTCAGGTTTCAACTCAAAAACACCACATATATAGCAAATACTACTGTAGCAACTCCCCAAAAAGTTCCATGATCAAAAGAAATCAAAAGAAAGCGATAAAGTGGCAAACACAAATATTGGCAGAAATCTGTCAAAACTGAACAGCTGACAAAGGTCGAATTTTTGAGGGATTTTCTGTTGCTCAAATAAAAAAGTGTTCAACTAAGAAAAGTTTGGATATAACCTGGGTCATATGCACAAGAAATCACAGGTCCAAAAGATAAACAGAGAATTTTCACGAATTTTTACGGTGTAGCACCGAAAACAGTTTCAGGACAGCAACATCCCCAAATCTTTACCTCACTCAAATTAGAGGCTTCTCTTGGCACAAAAACGAAATAAACAAGATAAGGAGCGGTCATTACAGTAGTAATGACTTCCAAGACTCAAATAAAAGAAAAAGTACTGAAAGTAAAAACATTGGGTTATCTCCCAAGAGTGCTTTTCTTTAACGCCTTTGAGCTAGGCGCGGTAATTTGCAAAGATGCTCATGTGGGCGCCATATAAAAGCTTGAGGCAAAGGCGCCATATAGGAACTTAAAGCAAAAGAGAGCATCAAAAAGCAAATGTGGAACACATTTAAATCTAAACCACTTCCTATGAAAAATAGTCTTGTAAAGAGACAAGTCATGAAAGCGCAAAGCAAAAAGCATAGGAAGGCAAAACAAGTACAACTTCAAAAATTGCAACATAAAGAGGGGAAACTTAATATTGTTGAGATCCATCAAACCATGTTTCCCTCTCTCATAATAACTTTCAGTAGCATCATGAATAGAACTAACAATATAACTATCACATAAAACATCCCTATCATGAGCCACATGCATAAAAGAATTAATACTCACCACAGGAACAATAGTAGTAGGAGCAGATTCAACAGAATAATTATTCTCATCACCATAATCATCATAAATAGGAGGCATATTGTAATCATAACTAATTTTATCCTCAATAGTAGGTGAACTGAAAATATTATACTCATCATCATAACCATCATAAACTAGAGGTTTGGTATCATCACAAGCTAGAGAGCAGCTATTTCGCAAAGCATATTCTTCAAACATATCATCATAACAAGGAACATCACATATGGGAGATAAAATATCATCAGAGCAAATTTTCTCCACTAAAGCTGGGGAACTAAAAATATCATGCTTAACAAAACCAGCTTCCCCAAGCTTAGACTTTTCTATAGAATTAGTAATAACAGTGTTCAAAGCATTCATACTAACAAAACTATTAGCATGCGAATTAAGCTCCAAAGGTTTTTCAATTTTCTCTTCAAGCACTTCATATCTAAACTCAGGAAAAAGACTAAAGAACTCATTATTTTCCATTAAGCCTAACTAGTGAAAATAAAAACAAGAAACAAAAAGATGTAATTGCAGAATCTAAAGGAAATAACTCCGAGCACTCACACAGGAGGATGCGAGTACCTTTTACCTTACCTCCCCGGCAACGGCGCCAGAAAAGAGCTTGATGTCTACGCACTTCTATTCTTGTAGACACTTGTTGGGCCTCCAAGTGCAGAGGTTTGTAGAACAGCAGCAAGTTTCCCTCAAGTGGATCACCCAAGGTTTATCGAACTCAGGGAGGTTAGAGGTCAAAGCTAACCCTCTCAAACAACCCTGCAATTACGATACAGAAAGTCTCTTGTGTCCCCAACACACCCAATACACTTGTCAGACGTATAGGTGCACTAGTTCGGCGAAGAGATAGTGAAATACAAGTGATATAGATGATTATAAGTAGCAAACGTGATGTGAAATAAATATCGCTGTGAGCAAACAAGTAACAAAATAGCAAGTAAACGGTATGCAAAGCTTGGAAACAAGGCCTAGGGATCATACTTTCACTAGTGGACACACTCCCCAACAATATAACATGACTGAACAAATAACTTCTCTTTGCTAAGGTACTCTGAATTACTCTCCTATTGAATAACACTAATCATTGTGTAGTGGCTACAGAAGCACCCCTTAAAGTTCATCAAGTACTTGACAAACACCACTCATAGAGATATCCAAATCAGATCACAACTCAAGATAGAAATCATTGCGACTTAGACCAAGTACTAACACGGTGCACACACTGTCAACTTTACACCATGAAAGGAGGAATAGATCACTCAATACTATCATAGTAATAATTACTCTCATAATCCACAAGAGATCACAATCATAGCCTAAACCAAGTACTACCATGATGCACGCACTGTCACCGTTACACCATGGCAGGAGGAATAGATTACTTTAATAACATCACTAGAGTACACTATAATAATTAAGCATAGGAGTAGCATAATATCTGAATAATAACATCTACTTGTTCAACATTATACAAAGCTCACGATCACATAAAGATCACATCATGGGAGAGAGAGGTGAACCACATAGCTACCGGTAGAGCCCTCAGCCCCGGGGGTGAACTACTCCCTACTCATCATAGGAGACAGCAAGGTTGATGGAGATGGCGGTGAGGTCGATGGAGACGGTGGAGACGGCGATGGAGATCGATGGAGATGGCTCCGGGGGCACTTCCTCGTCCCGGCAGGGTGCCAGAACAGAGACTTCTGTCCCCCGAAATTCGTCGGCGATGGCGGCGGAGCTGCGGAACTCTTTCTGGAAAATTGCCGACCCCCTTAGGGTTTTCCATCCCGAGGCTTTATATAGGCGAAGGGGCGATGTCAGGGGTGGGACCAGGTGCCCTCACACATGGCTGGCGCGGCCAGGGGCCTGGCCGCGCCACCTGTGTGTGTGGGGCCCCTGTGGCCCACCTCCAACTCCTCTTCGGATCTCTGGAAGCTTCCGGGTAAAATAAGACTTCAGGAACTTGTTTCGTCCAATTCCGAGAATATTTCCTGTGTATCACTTCTGAAACACAAAAACAGCAGAAAACAGGAAACTGACACTGTGGCACTTCGTTAATAGGTTAGTTCCGGAAAATGCATAAAAATGCCACTAAGTGTAACGAAACAATAGGCAAATGGTGTAAAAACAAGCATGGAGCATCAAAAATTATAGATACGTTTGAGACGTATCACACATCCTGGAGGCTAGGAATTATCTCGGCCTGCTGCCATATAATGAATTATTTTTGCCCTAAATCCTTTTTAATCCAATTTTGCACTGGGGCTACAAGAAATGCACACCAGAAAAATTGGGGAAAAATACAGGGAGGTCCCCTGAGGGTCTGGGACCCTAGAACCAAGACCAAACCATGGTTCCCACCCCACCTGGCAGACATTGATGGCACCACCGAGTCTGACCTTGATCTCGGAGGGGGGCCTGGGGAATTCAGAAAAAATCAAAAAAAATGGAAAAACACTGCATGGAGTCATGGTGATTGATGCATCACCTAGGAAAAATACCAAACATGCCATCCCAAGGGTTCACATGTGGACTCTCTCACAGAGAGGTGCTTCCAGGCAGGAGTTCTCTTGGTCTTCCTTGGCAGATGACCATGGTTTGTGCAAGTTCCACAGCAAACTTTGGAACCATGGTCCCATTTTTGGTGGAGATGTGCATCTTTGCATTCCCAACCACTTTTGCAACTAGTATTTTTCCAGTTTCCACATAAAAAATGCATTTCCCATTTTCCGGGTGCCCGGAGGGGTCGAAACAGGTGCTTTTTTTGTGAAGGGGCCACCAAGGGCATTGTGCAGAACATCACCACTCTATTTTTCATGGGTGGGGGACCTGCCAGGGGTGCCACATCCAGGAGGCTAGGAATTATCTCGGCCTGCTGCCATATAATGAATTATTTTTGCCCTAAATCCTTTTTAATCCAATTTTGCACCGGGGCTACAAGAAATGCACACCAGAAAAATTAGAGAAAAATACAGGGAGGTCCCCTGGGGGTGTGGGACCCTAGAACCAAGACCAAACTATGGTTCCCACCCCACCTGGCATACATCGATGGCACCGCCGAGTCTGACCTAGATCTCGGAGGGGGGGCCTGGGAAATTCAGAAAAAATCAAAAAAAATGGAAAAATACTGCATGGAGTCATGGTGAGTGATGCATCACCTAGGAAAAATACCAAACATGCCATCCCAAGGGATCACATGTGGACTCTCTCACAGAGAGGTGCTTCCAGGCAGGAGTTCTCTTGGTCTTCCTTGGCAGATGACCATGGTTTGTGCAAGTTCCACATCAAACTTTGGAACCATGGTCCCATTTTTGGTGGAGATGTACATCTTTGCATTCCCAACCACTTTTGTAACTAGTGTTTTTCCAGTTTCCACATAAAAAATGCATTTCCCATTTTCCGGGTGCCCGGAGGGGTCGAAACAGGTGCTTTTTTGTGAAGGGGCCACCAAGGGCAGTGTGCAGAACATCACCACTCTATTTTTCATGGGTGGGGGACCTGATAGGGGTGCCACATCCAGGAGGCTAGGAATTATCTCGGCCTGCTGCCATATAATGAATTATTTTTACCCTAAATCCTTTTTAATCCAATTTTGCACTGGGGCTACAAGAAATGCACACCAGAAAAATTGGGGAAAAATACAGGGAGGTCCCCTGGGGGTGTGGGACCCTAGAACCAAGACCAAACCATGGTTCCCACCCCACCTGGCAGACATCGATGGCACCGCCGAGTCTGACCTAGATTTCGGAGGGGGGCCTGGGGAATTCAGAAAAAATCAAAAAAATGGAAAAACACTGCATGGAGTCATAGTGAGTGATGAGTCACCTAAGAAAAATACCAAACATTCCATCCCAAGGGTTCACATGTGGACTCTCTCACAGAGAGGTGCTTCCAGGTAGGAGTTCTCTTGGTCTTCCTTGGCAGATGACCATGGTTTGTGCAAGTTCCACAGCAAACTTTGGAACCATGGTCCCATTTTTGGTGGAGATGTGCATCTTTGCATTCCCAACCACTTTTGCAACTAGTGTTTTTCCAGTTTCCATATAAAAAATGCATTTCCCATTTTCCGGGTGCCCAGAGGGATCGAAACAGGTGCTTTTTTGTGAAGGGGCCACCAGGGCAGTGTGCAGAACATCACCACTCTATTTTTCATGGGTGGGGGACCTGCCAGGGGTGCCACATCCAGGAGGCTAGGAATTATCTCGGCCTGCTGCCATATAATGAATTATTTTTGCCCTAAATCCTTTTTAATCCAATTTTGCACTAGGGCTACAAGAAATGCACACCAGAAAAATTGGGGAAAAATACAGGGAGGTCCCATGGGGGTGTGGGACCCTAGAACCAAGACCAAACCATGGTTCCCACCCCACCTGGCAGACATCGATGGCACCGCCAAGTCTAACCTAGATCTCGGAGGGGGGGGGCCTCGGGAATTCAGAAAAAATCAAAAAAATGAAAAACACTGCATGGAGTCATGGTGAGTGATGCATCACCTAGGAAAAATACCAAACATGCCATCCCAAGGGTTCACATGTGGACTCTCTCACAGAGAGGTGCTTCTAGACATTGCATGACATGGTTTCATAACAGTTCATAACATAATAAACACAAAGTACTTCAATGTGTTCAGTTCATTACATAATTTTATTGCGAAAGCACGACACGTCAGGGTTCAAGATGGGCATGTAGCAGCTCGTTTTCCTTCTCAAGAGAGGCCACGAGTTGGCATCTTGCGAGGTATTTCATTTTGGAATCCACGAGCTCCCTAAGTGCTTTCTCGTTTTCAGCCAGCAGGTTCCTGCATGTGATCTCCAGGGTGACACTACTGTTTGTTAGCTTCAAATTTTCCTCCAATAGATATTTGATCCTGGCTGTATTCTTATGTGCCGAGGCTCTGGCTTCCTTGTGCAGTTCCGACCACTGTTGATTCTCCTTTACAAGCTGCTTGCGCTCACGCGCAAGGCACTTGGCAACTAAGAGGACTTTAGCCATATCCACTTCCTGGGTCAATTTTTTCTCCCTTTGTTTGGCTATCCGTTCATTAAGCCAGGACACCATATCTGGGTTCAGCCCCACCTTCATTTCCTGTATAAAATAAAAACAGGGTTATTTCTACCAACGACGCCAACTAAGTGGCAGTGGCGTTCTCCGAAAAACCCCATTACAGGTAAAGCACTCTACTCTCACCTAAGTCAGAATCGCAAGAATCCCAATGCATGTCAACACAATTAGAGAGTGCTTACCTCGCTGAGCCGGGGAAATGTGGGCATCGGGTTCTGGATCGCCGCCGCTATTTTTTGGGAGAGAGGCACACCCTACAAAACCATCATGGCTCCGCCGGCTCTGGAACAATTTATTCCACGGTAATGAGTTATAGAGGAGGAAGAAGAAGAAGAACAAAAAGATGATGATGAAGAAGGAGAATTCGTCCCAGTACCCGGATGAGCCCTCGCCTGATTCAAGTTTTCCCTTCTCCATCAGGGAGAGCAAAGATTGCGCCTCTATGTGAGGGCTTTCTCTAATGGATGGAGCAAGTTCCTTCCGGCGGCGAGCTCTCTCCATTCGCCCCGCTTCCTGAGTCATCAGGGGGCGGTTTCTCTTTGGAGGCATGGCTAGACAGAGCAGATGGGGGGCCGGGCAGGAGGAAGGAGAAGGAAGTAGGTGAATGAATAATATGGCAAGATAGTCAAACAACCCAGCCTGTGGTCCAACCACTGCTCTCTGTCTTCTAGCCTTCTCATGCAAGCTATATGCTCCATAATTGAAAAAATAGAGCCCCCGCCCAGCACGTGGGTGGATACGTGGCGCCGATTAACTGACGCTCACTGCCCCGTCCCATCGTGCCAGTGCCAAGGTCCTGGCTAGACACGAGAAGGCATGCCAGGACATGCCAGAAGATAAAATGCATTATATTTTATATATTAACTAAAAATGGAAGGGTCAAATATTACGCAAGATAAATTGCATTGAATAGAAAATGGTAGCTAATATGCATGGCTTTTGCATTTTCTTCATAGATTACTAACTTAACCACTAGCTAAACCCAGTACATGACGTCGTCGGAGTCGTCGGAGTCGACCTCCGTTGGGGCCTTGTCCTTGCCCTCTGCTTCATCCTCCATCGTGGCTGCCTTGCCCTTCCCCTTGCCCTGGGGTTCCAATGACCTGGTCATGGCCATCTTCATATCTCGCGCAAACTTTGCGGTGGCGGATCTTGGCTACTCAGTGTTGACGCCGCCGTCCTCATCGTCCGATTCAAGATTGATGAACGGTACGGGTTTGAGGGCGGTCTTGAACCGACCTACACTGCGAGGCCTGCTGGAGCCACTGCCAGACCTGCTTGATGTCGAAGAAGTAGGAGTTGGAGTAGATGCATTGCTGCTCGGTTCAAGCCACCATGGCCATCTGATGCGGCGGCGGCTTGACCTGCCGCGCTGTGCACGACCGGGCGTGGAGTTCCCGCTGTGGTAGTACGTACCACGCCGTGGCTGAGGCCTGGGGTGGCGTGGCTGAGGCCTGGGGTGGAGCTTCCGCATCTAGCGCGGGAGGTGTTGTAGCGGCCGGTGCGAGGCATCTGAACTACGGGGAGGGCTCGCTCGTGTGAAGAACAGGAGGCGGAGGCTAGTGTTCGTGGTGTCTGCCCAGAGGGAAACAGATCTTTTTGACAGGGTAGCTTTCCATGGAAGCACATGCCCCCAGCGACTGTGCATAGCTTCCACGCTTGTAAACAATACATTTTCTTAGTGTCCATGATGGCAATTTCATTGGTGACATAGTTGCGTTGCACGATCCCACCTGTCATACTCAAACGGTCATATTCTGGGGGCGCGCTTGTATAACTGCCGGATGCAAGAGCAGCGTCGTCACTCCGATTCTTCCTTCTTCCCATCTCCCCCTTGCACCTACGATTCTTTTCCGGGCTAGCTCACATCTGCTGTTCTAGTTCCCCACCTAGTCCCTCTGCTGTGCTCTCCCTTGGGGTGCAAGACAATGGTTCGCAGCTACTGCAGTTCTTCGCGGGCGGAATCAGGGACGGCTCGCCGACGCTCCCCTATCCCGTACCTGAGTAAGCCCTATGACTATTCGCCAGACAAAATCTGTGATTGTGGAGTAAAGATGCCGAGATGGATTGCGTGGATGGATGAAAACACTGGGAGAAGATGCTACAACTGCGGCATCCGCGCGGTATTATTGTAAACTAATCATGTTTGTATGCTAGTTTAGTTATTTTAATTCTCACATCTTTCCTCTTCCTTTACTATGTTTTTGGCAGGAAGGCAAGGGCCGAGGCTGTGAGAAGTATGAGTGGATGGATGACCCGCTGCCAGTTTTCCAAAGAGAGCTTGTTTGTGATCTTCGTGATGCTGTATGGGAGAAGATGGAGGAGAACCGTACGCTGCTTGATGAAAACAAGGAGCTTCTGGACCAACTTCGGAAGCTCGAGCAGAGTGGTGGTGTGCATGCTCAGTTGCAGAAGCAAGCAGCCAAAATAGAGCAGATCAAGATTAGGACAGATGGTGGAAACAATCTGCTTTTCACATGGATATGTTCCATGGCATTTGCAGTTTATGTTGGCATTATGATG
Organism: Dactylis glomerata; assembly: GCA_007115705.1. Taxonomy (NCBI): domain Eukaryota; kingdom Viridiplantae; phylum Streptophyta; class Magnoliopsida; order Poales; family Poaceae; genus Dactylis; species Dactylis glomerata. Next base: position 1,957,697 of record QXEO01000383.1, read on the forward strand.
TCTAGCACCTGAAAAGCAGAACTGTAAGGACCCAAATATTGTGTAATGTGAAATGTTATCCTGTGCCATTTATTCTGCCTTTTCTGACTGTCCCTCTGAACAAAAACTACAATATAAGAACATATGCATAATGTCAAATAAGGCTTATTAAAAATGAGTACATAGTTTACAAATTACAAATTCCATAACAAATACAGTTCGGACATAATTCCGGGCAGGTCCAGGGCCCCTGTTTTACAATGCACACACAAACACACATGTTCCGGAAAAATAGTTTTCAGAATTTTGCTGTATTACAGAGACGGAGCACTCAGAAAAAAGACTGAATTAGTCTTACTCCCACCTAGCTATCTTCTTCCTCTTTGGGGACAGTTTTCTCGCCTTCTTATATGTTGGATCAGAAGGTTCTGGAATGCCCGGCCAATCTGAATCAGATCCCGTGTCATCATCACTCCACTCAACTTCCTCGTGAAGCACATAGACAGCATCAGCAGTCTTGCACCTTGTCTTGCGCTTCCTGACAAATGTTAGAAAGCAGGTAAGCCCCAGCTAAGCATAGATATTACCTAATTATAAATAAAGATCATACACGCAAATACTTCATACCTAGACTTTGGTCCGTTCAAAGGACACCCAGCTGCTCTATGTCCAATATATTTGCATTGCTTACATCTATTTTTGCCTTTCTTGCTACCACTAAAAGGCATGCCCTGCTTCTCCATGAAATTCTTGAACCTACTCATCCTAGGCCTTCCTTTGCCTCTTTTAACATTTGGCTGGCACAACTTGAAAGGTAGTTAAACCACAGGCCACTGTGACTGGTCTGTGCAAGGAGGGACGACACCTGCGTAGGTAGCTCGAAATCTAGCCAAAGAGAAGTACTCACTCACATATTGATCAAGGTGTGGCAGAGTTCTTTTATGAACCAAGAAGATTAACGCGTGTGGGCATGGCTTCCCAGTATGCTGCCACTCTAAGCAGCTGCATTCTCTACTGTCAATCTTCACGACATGCCTCAGGGCATTCCGGCTCAAATCTCTCACCTCACAGCTGTGGTCGTTAGACTCTCCAACTCTAAGGTAACCAAGACCTCGACTTCTCTGGTTTATTTGCTGAATAACAGCGGGTAGAATGTGCCCTCTTAGTCTGTCCCCAATATCTCTTCTTACTTTTATCAGCCTCATCAACATACCTCGTATGGTGTCCATCAACATATGATCTGGAAGGTCTTTTGAGTCTTTGACCCAGTTATTTACGGTTTCAGCAAGGTTGTTGTTTATGTAATCACACTTTATTGCGGGATTAAAAGCACTCCTCATCCATAAAAGGCTGTGATTCCTTTCCAAGTATATGGCAAAATCAGAGTTCTCAGCATGTATCTTGTCCATAAAAAATTTGTAGCTCTCAGGTTTGTAGGCCCTAGCAGCAGTCCACATGTAGCGATATACAGTGCCTGAGTAGTGCCTGTACAGGTTCAGCATCAAATGAGTATGGCATTCTCTTTGTTCAGCATATGGAAATACTGTCCAAACTGCATTTGCCAATCCTTTGCATGCATCAGTGCTTATGGCCAGTGGTGAAACATCACCTATTGATCTATGCAGCTGCCTCATAAACCACTCCCAGTTCGCCTCTGATTCTGACTGAAACAGGCCGAATGCCATCGGGAACATCCAGTTGTGCCCATCCAGTGCTGTCACTGATGCTAGACAACCATTCCATCTGCCAGTGAGGACAGTGGAGTCTATACTCAAATATGGCCTACAACCCTCCTTGAACCCTTGAATACAGGGCTCAAGGGCCATAAAAAATAGTTAAAATATATGTTTCCCTCCTCCTCTTTCATGTCAATCTCGACAACACTACCTTGAGACCTAGATTGTATTTCAGCCTTGAAGCTGTACAACAGCCTGAAACTATTTTCCCAGTCCCCATATAGTGTTTGCAAAGCTCTCTCTTTACCTTTCCAAACTATGTGATACGGTAGCTTGACATTGTAATCAGTCATAAGCTTTACCTGAATCGCCTTGGTAGTCTCATTGGGCGTTTTCTTAAGAATGGCCAAAGCATGCTTCTCAACCCATTCTTGAGTTGCACAAGAGGATCTTAGTTTGCAGCCTGTTGGACACCTGTGTGCAGGTCCCATCTTGTTCACCTGCATCGGAACATTCATTTTATATATTAGTTGCTTCATAATAATTCCTAAACTTGCTTCACATATGAAAACCCAAACCCGTCAGTTAGAAATAGATATTTATGTGCGAGGAAAGCTTGTCAGTACCCTAACTGTTTCTCCACCAGGAAGTATCCTAACGGAGATCTTCCATGGGCATTGATCCTTCACCCTCTCCCCATTGTAGCAGTCTAATCTGCACCTCGCCTCGTACCGTTTCCTTGTGTTTCTAGTTCTGAAGACGTCAAACTCTCCGATGATACAATATTGCGCAAATGCTTTCCTGAATTCTACCATGTTGGCGAAGTATGTGCCCACCATAATTACAGGTACCACTGGATCATATGTTATCGCTAACTCGCTAGTGACCTCATCATCTACCGGTATGGCAGCTTCCTCCATTAGTGATTCATCGATCACATCATCACCTGTTTCTTGTTCCAGCACCTCTATTTCACTGTCCTCATCTTGCCCTATGTCTGAAATGGGAGGACCTTCATTGTCATCCTCTACATCATCATCACTAGGTTCATTAGCGATGCCAAGTACATCACACATTGTTTTCTCTGCCATGGGTTCGTCGACGCCATCACCTCCCATGGGTTTGACATTGACAGTCTGCCAATCTACTTGCTGTGCTAAGAAATTTTCTCCCACATCTGTCTCTACTAGTGATGGTGGTTCTGCCCTTTGTTCAAAAAAATCTTGCTCCAATTGGCATTCCCATTGACAAGTATCATCGTTATCTGAGTCTGCTAACGTCTAGTCCTTCTTGGGGGTGGACTCCTTGTTAGTGTTTCCGGTGGGGGTGGACTCCTTGTTGGTATACTTCTTGGGGGTGATCTTCTTTGTGGTTGACTTCTTGGGGGTGTTCTCCTCGGTGGTCTTCTTTGTGGTTGACTTCTTGGGGGTGTTCTCCTCGGTGGAATTCTTTGCGGTTGACTTCTTGGGGGTGTTCTCCTCGGTGGTCTTCTTTGTGGTTGACTTCTTGGGGGTCTTATCCTCAGTGGTCTTCTTTGTGGTTGACTTCTTGGGGGTGGTTTCCTCGGTGGTCTTCTCTGTGGTAGACTTCTTTGGGGTGTTCTCCTCGGTGGTATTCTTTGTGGTTAACATCTTGGGGGTCTTATCCTCGGTGGTCTTCTTTGTGGTTGACTTTTTGGGGGTGGTTTCCTCGGTGGTCTTCTTTGTGGTTGACTTTTTGGGGGTCGTTTCCTCGGTGGTCTTCTTTGTGGTTAAGGGGGTGTTCTCCTCGGTGGTCTTTTTTGTGGTTGACTGGGTGTTCTCCTCGGTGGTCTTCTTTCTGGTTGACTTGTTGCGGGTGTTCTCCCCCTCGGTGGTCATCAATCACTCTGCCATAGACTGCACGGAGGCGTTCTTTCTGGGACAGGTCCTCTTGCATAGGAGCTTGCGGTTCTGCCTCAGACTATCTGTTGGACTAACCTTTGCAGTATTCTTTGGACTAAAATTTCCAGTACCAACCTTACTAGGGCTGATCCAATCCTTCATGGAACTAGGAATGTTCCCGTTACCTTCAGTTAAACCATCCCCCTCTGGATCAGCACGGGTGCCTACACAACCGAGAAACAGTATATGGTTGCCCCCTCCATATTTCTCCAATGCCACATCTAAATTAGGTTGACTGTTAACGCCAATCTCAATGAAATCTTGGATTCTTCTATTCCACCACACATATTTTACTTTTTGGTGAGATCCCAGCAGTAAGTTCTTACTAAACATTCCAATCAGTTCAGCTACTTGTATCCCCTTCTGGCGATCGACGTAGACATCAACATCGTGTTTTGGAACGAGAACATCTGAGCCATCATCCAGTTCTGCAGTGTAGGGGTCGAATGTGGCCACCATTTTCAAAAGAGGAGGAGGTTCAACAGCAGCAGGTTTTTCAACACCAGCAGGAGGTTCATCACCTGGATGATGTTTACCAGGAGTAGGGTTACCAATAGCAGCAGATTTACTGCTAGGATGTGTAGCAGCTTGAGCACCAGCAGCAGATTTTCTTTGATTACCAGCAGGAAATTTCTTGGATGCCCGGGCAACAACACCATCTCGTGTTCCACCAATAATTTTAGCATGCAAAATGTGGCTAGGAGAGTCTGCAAACCTTTCCAATTGATCTTCAATCTTTTCCATGTCCACAGGTGTAACAACCCCCCGCAGTGATACCCATTCGAATTCTGCAGTTTGTGCGGAGCCCATTGGAACAATTCCACGAACAAGTTCAACCATCCCAGATATAGACTTGAAGCTTCTTTCTGCAACAAGCAAGGTTACCTTACAACCCTCCACAGCTACGGAGTTCCCATTGTCAAGCATACCAATGTACTCATGAATTTGTAGAGTGATGCTGTAATCTTTGCAAATCCTACTCGACACAAGGTTGGGGAAATAAGAAATGCTTGTTAGTGTTTGACTAACAAACATCCCTCAACGAAATATATCTTGATTTCCTACATCCAGCTAGCAGATACCGATGAAGAATGGTTAAATACATAAGAGAAGACAAGCTCACCTCCTCCGGCTGCTCAGGATGAGACATGATTCCTGAGTTATGGGCCCTTCCATCCTCTGTGCTGCTCAGCTCATCTCCCGGCGATGGCGATCTATCTCTGCGCAACGGCTCGCTCGACATTCGGCATCACCGCGGGCCGTCGGGCGCGGGCACGCGAGCTTTAAGCAGCGCTATCTGTCTGTGTCGCCGCCGCCTCCGCCGCCGTCCTAGGGTTCAGGCAAGGTTAAGGGCGGAGGAACGAACTAGATCTTGACCGTACACCACTGCGTACTGAACTCAGTTACATCGAATTGCCACGTTGGAACTAACATGAAACGGAGAAATACTGACATGCGGGACCGTAGTGGGCCCAAAACGGGAGAAGTCACGACAATATTTGGTTTACCCTCATTTTGTTCAGAATGGGCCCTCTGAGGAATTACCTACCCAACTTTTCAAATAGCGTCTATTACAAGCAACAAAGGCACCTGTCAGCCTGTGCCAAGGAACTCGGTGACCGCAAACAAAATCGCCCCGAGGCAGATGATGATTCGGGAATCCTTAGATGGGCTTCCCTGTCCTTTTTGGGGCTAGACTAGTTTGAGGACTTGTGGGTCGTATGAATGGGCAGTGAGGGTGGCTCGCCGGTGCCGCAAGCCGACGAGACCGCTGATACGTCTCCAACATATCTATAATTTTTGATGCTCTATGCTTGTTTTTACACCATTTGCCTATTGTTTCGTTACACTTAGTGGCACTTTTATGCATTTTCCGGAACTAACGTATTAACGAGTTGCCACAGTGCCAGTTCCCTGTTTTCTGCTGTTTTTGTGTTTCAGAAGTGATACACAGGAAATATTCTCGGAATTGGACGAAACAAGTTCCTGAAGTCTTATTTTACCCGGAAGCTTCCAGAGATCCGAAAGAGAGTAGGAGTGGGGCCACCAGGGCCCCACACACAGGGGTGGCGCGGCCAGGCCCCTGGCCGCGCGGGCCCTGCGTGAGGGCGCCTGGCTCCTCCTCTGACATCGCCCCTTCGCCAATAAAGACCCCCCGACGGAAAAAACCTAAGGACCCAATCAGATTTCCAGAACACATCGCGATCCACCGCCGCCGTCGACCCGAAGATCGGGAGGGTCCAGAAGCTCTTCCCGGCACCCTGCCGGAGAGGGGAATCGCCACCGGAGGTCTTGTTCATCACCATGCTTGCCTCCGGAGCGATGTGTGAGTAGTCTACCTTGGACTATGGGTCCATAACAGTAGCTAGATGGTTCTCTTCTCCACCATGTGCTTCATGTTTAGATCTCATGAGCTGCCCTACATGATTGAGATCACCGTTATGTAATTCTACATGTTTGGTTTGTTGGGATCCGATGAATATTGGTGTTTATGATTGAGTTGCTGTACTGAATATTATCTTTTGTTATCTCTATGTTGTTTATGATCTTGCATGCTCTCCGTTGTTAGTAGCTATCTTGGCCGAGTAGTTGCTAGTGACTCCAAGAGGAGGTATTTATGGTCGATAGTGGGTTCATGCCTCTATTTAATCTGGGGGAGTGACAAAAACCTCTAAGGTTGTAGATGTGCTGTTGCTACTAGGGAGAAAACAACATTCATATGCTGAAGGGCATATGCTTTGTTTACATTACACACTTTGCTAAATGCAATTATCTGTTGTTCACAACTTAATACTACTGGGGTGTTCGGATTGATATCCCCGGGAGTGGATTATTAGTCATAGATGCAGTTGGATGGCGGAATATGTATTTTGTTGTAATGCCCAGAGTAAATCTCATAGTGATCTTCTTGACATATCACGTTTATCTTTATTCTATCAATTGCCCAACTGTAATTTGTTTACCCAGCATGTGTTATTTTATCTATGGAGAGACACCACTAGTGAACTATGGACCCTGGTCCTATTTACATCATATTGCTATCACCTATTTACTTTACTCGCACTGTTTATTTTACTCGCATACTATACTGTTTTCCACTCGATACACTCATAATCTTTGTTTCAAGCAAACCGGTGAGATTGACAACCTCATCGCAAGTTGGGAACAAAGTACTTGGTTGTGTGTGTGCAGGTTCCGCATCACCTTCAGTCGTTTGTCTCTCCTCTCCAAGATCGACATACCTTGGTTTCTTACCTGAGAGAAAACTAGCTGCTATACTCATCATATCTTCCTCTTGGGGTTCCCAACGGGCTGGTTATCCACCACGTACAAGGACAGTCTGCTCCCGCGTCAACTTAGCGCCAGCAACCGCCGGCGCCGGCGGTGGTCTCGGTTAAATGTATGCTTTTATGCCAGCAAATTCTCTTTGTTGGAGACTTTTCTTTTTTTGTTTAAAAATGAATTGCATGCGGTCTCCTGCGACTGTTTATGCCTGGTCGTGAATAGCTCTGGACCTAGGATTTACTGCCACAAAATAACATTGGCACACAAAAGAGAGAATCATAGCTGAAGTGCTGAACTTGCAATATGTAGATATGAAGTGTCAAATTCTGAGTATGCATTTTGTTAAAAAAAGGGGTGAGGGGGGATCACCTCCAGTTCCATTTCAAGGAAACGAAGCTTACAACATACTACTAGCTTAAAGAACCAAAAGTTTTAGGAGTCCTTAAAACCCTCAGCAAGGCAGATAGTACTTGAGCTAAGACGAGTACAAGGGAAACTACAGAAGTGAATGCCCAGAATAAGGCACCCACGTTTTCTTACATGCATGCTAAAGGCTAAACACAAAACTAGAGCTACCAAAAAGGATGCCTACAATTCCTTCACCATTAGGGGTGGATCATCTGATCACCACACGGATCGCTTCAGAATCCTCCGGATGTGCCTCAAGGTATGATTTAGTCGCTCGGCCACCATGCTCGAAGCAGATGAATCTAACTTCTAGGATGTGATCAAGCCGAAAGCGGTGTATATCAATCCGGCAGGGGCATTAGCGGCTGCCGGACCTGACGAGGAGTGCCATGAACAGATCGACCAGCTCCAGGTCTGATCTTTGAATGGGAGTCTCCACATTCTTAGATAAGTCAGAGCCAGTTGCCAAACCTGTTTCATATTAACCCAAGTCCTTCGGTTAAACACAATGCTATCTCTTTTATTCAAAATGCTCCCCGTAAGAGTAGATAAAACTGCATTAAGCTGCAAGCATCTTTTATTGCAATGCCATTTAGGTGCCAAATACATGAAGTTATCATCACTATTTCTTGCTGACATGGTTGCGTCCATCCGCGCCTTTCGATAGACAACTAAACTCCTCAGACGGAGAATAGTCATTAGTGACACCATTCGATGATGCTACACCTTACCCTTCAATGATCCAACACTTTTACCCTTGGGTTTGTCCTACGCTCGTTACTTGACATGAAATCATAGTCGTCGTCCTCCCATCCACGACACGATGCGATTCCACCGTTCGATGAAGCAACACTCTGCACTGTTTTAGTGCTCTTCAAGCTCACTGCATGCTTCAGTTGTAGCACCCTGTGAGAACACATTATGGCAAAGTATCCAGGTCCGCCCAGACTTATGGATAATGGATCTCTCTGCAACTTTGTGTACTCAGGGTAGTTCTACACATTGTGAGGCAAAGTATTAGAAATATGACACCACCTTCTAACTGAATGGAACTTGAAATACCAATTACCTTAATGTGACGTGCATATGCTCCGGCAAGAAAAATATTGTAGTGTTGCTCTTGTTAACATGCAGCCAAAATGGGCATGCCTCAATATGTGTTTGAACAAACGCCCTGATCCACCATGAATGCAACTTAAGAATTTCTTATCGTATTTCCTCCGAGTTACTTTCCGGGAGTCCATCTCTAGCAAATTTCTTATCCAGCTCAATGAGGTGGCTATTACTACTAATTACTTTATCGAATGACACTGTTGGAAGCCCTCTTTGCCTACTTCTACTCTTCATTTGTGCGACGCAAGCAAATGGGACATCATACGGTAAACCACATTTAGAAGGATCAAACTGACATGTTTGTTAGAATAATAGAAAGAGAAGGAGGATAAATGGCGGTGAGGGGATCTAGCCAACTAACACACCAATGCATCACAACATATCGATGAGAGGTTTTATAGGATGAGAAGAGGAGAAATGGCGGAAAAAATAGGACGAGAGCAAATCGCAGGAAGCAGTTGATAGGAGCGAAGAAAGGTGGCCAAAATGTTTAAGCTTATAGCATCTGGGTTAACGCGATAGGAAAGTAAGTTCGAGCCATAGGTTCCTTTCTCTCGAGGCCCAATCAATAGGTCACATGCCCATGTTGGATCGGCCGTGTAGAAACCTATTGCTCTAGGCTAGAGCGTCGCCGCGTTATTTCTGAAATAGGGCGTATTTTTTTTATCGAATTCGACAAAAATATATTTTAAAATGGTCTTGGATGCACATACTAGCAGAAACTATACCCACACTTACACAAGAGTAAAGTCCAGACTAAACACAGGGCAAATAATACCCCATTTTCAAAATAATGAAGTCCGAGGTTTATTATAAGTCAAACTATTTTAGGTTTGACCAAATTTGATAGAAAAATATCTTAACATCTAGGACTTTGATTTAGTTTTATTAAACAGAATTGCTAGAAAACATGCGCCTGTTTTTTAGTTAGAGATCAGTCACGCATCTCGTTCGTCCATGTTTGTTGGAGATGCGTGCGGGACTTTTTGCTGTTAAGAATCTAGGCAATTTTTTGATTATATTAATCCAGGAATAAAACATGAGTATGATGTGGACATACTGATATTTGATCATGTAACTATGCAATACTAGGCAGATTGTAGAGACATCTACAGAAATCGCTAGTACTATGCACATGGAAATAAGCAGGAGAGGGATAAGCATATAGTACCCTCCAGTAGGCCAGTTGGCCGAAGCAGCAGCGGTGGCAGCCTCCGAAGCAGCAGCGGCGGCAGCCTCATCGGCCGCCCTCTTGTCGGCAGCTGCCTGATCGGCAGCGATCTTGGCGGCAGCGTCAGAAGACATGGTGATGACGAAGGCGACGCAGAAGAAGTGGAAGCAGACGGTCAAAGTTGAGCAGTCGCGTACAGGACGCTTCCCAAAAACCTAATCGCCCCTCTCCCATATAAGATCTCGAGAGGGTGGGGTTTCGGAGGCCTGCTCTCCCGCCAACCGTGTACGCAGTGGACGGGATGGGATCACTGGCGGCAGCGACAGTGGAGAGAACGACTGGGCAGAGGCGCAGAGGGTTGTGATCTGTTCCTCAGAGAGGGGCGATCCCTCCAATATATAGGCACATGCACAAGAGCGGATGCAAAAGAAACACACGCAATAAAGGCCAGAAACACCCGCAATGAAGGACTGGAAATGCCCGTACTTAAGAGCACTTAAGACAGACGTTTCAGCTCGTATTCATTCTCATTAGCGTTTCAGTTGCAACCGTTTGTATCCCGTTTCTGCGCGACAAAAATAAACTCAGCTCGGCGAGATTCCCGCAATCCGCAGCGCGCGTCGCGTCGTGACGGGCGTCGGAGGAGGAGCGCACGTGTGGAGCTCCTCTTCTTTCTCATTCTTCCACATACTATTGGTGGAAGAGCTGACCTTATAAGTTGGTGCTCATCTCTTCCAACTAGCAATGTGGGACTAAACTTCTACCACTTTCCTTACCAAGCATGAATGGACCCTTAGGGATTTTCCTGAAATTGTTAAATGGGCCTAAAGCCCACCCCATATTTCAACATTTGCTAGTTCTCATGCGCCTAAGATTTAACTAAATCTCAGTCACTTTGATTACCGTTGATTTAAGTGCTAAGATCCGTGCAGCTTGCATACGTTTTTACTCTGACCCTAGCGACGCGGACTTCCAGCAAGAGCCTGGGCTGGTCACTCTTGCTGTGTTGTCCTGGGCACGCACGATAAACTGTTATTTAGGCTTATGTTCTGTATACTCCTTGGAGGATAAGGCCCACGATGCATGGTTAATTAGATACACGCTATAAGTTAATTTTGCTAGTACTAGTATATGGTGCACAGTACTGCTCACTTGTACAATTGCTGTGGTGACCCAGTGACGTGGGAATACCCTTTGGGTACTCGCAGATTAGTATACCGGGTCCGGCCCATGATGGAGATGGATCAGAATAAGGACTCGAAGATGACTTGGAGTAGAAGAAAGAAGGCTCTAATCCGTATTCGACTAGAACTCTTGTAAAACCTTAGCTCGGTTGCATATATAAAGCCAGACAGGGGCGTCCCTAGAGGGACAAGTTACAACTTACAATATCATAGACACGCAATATTAGAGATACAAGATAGATTAGATATAGACTAGATACAAAATTTCGCCTACGGCAGCTCCATGTAAACACCATTGTGATCATATACTAGATTGCTAGCAGGATGTAGCGATCCTCCACCGCGGGGACGTGAACCTGGGTACATCGTGTGCCAATCTCGATCCCGGAATCTCTAGTCGTTGCTCTTCCCCCGATCCTAAGTCCTTCATCTAGGACATTTGTCAAGTTAACCCTCGTCAATTGGCGCCGACCGTGGGGATCGCGGCGACTGGATTTTGTTATCCGGGCGGGATCCTTCAAGCTTTCATCGACAAGATCAGCAAATTTTTCATCGACAAGATCAGGAAACTTTTTCATCGATAAGATCAGCAAATTTTGCGACTGCCGACAGCAGCAGCCAGATCGCATCAAGCCATCCACATCAATAATCGGCGGGTGCATCGCCATATTATTCGTCTTCCGTCGGAAACTCTGTTGTCTCTAGAGCGGCTCACGTCAAGCCGCCGAAATCAATAATGGATCTACCGCGTCGCGTGGGACGTTGCAGAAAATTCACCAAAACTGGTCCAAAGTTCCAAGTAGCAGAGCAGACCTACTACCAATCAAACCCGGTCAGCTTTTGGAATTAGACGAGGGAGATCAAGAGCTGGAACTGCTAAACATGAAGATACAACGATCCAGCGATTTTTCAGATCGTGACATCATGAGCACAAGGCGATCGTCGGAATAATCTGGTACCGAGACCAACTCGACCGTTCGAGTTATGCAGGAAATCAATCTGCATATGGATTAAAAGCAGCAGTCAAGGGAACAAGACCCAAGAAAATACTGGCATCGTTATACTCCAACGAAGGAAATCAATCTGCATGCGAGGAGCACTTGGCTGATCACACGTGAGTGACGTTGTCTCCAACGAAGCATTGGAATAATAAAAAAGTGAAATTTGGCAAAGCTTGACAGCTACACGTCAAAGAAAGCAAAATTCAGATCAAGCTCTTAGCTTGCAGTTCGGACAACCCAAAGATATTATTTTGACTACTTCATCTTCAACATCGTCGATTCGGCGTCAATTGCGGCTTGCCACGCTCGGGGGCTCGTCGTCGTCGCGCACTCGCGCAAACTATCGGCAACGCTCGGGGGCTCGACATCAACTCGCCCCTGAGTACGAAAACTCACACTCAAGACCTGCGATTTCGTCGACATCAGCAACGCGACGATCCCAACAGCGCTTGGGGGCTCGACAACAGCTTCGCCTCCGATCGTGATTGTGATTCTACGACAACAACTTGACTACGTCATCGTCGACAACAACTCGCTGACCTCAACTACCTCTACATCATCAACTACGGCCGCGCCGACCAGGGCGCACTCGATAAAAGCTAAGTTTTTCTCTTCCAAGAGTCGATTATTATTTACCTTTCGCCGCAACCGAGACTCGGGGGCTCTGCTATGAAAAATCATCTTGCATATCATTGACTTCGAAAAATTGTGAAAGCCCTAGTAGCTGGCGTGGCGTTCCTTGTCGAATACTTGTCAATTTAGTTTACAGTCGCATGAAGCTCGACTAACGGTTGGCAAGGCCAAAATCTTGGGCGTCAGGCTAACAAAAAGGCTTAGCAAGTATCTTGAAAATCAAATGCGGCAAACGCATCACATTACGTGTGACCTGAGTAGCTGATCGAGCCGTGAAGTGCATCAGACTAATGAAAGGGTCTTACGTACGAGTAACAAAATTGCACAAAAAACATCGAGTTTTTATTTTACATACCCCATCATCATTACAATATGTAAACGCAATATTTCTTCGAGAGACAAAGTATTTCATAATTATTCATATTTTCTGCAGAAGTCGACAAATTCATCAAAGTTATCAAAGAGACAAACTTCCTCGAGTAGTACAAATTGGAGCCTATGATCGACTACAAGTATCCGACCATAGCCTCGGGGTCTACTCCCATCGGGAGCGCTGGTCGCGCACCCGATGAAAAATTACTTCGAGAAGACAAGGAAGAAAATTGAGTTCATAAACTCGACATTTCACTCCCATCGGGAGCGTGGGTTCAAGAACCCGAAGATTTCAGGAAGTCAAAGAATTGAAGTAAAAAATTGGAGAAATCAAAGATTTCAGGAAGTCAAAGAATTGAAGTCAAAAATTCTAGAAGTCGAAGTTATATGAATTCGAAGATTGAAGCATTTGAAGATGGATAAAGATTTGAAGTTTGGAGACTCAACCCGAGTCTGCGACTCAAGTAGAGTCTCGGGGGCTACTGACGTGGGAATACCCTTCGGGTACTCGCAGATTAGTATACCGGGTCCGGCCCATGATGGAGATGGATCAGAACAAGGACTCGAAGATGACTTGGAGTAGAAGAAGGAAGGCTCTAATCCGTATTCGACTAGAACTCTTGTAAAACCTTAGCTCGGTTGCATATATAAAGCCAGGTAGGGGCGCCCCTAGAGGGACAAGTTACAACTTACAATATCATAGACACGCAATATTAGAGATACAAGATAGATTAGATACAAAATTCCGCCTACGGCGGCTCCATGTAAACACCATTGTGATCATATACTAGATTGCTAGCAGGATGTAGCGATCCTCCACCGCGGGGACGTGAAACTGGGTACATCGTGTGCCAATCTCGATCCCGGAATCTCTAGTCGTTGCTCTTCTCCCGATCCTAAGTCCTTCATCTAGGACATTTGTCGAGTTAACCCCTCGTCACCCAGCATACCACTGCATGTGTAGTATGCAAGTCATTGACATAACACTAATGAAACACCGTCTCACTAGTATTACATCCATTAGAGTGGTACAACAGAAACATCACAGGTCCACGGTATGTCTATAAGATTATAATTTTCAGCATACAGAAGATCTTCAGAACCTCCTCAACAGGTAGAGGTTTAGTCCTGGCGACTATAAACGAGAAAGAATCAAGGAAGACTAAACTAAACTTCAACTAATGCATTTGGCTTGCTACTCAAATATAGAGTTTCTCTAACTACTTAGATTCTAGGATTAGGAAACTGGTTCCTTTCTAACCATATTCTAGTTTTTCTCCAAGCTTCATACAATTGTAGGCTCCGCTGATAATCATGACGTTGGTAGAATGCTTCATCTTCATCTTCAATGTATTGAGGTTGTCTCCTTGGGTTGCCTTCAATCTAATTCTTCATAGTCTAGCAAGGGTTTAAGAGATTGGGGTGAGTAACGAGCGTTACCCAGCAAGTTTCTTTAGAAAGAAGTTGTGTGATATGTACTAACTAAAGACATGGACCCAAAAGAGTCGTAGGCCAATGCAAGGTTTTATCAAAGTTTCTTGAAAGATTGCTTTTACTTATGAAAACTATGCCCAATAGCCAACACAGGGTATTAGTGCCTTGAGAGCACCTTTCCTGCCGTGTTCGCAGCTCCTTCCCGGAACAAGGGGTAACATGTCACATCCTTTTACACTCTGAGAGGTGTGTCCTTCCAAAAGAGATCAAAGCCTTGTTGCACAACCGAGTTGCATGCTCGTCCATACTTCATTGGTGTGGGGCCCAGTCATTGATCCAAGCCATTCACTGCCTTCTCCGCACAACGCATGCCCACCCAATTCACGCAAGCAGGTTGTGCCCCTGATATTCACCCCCAACGATGAAGTACCTAGGCGTCCCTTGCGGACCATCATAGACACCAGTGGCCGTGGGCACTAAGGGGTCCCACCCATGTGCACGTATTCTCGCAAGACATACGGCGAACGGTAGCTGAGTGTCCGTTGACATGCGAACGAGAGAAGACACAGCTGACTATCCCGTCCCATTCCAAGTCTCTTGGACGACACGGTTTTTACGGCACAAGAATAACTGTGACATTGGTAGTTAATCCTAGGCTTACTTTCCCGTGCAAGTGGAACCTCCACCACAACAATCTTACCGTGGTTCCACCTGCCAGCCTTCCTAGGTTATCACCACTGGCCGATAACCACTAGTCATATTACTTATAAAAATAGGTTTCCATCCTTTTTGAAATGTTAGAGTTTGAAGTCAACATTTTGCAAGAAGTTTCAAAACCAGTGCAATCAAGAGATATGAGCAAGATAAACTTGCCTTTTTGACTGCAAGATTATGCAAGTCAAGGTCTTCGATATGTAGGAAATCCAAATATTGAAGTAGCACCATCATCTGGTAAAGATGATGTTAAAAGAACTACAGCATGATATGCAAATTCTATGCTATGCATTGCTCTAAGCGTATCCTAACCCCCAATGGTTTAGTATAAAAAGTTGTGATGACTTCTTTATACTGAGTTGCACTTTTAGAATCACTCCACAACAACGTTATTAAGGATTTTAGATTGACTGACAAACTTTTAAAGTAATAGAATAAAGCTTCATACAAGAGTTGTTGCAAAAGGTAGGTATAGCAATAGGTGAAGACTTGAAAGTAACACTTTTAAGTGGTATATTGTTATTAGCAATTAAGTAGTTGGTTATGGACAAGCAAAGCGGAAGTTATTCTTATTTGATAAGAATACCCAGTTAATCTTAGGGTTGACAACAATCTTAACACAAAATAGAGTTATTTATGTTCAAGCTTAATGGAATGATTTGTTACTTTAAATGTCTCTTGAAAGAATAACATTTGAAGAACATGTTTGTTATTGATTAGAAGCACTACACCTAAGGTTTAGTGTTCTAGTGTTTAGCATGATTCCATCATAACTAGAGAGTAGTTAATAGATGAGCATACCAAGGGAACAAGCTAGGTTTCATTCAATGTTAAAAGGGTTTTAGTAAAGCATGGACATTCAAGGTAGTTTAGACTGTTGTTACCAAAAATAGTTGTTTCTATAATTGATAACAATCTAAACTAGCATAGACACTCAAATAGTTAGTCATGAGCCAGTAGTGCTCAGGTAAATAGTTTATGGTTGGTTCTAGAGTTGTTAAAACTCTAAACATGCAAAGGTCAATACTTGTGTCTAGGAAAGAATGGGTGTGATGCTTATTTGGTATGTTCTTAAAAAGAATTACTTTTGAAGAACACAATCCTTAATAGACATATTTTTATTACTTAAAGGAATGGTAACTAGGTGATGTCAGAAAGTTAATAGTTTAGAAGTTGTATCAAAGGTGTTGCAAATAGTTAGTTGACTAAGGTATCCCATATTTAAATAGAATATCAAACTAACAACCCATGGTTTAATTAGGAGATATGTCTAGACTAACACACTAAGGTAGTTATTGGTTTTAATACTAAAAGAAATGGTAGGTGCTTAAGTTATAAATACTTCAAAAGAATAACTTTTGAAGAACATGTACCTTAATGAGTTTTAGTATTATAATTTTATTTTAAGTTTCAATTCTTATCTAGAAATAATTAGGAAAGCTTATCAGGGTAGTTATTTGTTTTAGTTCTAAAAAGTAGTGGTAGAGCTTAAGTTATATGTACTTCATAAGAATTACTTTTGAAGAACATATCACTTAAGGTGTTATTGAATTGGAAATTCATTGGAAGGTTCTATCAGTATCCAAAAATAATTTAGAAAGCCTAGGATTTCTGTTCCTAGATTTTCATGGTTGGAATCCAAATTTTTAAGTGATTAAAGATTTGTAACTTACCTCTTAATAAAACAATAGATGAAAATAACTTAGAATTAAGTAATAATTCTAATACACCAGTTTTTATATATTCAAGATTTTTCCTTAAAGTTTAGTATTTTAAAATTGTTTAGGAAAATAGATTTAAGTTTTTAAGTTGTTAATAGAATTTTTTTAAATCTATTCTTTGAATAATAGAATGTTGTTTCAGTAAATGAGTTTGAGTTTATAAACATTTATTTTTCATTTAGAAAAGTTATTTGATTCCTAAATTTGTTTCAAATTCATGTTCAATAATAGTACTTAAACATGTTTTAAAATTTTACTCAAAATTATTGTGCACAAGTATGAAATGTTATAATATAAATAGATAGATCTTCTTTTAAGGATCATTTTGATATATCATTCATATTTTTCTGAATTCAGATGAGTTAGATATGATTTTTCTAAGTTTCAGTTATTTTCTGGAATTTTGAAATAACTGGCAGAACATTTCGTACCTAGACTAAGTTTACCCACACAGACTGACTAGTGGGTCCTGTCCACGTCAGTTGCCACGATGGCGGTTGACCGGGTCAAAATGGTTGACCTGCCTAGAGCTCGTCGCCGGCGAGCCGGGGAACGACGGCGACGACGCTACAGGGCCTCCTCGGACCCATGACTGAAGTGATTCGATCCAGAGCAACAATATGAACCATTTAGAGGCGGCGCCCCCGCGAAATGGTCACCGGAGAGAGCTCCGACGACATGTGCTGCGACGGCAGACTCCGGCCAACAAGCAACTGCAAGCTACAGCTAACGAGATGATGCGATAAGGGTCTCAGGAGGTGGCTATGCTCACCAGGATGCTAACTGGATGCTCGGCGAGGACGATTATGACCGGAGAAGAACTCACCGTCGCCGATTCCGACGACCATCTGTAGAGAAGAACGGCCAAATTCACCCAGCTCCGAGCTCCTCTTCCCGATTCCCTGCACCATAAGGATCCTGAAGCTCCAGCGCTTCTCCCAATATACCCCACGGCCTCCGGCATGGCTTCAATCGACGACATGCGGTGGAACTCCGGCGAGATCTTCCGGTTGATTGCAGGGAGCGGAGTGGGTTAGAGAGAGATTAAAAGGTAGGAGGAGATCAAGCAGGTCACGGCGGAGCTCCCAGCAGTCTTATAGCGAGCGGAGGGGTCGTTCCCGTCTTTTCCCCTTTGCCGGCGACGTGGAGCTCGCGGTGGCAGACATGCCGAGGAAGAAGAAGCTTTTTGCTTCTCCTCGCGTGGGCCCCACCTGTCGGCGACCATACCGAAACGGTATGCTCACTGGGCTCCGGGTGAGCCGGTTGATGGGCTACGCTGGTGGGCTTCAGTCCGCTAGAGGTTTCCTTTTTTTTCTACTTCTATTCTTTTTCTATTTTCTGTTTCCAGAATTGGAATTTCTATCCAAATTCCAAGTAGTTTAGCAGGTTTCTGGCTTTAGGGATAGTTCTTAAAATATGAATATAACATTACTGGTCCAAACATGTGTTATTATATAAATCTTATATGTGCATATGTATGGAAACTATTTTAAAATCATTAGGACTTGATTAATAATTTGTATTAGGAATGATTTAAATACACCTCTATTTTGGTTTTCCATAAATTTCTAAGATTTTGAATATAAGAATTCTTCTAAATTTACAACTAACTTATTACTGATTCAATATGTGGTAATTAAAGAATTTATGTTGCATTTGCTCATATAAGAAATTATGTTATGTTAGGTTTGAGTAGGATTTTGAATAAAAGTAATTTTAAATGTCATGTTCTTTATTTTTGAAGTATTTACTAGGACTTGAATAACTTGCTAAGTGATTATATAGCAACTATAGTTTATACTTGGATGAAAATAGATTTACCAAAGATGGTTACTTCTACCATTGGATTTCCTTCCCTAATCATATGAACATGATTTCATGTTTCTCTAACTTTCTTTATAGCATGAAATTGCCCTATGGCCATGCCAAGGCTTTAATGGATTCTAAATAATTTTACCTCTATTATATGAAGATAGGTCATAAAGTCTCATAGGAAAGACTTTAATATCTTAAGACCATGATCAAAGCACCTTTGTATGGTTTTGATCCCTAGGTAAAAGACTTGGTTATTTATCTTATAGGAATTATGGTTGGAACATAATTCTTAAACTCAAGGCTAGGGCATGGGAATATATATATATCTTATGATCACTTAGTGATGCATAAATTGGAATGTTGCTTGAGTATGAATCCCCAAGTAAATGAATAAGAAGTTGTGGAATTGGATGGAATGTTATCACTCTCAACCAGGAAATAGTGTTCCCTCTGAAATGTGCTCAATGCAACCAAGGATCTATGGACTAACTAAGTTTCTAAGTCAAGGCTTGGGACCTGCTCAACCTATATCCAGATGCACTCAATGACAACTTGTACACAGATCTAAGTATCACTTATAACTTTAACAAGATGGTTATCTCCTAATTGAGATATGCTTAAGTTGGACTTCTACTCCACACTTGGTTTTAGGATAATATCTGCTTATCAGACTAGGTTTCATATCTAACCTAATTATCTTCATCAGCAAGCATAATCATGTACTTGGCATGATCATACTGTTTCCTTCATCAACTCCCATAATAAATCCATTTTATTTCCTTCATAAACTCCTTCTCAAAGTATTGAGATTAATACTAGTACCAATACTCCTCCTAGATATCTAGTGGGTCCAACCAATACATTATCCTAAGGTTAACTTCTAGGTTTAGGATACTTCACTACTCATAAACCACACTACTACTAGTTGTTCATCCTTGTCTTTAATCTACTCCTTTTATCTAAGAATTATCTTGGTTGTACCTACCTCCTGAGATTAAGGATACAATCTCCCCTTTGTGTGATTCATATAGGATACTTCACTTCATAACTTCATAAGTCTAAGTGTTGGTCACTTCCTAAGTATGGTCCTAGTAGAGACCAAATTAGGGTTTATGGTGTGATCTCCCCTATATCAAATGACTTGTCCTAATTAGAATTTGAATAATGTCTAAAGTCTCCTAGTTGGCCTTTATAAGAATGGCTCTAATGTTCTTCAGTTATCTCACCTAGAGTTAAGGTAAATCTTATAATCAAACTGGCATTGAGTTAACCTCTCCACTTCTCTTATTTGGACTCACTAGATTAGAACATGAGAATATAGATTATGATTTACGAATAAGACTTATGTTGACTTCTTTAGCAGAAAAGAAGTAGGGTTTAAAGAGTACCATGATAATCTTGGTGTGAGTAAATATTTGGTTCTAAAATGGTGTGTCAAGCATTTTAGTTTTACCTCACTTATCTCTTTTAGTTGGTGTGACTATCACTACCCAAAACAAAGATTTTAACAAAGGTCATATTGAAGTTTATCGCGCTCTAGTTGATGAGCTACTTCAATTCCATCAACTTAAGTGAAACTCCAATCACTTTAACATGTTTTATTTAAATGCGTGAAAATTACCCGGATTTTATATGCATGAAATGCAATGCACACATCTGTTGCCTCTATTTTATAACCTCTAATCCTGGGATATTACAATTGTGTTGTCTCTCTTTCAAATATTAACTGTTTTTTTGGTTGATTGTTCCATCACACTTAAAACTGATGGCATGATTAATTTTTTCGTCTCCATTTTTAGGTCCATTTCTTTGCGTTTTCCATTTTGTTTTCCTTTTATGTTTCTTTTTTTTATTTTTTTTCCATATTATTCAATGATTTATAATGGTTATAGTTGTAAGTAGGCCGCAACTGGCAAAAGAAATGTTCTAATCATTTGGCGGGTTGTGATTTGTGCTAACATGACACTTGCAATTGGGTTGCGGCTGAGATTTTTTTAGTTACAAGTGAGTCGTCATAAAGATTTTTTTCAGTTACAGGTGGGTTGCAACTGAGTATTTTTTTCTAATTACAAGTGGATTGCAACTGAGAATTTTAAGTTACAAGTGAGTTGTGAGTGAGTTTTTTTAATTGTAAGTGGGTCGTAACTAAGATTTTCTATTTGCAAGTGGCTTACAACTGTGTTTATTTAGTTGGCTTTGCCCTATTTTTCTACTATAATTTTGCTTATTCTCGGTTACTTGAGATTAAGCTAGAGCTCGTTTGACTCTAGAACGTTTGATTTGCGTCATGTTTCATGCTAACATGGGAGTTGCAACTAGCTACAGCTAAGATTTGTCAGTTACAAGCGGGTTGAAACTGATTTTTCCCAGTTGCAAGTAGGTTGTAACTGGGAAGAAAAATATTTCTTGTCGTTGGATTTGCATCGTGGTTCATGCTAGATGAAAGTTGTAAGTAGGTTGTAACTGAAATTATTTATTTTTAATTGCGTTTTCCAGTTGCAAGTGGGGTGCAACTGAGAAAAAAAATCACACAGTTAGATTTGTATCTTGATTCATGCTAATTTGGAGTTGCAAGTAGATTGCAACTGAGATTTTTTTCACTTACAACCGAACACTTTGAAGTTGCAAGTAGGTTGCACTTGAGTTTTTTTTTTCATTTGCAACCGGGTTGCAACTGAACTTTTTCCAGTTGCAAGTAGGTTGCAACTGAGTATTTTCACTTGCAAGTGCAACCAAACCTTTTCTAGTTGTAAGTAGGTTGCAACTGAATTTTTTCACTTCTAGATGGGCTGCAATCGAACTTTTTCCAGTTACAATTAGGTTGCAATTGAGAAAATTTATCTTTAACCATGGATCTGCCTCATAATTTGTGTTGGCTAGGAGTTACAACTGGTTGCAGTTGAGATGTGGTAACATTGGACAATTAAGTTGTAGTCGCACATGATTAGATTTTTCTTTTGAACATTTGTGTTTGTGCCACTAGGCTAAAGTTCGCGCAAGTTTTGTTTTCTTATTTTTATAGATATTTCAATCAATGTATGCATACACTCATTTGTGTAATATACAGTGCAATCACTTGCTCCATCTTTATTTATTTTCTTTCTTTATTAGCTCTAGAGCGTACAAAGTGTATTATTTTGATCTAATTGAACTATTATAATCTATGAAGTTTTGTTCTTTTTATTAGCTGAGATTCGTTCATGCCTTAATAACAAAGTGAAAAATATTGTGAAAAGAATAACAAAGAGAAAATGCTACTCCATAGCTATTGGTAGCCATCGTTAGTTCACGATGATGAATATAAAAAAATGGTGAACGGGCCAAGTACAATCCAGTTAGGCCCAGCAGAAAGGCTATACACATACACTAGCAAGAACATAGGCCAAATGAAAAAGAAAACACACGCAACACACGGGCCTTGAAGAAACGAGTTACGTGAGTTCCGCGCGAGTCAGTTCCTAAGCTAATCGATGAAAATGAATGCTGTTCACATCACATCAGGTGACTGAGATTTAACTCGCATGATCTCCAGACGTGCCCTATTTTTTAAGGAAAATGCTAGGAAACACCCGGAGGATCGGGCGACTCGATCCTCCGGTTCCATACTTCCATCGTGTCGGACGTGGGTTGGCCCCACCTTCTCTCTTATCCTTTCCTTCTCCATCACTCATTCCCCTCCGAAGCAAATCACTGGCCATGCCTTCACTCCATGCGCTGCCGTCGCCGCGTCCCGGCCACGCGCCACCTCCGCGCGCGCCCCGACCACGCGTCGCCGCCGCTACACCCCGGCCACACGCCGCCACCGCCGTGCCCCGGCCACGTGCCGCCACCGCCGTGCCCCGGCCACGCGTCGCCACCGCCGTGCCCCGGCCACGCGCTGCCCCCGCGCCTTGGCCTCGCGCCGCCTCCGTCGCGCCCAGCCCAATCCCACAAGCTGCTACAGGGGGACGTCTCTGGTGCTGCGGGGCCGGCGGGAATGGTGCTTGGATTGCGGAGGCCCTGTGCTACCGGCCAGCGATGCAATTCGGCATCCCGCGATGCCAGTGCCACGCGCATCGACCAGTGATGCTGCAAAGCAGGCCGCGGGACGCTGCCAGCGGAGGGGCGGTGGATTTAGGTGCTACCGGCGGTGGACTAGCATGATAGGATTTTTTTTTCTTTTGCTATGAGTTCTCCGACGAGGTCTCCGGTGAGGTCTCCGATGAGGTCTATATCGATGGCTCCGGCTATGTTTGATTTTGCTACGATAGCTCCGGTGAGGTCACCGGCAAGAATTTTTGTTGCTACTTTTACTCTATGTTTTTGCATCATTAGAATAATTTTTTTTGCTACATTTACTCTGTAGATTTGCATCATAATAGTCACCGGAGGACTTCGTCGGATTTTTTTTGCTCTGATGCTACATTAGTACAAAAAATTTGCTCCGACGTCTTCGGCGAGGTCACCGGCAAAATCACTTCGCCGGAAAAAATTGCTACGACGTCTCTGACGAGGTCTCTGGTGAGATCCGCTCTGTTTTGCTTCGAACCTTTTTTACTACAATGAAGCAAAAGCAGGGATTTTTTTTTGCTTCACGGAAGCAATTTCGAGATTTTAGTGCGAAACGTTTTTGCTTCATTCATATAATTTTTTTTGCTACAATAAACTGTTTTTTACCTCTATGAAGCAAATGCGGAATTTTGAGAGGGATAGAAGGACACGTGTCGCAAGGAGGAGTCGGAGGATCGCTGGGCTGGTTCCCTCTGATGACGCTCAGTCTCATCCATATTTTAATCTCTTTGGCCCGGATCAGAAAAGAATCGCAACCTGTTTCACAGCTTACATGGAAGTCCCACCGTATGGCGGTCATCACACGATGAACGAGATTACGAGACGAAGCACATTAGCGCTGGCAGAGGACACCCACGGGCCCAACGTGACATGCCTCGAACCCATAGCATAACTCCAAGCAGAAAAAGCCCCTGTCCGTCCCACAATACATTGCATGGACCCAAAGACCACCATCCATATGGCTAGGCAAGCCTCACCGATGCTCATGCTAGACAAGGCAATCAGGGGCGGAGGCAGGGGGGGGGGGGCGAGCAGGGGCTAGACCCCCCCCCCAATGGTCAGCCCCCCCTAACTATTTTCAGTACGCAGTACTACTAATAAACTATTGTATCTATGTGCTAATGGCCTTGATTAGCCCATTTTTTATTAACTAGTCCATGGCTCACCGAAGCAGGCAGCCCAAATACCCATCAGCACATGTACACGCACAGGTTTAGGTCATTGTGGCAGTCCTGATTGATCATAGATGCAGTTGCGTGCGTGCCTGCCGCCTCTTTCTGTTCGTCTCGCTGCTGGGGTCGTACGGCACTTGCCGCTGCCGCTGCCCGCTGCTCGCCGTGCAATCCCGCCGCTACCGCTCCTCGATGTGCAATTCCACTACTCGCTGACTTCGCCGGTGCCGCGGTATACTGACTACCCTTCCATTTCCAATCAAATTGACTACTGATCTAGGGCACAAACAGGGCACGGACTCTCCAATGATTCGCCATACATGTTCTAGGTATGTACTCCTTTTTTTTGATAAAGAGAATATATTAAGGTATGTACTCCGTACATAATACTAAGTAATTAATCCCATTGGATTGTATATGTGCACGAATTTGTAGCTTTCAAGCCTGATCTGAGTGCTGATCCTCTAATCAATGATGATTTCACAAGCAAACTGTATAAATACTATAGCTAAATCCAAGTATTTAGTTAACAACATTGTTGTCCTTACTATATCTCAAATTTTGATAGGATATATGTTTTACCAAGGTATTTGATGCAATATATGGGAGTAGTATATGATTGTTTTCACCATTGTCAGCTATGCCATACACTGTCACAGTCGTTTTGGGAAAAATAAAACGCCAATGGTACCTCAATACAAAACTTCTTACGTAGTTTGCGAATTTTTTTGGCTCCATTATTTCCTCGCCCCCCCTATATCTAAATCCTGGCTCCGCCCCTGAAGGCAATAACTCATGCCGTGGCAGCAGTACGGGCAGTACGACACTGCTGGTTTGACACGGCGTAGACAGACCAAAGGGTTGAATCTGATGCTTTGGTGTGGGCGTATCCGCTGCTCTCGTGGACATCATCTTCCTCCCAGTTCTACATCCCTCTCACCTGCCGAGCGATGTCAAGGGAGATAGAGCCGAGCGCGACTCTTGCGAGATCGCGAGCGAGTGGCTCAAAGGTGGGGGCTCCCGTGCCGGTGCCTAGTGGCCTCCCTCACGGGCGATGAGGACCCGCCGTGTATCAATGCCCATGTGAATGTGCGATATGATCTGTACCGTGGATTTGTCGCAGAGATGAGCATAGGACCGGGCTCGGCGGCTTGCCACGGTTAGGGCAACTCCAAGGGTTTCCCGCTAACATACGGAGGCCGTCTGAAACTGTCTAAGCCAACGGGAGGGCAAGGCCTAAGGATCTCCAATGGCTGACACAAACTGATCGTGGCCGTCCGATTCGGTTCGATTTTGACCGGGTCGAGAAAAACCCAGCCCAGCGGATTGACGCATTTTGGCCGCAGTGTTCGTGGCGGCATAAACGCGGTCTAAATTTGGGCGCAGTTTATATCGCCGCGGACTGACCGACGTTTGCGCGCATCCTCCTACTTCCCACCTGGGCCCGCCCACCAGTGGCATCTATGCCAAATGCCCCCAAATCGTTTCTCCCTCCCGACCGCAGCCTTGCTGCCACACTGCCGCTACCCCCGGCCGCCGCCACTTCCACTGCTCGCTCCTGTCCCCCGACTCGCCGACTATTGTGGCCTGCTGCTGGCGTCCTGTGCTCGCACTTCCCTGCAGCATCTCACCAGCGGAGTCCTCGTTCTAGGCTACCTGCTTCCGCGCCCACGAGGTGTTTGACCATTTGTACGACCAGTTTTCAGGTGAGACCCTGGCCACCTGAGCCATTGTACGTAGGAGGTAGGCTACAATGTTTCATTCTATGGCTACTTTTTTCGCAGATGGAGCTCAACAAGTCGATTCGAACGTTCTACAAGACCGTCATTGTGTTATCGTCAGACGAGGAGTCCGACGATGATACTGAGCCGATGACGGCCGCGGCAATACTCCTCCATGAGCACACTTTGAGGCCAGTGTACAGGGGCCCAGTCAAGGGATGCAAGCCAAATGTCAAGCGCAACCGAGAGAGGGGCCACTACCAACTATACCGCGACTACTTCCATCCTACGAGCCCACTCTTTGATGCACAAAGATTCTGGTGCCGCTACCGGATGTCAAGGAAGTTGTTCTTGACGATTTTGAATGGAGTGAGGGCGCATGACAATTACTTCACCGCCAGGCCCGATGCCACTGGTAAGCTTGGCTTTACTTCCTATCAGAAATGTTCTGCAGCTATTCGCATGCTTGCATATGGGGTGGCCGATGATCTTATATATGAGTACTTGCGAATGAGGGAGTCCACCTGCCTTGAGTCAATGTACAAATTATGCAGAGCAGTCATAGCGGTTTTTGGCACTGTCTATCTTAGAGAGCCCACTGTTGAGGATACTGCTAGGCTGTTGTCGATCAACAAGAAAGAGGGTTTCTAGGGATGATAGGAAGTATTGAGTGCATGCATTGGGAGTAGAAGAACTGCCAGTTTGCATGGCAAAGCCAGTATAGTGGCCATGCCGAGGGTTGCACGGTCATTCTTGAGGCCGTGGCATCGCAAGATCTATGGATCTGGCACTCTCTTTTTGGCATGGCCGGCTCCCACAATGACATCAACATGCTCCAGCGTTCTCCGGTCTTTGCTAGGCTAGTGGAGGGCAATGCTCCGGTGTTTAACTATGAGATCAATGGCCATCCATACAACAAGTGCTATTACCTCGCCGATGGCATCTATCCCGACTGATCTACTTTTGTGAAGACAATTTGTGAACCAACGGAGGATAAAAATAGAAGGTTTGCTAAGCGACAGGAAGCATGTAGGAAGAATGTGGAGCGTGCATTTGGTGTGCTCCAATCTAGGTGGGCTATTGTTCGCCACCCTGTGAGGACATGGAGCACAGAGGTGATGTGGAAGGTCATGACTGCTTGCGTGATCATGCATAACATGATCGACGAGGATGAACGCGATGAAGGAAGCCATGACCAAGCGTGGGAGTTTCAGGGTGAGTTTGTTGCCCCACATCCAGGTGCAGCTACATTTGAGGGGTTCCTCCATGTGCACGAGGAGATTCGTGATCTCGGTACTCACGATCAACTACAGAAGGATTTGATTGAACATCAGTGGGCATTGGCAGGAATCATTCCAAGAGACAATTAGTTTTATCTTGTCTTGCTTTCATTTGAACTATGTTTATTTGAACTATGTTGTCAATTCAAACTACGTTTATTTGAACTATGTTGTCCCATTATTGTAATAATACTCATATTTATTTAATATGGTGTGTTCAATTTATTGTGTATCATTTTGCAAAAAGAGTCTGAATTGGTGAGGCGACGCGGCCAACTCTCCAAATGAGTTGGGCCACTGGGCGCAGTGCCAACGCAAACGGGCAAGGGAAGAGGACAACGGTCTGTTCGTGTCCTCGGCCCGACGCAAACAGACCAAATCGGCCACGATTTGGGGCCAAAATGCATCGGGTCGTTGGAGATGCCCTAACGGTGTCTCACAAAAGGATCGAGCCTGTGGATCGGTTTGCTTTGCTGCATTTTCAGCCTAAATTTAGGCTGGCTTGGTGTCTGACAGATAACCCACGCGTTTGCCCAAAAAAGGACAAACTGTCCTCCAGCAAGCACATTCTCTCCACTCTCACCCGACCGCCACCCCCACAGCCGGGAAGCCCTATCCATTGAGGCCACGGCTCCTCCCCCATCTTGCCTGCCCCATGCCAGCGGCCTCTGCCACTACCAAGGCGGTTGCCACCCGCGGCCTGCCATAAAAGGCCATCATGCGGTCATGCCCAGTGTGGTCAATCCGAAGAAGAAGAACATGCCGGATCAGAGAGCGGTGGAGTTGAAGAAG
This sequence comes from Dactylis glomerata, assembly GCA_007115705.1. Classification (NCBI taxonomy): domain Eukaryota; kingdom Viridiplantae; phylum Streptophyta; class Magnoliopsida; order Poales; family Poaceae; genus Dactylis; species Dactylis glomerata. Next base: position 1,985,140 of record QXEO01000383.1, read on the forward strand.
GAAGCCGGCCATCAAGACAACATCAAGAACCGGCGGCTGCTGCCACTCTGGCCCAAGAAAGGGCGAATGCGTTGGAACATGCCGCCGCTGTTCAGGCCCATGCTAACGTCGAGACCATGGACTCCCAAGTCAGGCTCATGCTCAATAAGCAGGCACTGACCAATGCCTTGGTAGGTATGACGAGCTCTCGCTCGTCCGTGGACAAGCCCCCACGCTCTACTCATGTTCAAGGGCACGCAATGATGCCATCCTGGTTCTCCGGTTCGAGGGACACTTCATTGGAGGTTGGCAAGTCTTTCCCGGCTATGCCGACAGGTCGACCCGACTACTACTCCGGTGACCGTCTTGTTAGGGACCGTGCAAAGGAAGACCCCAAAGCGTATGTCGCCCTACACTGTCCCTGTTCCCCACGACTTGTTCGATGAAATGCTTGTGCCACCCGGTTCACCCTCCAACCAGGTATGTGTCCTTTTGATTCGCCGTGTGTTCATATATTTACCATGAATGCATCTCCGACCTAGTGGCATATGTAGCACGCGTTCTTTGAGGATGGAGACACAACAATGGTGTCCATGGTCATCACTGATGGGCCCGGCTTTGAGACCCAACGTGTCACCTAATGTGGCACCCAATATGATACCCAATAGGGCACCCAAGGAGTCCCGATTTCCATTGCTGAGGAGCCATTGTTCGGGGACGAGCTTGCTTGCCAAGTGGTAATAAAGGGTCAATCCAAAAGAACTAGAACATACAAGGAACTTGAGGACGTGGTGTTATGCGAGGCTTGGATGGAAATTGGACAATATCCCAATTTGTGGTGCCGAGCAAAAGGGAGACACATTTTCTAGGAAGATTTTCAACTACTTCCATGAGCACAAGCACTTGCGTGAGCACTCGTTTGAGAGTGACCACAATTAAAACTCTCTCACAAAAGGTGGTCATTTATCCAAGAGCAATGCACCAAGTTCAACACTACATATGACATGATGAAGAAGGAAATAATAGTGGCATTGACATCAGAGACTTGGTATATTCCTCTGTACTCAAAATATGTGTATATATCATTCCTTCTTGCTACTTACAATATCTTGCTATGTGTAGGTGTTTCAAGGTTTGGGTCACTTCAAATTTGCCAACCAAGGTAAATCATTCAACATGGTCCATTGTTGGAAGGCAACCAAAGATTGCCCCAAGTGGCAAGAACAAAGATCATCTGGTCAGTCAAAGTGGTCGAAGAGAAGTACCAACTCCAAGGTGGATGCAAAGCGCGAGGCATCCTCGATTGTATTGCAAGAGACGATCGAAAACAATGTTTGCCGAGAAGAAGGTGTCAAGTGATTATAGGTAAGAGAGGAAGCACTGTGACAAAGAGGAGGTCGTGAAGAGATTTTATGACATTGAAAACAGTAAGATCGGAATTGAATAGATCATTGCCCGAACAAGAGCCAAGGAAGTAGATAACAAGCAAAAGGAATTGGAGCTCACGCTACTCACCGAGGAGGCCAAGATCATGACGACCCCCATGACTGACGATATGGATCCAGTTCAACGAACATGGTTGGAGAAAGAATAAGATGATGACAACCTATGACCGAGATGTGTGATCACTCGACCACTTCCATTTTGTGTGTTTCATGAACAATGTGCCTCATTCTTTTGGAACTTTGGAGTATTGCAGTAAAGGACTGATTGAACTATCTTATAGTGTTACTTAATTTAGTACAACTTTTATTAAATTAGGACTACATATCATGTGTGGAATGTGCAAATGAAACTTGGGAAAAAAAACTCAGTCGTAGACAAATGGCAGAAGGCATTGGGTGCAATGGTCTATCTTAACATCTAACCTATCCATGGGCCATCCTAAACGGACTAGATCGAACAATTTTGGTGTTCAAACTGGGAACGCCGTTGAAGTTTCTTAGGGCATCTCCAGTGGGCCGACGCAAACCGGTGACCCAAACCGTCCGTCCTGGTCTGTTTGCGTCGGGACCTAGACAAAAAATGGGTCGCGGTCCGGCCCACCTGGTCGGCGTGCGCAGCGGCACGACGCATCCCGTCCGCGCTGGCTATTTTGGTCAGTTTCAGCAAACTGGCCAGTTTGAACAGATTGGCACAGCCAAAAACTCGAAAATACAAATAATTTGCAAGCAAATAAGTGGCAAACATATGCCATTCCCATCCTGGCAACACCAACCAGTGGCCAGCTCATTTGAAATGTACAAAATGAGGCAATGTCTACAACATCTCTAAGAAATGGCAAGTTCACGAATGATGCACTCTTGTCTGCCCTTGCCTTCACCATCGCCATCGGCGTCGCCATTGCCGGGCACTCAAGCCTGGCGCGCCTTCTGCCTGTTCTCCAACCAATCCTGTCGGGCGGGGTCAGAGATGGTCTCCAAGTCAATGAGCATGATCTTGGTCTCCTCGGCCATGAGCATGGCTTGGGCCTCGAGGAGCTTGGTCTTGGCCTCGGTCTCCAAGAGCTTGGTCCTTGCCTCGGCCTCCAAGAGCCTTGCCTTGGCCTCGGCTTCCAGTGCCTTTGTCTTGGCCTTGGCTTCCAACAACCTAGCCTTGGCAATGGCTTCATCGGCGGCAACAGACCGCTCTTGGAGATCAACGAAGCTCTTGGTGGTGACCTTGATACGTCTCGAACGTATCTATAATTTTTGATTCTCCATGCTTATTCTTACACCATTTGCTTAGTGTTTTGTTACACTTCGTGGCATTTTTATGCATTTTCCGGAACTAACCTATTAACAAGATGCCACAGTGCTAGTTCCCTGTTTTCTGCTATTTTTTGTTTCAGAAAAGTTACACAGGAAATATTCTCGAAATTGGACGAAACAAAAGCCAAACCTCCTAATATTTACCGAAGCTTCCAGAAGTCCGAAGAGGAGATGGAGGGGGGGCCACGGGCTGGCCACACCATAGGGTGGCGCGACCAGCCCCTGGCCCGCGCCCCCTATGGGTGAGGCCACCCTGGCCCACCTCTGACATCGCCCCTTTGCCTATAAAGACCCCCCGACGGGAAAAACCTAAACACCCGATCAATTTTCCAGAAACACATCACGATCCGCCGCCGTCGTTGACCCGAGATCGGGAGGGTCCAGAAGCTCTTCCCGGCACCCTGCCGGAGAGGGGAATCGCCACCGGAGGTCTTCTTCCTCGCCATGCTTGCCTCCGGCGCGATGAGTGAGTAGTCTACCTTGGACTATGGGTCCATAGCAGTAGCTAGATGGTTGTCTTCTCCACCATGTGCTTCATGTTTAGATCTCGTGAGCTGCCTTACATGATCGAGATCATCTTTATGTAATTCTACATGTTGTGTTTGTTGGGATCTGATGAATATTTGTGCTATGTTAAGTTGATGTGCTGAATATTATCTTATGGTATCTCTATGTTGTTTATGATCTTGCATGCTCTCCATTGTTAGTAGCTATCTTGGCCAAGTAGATACTAGTGACTCCAAGAGGGGGTATTTATGCTCGATAGTTGGGTTCATGCCTCTATTTAATCTGGGGGTGACAAGGGTATAGTTAATAGAGCCCGCTAGTTGAGTACCCCTGAGGCCCGTTAAGCTAGGCCCAATTGTAATAATAGTCGAGATACGAGTTCTTACCGTATGTCGATATTGTAATCTGTATCGGACCCTACCCGATCCTCGAGACCTGGCCACCTATATATAGGGGCCAGGAGGGGACGGTGTAGGCCAGATTGAAAGCAAGCACGGTTGAACGCCCAAGTTTACTTTTGATATACACATGTTTCGACTAACCTCACCTTCGAGTTCATTCGATGCCCTGTCTTCCCGATCCTAAGTCCTTCATTTAGGACATTTGTCGAGTTAACCCCTCGTCAATTGGCGCTGACCGTGGAGACTCTGGGCGTTGGAATCATGAATTTGACGGCTTTTTCGCTTTTAGCCAACAGCAGTGCAGGAATCGACAAAAGTCAAGAGATGGAGTTGACGAAGTCTAAGCATCTTAATCGGACCCTCGGGTTCGACCCGCCTCTCGGATCCGACGAAGCCAGATTCGTCGACGGGTGAGCCCAAGACAGTAGCAATGATGGGATCATCTGAAGGCTCTTCCAGCGAGGTAAACTCGCCGGTCAGCTTAGGAGAAGCGCAAATCGCAGAAGGCGACGAAATTCGGGAAAAACTCAACACGGAAGTAAAAGCGTTTAAAATGCACAATAGTGCAAGGGACTTCACCGCTGGAAGTAGTGGCGTCTCCAAAAGAGTACACCAGTTATGCGTCATTATCAATGAAGCAGAAGAAGAAAACAATAACGAGGGAAACGTAGGGGTCGACAGGCAAGTCGACAAGATAAGGGAGCACAACAAAAAGGAGAAGGAGAAAATTCACGTCTCAGCCGGAGAGTGGAGGATCATCATGTCAGCTATCAATCATGGCACAGAAGTACCCGAAGGCTCAAGAAGAGAAGTTCTAATGGGATATCAGTACGCATTACACCAGCACAAGAAGAAACTGAGAGAGGAAAGAGACATGTTTGTGAGAAGTCAAGATAATAACAGTATGTCAAGGGAAGAATATTGGGATGATTATAGTGATGATTCAGAGTACAGCAGGGAAAAGCGCAGAGACCCAAAACACAACAGAGGGACAACGACGCAGAGTAGAGAGGAAAGGTACTCAAGAAGTATGACTCCACAGCTAGAGGAGGAGGAAGAAGACTTTGTACAAGAAACACCGGAAGCAGCGCTGATAGCAGCACAGGCATATCTACTAACCACGCGGCCAGAACCCGGAGATCCATGGGAAGACACGCACCAGGCTGCAATACGAAGCCTCGGGATAGTCGAAGATAAAATCATAGGAAAAGGTCCAGAGGCAAAGTGGACAAGCTACAAGGAAAGGCGAAAGGAGGAGTTCAAGCACAAAATCACACGAAACGAGTCTAGCGAATCATCAGAAGAAGAGAGGCGACAAAAGAGGAAGGAGGACGCAAGAAATATAATAGCGCAGGCTCGAGTAAATAAATCGCGCCATGCCTGGAGGGAAGAAAATTATGAGGACGGCAAAAAAGAGATGGGCACGTTGTGCTTTACCCGCAGGGTTCGCAAAACACGGGTGCCCAAAGGATTCAAGTTACCGCACGACCAGCAAAAATATGATGGGTCGCAAGAACCTATCCTATGGTTATCGGATTACCTGCAGGCAGTACAGATATTAGGGGGAACAAAAGTGATAGCAATGCAAAGTTTGCAATTACATCTCACCGGCGCAGCGCGGTCCTGGTTGAATACCCTACCCAATGAATCCATCGGAAGCTGGGGAGAACTCGAAAGCCAACTCGTAAGAGATTTCCGCTCGACATATAAGTGCCCAGCGTCACTGGAGGAAGTCAAAGAGTGCGTGCAAAGGAAAGGCGAAACTCTATGTTCTTATATACAACGATGGAGTGTAATCAAAAACTCAGCAGAGGACGTCTCCGATGAAAGAGCAATAGCCGCTTTTTCGGCTGGCCTTCATCGCTCAGACCTCGTGAAAGAGATAGGAAGAACAAGGCCAACAACAGTAGCCGAGTTAATGGAAGAAGCCAACAGATTTGCTGACGGAGAGGATGCATATAACAACAAAAGAGGACGTTCACCAGAAGTCCACAGAACAAGTAGACAGAGGAGAAGACACCGCAGCAGGGATAACCAAGGAAGGCGAAATCAGGTAGCCGTGGGGTACGAAGCAAATGAAGAGGAAGGTTATGAAAATAGAAAGTTTCAAGCAAAAGGAGTAGAAAAACCAAGATACTCCGGCCCTTCGGCCGAAGACATGCTATATGGACCTTGTCGAATCCACTATGCGTATCTTGATGGAAAGAGAGTCTCAAACCACCAGATGAAGGATTGTAGAACTTTCCTGAGGTTACAAAGCGCCATGGGTTCAAGCCAAGGGGGATGGCAAGGAGAAAATACACAAGTCAAGGATATCAAGTACAAAGGCTAGCGAGGCACCTAGAATCAAAAGTTTACATATCGGCAATGATTCAACCGGTGCCCAAGTCAAAGAAAGAGCGAAAGAACATATCCAGGCAAGTAAACCTAGCAATATCATCGCCACCAGCCACTACGGAGTACTTGCGGTGGTCAGATCAACCAATTAAGTTCAGCAGAGCAGACCACCCAAGGAAAGTTCCCAGACCGGGCCACTCGCCAATGGTTTTAAAAGCGCAAATAGGAGGGTACGACATCGGGAGAGTATTCATGGATGCAGGAAGTGGCATAAACCTAATATATGCTAGAACCCTTAAGGCAATGTGTATCTCGCTGTCAAGCCTGAAGCCAACAGATTGTTCTTTCCATGGAATAGTACCAGGAGTCGCAAATTACCCTCTAGGGAAAATAGAACTCGACGTCTGCTTCGACAGTAGCAGCAACTATCGCAGGGAGAAGTTGGAATTTGAAGTTATGGACTGGCCCTCACAGTACCACGCAATTCTAGGGCGCCCAGCATTTGCAAAGTTTATGGCAGTACCTCACTACACGTATCTAATGCTAAAAATTCCAGGACCCAAAGGAACGATTACAGTACAAGGGAGCTTCGAAGTAGCCAACACTTGCGACAAAGAATTCAATAGAATGGCGTAAACTTTTGGCATGACAGCAGAATATGAGAGACTGAAAGGAGAAACCGATCATAATGTGCTACCCGACATTGGACGATCCCTGCCAGATCAGGCTTTTGACACAACTCAGGACTCAAAGAAAATCCAGGTCCACCCTACGGACCCGAACAAGACAACATCGATTGCGGTAAACCTGGATCCCGCATAGAAAAGCGCTCGTCGAGTTCCTCCGTAAGCGCTGGGAAATCTTCGCCTGGTGTCCTTCAGACATGCCAGGGGTTCCCAGGGAACTCGTCGAGCACGCATTAAATGTAGATCCTAAAGCAAAGCCAGTCAAGCAACCATTGCGACAATTTGATGAACCCAAAAGGAAGGCGATATCATCAGAATTGCACAGGCTAGAAAACGCCAGATTTATCAGAGAAATAAAAACTTCGAGTTGGGTATCCAATCCAGTCATCGTACCCAAGAAAAACACAGACGTACAAAGAGTGTGTGTCGATTACACATCTCTCAATAAGCACTGTCCAAAGGATCCCTTCCCTCTACCCCGCATTGATCAGATAATTGATTTAACAGTGGGATGTGCAAGGCTTTTCTTTCTAGACGCATATTCTGGTTACAACCAGATCAAGTTAAAAAAAGAAGACGAAGAAAAGACAGCTTTCATTACACCATATGGGGTGTTTTGCTATCAAGTGATGCCTTTCGGCCTAAAAAATGCAGGAGCAACTTATCAACGGATGATGCAAAACTGTCTTGGGAGCCAAATAGGACGCAACATCCAAGTCTATATTGACGATGTAGTCATTACCACAAGAAAGGAGGAATCCCTAATCAGCGACTTGGCAGAAACCTTCGACAACCTGAGCAGGTACAAGCTTAAGCTTAACCCGACAAAGTGTTCCTTCGGCATATCGGCAGGACAACTTTTAAGGTTCCTGGTGTCAGCACGAGGAATAGAGGCGAACCTAGAGAAGATCCAAGCAATTTTAACAATGGGGAAACCCATGAAACTACACGACATACAGAAACTAGCAGGACGCATCGCGGCACTAAGTCGTTTCATTGCTCGATTGGGAGAGAAAGCACTTCCTTTCTATGAACTTATGAAGAAGTCAGATGATAAATTTGAATGGACAGAAGAAGTAGATGCAGCTTTTGCGCAGCTAAAAAAAGTGTTTTCCACGCCACCAGTGCTGGTCGCACCAAAAGAAAAAGAGCCACTACTACTCTACATCGCCGCAACCCATCAGGTGGTGAGTACAGTATTGGTAGTCGAAAGAAGTGAAGAGGGAAAACCCACGGTGTCCAGAGACCGGTATATTTTATCAGTGAAGTACTTTCTCCGACAAAACAGAGGTATCCACACTATCAAAAACTCGCATATAGTGTCTTTACAACAGCACGAAAATTGCGACAATACTTTGCAGTACACCCAATCATAGTGGTGAACGAAGCACCACTATCGAACATATTGAACAATCCTTCAGCAACATGACATGTCTCTTTATGGGGAATCGAATTATCTCCCATGGACATCACGTATGAAAAAAGAAAGGCGATTAAGTCGCAAATCTTGCCAGATTTCACAACAGAGTGGTTGGAGTTACAGAGCACGGGACCGCCAGATTTATCGAGTGTCTGGACAATGTACTTTGACAGTTCTAAAAGAATCCAAGGCGCAGGCGCAGGAGCAGTCTTGATATCACCACAAGGCGACAAACTGAAGTATGTTTTAAGGATGAGTTTTCCGCAGGCCTCTAATAATGAAGCAGAATATGAGGCTTTACTGCACGGAATGAAGATGGCCAAGGCGTGCGGAGCAACTCGCTTAAAAATATTCGGAGATTCAAACCTCGTCATCCAACAAGTTATGAACAGATGCGCCACAATCAATGACAACATGATGGCCTACAAGAACTTATATCACTATCTCGAAGGAACATTTGACGGGTGCGAAGTCTCGCACATCGGTAGAAACAGTAATGAAGAAGCCGACACTTTAGCAAATATCGGGTCACAGTGCCTACCCGTGCCATCTGGAGTCTTCTGGGAAGAAATATTGGAAAGGTCGATAAAAAGCATCAAAAGTTCAACTACTGCAGTACGCTCGGGGGCTGGTGCGACAAATGACGAGAGTACACCCGAACCCGAGGAAGTCATGATGATAGAAGAAGCCTGGATGCAGCCATATCTCGCATACATAATAAATAAGAAGTTACCAGAAGATGCAGTGGAAGCCAAAAGAATAACTTGACGATCGAAAGCATTCGTCATGTTGCAGGGAAAATTATACAAAAAAGAGCATAACTGGCGTTTTGCAGCGTTGCGTAACACCTCAAGAAGGACAAGTAATATTAAAAGATATACACGCTGGAGTATGCGGGCATCATGCTAGCAGCAGGGCAATCGTGGTAAAAGCATTTCGAGCAGGATTCTATTGGCTAACAGCCATCGAAGACGCGAAAGATATAGTTCAAAAGTGTGAAGCATGTCAAAGATTCGCGTCTCGACCACACGCGCCAGCAGCAGAGCTACATCCAATACCATTTTCTTGGCCCTTTGCACAATAGGGCCTCAACATGGTAGGGAAATTGCATAAATCCTGGCTAGGAGGGCATGTCTACATGTTAGTAGCAGTCGACAAATTTACCAAGTGGGTAGAAGCGGCCCCGGTAACAACTCAAGATTCGACAGCAGCAATCAATTTCATTAAGTCAATAGTATTTCGCTTTAGTGTACCAGATAGTATCATCACGGACAACGGGACAAACTTCACTTCAAAGGAATTCAAGAATTACTGCGAAGGTTTGGGAATCAAACTCAATTTTGCATCCGTAGCACACCCGAAGATGAATGGGCAAGTCGAAAAAGCCAATGGCTTAATATGCAATGGGATAAAAAAGAGGCTCTTAGCACCTCTCGAGAAAGCCAAGAGTGCTTTGGTAGAAGAATTGCCCTCCGTTATTTGGAGTCTAAGAACTACGCCTAATGCAGCTACTCAAGAAACTCCCTTTTTTTGGTCCACGGCGCAGAAGCCGTGCTTCCAGTCGAGATTACACACGAAGCTCCAAGGGTGACGACATACGACAAAGTAACCTCAATAGAAGCGCTACAAAATGACATTGATGCACTGGATGAAGCAAGAGATAAAGCACTGGAAAGAGCCACACAGTATCAACAGAGCCTGCGAAACTACCACAGTAGTCGAGTTCGTCCGCGATCCTTTGTGGTGGGAGATTTAGTCTTGCGACTCAAGCAGGATGGCTACAACAAGTTAGAGTCCCCTTGGGTAGGACCTTACATCGTCACAGAAGTAATCCCAGGAGGAGCTTATCGACTACAAGACAAGAAAACGGGAAAAGATGAAAACAACCCGTGGAATGCGGAGCAGCTACGGCGTTTTTACGTATAGAAGAAATCTAGTAACATCAGTAACTTCGAGTTGACCCTCTGAACCCATAACATGAGGCCACAGGTCGGGTTCCTTGGGTTAACTCGACAAATTGTACAAATATCTTAATTTTCCACTCGGGGGCTTCAACCCTCGGGTCGTACGAAAGAAAGTTCAATACAATATGGAGATCTTTAAAGATATACTACTAGGTTGTGAGACAACCGATATTTCTTCAAACGATATAATTGGTTCAAAGGAACCCGATAATATATATAGCATACCTCGGAACGACGATTTGTTCCCATGGTCTAACAAATACAAGCATAAAAACCAAATACGATTATTCATTACAGCTAGCACGGCAACAAGGCAACTCGAAAAGGAGATTACATAAGGAGATTCTAGTGGAAGTGTACTTCAGCCTCGTACTCCTTCTGGCATTGAGTACAGTCGAAGATCTTCACATCAAACTTTGACGTACCAATATGATAGTCGAAGGACATGAAGAAACCTCGCTGGATGTCGTGATCATCCACAAACTGGGACCAGCCGCCCTTGAAGTATTGTTCGCTAGCACCATCATACCAGACTTCCACCTCGTAGGGAGTTCCTCCCCCAGAATATTCACGAAGAATTGCTTCACGCAACTCCCGCCCATCCATGAAGTTGGTAAACTTTAGCGGCAGCCATTGAATTTCACGGCACTGCGCGCCGACAATACAGAAAAATGAGTATATCCTCGGCTGAGGAGGAGAGGTGTTACCAGGAGGTGCGCTTGGACCTGGGATAGCGTGAGGCACCTTTGGTTTATTCTTACTCCCGACCGGGCGGCCAGGACGCCGCTTCACTGGAACGGACGATGAAGATCCTACATCATCTGGTGTTGTCTTATTCTTGCTGCCACGAGGGCGGCCGCGACCCCGCGGCGCCGTCGGGGAGCCGAGGTTCAGACGGGACCCATCTGCATCAGCCATGGAGACAAGTTGGCAGAAAAGAAACCCTAGATGAAGAAGAAGATGATGCGGCGGAGGAGGAATCTATTTAGGGTTTTTACCCTCGCCAAGTGTGCTTTATTTATAAGCACATAGTAACGAGCCTTCGCGAAAACAAGGCCCATAAAATATTTACGAAGGAGTTAAATTCTGCACATAGCAGACGATAATAAAAAGAATATTAAAGAAAGTATGGGAAACCTCACCTTGGACTCGGGGGCTTATGACTTCAAGCGAAAAAGAAAAGGTAATGAGTGTACTAGGAAGAATTTATATCCTTTGAGCCTATACCCAGGAAAAATTTCTCGGCTATAGCCTCGGGGGCTACTCCCATCGGGAGCGCTGAGCGCGCACCCGATAGAGAATAGAAAAGCAACAATAAAGATGAAGAAGTTACGGTTAAAGAGTTACTGGATACGGTACGAGTCGTCAAACATTTTGACAACAATGAAACTTTGACTACATAGTCGACGAGATATAGAGCGATTACTCCCATCGGGAGCTACTCATGAGAAGTTAATATAAATTCAAAAGATTTTGGATATTACATCAGTCAAATAAAAACCGCGACATATGATTCTCGAGTTGCGTTATTGCAACAAAACTCGAATGTCGTGATTTATCACGAAGGTAAGATCCTGGGATCCATCCTGTGTGGCCTAGTATACGCACATGGATGCGCTCTGCTGGTATGTATCCGTGTCTACGACGTGAAGAAAATCCTGGTGGACGCACTGGGTACCCTGAGAACTACTGGGATTCATTTTTTGTAAGTCCTAAATGCGGCAAAAGAGTGGGTTTGACCGGTCTCCCGAATTCAAGTCCAAGGGGATTGAATTTGAAGTAGGTGGCAAGTATCTGTTCTGACAGTTAACTGACCTCTTGATCCGTCAGAGTTGTCAGGCTTGTTCATCAAAACCCCTTGCAAGATATTATCATAAAAATAAGTCGAAAGACCAAGTCAACGATTTGAAGATATGAAGAAATCGAAGAACTGATCAAGTCAAAGACTTAAAGAGTAGAGATTCAACCCGAATCTGCAATTCTAGTAGAATCTCAGGGGCTACTGACAAGGGTATAGTTAATAGAGCCCGCTAGTTGAGTACCCCTGAGGCCCGTTAAGCTAGGCCCAATTGTAATAATAGTCGAGATACGAGTTCTTACCGTATGTCGATATTGTAATCTGTATCGGAGCCTACCCGATCCTCGATACCTGGCCACTTATATATACGGGCCACGAGGAGACGGTGTAGGCCAGATTGAAAGCAAGCACGGTTGAACGCCCAAGTTTACTTTTGATATACACCTGTTTCGACTAATCTCACCTTTGAGTTCATCCGACGCCCTGTCTCCCCGATCCTAAGTCCTTCATTTAGGACATTTGTCGACTTAACCCCTCGTCAAGGGGAGTGACAGAAACCTCTAAGGTTGTAGATGTGTTGTTGCCACTAGGGAGAAAACAACATTCTTGTGTCCAAGGACATTCGTTTTATTTACATTACACACTTTGCTTAATGCAGTTATCTGTTGTTCGCAACTTAATACTCGAGGGGTGTTCGGACGATATCCCCGAGGGTGGATTATTAGTCATAGATGCAGTTGGATGGCGGTCTATGTATTTTGTTGTAATGCCCAGAGTAAACCTCATAGTGATCCTCGTGACATATGCACGTTATCTTTATTCTATCAATTGCCCAGCTGTAATTTGTTTACCCAGCATGTTGTTATTTATCTTATGGAGAGACACCACTAGTGAACTGTGGACCCTGGTCCAATTTCCTTTACATTGCTATCACTGTTTACTTTTACTCGCACTATTTACTTTCTCGCATACTGATGGCGCGGTGATGATGATGCCAAAAAACTTGATTCTGTGTAGTAAATGACCGGCTAGTTGGAAACCCCAAGAGAAGGTTTGATGAATATAGCAGCAAGTTTTCCCTCAGTTATGAAACCAAGGTTATCAATCCAGTAGGAGAAAGCCAAACGACTGAAGGTGATTCCCGCTAGCTTCACGATAGCTCCGGACAATTTATAGGGTGCCTCATCCAAGCTTTGCTTTGCGAGCGATAACGTGGAACCTGCACACAACACAACCAAATACTTTGTTCCCAACTTACGATGAGGTTGCCAATCTCACCGGTTTGCTTGAAACAAAGGGTATGAGCGTATCGAGTGAAAAGTAATAGTAATATGCGAGTAAAGTAAACAGTGCGAGTAAAGTAAACAGGTGATAGCAATATAAAGAAAATAGGACCAGGGTCCACAGTTCACTAGTGGTGTCTCTCCATAAGATAAAATAATATATGCTGGGTAAACAAATTACAGTTGGGCAATTGATAGAATAAAGACAACGTGCATATGTCGAGAGGATCACTATGAGATTTACTCTGGGCATTACAACAAGATACATAGACCGCCATCCAACTGCATCTATGACTAATAATCCACTTATGGCGAATCAATCTGAGAACTCCACAAGTATTAAGTTGCGAACAACAGATAATTGCATTAAGCAAAGTGTGTAATGTAAACAAAGCATATGCCCTCGAGCATATGAATGTTGTTTTCCCCCTAGTAGCAACAGCACATCTACAACCTTAGAGGTTTCTGTCACTCTCCCAGATTAAATAGAGGCATGAACCCACTATCGAGCATAAATACCCCCTCTTGGAGTCACTAGCAACTACTCGGCCAAGATAGCTACTAACAACGGAGAACATGCAAGATCATAAACAACATAGAGATAATATAAGATAAAATTCAGTACGTCAACTCAATCATAACACCAATATTCATTGGATCCCAACAAACACAACATGTAGAATTACATAACGGTGATCTCGATCATGTAAGGCAGCTCATGAGATCTAAACATGAAGCACATGGTGGAGAAGACAACCATCTAGCTACTGCTATGGACCCATAGTCCAAGGTAGACTACTCACTCATCGCGCCGGAGGCAAGCATGGTGATGAAGAAGACCTCCGGTGGTGATTACCCTCTCCGGCAGGGTGCCGGGAAGAGCTTCTGGACCCTCCCAATCTTCGGGTCGACGGCGGCGGTGGATCGCGATGTGTTCTGGAAAACTGATCGGGTATCTTAGGTTTTTCCCGTCGGGGTCTCTTTATAGGCGAACAGGCGGCGTCAGAGGTGGACCAGGGGGCCCACACCATAGGCCGGCGTGGGCCAGGGGTGGGCCACGCCCCCTGGTGGTGTGGCCACCCTCTGGTCTGGCTCCATCTCCTCTTTGGTCTTCTGGAAGCTCCGTGAAATATCTGGACGACTGGCTTTGGTTTCGTCCAATTCCGAGAATATTTCCTGTGTAACTTTTCTGAAACACAAAAACAGAAGAAAACAGGGAACTGGCACTGTGGCATCTCGTTAATAGGTTAGTTCCGGAAAATGCATAAAAATGCCACAAAGTGTAACGAAACACTAAACAAATGGTGTAAAAACAAGCATGGAGCATCAAAAATTATGGATATGTTGGAGACGTATCAGCATCCCCAAGCTTAACTCCTGCTCATCCTCGAGTAGGTAAGTGATAACAAAAGAAATAATTTTTGAGGTGACATGCACCTACACAATCTTGATCAAATATGTAAGCGTTGTGCGCTGGGATCAAAAGAACTTAAAATATAGGCATGAAAGATATAATCTTGATAGAAGAAACTTAGCAACCATGTTATAACATGAAAATGAACACAAACAAAAGATCATGAAAATGAAACAATGAAAGTCAAACGTGTGTTAGAATCATAAGGAAAAACATACAAATAGTTTTCAGCTTGCCCTCATGGAGAGCAAAACATAAATGCATAGGAAACCTTCAAGTTTAAGAGGGTGACTAGATATAAATAATTTAATAACAAGTGAAACTAACAATATGAATCAATCAATGAAAACTTTGGGACAATGTACATTATACTCAGAATGACAACTATGCTCTCTTAACGGTGCATAAAGATAGAAGGTGGAGACTCAATATAAAAGTAAAAGAAAGGCCCTTCGCGGAGGAAAGCAGTGATTAAACATGTGCTATAGCTTTTCATTTGTAAAACAAAGATAAAAATTGGGTTTTGAGAGGTAGTTGTTTCATGTCAACGACTAGCAATGGGGTCTTACTATCTTCCATAATAAACAAGTGAGAGCGGTTCCAAGTTCTTTGAAAATTTGGCACATTGGTGCTCTTTTATAAAGCTTTGGCACTCCTCCCCACCTTTTTTCCTTTCTCAAACCATGGCTAACCGATTCCATCGGGTGCCCACCAATATTCACATACCATGGAGGAGTGCCTTTTTTTCTTTTCTTTTAAAATTAGATTGCAATGGTTTGACCAGCTCTCATGTGAAATTGATGACGAGCAGATGAAGCTGCCTAGTCGAGGGGTACTTAATTTAATATGGAAGATAGCAATTCTGACCACTACATCCCCATGAGCTAAAAACAGTGGCACAAAACGAGAAGTAATTGAAAGTTTTGAAAGGTAGCACATGGAAATTTACTTGGAATGGCTTACAAATACCATGCATAGGAATTTATAGTGGACACAATGGCAAACTTGGTTTTCAGGAGTTGGATACACGAGTAGAGCTCATACTCAGTACAAAATGAGGGCTAGCAAAAGACTGGGAGCGACCAACTAAGAGAGCAATAACGGCCATAATCATGCAAAGCGATAAAGCGACATTAAAAGAAGTATAAGATGGCATCAAAAGTCAAAAACTAAATGATCATAGAGGCAATGGCAACTTTGTATGAGTCCAACATGTGTGAACATGCGCCAAGTCAACCCAAATAAAGCATCAAAGGAGAAAACCAAAATAATGCTTAAAAATAATTAAAACAACGCATGATTTTTTTTCAAAGGCTCATTAAGCAATCTCAGTTATTTGAGACAAGTCATGCTACAGCAAAACCACTAAGCATACTATCAAAAAGACATCAAGCACGGCATGCAAAAGCCTAGGCCGCAGTCTACACAAGCTCCTTCTTGTACCACTTGTTTGCATAAAGCTTTTTCGCTTTTCCAACACCATTCAAACTTTTTATAAACAACTCTTTTGATAAAAACCAACATGGACCAGAGGTCAAAATACACCTTGATGAAAAGATATAACAAGATCTGAACACAAATCAAGGCAAAAATCGAAAGCTAAACGCAGTTCTAGAAAAAGAGAACACTCGTTAAAATTATAAAGAGTGAAAAACGGAGTGTTCTTGGCAAATGAAAAGCAAGGCAACTTCTCCAAAAGGAATTTGTTAGGGTCCAAATATTTATTGCAGCAAACAAAACAAAACTAAACTGAAAACTAAAAATAACTGACGCTCCAAGAAAAACGCATAATGCATGAAGCAATAAAAATATAGTGTTTTGAAAGGTGACCTGATTTTTGCCGATGAAGAAGGGGTGCCTCGGGGGCATCCCCAAGCTTTGACGCTTGTACTCTTGGATATTTCTTGGGTGACATGGGCATCCCCAAGCTTGAGCTTTTGTCCATTCTTCAACTCATCTCATCATTCTCCAATCCCTACACTTGAAAACTTCCTTCATACAAAATTAAACACAAATCTATTAGCAATATTAGTGTAAGCATAACATTGAATCAACCATTTTTGCTTCAGGTTTCAACTCAAAACCACCACATATAAAACATATACTACTGTAACTTCCCCAAAAGTTTCGTGATCAAAAGAACTCAAAAAAATGGCGATAAAGCGGCAAACACAAATATTGGCAGAAATCTGTCAAAACAGAACAGCTGACAAAGGTCGAATTTTTAGAGGGTTTTCTGTTGCTCAAATTAAAGAGTGTTCAACTAATGAAAGTTTGGATATAACCTGGGGCATATGCACAAGAAATCGCAGGTCCAAAATATATACAGAGAATTTTCACGAATTTTTACGGTGCAGCACCGAAAACTGTTTCAGGACAACAACATCCCCAAATGTTACCTCACTCAAATTAGAGGCTTCTCTTGGCACAAAAACGAAATAAAAATGATAAGGAGAGGTCATTATAGTAGTAATAACTTCCAAGACTCAAATAAAAGAAAAAGAACTGAATGTAAAAACATTGGGTTATCTCCCAAGAGTGCTTTTCTTTAACGCCTTTGAGCTAGGCGCAGAAAATGCGAATCAAGTAATATCAAGAGATGAAGTGCTAGGATCAGCGGGTGCCTTACGTCTTCCTTTCTTACCTTTGCTCTTGACTCTAGGAAAGACGTGGCTATTACAAGGTGGAGAGATAAATCTTATATTGCCTTTTCCCACATCAATGACGGCGCCCAGGAGCTTCAGTAGAGACCTTCCAAGTGTGATTTGTCCTTTTCCTACACATTCAATAACAAGATAATCCGTAGATACCATTCTTCCTAGGACTTTTGTATAAATTCCTTCAGCTACTCCAATGGGAAATATAGTGGCATTATTAGTAAGAGAAATTTCTTCTCCCTCATCAGAAAGTTTCCAAAGACTCAAAGATTCATAAACATCCTTTGGCATAAGACAAAATTCAGACATAATATCACAACGAGCTTGAAAAGTTTCACCATTAATGGTGATTTTTACCTGGGGTACCAACTCGAAGGTTCAACATTTGTATTGTAGCAAGTATTTAAACTAGAAGTGCGAGTCTCAAGAGTATTAAGTCTATTAAAAATGCACACAAGAGAGGAATCAAAATAGGTTGGCATGCTATAAATTGTAATCAACTTTTTTATAATATTGAAGACTTGATCTCCATCACAATGAAGGAAATCTCCTTCTGCAGTAGCATCCAAAGCATATCTATAATGAAGAGCAAGTCCAAAGTAAAAGCAACTAAGAAGCAAACTCAAAGTCATTTTTGGTTCAGTTTTTCCATGCCAATCATAAATTCTAGACCAAGCTTCTTTAAAACTTTCCTCCTCTTTTTGTTTGAAAGTGAAAATCATATCCTCGGGCGACATAGTAGTAGCAACTGAACTAGACATAATAAACAACTACAAAGGATACTAATTTTTTGGGTTTTTGATAAAATGATGCAAGTAAAAATAAAGTAAAAGCAAAACTTAAAACAAAGTAAAGGATGTGCGTGCGAAACTCCCCTTGCAAAAGTCTTCTTCCTCCCCGGCAACGGTGCCAGAAAACTTATTGATGGCGCGGTGATGATGATGCCAGAAAACTTGATTGTGTATAATAAATGACCGGCCTGTTGGAAACCCCAAGAGAAGGTTTGATGAATATAGCAGCAAGTTTTCCCTCAGTTATGAAACCAAGGTTATCAATCCAGTAGGAGAAAGCCAAACGACTGAAGGTGATGCCCGCTAGCTTCGCGACAGCTCCGAACAATTTATAGGGCGCCTCGTCCAAGCTTTGCTTTGCGAGCGACAACGTGGAACCTGCACACAACACAACCAAATACATTGTTTCCAACTTACGATGAGGTTGTCAATCTCACCGGTTTGCTTGAAACAAAGGGTATGAGCGTATTGAGTGGAAAGTAATAGTAATATGCGAGTAAAGTAAACAGTGCGAGTAAAGTAAACAGGTGATAGCAAAATAAAGGAAATAGGACCGAGGTCCACAGTTCACTAGTGGTGTCTCTCCATAAGATAAAATAATACATGCTGGGTAAACAAATTATAGTTGGCAATTGATAGAATAAAGACAACGTGCATATGTCGAGAGGATCACTATGAGATTTACTCTGGGCATTACAACAAGATACATAGACCGCCATCCAACTGCATCTATGACTAATAATCCACTTGTGGCGAATCAATCCGAGAACTCCACAAGTATTAAGTTGTGGATAACATATAATTGCATTAAGCAAAGTGTGTAATGTAAACAAAGCATATGCCCTCGAGCATATGAATATTGTTTTCCCCCTAGTAGCAACAACACATCTACAACCTTAGAGGTTTCTGTTACTCCCCCAGATTAAATAGAGGCATGAACCCACTATCGAGCATAAATACCCCCTCTTGGAGTCACTAGCAACTACTCGGCCAAGATAGCTACTAACAACGGAGAGCATGCAAGATCATAAACAACATAGAGATAACATAAGATAAAATTTAGTACATCAACTCAATCATAACACCAATATTCATCGGATCCCAACAAACACAACATGTAGAATTACATAACGGTGATCTCGATCATGTAAGGCAGCTCACGAGATCTAAACATGAAGCACATGGTGGAGAAGACAACCATCTAGCTACTGCTATGGACCCATAGTCCAAGGTAGACTACTCACTCATCGCGCCGGAGGCAAGCATGGCGATGAAGAAAACCTCCGGTGGCGATTCCCCTCTCTGGCAGGGTGTCGGGAAGAGCTTCTGGACCCTCCCGATCTTTGGGTCGACGGCGGCGGCGGATCACGATGTGTTCTGGAAAAGTGATCGGGTATCTTAGGTTTTTCCCGTCGGGGGGTCTATATAGGCGAAGAGGCGGCGTCAGAGGTGGACCAGGGGGCCCACACCACAGGCCGACGCGGGCCAGGGGTGGGCCGCGCCCCTGGTGGTGTGGCCACCCTCTGGTCCGGCTCCGTCTCCTCTTCGGTCCTCTGGAAGCTCCGTAAAATATCTGGACGACTGACTTTGGTTTCGTCCAATTCCGAGAATATTTCCTGTGTAACTTTTCTGAAACACAAAAACAGCAGAAAACAGGGAACTGGCACTGTGGCATCTCGTTAATAGGTTAGTTCCGGAAAATGCATAAAAATGCCACGAAGTATAACGAAACACTAAACAAATGGTGTAAAAACAAGCATGGAGCATCAAAAATTATGGATACGTTGGAGACGTATCACATACTACTATTGCTTTCCACTCGATACGCTCAATCCTTTGGTTACAGCAAACCGGTGAGATTGACAACCTCATCGTAAGTTGGGAGCAAAGTACTTGGTTGTGTTGTGTGCAGGTTCCACATTGCTGCTGGTGCAAAGCAAAGCCCTGGACGAGGCGCCTTATAAATTGTCCGGAGCTGTCGCGAAGCTAGAAGGCATCACCTTCTGAAGTTTGGCTTTTTCCTACTGGTTCGATAAACCTTGGTTTCTTACTGAGGGAAAACTTGCTGCTGTGCTCATCATACCTTCTCTTGGGGTTCCCAACTGGTGGGTCATCTACATCAACACCGCACCGCAATCAGACCTCCTTGTCTCCGCGCCGCAGCTCCCCCCTCTCGGCAGTGGCCTCTTCCTTCTTGGTCATGAGCTCCTTGAAGGTTTCTTGGAACGCCAAGGAGCCGGCCTGCCGGGCGATGTCGGCCTTGGTAACCTTGTGGCCTGGAGGCGTGCTGCCGGACACCACCTGGCAGGCCCGAGCCGGATGGCCCCTGGGCATCAACGTCGATGACATCGCTCGTCGAGGCATTGCTGTTGCCTCTGCCCTTCTTGTTGTCTAGCTCTTGCCAAAGGGCAAAGCTATCTTCCCATTTTTTAGAGTCCTTGAGGATGTACCAACAATAGCTCAAGGTGAAGGCCTTGTTGTCGTACGCCGCCTTGAAGTGCTCCAAGGACTTGAGGATCTACACTTGGCAATGAACAATGGCATCATGCATAGGCCAAAATCAACGAGAATAAAGGAAAAAAGGTTTCACCAAGTCAACCGGCGTGAGGCCGCTAATTTGCCTTTTTGGATCTTTTCAAATGACCTTTGGAACTTGATACACTCGGCATGGATGGTGCCCCATCTCTAGGAAAGGGAGGGATGATTCCAATCACCTTGGGCTACTTCATCCCGCTGCCGGCGGCAGGCGCAACGGCTGCACTGGCGGCATGATCCATCGCTTCCGCTGCCACCGCTCAATTTTTGGAATAAAGGGTTTTGGAGAGAGAGGTGTGCCTCTAGCGGGAGAGACCGCCAAGTAATTGGGCGGATACGGGAGGACGCGCGCGCTGTCTGAGCCAACACAAGCTCGTCCTAAATTTAGGCTAGAGATGGGTCAAGCCAGACGCGTCGGTTCAGATGCGTTGCATCGTTGGAGCGGATGCTCGCGTCCGGTCAGACCAATTCGGACGCGTGTGGACCGTTTGCATCGCCCGCTAGAGATGCTTACCTCTGAATGATCTAGCAGACCGTAGGCTTTTTGGACGTGAAATTCATCGACGAGACGGGAGAGGCATTCCACCGTTGGTTGTTTGTGTGCTACGGGTAGCTAGCTTAGCTAACGTGACGTGGCAGCAGGCGACAAGGAGCGGCGGGCACACAGTACAAGTGGCGGTGGCATTGCGACGCAAGCCAAACAAAAGGCGATCGAATCTAGCGGGGGACGCCTGTGACGACGGCCGCGTCCTCCTCCCCAGCCCACACTCCGCCAGCTCACTGCCACCCCACCTACCCCTGTCCCTCCGTCTCTCTTCTCCCCTCACCGCTCCGGTACGCGCACCGCCTTCTTCCCCACTTCCGTCACCAATGGAAGGAAGCAGCAGCGCTAGCTTCGCGTCAGGGGTGCTTGCGAAATTCCCTGCAGTTCTGTGTGTGTGGTTCTTTACGGTTCTTTACATGATCTTTCTTAGATTAGTCGTCTGCGTGATTCTTTCTAGGATGGTGCTATCATTTCACTTTTCCAACATGACGCGAGCAGTAAAACTAAAAAGAAGAACGCTGCTTTGCAGTTCGGTCTTCTCCACCTCCTCTACCCCTTTCCAATTCGCAGTGTACACATTTTCATAAACAAAATCAAAGGCAAAAAGAAAATTGAGAGCTCAACAAGATCGCAGTAATGGGCTAGCTAGCACACCGCCGGATCTCATACCGGAGGCAGCAGCAGCAGGAGGACTAGATACAACAGTGCTATACACCACCGCCCGATCGCAGCTCCTCTCCCCGCCTCGGCCGCAGCCAGCGACGTGGTGTAGTTCCCGGTCCCGGGCGGAGACGACAGCTTCGTGGGCGGCGTCCGCTCGCTCTCGTCCGGCTCGGGCGGCATCGAGGCCGACGGCGCGGGCGGCGGGGTCGCGGCGACGATGTCTGCGGCGGAGGAATCACCGCCCGTCCTGGCGAACATCTCCTTGGGAAGGAGCACCTTGGACACCGCGAAGACGGCGACGGGGTTCTGATCGAAGACGGTGCGCGTGATGGTGGCCTGGACGACGCCGGTGTCGATGGCGACGGAGCCGTTCGATCGTGTGATGTTGAGGGTGAACCGCCCCGCCTGGCTGGCGTACTCGGTGGCGAGGGTGGGCTGGAGCGGGTTGACGATGGACTCCAGCGACCCCAGCGGGTAGTAGGAGTGGAGGACGTGGAAGCGGAGCACCACGGCCTTGCGGTCGGCGGGGAGGGACTGGAGGCGGTCGCCCGCGGGCACGCCCGCGAAGGCCTCGTCGGTGGGCACGAACACCGTGATGCCCGCGCCGCGCTCGTCGCCCTCGAACTCCTCCGCCACGCCGGAGGCCTCCAGCATCGATGCCGCCACGTTGAAGCCCCGCGCGTCGGCGAGGACGCGGGTGATGTTGACGGGCGCCGCGGCGGGGCGGGAGTCGGAGGCGGCCAGGTCGAAGCTGGAGGGCACGATGAGGCCGCTCACGGCGAGGACGCTGAGGTTGTAGGGGACGGAGGTGACGGAGCCGAGGACCGTGGCGTTGGAGGCCGGGAAGGGGGCGGGCGAGCGGACGACGCCGAGGTTTGGGCCGGCGGCGGTGACGTTGACGGCGCCGAGGTCCGCGGAGGCGCGGCCGGTGGTCTGGAAGAGCGTGGTGACGAGTTTACCGGAGGCTGGGAGGCGGCGGAGGTCGGCGGGGGAGATGTACTCGAGGAGGACGTGGTAGCGGAGCACGTCGGCGAGGTCGGCCCCGGCCGCGGCCGCGAAGGAGGACGGCGACTGCGGGAGGTCGGCGTTGGGGACGGCGAGCAGCGTCAGCGAGGACCGGCCCGCCAGCTCCCGGGCCACGGGGCTGGACGCCAGCAGCCGCGCGAAGCCGGCGAGGTCCGGGAACGGCGCGAGCACCGCCTCCACGTCCACCGCGGCGGCCTGCGGCGGCGGTAAGAACGCGAGCAGCCCCGTGGCCACCGCGAGGAGGACGAGGCGGGAGATCTGCCTCCGCATCTCGCCGTGCGTGCCGCCGGGAGCTAGCGCACACTGACCGACTCGAGGAGTGAAGTGGGGGGAGTGAGGTGAGCTAGAGATGCGGTGGGGTGGGGGTGGTGAGCCGAGCCAGCCCGGTGAGCTGGAATCAATATTTCCTCTCTGCCTGGATTTTTTCTTAGCATAGAAATCGTTGATTAAACTCCCCTTTGGGTTGGGTTCAGTACGAATGCGAACTGGGAAGTGCGAAGTTTTTGTTCTGCGTTGTGATTTGTGTTTTGAGGAAATTAATGGCGTAGGGGCGTGGGTGGGTGGCGGTGGACTGTAGCAGAAGCTCCAGCTAGGACTAGGAGGGACTAGACTGGCCAGTGGCCGAGCTGCCATGCACACAGCACACACCAGTATTCGGGAAAAAGGTTCGTGATGATAGCAGGTCCCCTTCTCATGTTGGCTTGACTCTTCCATTCTTGTATGGTTATGCCCTAATAGTAAGTTTAATGCAAAGGCAGAATCTTTTGCGGGTCCAAGTGCTGATTACAGTACATAACATGGAACGAACTGAGTGCTCTACTCAGTTAAAACAGTGAAAGCAACAGCTTTACTGTAAATTTTATTTTGAGGGCAAGCTTTACCGCAAATTGATTTGTTTTTCGAAAGCGCTGGCAAAAGCACACAAGGGAGTGTCCGAGTGTCTATCACCACAAATCAGACTCTGCCCGGCTTGTATAGCAAGGAATCAAGCGTCATGGACATATAATGCTTCTCATCGAATCTCCAAAGCTCAGGGGGAACCAGCTCAGTCTTCATATATCCTATCTATGTTGCTTCATCTCATTGACCTTTCTTTACGATCCATAAACTTTCTTTACATTATCATCTATAAGAATAGTAAAATAACGCATGTCTAGAACAAACAATAGAAAAAAAAAGTGTCGAAATAACGTTTGCGGTGTGCTTGCCTTGATGATCCTGAGCAAAGGATGGGGATTCTACCGTGGCTAAGTTTCGAAAAAAGAAAGTGTCGACTAACCGTGCATATTCCTGTGAAATAAGGAGTCCTACGTTTGCCTCTGGAATTTCTTCTAACCAAAACAGACCCTCATATCATAATGAAGCTTTTACTAACAGATATGTAAAGAACACACTCCTTCCCAAAACTGTTTTGGCTAAAGGCTTTTGTTCTTTCAAGACTGGCCACGGTTTGTCCGCCGAGATAGAGATAGAAATCTCTTCCGGGGATGAAACGGGGCATGTGAGGAGAGGCAGGAGTGTGAAAGAGTGGGCCAACCTTTCCTCCATGAACACGAGGAGCGCCTAATCTTCATCATCTCATCCACAAAAGTCTGAGCATTTGCGACGCCATGTTGCCTGTTCGGAGGTAGACTGGAGCACACCCACCAGGCCGCCACCATCAGCCACTACCAATAGTAGAAAACCGAGAAGAAAGAACCAAGGAGGAAGAGTGCTGCTCTGGGTGACTAAACCTGCCCGACTTCAAGTTGGCAAAACTATTCAGCTGCTCTGAACTCGCCCGGCATCCCTTCGCCAGGGCTTGTCGTTTAACACAAATGGGTATTCCTCCTCCCCCAGATTCCCAATCTCTATCAGCGGCCCTGCCTGTGGATGTGATGGACATTCAGCGATCAAAGCATGCTGCAGACACTGCTGCCAGACTTGAATGTTCGGGCCTACAGCACAACGGAGTACTCAGTATAGACAAACAAGATAATGCAGTAAACAGATGAAGAAAAAAAACAAGGGTTTACCTTATCAGCAGGTGAACAGATGATACCTCAGTTGATTGTTGGATGGTGATCTTTCATAAGAAATCGTCAATAAACACGCTGTCAAGGTATATACAATGCAAGAAGATATTTTGGTTGTACATTGACAAACCAAAAATCACAGCGCACAGTTCCTCTCGTTGATATTGAAAAAGCACAAGTGCTAGACAAAGTTACAACAGAGGGGAAGACCAATATAAAGAAGACATAATCCCATTTCTAGAGCAAGAGGAACAAGAATTAAGAAAATAAAATTTACAATCTCCTTTCCCATCAAAATTTCTGTATGATGACAAAATTCCACTGAGGCATGTACAAGGGGCTAACACTAAACGGTTTGAAACTTCATTGGCACTGGATAGGAGGCCTATAGGTGTCAGATACATCTATTGGTGTGTGTTAGATCGAATTACTGTATTGTTAGCAGCTGGATGGTCTAAGACTATGGAATTTGTGGCATCCCTGTTGGCACATACAAGGAAAAAGGCCACCCTAGGGAGAACATAAAACCATGTACAACACCCTGTCAGGTATGCTTGCAGGCGAAGTTGAATCACCACCGCACAGTACACAAGGATGAACAAATCATATAGCATGCCAGAAATATAGGGTTAGTTTACTAAGTGCCGATACTATCTAGCATTCATGGGTTTCGAATGTGCTGTTCTGTTCACGCGGCACATGCAGTCAGGACATGGAAAGGTGTATATTGATTCATTTGGTCTTTTCAGCTCAACCCCTTTGGCATCGCTGTGTGCTCTCATATTGAGCAAGTGCCGTTTCAATGTCTTCCATCTGCAGAAAAATTAGAAGGCATGAATACGGACTATTGATGAAGAATATGAGGTGTAAATGCTTAGGATCTGAAACGAGAAAAACCAAGTTCGGTGCAATGTCATACCCGATACGTGGATTATCGAAGAGTATGGCCAGCCTTCTTTTGTCTGGCTTAATTGTCTTTGAATGTCCACCGTACAAGTATCTTCTGTGTCCCATAAGAAAATGAGGAAAATTTCCACCTTGTGTGGTCACAAAAACTTCACTATAGGCGCAAACACTATAATCGATTGCAGCCATCCTTGAAGAGAAGTTCTGCCAACAATGTGTCATTAATAACAATACCCATAAATTCCACAGCAATTTGTATACAGCTGACCTAACCCATACCTTAAATGGAGCAAGTTCCTCATCTGATGCTAGTGTTTCTTTCGTCTGTAAAAGAGGAAACATTTCAAGAAGAGGAGCCATGGTTTTCTCTGATTTGTAAATCTTTCCGGATGCCAAGAAAATGGCGGTCTTATTGTTGAAACCCATTCCACGAAGCATTAATCCAACCTAATGGTCGTGTAGCATAAACATGCAAATCATCAAGATCGTAAATTGAATCTCCCTTGATGAAAGAAACTTAACAGATCATGGACTACAAAAATATGCTGCAGAAATAACATCAGAGTTTCAATATCATCAGTGAGCAGTCTAATATCTGATATAAACATACCTCCAAAGGTGTAAGTGGGCATTTCCCATTCATTCTTATAACGCCTGGCCTTATTACCCGCCCTCTCTTTGTAAACTTCCCTTTCCAACCTATTTCTCTGGCCGTGTCCATTTCCTTTTTCTCCTCGTCACCGCCATCATAGACACAGCATGAGAAGGCAACCATATCCTGCAATACAGCAATTAGTGGATGCCTCCAATTTTTCACAGAACCAGAAAGGAGTGAACTCTCTGGTTTTCCAAAAATAATAATCAAAATTCACAAAGTAAAACAAACCTCCTCAAAACGAAGATGCACTGCAATATATTTCCCATTGCTTTCAGCACTTTTTGCTCTCATTCGAGAAATTAAGGTCTCAGATAGAGAAGCAATTGGGCTTGCAAATTTCAAAGCTTCAAAATTCACCAAGCATCTCAGCCGTTGAACAACAGGTGGGGCATCAAAAGAGAGTCGATTTGCAAAAGGAGAAATCCTAATGAATCTGTAGTTCAGAGCATAGCTTCAGAAAAAGTTGCATAATAACAAAAGCAAGAACATAATCATGTTTAAAATGCGACATATAAAGTGTAATCAACTAATCACCTCTTGGGGTGTAACAATGCAATCAAACTTCGATAGGGAGCAAATCAGCATGAAAATACTGAATAGTTTTTATGATGTATTACCTCTGTTCCAAAACATACTCCCTCCATTCCAATATATAGGAGGTATAGTTTTTCGCACGAATAAGAAGTTAATTTTCCTTGGTTTTAGACGTGAAAGTGGAGGAAAATAAGGAAACTCCCGATCTCATCTCTCTCCAAATTAGAATTTTTTGTGGAATATGTCAACAAATCCCACAAATCTCTCCTCAAATTTGGCAGGAGTCTTATATTTTGGATTTTTCTTCAAAAAACTATACCTCCTATATATAGGAACGGAGGGAGTAGTATGTTTTGGAAAGCTAATTTAGAACAAAGGTAGTAGTCTATAAATTATTCAAGCCCTCTAGATTTGCGGTTCAAAAAAGGTCTTTTCCCTTTTCCTTTTGATTTATTTTTCCCATTTGACAGAATGAAATTTACCTTGAAATTTAGACATGGCTAGTGTACATTCAGAAATACATTTAGTCGTCAAGATTCTTTGGGAAAATTTCATGATGAGTTGATGCCTAGATAAAAGCGACCCGCATGAATGCATCTCCATGGGTTATTACATTCAGATAGGATATGCCTTCATTTCACAAACTGATATGGATGACATACACGTGCAACTTAAGGACTACATTAGAAAAGAACAAAATAAAAAATGTGAGATTATCTAGTCAGTAAAGAGATAGGTTTTGGTACGAATTTGAAGATAGAGAGAAGCTTTATTGGGTAACCAGACATACAATTTTGAGTCTTGTCGATCAAGTAGTAGTCCTATTTAAAGAACTAGCGTGAAACCTACTTGATCAACTATGAGAAATCCAAAAAAGTCACTCTACTACCCAGGGAATAGGCCTTGCAGCGGCTAGATGAGGACAAGTTGCCCATTTGCCGTCTTTGGACACATAGCAGTTCAGCCCTAACACAAAAAATAGTGGCCATTCCAAAAAGACCAGGACGATGTCACCTTATTCTTAACAAAATAGCAGTTTCTGCGTATAAGAAAATCAACTTGTGTAAACAAGGTCGTCTATTTCCATTTTCCTAAAATCTACAGAAATATCCCATTAAGAAACTTTAAACTATTTTTTATATAAATCCTAACTGTAAAGATGCGAGTAAAAGAACCAACATTATTCAGAAAAATTACTCAAACTAGGCAGTATCAGCGGTTATGGAATCTTGAAAACATGTTATTATAGGCCAGTTTACACTCTAAGAAGGTACCTCGTTAAAAAAAATGCACACAATATTGGTAAGACAGCTCCAACCATATTTCACCAATAACTGCTAATATCAGAATGTCCTACATTAACTATGTATAGGCTAATGATGTTGTAGACATAAGGGTACACTAGATGTAAGGCTAGTACCATGTTAACCAAATTTATAGATTTACATGTGAGCAGGATACAAAATTACCTTCAAGTACTATAGTAGTTCTCCACATGTTTATACCATAACTAAGGGTACACTTGCAGAAGCATTTAAGTTACATAATTACATTGTATGCAAGGGGGAGTGTTCAACCAATTATTTATAAAAAGGACAAAAAGAATATGAATAATAAACCAGGATACAGCCAAAATGAATTCACAGAAGTAACAATAATCCAGAGTGACAACTGAATTGGATATTAACGCACCTTTCTTCAACTAACTTAGGAAGAACAACATCTTTGTAGTATTTAATAGGAGACCAAGCCTTTATCTTGAAATTGAATACATTGGTTATATTGTGACCAAAACGCTCCATTATAAAGTCAGGCGCTTTGTCAACTATCCGGACATCATTTTGTAAACGCTTGACAAAGTGTTCTTCATCATAAATATCACTGAATTTGCTGTATCCAAAAGAAAACATCAGCACTCATATTTTTTACTGAATCTATAGTTGCATAAAAATAAAGTTGAAGAAGCTGGAAAACAAAGGCAGATGTCCAACCAACTGGAACACATATATAAATTGCCCAACTATACGCAAAGCAGCCCAAAGTTCAGTACTGTGCTCTAGTTCACCTCTTAAATATTTTAGAACTTCAACAGCAAGACTAATGACCATTCCTCCATTGAGACCAAATTACTCAATAATAAGACATGCAAACAAGGTTAACAGCCAATATCAATTTTGATCCTTTTAAAAGTGATACCTTGTGCAGGCAAGTACAGCCAGCAAGAGAGTGTGCATGCCACTTCATATCAGATCTGTGTATTTTATGAAGGTACAGGCGGACCATTGGGATGGGATGAGGGTACTCTGGAATTCAACAGCCTTAATTGACATGACATTCTAATGTGAAGTTAAACCTAACAAGGCAGTAATTGAGCATACAAAACTGAAGAACGCTAATGTTCTCGAAACCTCAAGGTTTTACAGAAGAAAAAAAACTAAAAGAGTGTTTTGCAAAGGTACATACAGAAGTATCAGACAAAATAACCATGCTTAATATTACAAACTTTTAGAGCATGTTTGGTTGCCTACACAAAATATTGGACAAGGTTTGGGTTCCTGAAGTTCAGCCAAGAAATGGAAAAACATTGTATAGGAAAAGAGCTAAGGGGCAAGCATCCCAACAAAGACCAACTGATTTTTTTTAGCACAAGCCAAACACACTGTCTATCTTTCAACAGTATTTATTTCAGACTTTAATGTCAAAAGGTAACTCGTCCAAAAATAATAATTGAGGATGGAGTGAGAGAGAAATGAGGAGACCTTGGATCCTTCCAGATGCTGTGGAAATGGAAATTCGGGATAATAAGAGTAGCATTTAAAAAACCTGCAATAGCAACAGCGTTGCATATCTGAAAGACAGAAAAGCAGAAGAAAGAGAAGCCCAAGTTCAGAAAAAAAAAGTATGACGTTGACAAATATAAACCATCATATGAAGAGAAGCATGAAGAACCGTTGAGGAGAGGCAATTACCGATGTCCGCTGTTGATTCAAACCACCATTTGCCTCCACATATATATAACCATTTGATTCAGGCAAACCTACACAAGTCAACATAAAATATTAAGTTTAATTTGGCAGTACTTGTATTGTACAATTAAGAAGAAATCCATGTGACGTCAAAGTAGCAAAAAAGAGAGACAGGGAACTTAGTATGATTTGCATATTCAGATATCTAAGTTTTCTAAAACTAAAACACCTGATGGTTCCAAGTATGTTAAACCCGGTCAGCAAAGTATATTAGGTACATGATCAACTAACCATCATGAGACTTTACCAGCCCATACATATTAAACATTATTGGCCTCAAGTCTCAACATGCTGCCATGCTGTGCAGGTAACTTTTTATAGGAACTCGCCACAGAGAAGCTATGACTAGATAATGGAGTGAAACAAGACCTGGAATGGAGGTATTGGCATGTGCAAAATAATAAGAGGACACTATAGCAATAATGTAACTCTGACTACAAGAAAGCAAATCTGCTCTACCATAAATCTGAATATGCTCAGGAGTCTATCAATATGCGAGAGAAAAGTGACCCAATGAAATTACATAAAATATAGACATATTATCAGTACAAAAAAAAGCAGGTATATGGCATACTGTTTGTCATGTTGCTTATGCAAGGTCGCCAGGCACCACCTTTGTAAGTTTGCCTCCATACAGTTGCTAACTACAAAAATATGACACCGTGAGAGAAAGAAGCATGTATGCAAAATATAAATAGATTGTGAATAAGCAATTATGTGGATGAGGCAAAAGCAATATCATAAAAAAACATAGATTACAATCCACCACGGTATGATGGAACTCTCTTCCATTTGTGGGCACACTAATTGTCAACTTACAGAAAACCCATTGCACAAATACTGGAACAGACAATGGACAGAGATACATTCGTATTCCTCCAGGTGCTTATTCGATGTTTTACCTTTCAATTTGTGCACCCGCATTTCATGTTCAAACAAGTTTTACAGATTTGTATGCAAAATAAGTGGTTTGGCCTTTTCAATCATTTTCAAAATCCTTTCACTTGAGGGTATAACAAGTAGGTACTGAAGATGCATGTGACTGGTAAGGAAATAAGATGAATGCACTCCCTCCGTTCACTAATATAAGACATTTTAGCTTTTTGTAGATTCACTTATTTAGGTCCGTATCTAGACTACTTTTAGCATGCAAATTCACTCATTTTGATCCGTATCTAGTCTACTTTGAAACATCTAAAATGTCTTATATTAGTGAACAGAGTAAAAGAGATGTCAGAAACCAAAATACAGGAGAAGCTTGCTTTTGTTGACTTGCCCCTATTATCATTAGAGCATGATACCACATGCTTGGTCTGATTCTCCTATTGTAGGATCCAATGGTACATGCTAGCAACTTTTATCCGCAGCTATGATATTCTCAGCGACATGATGGAGGCAGGGCAAACACATTTATCAACTCTTACAAGAGCTAACTTAACCAATACAGGAGCTACATTATAACTATTCTAAAGGAGCTGTACAAGTATGACAACATCTTCTCTTGAATGAGGAGAACCCTGCCTCATTTTGATATCAAATACAGAGGCCTGACAGTTCGTCCTCCTGTCGAACACCTTGTGGGCATTCACAGACTACATTACTAAAACAGGTCAATGATCTTTCAGGGAC
The DNA here is from genome assembly GCA_007115705.1 of Dactylis glomerata. Lineage (NCBI taxonomy): Eukaryota > Viridiplantae > Streptophyta > Magnoliopsida > Poales > Poaceae > Dactylis > Dactylis glomerata. The sequence continues at coordinate 2,016,663 of QXEO01000383.1, forward strand.
TAATTAAATCATAGACGATTGAGAAACCGAATCAAGATTGTACTGATGACGACCCATTAGTCTTTCTGGTCATCCACAAGGCTGCAGCAATCACATAATAAACTACTGTAGGAAATAACTAGGGAAAATCCGACAGGTCAACAACCACTCCACTGCCATTTCCGGCCATCTGAAAGACGACAAGAGCTTAGTTCGAACTAATCAACTTCGACTAAACTAATCTTACTTACTAATAGCGCATACATGAAAAACTTTCCACACAGCAAGTCAACCGAAATCCAAAACGCGGCAACGGACGAGAGAAAAAACTGACCGCGTCGGTGGAGTTGTCGGCGTCCATGTCGGCGCGGAGGCGCGCGTAGAGCTGCGGGCTGCGGTAGACGGAGCCGGGGGCGGAGCGCGTGATGATCCGCGGCACGACGTCGAGCGGGAGGGAGCCCATGTAGAGGAGCATGGCCGCGACGTAGAGCAGCGGCGCGAAGAGGAACACGGCCTGCCTCCGCAGCAGCGCCGCGAGCAGCGCCCATGCCGCCCTCCTCGCCGCGGCGCCCCACCCGGCCGCCCCCAGCGCCGCCGCCGCGGGGGACTCGTGGGATCCCCTCGCGGAGCCCGACTTCCCCAGCGTCCGCCTCCCCCCGCCCCGCGCCGGGGACGGAGGCGGGGGAGGGGACGGCGTGCCCGCGGACCCGCCGAAGCTCCCCAGGCGGCTGTACGCCTGGCCCTGCATCGGGGTGCGCCGGGGGACGGGGCGGCTAGGTTTTAGGGCTCCCCCTCGCGCGATCGCTGCCCGGGGCGCGCAATGGGGGGCGAGGCGAGATGGGCGGGATACAGGGTGGAGGTGGTGACCGCGAGACCGGGGAGGCGGCGGCGCACGTCACGCGCGGCGGCGGTGGGAGGCGGCGGGTTGGCCGGCCTGCCTCGGTCGCCCACGGCGTACACAAGGCGACACTACTAGGAGCCGAGCTGGAATTCTGTCTGGGCCTTTTTAAAAAGCCGCTCGTTCGTGCTTTGCGAGTTGGCAGAGTCAACTCGAGCCCGTCCTCTGCTCAGGCGGAGCATCCAACGGCGCGAAGGTGCCTTCACGGATCTCAAAGCGCGGTGAGGGAGAGGGTCGTGTGCGCCATCATGGGGAGAGCGACCGGCGAGTCAAGAACGTACGGCGCGTTTCAGGCGCTTAAACTCCGGTGGTTAAGGTGCGGGACAGCGAGAGCTATGCTACGCAGCTATAGCTAGCTACGGTCTTCGATTTTCTTGATAGCGATGGTTATATTGTCTGGGCAGTAGGTGAAGAACAGTGTGCTCATATAATAAGCGTGGGGATTCGGTGGTTAAGCCCTGAATGGGGAACAGTGTGCTAAGCCTGATTTGGTGGCGAATGCTGAAGCTCCACGGCGATGCAGTACCGGAAAGAAAACACATTTTTATTTTGTTCGTGCAGGTCCATAACTGTTCGATTGATGATGATAGGTTATGTATGGTGGAAGTACTCACTCACGGAAAGAATAGTTGTAGCCGCGTGATTTGGTTTCCATGCGATGAATGTAATAGTAATTCGGTAGTAGTAATAAATTTGTGAGGTGCCTTGCTTGGCTGAAGCAAAGGATAGATGTTTTATTCGTGTGTCAAGTTGTTTGTCTACGGCATTCCGTCCGTGCAGACGAGGCAAGGTTAAGAGCATCTCCAGCGGTAGCGCTATATCTGCGCGCTGTAAAACGCCGGACCAGCGCGCTGTATTTGCATGTAGTGCGCGGAGCCTGCATGCTCTTCGCCAGAAGCTGTAAAATAGCGCTGAAAAATACAGCGCGCAAGCAGCACTTCACCAGACGCTGCATAATAGCGCGCGCTCGACCAGCGCAAACAACAATCCAACATATGCATACATTCAACTAGATCAAACAAACACCAAATAATCAAGCACAAATGGCTCCACAAATAGCATAGCTTAAACACAAATGACATAGTTCACCTCATAGACAAAGTTCAACCACGATGGACAAAATTCAAACACGATGGACAAATAGCATAGTTCAAACACATTGACAAAGTTCACCTCACTTGTCAACATCATTCATTCCATCTACATCTTCTTCGGAGTCTTGCACGATGGTGTTGGCAGTTGAATCTTCATATACTTTATTGGTAGACAGAGATGGATCAACCAAAGAAGCCATTAATCCTCCCGGCGGTGCTCCCATGCCTCCCATGGCGCCTTGCCCACTCATCCCACCCATGCCACCCATGGCGGATTGCCCACTCACCCCACCCATGCTTCCAAGACCCATGCCTCCATAGCCTCCAAATCCTCTCGGTTGTGCTCCCATGACTCCAAAGCCTTCGGGTTGTGCTCTCATGGCTCCAAAGCCTCCCGGTTGTGCTTCCATGACTCCAAAGCCACCCATGCCTCCATACCCCATCGGTGCTTGTCCCATGAATCCATAGCCTCCCGGTGGTGCTCCATAGCCTCTCATGCTTCCAAAGCCTCCCAGGACACTCATTCCTTCATTTTGGGCCTTCATGAGGTTTGCCAACTTTCTTTTTTTGTCTAACACTTCGTCGCGAGCAAGGTTGATGTACTCTTTTTGTCTTTCATCCATGTTAGAGGTATCCATGAAAAAGAGCTTCCTCTCTTCGTCCAATAGGCGTTGATGCTCCTCATTGGCAAGCTTCTTCTCCTCCATTGCCATCCTCCTCTCCTCGGCAGCCGCCAATCTCTCCTCCAACGCCACACGCCGCGCCTCGGCCTCCTTCTTGTCCTCATTGTACTCCTTTCTTGCTTTGGCTATATTCTCCATAGCTATTGCTATGTCATCATCCCCGAACTTCTTTCCCCTCATCTCTTTGGCTTTCCTCCGTCCAAGCTCCGGCCTTCTTGTGTTGGCAACCGAGTGAGGAGTAGAGCTTCTCTTCCTATCCTCGCCACCACTTGATACATCATCATCAATGATGGTTGCCTCCGTGGTTGCTTGTCGCGCCAACATTGTTGGCACGTCCACTTTACCACGGTTTGTCCACTTCTCCTCATTCTTGAGCACTTCATAGCAATGGTGCAATGTAAATGTCTTTCCGAGGAGCTTCTTGCCCTTCTTGTCCTTCTTCCCCTCATCTCGGAAGAAGCCTTGACTCATGGTATTCTACATTGTGAATTAAGTAGAATAGATGAGTAAAGAAAACATACATATGCACATGTGAACAAAATAGTAGAACACAATAGAACAACTTACTCTATCACTATCGTTGGTGCCACTTGGGTTGATATCATCAACCGTTTTTTGCGCACTTGCCCACCTTGAACAATCGGTGTTGATGACTGACCAACGAGACCGAAGAGAGCGGCTGGTGTGATGAACTCCACCGGTGTTGGCATCAAAGTACTCCTTCATTCTTATCCAATATGTGTCTCTAGTTTGGTCGGTGCCAACCGACGGATCCATGCCAATCTTTAACCAAGTCTTGCAAAGCAACACATCCTCATCTACGGTGTAGTTTGCCTTCCTACCGGTCGAAGCTTCCACCATGCCCTCGCCTTCCTCATCCACCTCCACGTACTCCTCTTCCACCTCCTCATGCACATAGTTTTCATGTGCAAAAGATGAACCGCCAACCTCCATAGTCTCCAAGAAACTATCGTCATCAACACTAAAATTTACGCACATGTCACAATCCTACTAAAACATTTCATCCATGTAAAAAAAATAACAAAAAAAGAGATTTTACCTTGTTGCCATTTCATCGAGCATGTTGCGCGCGGCGACGGCGGCCGCGGTTGGCGTTGGTCGTCGAGGAGCCGGTGGTGGAGGCGGAGCGAAGGATGTGGGAGGAGCTTGGGATGAGCTTGTCTGGCGAGCCGTGGCGCTGTTCCTTGGGGCCTTGCGCTTGGGAGGCTCCGCCGCCGTCGTCGCCGTCGTCGCGCCGCGCTTTTGACCCTCGGTGGAAGTGGCACGGGGGGAACCAAAGCTGCGCCGGCGCTGGTCCGCGGCGGCACGAAGAGGGCGCGAGTGGCGGCCGACCCCGCGACGCCGGCGCTAGGGTTTAGCGCGGTCGGCGGCGGGATTGCGCCGGCGCCGGCGCCATCAGTGGGGGAGATAGAGTAGGGAGGGGTTGGAGGGGTGCCGGAGGAGCCGTCCATCGCCGGAGTTGCGCCGGCGGCCGCGCGGAAGGGGAAGGGGGCGCGGGAGAGCTCGCGGCGCGAGAGGGAAATTTCAGCTGTTGCCTATTGCCGCGCGTCTCCAGCGAAAGCGCGCGCGAGAAGAAGCACCAAAACTCCCGCGCCGGATTGCGCAGAATGCAGCGCCGCAGTATTTGTTTTCAGCGCGCGAAATTATGCAGCCTCTGCTGGAGGAGGATACAGCGCGCGTGTGCGATAAAAAAAACAGTTATTTTAGCGCTGCGCTATTTTAGCGCTGCCGCTGGAGATGCTCTAAGTATACTGTGCATACTGCTTTTGCGATTGCAGTTCGAGCATTGCGACGACATCTTCTAGTAGCGTGTGGTCATGAATTTATTAACATAGCCCGTCTAGCTCAGTTGGTAGAGCGCAAGGCTCTTAACCTTGTGGTCGTGGGTTCGAGCCCCACGGTGGGCGAATGTTTCATTTTCTTTTGGTATTGTACTTTCACTTCAATGTCACGGCTTGCCATTCGCTTCCGACGAAATCAGCAGCCCTTAAACTTCGCCAAAATCATACAAAAAACTATATTTGGATATTTTTTGGTCCTTCCGTTTTGACTACAACATCAGTAAAAATTATGCAAAAATCATATGGAGTTTGTAAAATTGCTAATCATGCAATTTTTCTTACATTTTTTACCAATGGTGTGGATGCTTAGTCAACTGGGATATGCCATATGCTGATCACACCGATTCCCGTCATACTTTTTTTTACCAATCTGTTTGCATTCCATAGGGACATGTTGCCATATACATCAAAGCAAAGTAACATCATGTGATGCAACATCACCAAAGGCAAACGTGCAAACCGATTCTCAAAACACCTCCTCCTTGTGGAGTATTTCTATGCAAAGCCTTGTTAGGGAGGGTACGGAGCAATATTCCAGAACTTGATCGGAGCTGCTCGTGCAAGGGAACTAGGTGAATGACATTCAACATTAGAAGAGTAGATCATCACATCAGGATGAAAAATTACATGCGAAAATCGGCAACATGTGGAGCAACTCTATGTTTAAGTAGCGTCAGCAACAAGCTAACTACTAACAGTACACTCCAAAAAAACTAGCAGTACAACTACAGCTAACTGCTAAGTCAACAACAAGCTGACAATTGGTACAAATACATGTCCTGAATCACGAATGGTGAAACAGTATGACCCAGCATCTCGAAAAGGTGGTAGATTACAGCAGTCCATCGTAGTGTTTGACTGTTTTCCATAGAAAGTCCATCCTAGTGTTCATTTGAAGATCCCAGTAGCTGTTTTACGCAGGATGTCTTGGATCTGTTTGACGCAACATAAGCAAATAGGTCAAGGCCATTATTTACGTACATAAAGAAAGAGCACAAGAGTATGTGAAAAGAGAGCTAGCAGAAGAATTACTTGTTTTGATGATAGACCTATATTTCCCAAGTCCGAGAGCTGAGAAAACGCGTTATGTTAGAAGCTGACAAATAAAATGACTTTCACTGTCAGGATTGAGCATTACGCATTACAAAAATCTTACAGATTTGAATGGTCTGGGGGAATCCTCCCGGAGCTCAAGAATGTACTCCGCTCTCTTTTCACCAATACCCTGAATAAGAAATGGGAATATTAGTAAGAAAAGAACAGACTGCTGTACCATCTATCAGATTATTAGGAAATGCAAGGACCGTACTTTTAGTTGCTGTAGCTCTTCCCTACATCCATGGTAATGAAAATACACAATTAGCATGATGAAAGAAGCCAAAATGTTTAACAGAAGGCAATCACACTACACAAAGTAAGTAAGTAACCATCGAAGCTTGGAGAATATAAACTTACTTGTTCGCAACATTTAAGAACTCAAGGTATTGTTGAATGAGAGATTCCTGTGTAAGATAAAGATATTTAGAGACCTGTACTGAACTAAAACAGGTTGCTGATGTGTAAAATAGTAGGAACATTATAAGCACCTTCAGGTTAGATCCCAGTGCATTAAATTTATCAAGAGGTGTACCAACTGGAATCTTCTCAACTATATGACATGCTTCTACTGGAGTATTGGGTTCCAACGAAGGAGGGCAATTGACATCATCAGCTGTGTGCTGCTTGAGAGCCATCAGGTTGGAAGAAATGGGGGAGAGAGCTTTCCTAATGGGTGATTCAGACTTGTCCTCGACGCAAGGAGCCAACGAAGGGGGCACCACTGAAAAAAAAAATCCTATGTGGCTCAGACTCTTATATAGAAACATAGATCAAGTTCCAAACATAAAAAGTAAATTGTGTACAGTAAATTTATATTGAATAGCGAGTTTTACTGTCTGTTTATTGGCTTTCTGACATTTGTACATTTAGAGTCTATATTCAGTACACATATAAACTCTAGTGCATTTTACAAAGAACATACCCTTCTTAATTGTCTTTACATCATCTCGTGAGCTTGGTCTTGGTGTGTTTTTGGCTGGAGTAAGGACTGCTGAATCGAAAAGCACCCTGTGCAACAGAAAATAAAATAGTTAAGATCTGGGTATAACTGCATGTGCTCTATGTCGACTTGTAGAGTGCAATTGGAGACACTTACTTTTTAATTTTGCCACCATCTCGGTCCATTGCTTTAGCCCTACTAGAAACCAGGGCAGATTTTGGCTGTTTCATATGGCTCATGGAAGAAGGAGTCTTGCATCCAGTTGGGGAGAAAAGCCCATTCATTCTTTGGATGCTCTTGGTCTTCCCCTTTGATTCCAGCCACACTTGCAATTTAGCTTCCATGTCAACCTTTACTTTTGGAGTTTGCTCCTTGCTTGCAGAAGACATGTTGGTCAACATATGGCCTGAACGAGCAGCCAGACTTAGTGTATGGACTGCCTCCTGGTATTCCACCGGATTCTGAAACAAACAGAAAGCTATATCAGTAGGGTCTACTCCGTGTGATGAGAGGGCTATAGCTGAAACTCACCAGACAAGCTATCATCACAGCACGGCTATTGCCTCCTAGCGAGTCTTGTAGTATGCGGGTCAATTTACTCTCTCTATAAGGTACCCGTGGCTCGTTCTTCTTGAGAGCAGAAATGACATTGGATAGAGCAAACAACGAAGAATTAATTTTGGAGCTTTCTTGAAGACGGATCCCTTCATTGTACGTCCTCCTGTTGTCCTCATTTCCTGAAACGAATAACCAACACAGCATGGTTTTAAGCTGGAAATGTGAAGCCTTTATAGGTTACGTGCACCTCGCTACAGGGGTCGTACCAGCCAAGTCAATGAGGTTAAGCTTCCCTTTGACAGTATCATTACTGATCCTGATGGAGAGCACAGCATGGCTCCTACTTGAAACATCGTTCAGCCCTGTGTGGGCAACCTTCCTCCTCTGCACACCAATCGAGTAGACTTCCTGAAACTCCTCCATGGATCGCACAGGGACCTTAAACGATGAAAAAAATTAGTAAGTGCACTGCCGAAGCTACAGTATAGGAAACAGATTGGCCAAGTAAAAGCAGATTACCCATGCCAAGCCCTTGAGCTGCAGGTTACCATCCTTGTCATCCAAGGCCATGATCTCCTTCGCCTTGGGCTCAAGAAGGTCATAGCACCGTTCCAGATACACCTCATAGTACGAGATCTCTACGGAGCACCACGTGCCGGTGCAGCGTGCCAGGATGGTCGACACCGACAAGGGGATGAGCCCCGGCAAATCCTCGCTGCCCTGCACAGCAACAACAGCAAGGTTTCAGAAACAGGCCGGCAACCCAACAGCCAGGGCGACATTTCGCCGAACACGTTGCGGGCAAGACTCGAGGAGGGATTGGGCACCTGCATCGTGTAGGTCTTGCCGCTGCCGGTTGCCCCGTAGGCGAACACGGTCGCGTTCGTCCCCTCGAAGATGCCCGGGATCAAGGCGCTGACTTCCTGGTCGAAAATGCCGGAGACCGTGTCCTCTTTGCCGAAGTACGAGTCCACCTTGTAACATTCGTTCCGACTGCAGTGTTCAGGCATAGATCGGGTTACCAAAAGGAAGGACGATTGCGAAACGAGCAAGCTAAAGAGGGCGCTCGAGTAAATCATTGGTACTTTTTGAAAAATTAAAGAAGTATTAGTAATGGAAGAACTGCCTGTGGTCGACTCTGAACGAGCTATACAAGAGGTAGAATTAGCCCTCGGGAGTCGGGACAACAACAATAAGAGCTACTAGTAGAATCTCAAATCAGGTCGCTATGTTGAAGGGGGCTACGAATTTGGGGGAAATTTCGGTAATTGCTCGATTAGCACATGAACAGCTCGAGGGGTTCGAAGGGTGGGTAACCTGGTGTGCTGGTCCTTGAGCTGGACGGTGACCTCGCCGCCGGGGCGGCTGCCGATGAGGGAGACGCAGGGCGCCGCCGCCGAGCTGGCCTCCGACGGGAGGAGTGGGCGCACCCGCAGAACGACACGCACTGACTGCAAGGACGGGGCGGAGGAGGAGGAGGCGGCTGGGGCGCTCGCCATTGGAGGGAGGTTGACGGGGTTGGGTCGGTTGCTAGGCGGCCGGGATGGGAGTAGATCGGGAGGAGGCGAGGTGTTTGGTCACTCCGGTGTCGTGGATCGGTGGTGGGACGGAAGAGGGGTAGGGGTGACCGTTGGGCAGCGGCCGGGTAGGTTGTTCGAATTTGAACACGGGAAGCGGTGACATGCGGTGGCGAGGAACGCGTGGGCACGGAATTTGAACATCGGGCTTGTCGGAGGGTCCGCAATCCGCATCTGCGACTCTGCGTTCCAACAGAACGTTAAAATGTGTTCGTATAAAAAAATGCTTTTATTAAACTAGTAATGTTGCACGTGCAATGCACATGTTAATTTATGTAAATTCAGTTAGGTGTCCAAAAAAATCTATCTCTCCAAAAAAATTAGGAACCTTGCTAGTAAATTCTAAGCAAATGGACAATGCATACTTATTACCATACATATAAAACTGAGATATTTACACAAAATCCTGACACTCCTATAATTTTTTAAATAGTGGAACCACATGTGCACAACCAAATGCAGTGTCAATTTTACTTGCACAAGAGTCAGTTAAATCAACAAATCAAAGTCTAACATTGTTTTTCACAAATATCACTGAAATAAAGAATTTAGAGATGACGGTAACTCTTTTGTAGTCAATTGAACTTTCTTTGCAATAATTGTCAAGATCGTCATGTATATTGCTTCAAAAGTACCTGAGCAATGATTTTTTTTAACACAAAATAGATGACTAATTTACCTCAAAAGAAAATATAGACTCATAAGAAGTTTCCACAATTTCAGATCCATATGCATATCTGCCAGGAAAGTGACATCAGGTAACAACATGTATGTAAATTACAATTTCTCAAACAAAGTTCCATTTTATTTGGGTTTGATTAAAGCTAATTGTGCAAAAAGATAACCGACAAAGCTGTTCTCTCAGAAAATCAAACAATAACTCAAGTAGATAAGTATCTTTGCTAAAACTTGCACATAAACACATTTCTTTATATATACCCAAACACAATCCTTGTTCGGAAATTGTTAAATGGTTGACTTAAGAAGAATTTTTCTGCACAGATCAATTGCTTCAAGCACTATACTTTATATTGAAATATCTCTAAATTAACAGAACTCAAAATTCTCAAAAAAGCTGTATCATTCAGTTTACCAATTACCATTGTATACCTTTCGATGAACTCAGGTCTCAATCTTAGATTCAACAGAATATATCTTTACAAGATCAACAAGCAAGGCACCATAAAAACACGAAATACACATATATCCAGCTCACTTTCCATCACTTGTAGAGTTGTAGCCTAGGTTTTTTTTATCTCATCAAAGGGAGAGCACTGATAGTATCAAGTATATGTATAACATAATATAGTCTGAAATCCTTGCTTGAGAAAATATGTCTTTTTCATCCCTGTAGATGGTAGGAATTCAATTTTTGATATCTGAATAATGTGAACTCAGTGAGTACATTACGACTTAACATTACTTCTGAATGTGTTAGCCTAAATTACCTGATGCTCACCCATGTACTCACGTTCAGTGCTACACAAATTCGGAGAACAGCTCGTAGGTGATATGTACTGGCACAAATCGCAGCAAGCCAATGTCCTCTACGCTTTTGCCAGCAGCAACCCGCCAAGAAACACCACAAAATTAACAGCATCGGTACTACATAGGGGAAGTGCTATGATACTGAACTTGATGCAATACGTAATACTTAATTACTCAGCTCAAATATTATAGAAGCAAGTCATGTGCAGGGGAGGATAGCGTCCGGTGCAGAGGAGGCTACCGTCAGGTCGGGCAGGGCAGTGCGCATGCGGCCTTCAGCGACGCAACCGGCTTGGAGAGCCTCAGCATTCGGCGGCCGGCCCGTCTCGCGTCCCGCGTCCGGCGGCCGGCTTGACGGACCTTGCAGCATGCGGCGTGCGCGGAGCACCGGCGGCGTGTGTCGGCGGCGTTTGGTCTGCGCGGCGCGGAGGCGTGTGCGGGAGCGGCGGTGTGTGTGGAGAACTGGCGTCGTATGGCGGTGGCATGCTCGAACCACCGGCGGCGTGCGTGGAGAACCGACGGACGGCTCTTCGTGGGGGCGGACGGTCCTGCACGGGAGTGTTGGGGTGTCGTGAGGTAGAGCCGTGCTAACTGTTTTGTTTTTCAACAGAAGATTTTGGTTCCTGACCACATTTTGCCAAGCTAAAGTGTAGCTAGCCATAAAAATGTGGCAGCCATAAAAAGTGTGACAAAGAAATATGAAGCCAAACTTTAGCAAAAGTTGGCAACAACAATAACTCTATGACAAATGTGTCACACTGTGAATAAAATATTACTAGCTAAAGTGTGGTAAAAACCAAACACATACCAACTAAACTGTGGCAGCCAAACTTTGGCTTGGCAAAGTGTGGCTAGAAACCAAACAGACCCTTGATTTGATGATTTTTTTTGACGATGTACGCCCGTAGACATACATTACTTGTATTGATAAACATCACGATACAGAGTTGGTACATATACAAGCAACATAAAACAGAGAGGATACAACCGGTTATACTGCTGCAACCTGCCATCTCCGCAACTATCAAATACAAACCTTCGCCGGTGACGGAGAAGAGGAGCACCTGTAATTGGTCCACATATTGGCGCTGAAGAAACCCCTCGCCAAGAGACGTAAACGAGCCGCGATAGCCACCAGCCCCGTAAGGCTGGATCTAGCCCGATAAGGAACATCGGCCGGAGGAGCCCTCTAAGCTTCTTCAACACCGGATCCGGGGCCAGCGCCACTCCACCCTTGAGGCGGCCGGATCCCCCACCGTCTTCCACAAACATGCAACAGCCAAGCCCGCCGCACTCCAAGAACAGCCTCTCCCTGCCGCCACGCCATGACGCAATTTGATGATTAGGCGTGGAGTTTGTGGACGTCTAACAATGGTTTAGTGCTAGTCTAAGCCGTTGGATTAGGTGATTGGATGGCTTAGATTGGATCTGCCGCTCTGGGCCTTTTTATATTAGTCAAGATGTGGATGGTTCATATGCGAACACGGATTTTCTCTAACCCATAGGGCTCTGCCCATATGGTGCCCCCCCCCCCCCCCCAATGCACTAAGATTGGTGCTTTTTTTGCAAAAAAAAAATACTTGGCCTTTATTCAATTCTTATCAGTAAGTCCTTCTGATTTAATAAAGTTATTCAGAAATTTCAGTTTGGATCCATTGGTGGAATTATAAAGTTTCGTGTTATTCGAATATAATTTTTAGTAGACAGTCTTTGAGCTAAAAAGTTCTTCAGGTTTATTAAAAAATAACATATATATACAAATTATAAAGATCTCTGAAAATTCATATTCTATATCAAATTTCACAATTTTTGGTTCGCACTATAAAGTTCTTCACAATTTTTCATAAGTAACACAAATCAAATTTCAAAAGATCCATACAAACGGCACCAGATCCATACATCAACGAAAATATCCCTGCAAAATTTTGTAAAAAAACCCTATAGTGCGAACCAAGAACCATGAATTTTCTACCAAGATCCATACACAAACAAAAACAAACACATAAAAAAGCCATAAATCCATCGGTGGTGCTTACAGGCCCAGATCCATCAAGGATGGCCTCACTGGACTAGAGCTCGAGGTCGGCGCATCGTCGCGGTAAAGCTCAAGGTCGACGGTTGTCAAGAGGAGCTCGAGCGGCAGCGGTCGTCGGGAGGAGCTCCAGCGCGGCCACTGTCAGGAGGAGCTCCAGCGCGACGACTGTCAGGAGGAGCTTGAGCGCGGCGATTGTCGGGAGTATCTCCATCCCGATGAAGCCGGTGTGAGTAGCTCCATCCCGATGAAGCCGGTGTGAGGAGCTCCGGCGCAGAAGAAGAGAGGTATGGGAGGGGCGGCGATAGCGGCATGGGAGAGGGGGCGACATCGGTAGCCTGGGAGAGGCTTGATTGGATCTGGGCAAAATTAGGGTTTTCTGTTGATTTTTCAAATTTATACCCTCCCAACCCTAGATTGCGGGTTGAATAGCATAAACAGTGGTGTATGTGTGTGTGTGTGGGGGGGGGGGGTGGGGGGGGGCAGTGGCCCCCTGGTGAAATAGAAAAATTATCTTATCGTATCTCTGGTTTTGTCTAGTCTGTGTGAGTATGAGGAGGGAGTGTCCTTCTAGTATTATGCATGCATGCTGAGTGAGCAAGAACATTATATACACTACTAGTAGCATAATTCGGCACCTCGCGTTCGTGGTGGTGGATGACTTTTCGTACGATATGATATTATATATACTAGGAAAATTGTCCGTGCATTGCAACAGAAAAGAAAAATCTATTGTACCACAAACGCATAAATTAAGTTTTTTGTTAGCTTGAGGGCGCACTCACATTCAGGCGCGCCATTACCGTCTCCTCTACCCCTTCTCCCCACCGCTTCATTGGTACATGCCATGTTTAATATCTATACCTTTTTGCGAATAGGACTTTAGCATTAAAATAAATAGCAAATATTACAAAATATCTCAACAAAAACAAAAATTACATCAAAATCCTTGAGATGCCCTTCATTTTCAACCTCCAGACCATGTTGACGTCACGCCGACGCTGCCGCTCCTCCTAGAGCCAGCATGGCGGTGTTGGTTGCAGATGGAAAGTCGCCGAACGAGCCCAGGAGGCCACATCCGTCCCGGAGACGAAGAAGATGAAGGATGAACCGCCGATGAAGCTCCTTGACGATCTGAAGATCCCCATAGCCAGATGAAGTCCTTGAAGACCACACCACTCCCACAAGCTTCTCGACATCACCGCCGAGATGGGGCTGAAGCCGGAGAGACTTTATTGGAGAAGACGCCGCCGCCACCACCTGAGCGCCGCCCCACCAAACCTTCACCCTAAAACCAGAAAAACGGAGCTCTCCCGCTGATGGAGGCCGAGATCCACCCCTCCTCCATGGCCCGAAGGCCACATATTTAGAGCAAATCGGTGGTGCTGACGGGAGGCGACTGGGGATCTGAAATCGCCTCCTGATTGTCTTCCACTGCATAAGAATAATGCCAAATTTGAATTTTATCAGTTGACTCTAAAATCTCGAGGAATATACAAATAAGAATATTTTTCAACCGTTTTTGTTATTTCCATAGTAAGGAACCTGTAAGAGCAAACTGAATGATTACTTTTTTACTGGTACATGCACAGCACAGCAGTACATACTACATGTTCTTGTCATATCTAACACTTGATGATCATGTCTAGTTACTTTTGATTGCACACCATTTGTTTCGCACAGACAAATTCATCACAACAATTGCTTCATTACGAATACGAATTTATGTGCTACATAAAATCAGTGCAACATTAAGGAATCCAAGGCTGATGCACAAATTCTTGTCCGGTTCAACCTTGAATCCATGGTATAAAAGAACAAAATTTGCTCAGGTAGTCCTTTCGTTGAGCTCCTCAGAAATCTCCTTCACCAGTTTCATCTTCACTTTAACCGGAGGAGGTCAAATAGATAGTTCAATTATCTGTAGATATATTGATTCAAAATGTTTCAGTATCATAAATTGTTTTTTATGGAAGTTGGCATATGACATGCCGGTTGACTCCACAATTGGGCATAAGCTCTACAGTTGCAGCAACAGATTATTTCCTGTACTTTGTCGAAACATCATTTGGACTGCACACGTTCGGACAGTGTATTATCTAGGGGATTTCACCCTGATGGTCTGTATACTCGGAAAGAAGACAAGTGATAATTTTACTCATAAGACCCAAAACAATTAATTAGATGTGAGAATTTTCTCAAGCTCTATAAGCATGGAGCCAGTAAAGACTGCGAGCCAGCAGTTGCCTTCTTCAGAAACATGACGCATATCTTGAGCATGGCGGATCTGAACCCCACCAGAATTAACTTATGCAATGACCAGTTGCCTTTGACCGCTTGAGCTCATTTTCTTCCAATTTTTACTTAAAAAATGAGAACATGTGTATTCAACTGCAAACTGAAACAGATTTTGGTGATCGAACTGGTGCTACTCGTCCTGAGTAAACAATCGCTCTTCATCATGTCGCGGATGCTGCTCGTCCTCAACCACACCGGTCATGAACCTAGATACTCCTCCCCCACTCAACAGCTTTCGGCTCCTCGTCCACTTACACAGCCAGCAAATCAGCAATCGCTTCTAGCCTGCCACAAAGCCTGGGCGCGCTCGCTCGAGAAGGACGTCACAGCCGGCTCCGCCTCCGGGGACGACGCCCTGGCCGTGCCGACATCACCTCTGAATCCCTCGCGTGTCAGACACTCCGCTGTCGTTGCCAACGCCGAGTCCGCGCGCCGCTGCTCGCAGACATTTGCGACGCGCTCCGTTCCCCGCGCTCTGGAGGCTCGTGGGCTCGTGGCTGCGTGATGCATGGAACTCGCCTCCGCCCGGAAGGAAGTCGACCCGGCCGTCGATGCATTGGTCAACCCGACTGCGGGACGTGCTCCTCGCCTCCCTCGAGCAAGCAGTCGGAGGTCAATCTGGCGAGTTGATTTGGAGAGAACAACACCATCGAACACGAGAGCATCAGAATCAGACTCCACTCCGCAGATCGGTGGGTCCAACCTCCCGCCGAAGCCCCAACCCAGACGCCATGGCCATCATCAGAAGCAGTTGCGGAGCCAGGAATTAAACTGAGCCGGGTCGAACAAATAAGCTCTAAAAAAATTTAGCAAAAAATCGAATGTAATCAACAAAAAATGGTCCAAACAGATTTATTTGTCACATTTCATCCTGTAGAAGTATAAACTGACTAAAAAACAAAAACTAGATACAAAAGTGCTATAAATATGCCCATCGCATTTTATCTCCAATTTCAGGGGTACCGTATGACTCAATTGGTCTCCGAATTTCGGGATCGGCAACCACATTTGCTAGATCAAAGATTTTCGAAACATTTGCCTAGAACAATGAAAAGAAAACAAACTACAAGGAAAGATTTCACACTAGTAATTACTAGACAAATACGTATCGAAACTCAAGACAAATGGGGGAAATTCAACCTCTATGTGTGCCCTCTTGTGTGCTTCTTCTTCTGCTGCCTGTGCTGCCTCAGCGGCCTCCTCTTCTTCAATCTAGGTAGCCAGGTCAGCCTCGTCGCCGGAGTCCATGTCCGGGCGTCGTGTGCAGGGCTAGTGGCGGGCCTAGCAGAGCAGAGGTAGAGCGAGCCATGTGTGGGGCGGCGGTCGAGAAGTGAGGCGACGGCTCGAAGAGGGAATAGTGGGCGGCGGGAAGAAGTGAGGCTCCACCGGTGCGCATTCATGGCGGGAGGTAGGCGTCGCCGCATTGCCGTCGGGCTCCGCGGTGCCTCGGGAACCCGCGGCGCAATAAAGTCAACGACCGACGGCGGTCGCGTCATCATAAAATAGGCTGACCGTCGGCCGCACTCGCTTACACGCGGGGCTGAGGTGTCGGTAGCGAGTTGCCGCGTGCTGTCGGCGCCCTCGATGGGATCCTGCCACGCAGGGGTCGGCGCGGGGGCGCCGGCTATTTTTTTGGACTCGATGGCGCGCGGGCTTGATTTTAGAGACGCAGGTGTGACCCTTTTTTGGTCCCCGAGTTCAATTAATGCGCTGGCCGCATTTTGAGAACGGTTTTGAGGCCGCCGGTGGAGATGCTCTTAGGTCGGGCTCGTGACGGCTCGGTACGGGTCAGCGAGAGCGAGGGCGAGAGGATTGATGCGGGGCAGTATGCGTGGCAGCGAATCGTTACCTGTTTTTTTCTTGCCCAAAATTGAGCCGGGTCGGCTGCCCATGCTCGACCCGGTGGTGGCTCCGCCAATGATCAGAAGGGAGAGGAGTAGCTGATCCGGAGGAGCGTGCGACGGAAGAGGACCTCGGCAAAAAAAGGAAGAGGACCTCGACAGCAAAGACGGGGGACCCCCTCGGGAGTGGCCTGAACCGTTCTTTTCACTTCGCGGTGGCAGTGATGGGTAATTATGTTAAACTTTAGGGGCAGTTTTAAAATATATGAATGAACGAAACCATGAAACCCTTGCTCCCTTTATCTATAGGTATAAAAATAAAGATAAAGATATGGATGCTGTATTTATTGGGTTATATTTCAGAGCCAGGCGCAGATGCACATTTCTATCCACAGTTTCAAACCTATGAAGACTGATTACTGAATGAATCTGATGATGAACTACGTGAAGTAGTCATTTTGTATATATCATGAGATCGATAGCGAACCGTGGAAAAATTATCTTGTGCATGACATTTCCATTAAACCGCAGGTATTTGCAGATCAAGACTAAGGGCACAAACCACACCATGTAAATGCTCAAGTTCATACCGTATAGGACCTATATTGTGTAGCTCTATGACTGGTTTAAAGACAGCAGGTGTTTAAAACAGGTTTAGGTTCTTCAACGTTGGCACCATTCCCAAATAGCTGCAGATGAAAACCAATAATAGTAGCCAAATTATAAAATTTGTAGCCATGAAAAATAGCAGGCAACAGATGAAAACCAATAATAGTACTTTCTCCTTCCCAAATTAGGATGTTGATACGTCTCAAACGTATCCATAATTTTTGATGCTCCATGCTTATTTTTACATCATTTGCTTAGTGTTTCGTTACACTTCGTGGCATTTTTATGCATTTTCCGGAACTAACCTATTAACAAGATGCCACAGTGTCAGTTCTCTGTTTTCTGCTGTTTTTTGTTTCAGAAAAGTTACACAGGAAATATTCTCGGAATTGGACGAAACAAAAGACGAACATCCGAAAATTTACCGAAGCATCCAGAGAACCGAAGAGGAGACGGAGAAGGGCCACAGGACGGCCACACCACCAGGGGGCGTGGCCTGCCCCTGGCCCGCGCCCACCTGTGGTGAGGGCCCCCTGGCCCACCTCTGGCGCCGCCCCTTCGCCTATAAAGACCCCCCGTCGAGAAAAACCTAAACACCCGATCACTTTTCCAGAATACATCACGATCCGCCGCCGTCGTCGACCCGAGATCAGGAGGGTCCAGAAGCTCTTCTCGGCACCCTGCCGGAGAGGGGAATCGCCACCGGAGGTCATCTTCATCGCCATGCTTGCCTCCGGCGCGATGAGTGAGTAGTCTATCTTGGACTATGGGTCCATAGCAGTAGCTAGATGGTTGTCTTCTCCACTATGTGCTTTATGTTTAGATCTCATGAGCTGCCTTACATGATCGAGATCACCGTTATGTAATTCTACATGTTGTGTTTGTTGGGATCCGATGAATATTGGTGTTATGATTGAGTTGATGTGCTGAATATTATCTTATGTTATCTCTATGTTGTTTATGATCTTGCATCCTCTCCGTTGTTAGTAGCTATCTTGGCCGAGTAGTTGCTAGTGACTCCAAAAGGGGGTATTTATGCTCGATAGTGGGTTCATGCCTCTATTTAATCTGGGGAGTGACAGAAACCTTGATGACCCACAAGTATAGGGGATCGCAATAGTCTTCGAGGGAAGTATTACCCAAATTTATTGATTCGACACAAGGGGAGCCAAAGAATATATGTAAGCCTTAACAGATGAGTTGTCAATTCAGCTGCACCTGGAAACAGTCTTGCTCGTAATGGTTTATCAGTAGCAACAGTTTTATAGTGGTAACAGTAGTGAAACAGTAAAAGCAGTAGTAAAATAGCAGCGGTAATAGTAACAGTAGTAAACAATAGGAACAAATACTGTAGGCATAGGGATGGATTACGGGCGTTGCATGGATAAGATAATTCATGAAATCAATGAGACATGGGCATTGCAGATAAATAATGATAAAGCATCCTAGTACAAACAATCATAGACATGTGTTCCGTATATAGTCGTACGTGCTCACAAGGAGAAACTTGCACGACATCTTTTGTCCTACCAGCCTGTTGCAGCAGGGCCTCAAGGGAAACTACTGGTAATTAAGGTACTCCTTTTAATAAAGTACCGGAGCAAAACATTAGCACTCGGTGAACACATGTGATCCTCACATCATAGCCATCCCCTCCGGTTATCCCAATTTCTGTCACTTTGGGGCCTCGGGTTCCGGACAACAATATGTGTATACAACTTGTAGGTAAGACCATAAACAACAAGTATCATCATAGAAATAATAACATGTTCAGATCTGAAATCATGGCACTCGGGCCCAAAGTGACAAGCATTAAGCACAACAAGTTGCAACAATGTCATAGGCACTAAATAAAGATACTAGGCACTATGCCCTAACAATCTCATATCAAATTACATGAATGATCTCATCCAATCCCTACCATCCCCTCACCTACAGCGGGGGAATTACTCACACATGGATGGGGGAGTCATGGATGGTCGATGGAGTGACGTCGGTGATGATGGTGATGAAGATCTCCTCCAAATCCCCGTCCCGGCAGGGTGCCAGAACGGAGTTTCTGGTTCCGAATCGCGGTTTCTGATGGCGGCGGTGCAGCGAAAGTCTATCTGGGAAAAACGCCATCTCCCCGATATTATTATGTCAGGGGGTATATGTAGGCGAGAGGGGAGGTCGAGAGGGCTGCTGAGGCCTCCTCACGCCAGGGTGGCGCGGCCAGGGCTGGGCCGCGCCACCTGTGTGTGAGGGCCCCTTGAGCCTCCTCTCCGTCCCGTCTTCTGGCTCCATGGGTCTTCTGGTGAAATAGGATTTTTGATGATTTTTCCCGAATTTTTACTGAAAGTTGATTTCTGCATAGAAATGAGACACCAGAGCAATTCTGCTGAAAATAGCGTTAGTCCATATTAGTTGTATTCAAAACACACAAATTAGAGGAGAAACAATAGCAAAAGTGTTCGGGAAAGTAGATACGTTTTGGACGTATCAACTCCCCCCAAGCTTAGCTATTTGCTTGTCCTCAAGCAATTCAGTTAACAACTGAGAGCGATAAAAGAAACTTTCACAAACACATTTGCTTCATAGATGTATATATACTTACTATATGATCAAGTACTCAAGCAATTCATAATAAGAAATATTCAGCTAATGCTACCTCATAGTTAAGCAAGCTATGAAAGAGTGCCAACATACTAATAAGAAGTAACATGAAAATAAGAAGCTAACAAGATTGTAATATGCATAAATGATATGAAAGAGTGGTATCCCGCTTGCCTTTATTTGTGGAGCAAAACATAAATGCTGAGGCACCTCTGAAGTTCAAGAGAAGACTAGAAGTAGAAATATCAAAGATACAAGCATCAAAGTTATACCACAATTAACCGTGTTCTGGAACAAGCACATTACACTAAGAATAACAGCTATGCTCTCAAGAAGTGCTTAAAGTTAGAAGATGATGACTCAACATAAAAGTAAGAGATAGGCCCTTCGCAGAGGGAAGCAGGGATTTAACATGTGCTAGAGCTTTTCATTTGTAAAAACAGAGATAAAAATTTATTTTGAGAGGTGGTTGTTCTATGTCAACGACTAGCAATGGGGACTTGCTATCTTCCATAATAAACAAGTGAGAGCGGTTCCGAGTTCTTTGAAATTTTGGCACATTGGTGCTCTTTTATAAAGCTTTGGCACTCCTCCCCACCTTTTTCCTTTCTCAAACCATGGCTAAACAATTCCATCGGGTGCCCACCAACTTTCACATTCCATGGAGGAGTGCCTTTTTCTTTCCTTTTAGAATTAGATTATAATGGTCTGACCAGCTCCCTTGCAAAATTAATGACGAGCAGATGAAGCTGCCTAGTCGAGGGGTACTTAATTTAATATGGAAGATAGCAATTCCGACCACTACGTCCCCATGAGCTAAAAACAGTGGCACAAAATGAGAAGTAGTTGAAAGTTTTGAAAGGTAGCACATGAAAATTTACTTGGAATGGCTTTCAAATACCATGCATAGGAATTTATAGTGGACTCTTTGGAAAACGTGGTTTTTGGTAATTGGATGCATGAGTAGAGCTCATACTCAGTACAAGTGAAGGATAGCAAAAGACTGGGAAGCGACAATCGAGAGAGCAATAACTATCATAATCATGCTTGCGACAAAACAAAATTAATATAGGCATAAAAATGATACAAAAACTTTGTGGCAATTTAGATCATCGAGGCTTAATTGACTTTTTGTTTAGTCATATGCATGCTTGAGCATGTGCCAAGTCGATTTAAATGAAACTTTTCAGAGGTGGATACCACAATAACATACCATATTATGAATAAAACAATGCACGCAAGCGTCTACATGACATGCTACAGACTATTAGTAAATTGAAACTGATCATAAGAAAGCAAGAACTACAAAGCATCCATTAGATAACATATACCTTACATGAACCGACTAAGCATGTCCACATGGATGAGTATATGTACAAAAATGAAAGCAAATAGAGTTCATACCAGCCTCCTACCACATCTCGGATTGTCGTATGTCATCATTATTGCTCTTCACTTGTGTGGCTTGAATAATATAAAGTGAATACCAAGCTCTAATGGAGTAGGAGACTGAACTCTGCAACAAACTTTACAAAACCAAAGAAGAACAACAAATATTTTTGGGGTTTTCGATTTTTGAAACAAAAGCAGAAGGAAATAGCAAACGAAGCAAAATATTTTTGGATTTTTCAAATAGCAAACCGAAAATAGCAAGTAAAGCAAACCAAAGGTAGCAAACTTAAAAGACAAACAAAGAGAAACAATGGAAATATTTTTGGACTTTTTGTGTTTTGGAAAAATGGAAATAAGAACGAGAACACTAGAGAAAGCGAAACATGGATATACAAAGGACCGACAAAATATGATATGTAGATGAGTGAATCGTCGGCGTACCTCCCCCCAAGCTTAGGCTTTTGGCCTAAGTGGAGATCAATTCCAACTCGGCCATGAGGTGGCGCCTCCGTAGTGTGACAAAGAAGCACCATCGTCCTGATATGAGCTAGAGGATGCTACTTATTGATGGCGCCCAGAAAATTAGCTGCTGGTGCCAAGTTGATGTGAAGCAGACTATCCTTGTGCGTGGTGGATAACCAGCCCGTTGGGAACCCCAAGAGGAAGGTATGATGAGTATAGCAGCTAGTCTTCCCTCAGTTAAGAAACCAAGGTTTAATATCGATCAGGAGAGGAGAGACAATGACGACTGAAGGTGATGCAGAACCTGCACACACACAAACAAATACTTTGTTCCCAACTTGCGATGAGGTTGTCAATCTCACCGGTTTGCTTGAAACAAAGGTTATGAGCGTATCGAGTGGAAAACAATATAGTATGCGAGTAAAGTAAACAGGTGATAACAATATGATGGAAATAGGACCGGGGTCCACAGTTCACTAGTGGTGTCTCTCCATAGATAAAATAACACATGATAGGTAAACAAATTACAGTTGGGCAATTGATAGAATAAAGATAAACGTGATATGTCAAAAAGATCACTATGGGATTTACTCTGGGCACTACAACAAAATACATAGACCGCCATCCAACTGCATCTATGACTAATAATCCACTCCCGGGGATATCAATCCGAACACCCCAGTAGTATTAAGTTGCGAACAACAGATAATTGCATTAAGCAAAGTGTGTAATGTAAACAAAGCATATGCCCTTGAGCATATGAATGTTGTTTTCTCCCTAGTAGCAACAGCACATCTACCACCTTAGAGGTTTCTGTCACTCCCCCAGGTGAAATAGAGGCATGAACCCACTATCGAGCATAAATACCCCCTCTTGGAGTCACTAGCAACTACTCGGCCAAGATAGATACTAACAACAGAGAGCATGCAAGATCATAAACAACATAGAGATAACAAAAGATATAATTCAGTACAGCAACTTAATCATAAACACCAATATTCATCGGATCCCAACAAACCAAACATGTAGAATTACATAACGGTGATCTCAATCATGTAGGGCAGCTCATGAGATCTAAACATGAAGCACATGGTGGAGAAGACAACCATCTAGCTACTGCTATGGACCCATAGTCCAAGGTAGACTACTCACTCATCACTCCGGAGGCAAGCATGGCGATGAAGAAGACCTCCGGTGATGATTCCCCTCTCCGGCAGGGTGCCGGGAAGAGCTTCTGGACCCTCCCGATCTTTGGGTCGACGGCGGCGGCGGATCGCGCTGTGTTCTGGAAATCTAATCGGGTACTTAGGTTTTACGCGTCGGGGGGTCTTTATAGGCGAAGGGGCGATGTCAGAGGAGGAGCCAGGCGCCCTCACGCGGGGCCCGCGCGGCCAGGGGCCTAGTCGCGCCGCCCCTGCGTGTGGGGCCCTGGTGGCCCCCCTCTGGCTCTCCTTCGGATCTCTGGAAGCTTCCGGGAAAAATAAGACTTCAGGAACTTGTTTCGTCCAATTCCGAGAATATTTCCTGTGTATCACTCTGAAACACAAAAACAGCAGAAAACAGGAAACTGGCACTGTGGCAACTCGTTAATAGGTTAGTTCCGGAAAATGCATAAAAGTGCCACTAAGTGTAACGAAACAATAGGCAAATGGTGTAAAAACAAGCATGGAGCATCAAAAATTATAGATACGTTGGAGACGTATCAAGCATCCCCAAGCTTAACTCCTGCTCGTGAGCATTTGTGAGCTGGGATCATAAGAACTTAAAACATGGGCATGAAGATATAATCATGACAATAAGAACTTAGCAACCATGTTGTAAACATGCAAATGAACACAAACAAAAGATCATGAAAATGAAACAATGAAAGTCAAACGTGTGTTCAAATCATAAGGAAAAACATACAAATGGTTTTCAGCTTGTCCTTCAAAGAGAGCAAAACATAAATGCATAGGACACCTTCAAGTTTAAGAGGGCGACTAGATACAAATAATTTAAGAACAAGTGAAACCAACAATATGAATCAATCAATGAACTTTGGGACAATGCATATTACACTAAGAATGACAACTATGCTCTCTTAATGGTGCATAAAGAAAGAAGGTGGTGACTCAACATAAAAGTAAAAGAAAGGCCATTCGCAGAGGGAAGCAGTGATTGCAAGTTTTATAACCTTCAAAAATTATGGTACTTAACGGCTTTGAGCTCTCATTGCCCCCATCATAAGCATCTTGAATGGTTAAAGTTAATGCGAGAACAATTATGAAGCATATGCTTGACAAATCATAAGTTGAAAACCTCGTGCCCCGTGAATACGAGTACCCAAACCTCATGCTACTTTACTTAGAGTCCCAAGCAAGGCTCTTGTCATTGTAAGTATATGCATATCATTGAGAACCGCCAATGGGGTACCTCCGTGCCCGATGACATGGAACAAGCCCACACCAAAATGACAGGACAAGCAGACAATGAACACCTCGACATCTCTTTTATTTGCCTTTTGTTTAGCTTTTTATTGTGAGATGCGTCGTCGAATGTTCACCATGGGTATGCTGCAAATTTCCACCATGAATTATGCATGGCTTAGATTGGCGGCCCAGCGTTTCCCTAACACATATACAAACTCCATGATCCCCACAATATTCCCAATTCATTTCACACTGCGGGCATCCATAGACAAAAGATCACGATATCAACTCAAATAAGAAGTGCAATGTTAAAAGCTTGCCCCATGACAGCATGGATGGGCTAGAATCCAACTTACAACTTGCAAGCATAACAACTCAACATAAGAGACCACAATGTCAAATTTTTAAGAACAGGAAAAAGTAAAGTGTGCCTTCCGGTTCGTGAGAGCTTTACTGACCGAATTTCGCATAACACTGGTAAGAGTTTAATTTGAAGAGAAAATAAAAGCAAGTCAAATTTACTTGGAATAGCAAATTTCTAGTAGGTATGTATGGTGGACACTTTGGAAAACTTTGGCTTTTAGGAGTTGGATGCACGAGTAGAGCTCATACTCAGTACAAGGCGAGGGCTAGCAAAAGACTGGGAGCGACCAACTAAGAGAGCAATAATGGCCATAATCATGCAAAGCGACAAAGCGACATTAAAAGAAGCATAAGATGGCATCAAAAGTCAAAAACTAAATGATCATGAAGGCTATTGGCAACTTTGTAAGAGTCTAACATGTGTGAGCATGCGCCAAGTCAACCCAAATAAAGCATCAAGGAGAAAACCAAAATAATGCTTCCATACAATAAAAACAACGCATGATTTTTTCAAAGGCTCATTAAGCAATCTCAGTTATTTGAGACAAGTCATGCTACAGCAAAACCACTAAGCATACTATCAAAAAGACATCAAGCATGACATGAAAAAGCCTAAGCCACAGTGACAAGGGTATAGCTAATAGAGCCCGTTAGTTGAGTACCCCTGAGGCCCGTTGAGTTAGGCCCAATTGTAATGATAGTCGAATACGAGTTACTACCGTATGTCGATATTTGTAATCTGTATCGAACCCGACCCGATCCTCGAGACCTAGCCACCTATATATAGGGGCCAGGAGAGGACGGGGGAGGGCAGATTGAAAGAAAGCCAGGTTGAACACCCAAGTTTACTTTCGATATACGCCTATTTCGACTAACTTTACCTTCGAGTTCATCCAACGCCCTATCTCCCCGATCCTAAGTCCTTCATCTAGGACATTTGTCGAGTTAACCCTCGTCAATTGGCGCCGACCGTGGGGACTCTGGGCGTTGGAGTCATGAATTCGACGGCTTTTTCGCTTTTAGCCAACAGCAGTCCAGAAGTCGACGGAAGTCAAGAAGTAGAGTTATCCATCGGAAGCTTGAGCATCTTCATCGGGCCGTCGGGTTCATCCCGCCTTTCAGATTCGACGAAACCAGATTCACTGGCAAGAAAGCCCGAAACAAAGGAAGCGTTGGAGTCATCAGGCTCTTCCAATGAGGTAAACTCGCTGGTCAGCTTAGAGAAAGCGTCAATCGCAGAAGGCGACGAAATCAAAGAAAAATCCGACTCAGAAGAGAAAGCGTATCAGACACACAACAACACAAAGGACTTCGCCGGAAGAAGCAATGGCGTCTCCAAAGTACATCAGTTATGCGTCATTATCACTGAAGCAGAAGATGGAAACAACAGCGAAGGAAGCAAAAAAATTCGACAGGCAAGTCGACAAAGTGAAAAATCACAACAAAAAGGAAAAAGAGAAAGTCCATGTCTCGGCTGGTGAATGGAGGATAATTACATCAGCCATTGATCATGGCACAGAAGTACCCGAGGGGTCGCGAAGAGAAGTTCTAATGGGATATCAATATGCGCTATACCAACACAAGAAGAAATTAAGGGAGGAAAGAGACATGATGTTTCGAGACAATAATAATGAATCAAGGGAAGAATATTGGGAAGATTATAGTGAAGATTCAGAATACAGCAGAGGTAGGCGTGGAGATCCAAAGCATAACAGGGGGGTGTCAGCATACGGCAGAGAAGAAGGGTACTCAAGGAGCCCGACCCCGCAACCAGAGAAGGAGGAAGACGATCTGATACAAAAAACGCCAGAAGCAGCATTAGCAGCGGCACAAGCGTATCTGCTAGCCACAAGACCAGAGCATGGAGACCCGCGAGAAGATATGCACCGAGCCGCGATACGAAGCCTCGGAATAGTAGAAGGAAAGATCAGGGATCAAGGCCCAAAGCAGAAGTCGACAAGCTACAAGGGAAGACACAAGGAAAAGTTCAGATATAATGGCTCAGATGATGATTATAGTGAGTCATCAGAAGAGGAAAAGCGACGGAAAAGGAAGGAGGACGCAAGAAGTATAATAGCACAAGCTCGAGTAGATAAATCACGGCACGCATGGAGGGAAGAAAACTACGAAGACGATGATAAAGATATGGGTGCGTTATGCTTTACCCGTAGGGTTCGCAAAACACGAGTACCAAAAGGATTTAAATTACCCCATGATCAGAGCAAGTACGACGGGTCGCAGGAACCCACCTTATGGCTATCAGATTATTTACAAGCAGTGCAGATATTAGGAGGAACAAAGGCGACTGCAATGCAAAGTTTGCAGCTACACCTCACCGGAGCCGCCCGGTCTTGGTTGAACACCCTACCCGGCGAATCCATTGGAAGCTGGGGGGAACTCGAAAGTCAATTCGCAAGAAATTTCCGTTCCACCTACAAGCGCCCAGCATCACTGGAAGAAGTTAAAGCATGTGTGCAGAAAAAAGGCGAAACGCTAAGATCTTATATACAACGCTGGAGTATAATTAAAAACTCAGCAGAGGACGTCTCCGATGAACGAGCAATAGATGCTTTTTCAGAAGGACTTCGTCGCTCAGATCTTGTGGAAGAAATAGGAAGAACAAGACCCACGACAGTAACTGAGCTAATGGAACAAGCCAACAAATTCGCTGATGGAGAGGACGCGTACAACAACAAAAGAGGACGTTCGCCAGAAGTCGACAGAATAAGTCAACAAAGGAGAAGATACCGCAGCGGAGGCAACCAAGGAAGGCGAAATCAGGTAGCCGCATGATATATATTAGAAGAAGAGGAAGGATACGAAAGCAGGAGGGTTCAAGCAAAAGGAACAGAAAAATCAAGGTACTCCGGTCCTTCGGCTGAGGATATGTTGTATGGACCTTGTCGAATCCACTATGCGTACCTCGACGGAAAAAGGGTCTCAAATCACCAGATGAAGGATTGCAGAACATTCCTAAGGTTGCAAGGTGCAATGAGCTCAAGCCAAGAAGGAAGGCAAGGGAAAAAGCGGAGAAGTCAAGGATATCAAACTCAAAAATTGTCAAGACACCTAGAGTCAAAAGTATACATATCAGCTATGATTCAACCGGTGCCCAAGTCGAAAAAAGAACGGAAGAGCATAACCAGGCAAATAAACCTAGCAATATCATCACCACCAGCCACCACAGAGTACCTACGATGGTCAGAGCAACCAGTCAAGTTCAGTAAAGCAGACCACCCACGGAAAGTTCCTCGACCGGGCCACTCGCCTATGGTTCTAAAAGCGCAAATAGGAGGATACGACATCGGAAGAGTGTTCATGGATGCAGGGAGTGGCATAAACTTAATATATGCTAAAACACTGAAGGCTATGTGCATCTCACCAACAAGTCTAAAGCCAACAGATTGCTCTTTCCACGGGATAGTACCAGGAGCAGCAAACTACCCTTTGGGAAGAATAGAACTCGATGTCTGCTTTGGTAGCGGCGCAAACTATAGAAGAGAGAAACTGGAGTTCGAAGTCATGGATTGGCCGTCACAATATCATGCAATCCTGGGGCGCCCAGCATTTGCAAAATTCATGGCAGTACCGCACTACGCGTATCTCACGCTAAAAATTCCAGGACCCAAAGGAACAATCACAGTGCAAGGGAGCTTTGAGGTAGCCAACACATGTGATAGAGAATTCAATAAGATGGCGCAAACCTTCGGCATGACAGCAGAATACGAGAGGCTAAAAGGAGAAACAGATCATAATGTGCTACCCGACGTTGGACGATCCCTGCCACATAAGGCTTTCGACACAACGCAGGACTCAAAGAAAATTCAGGTCCACCCTACGGATCCAAACAAGACGACATCAATTGCGGTGAACTTGGATCCCGCATAGGAAGGCGCGCTCGTCGAGTTCCTCCGTGAGCGCTGGGAAATCTTCGCCTGGTGTCCATCGGACATGCCAGGGGTTCCCAGGGAACTCGTCGAGCACGCATTAAATGTAGATCCCAAGGCGAAACCAGTCAAGCAACCACTGCGACGATTTGATGAACCCAAGAGGAAGGCAATAGCGTCAGAATTGCACAGATTAGAAAGTGCTGGATTCATCAGGGAAATCAAAACTTCGAGTTGGGTGTCGAACCCAGTAATAGTACCCAAGAAGAACACCGACGTACAAAGAGTATGTGTCGACTACACATCTCTCAATAAGCATTGTCCAAAGGATCCCTTCCCTTTACCCCGCATCGATCAAATAATCGATTCAACAGCGGGCTGTGCAAGGCTTTCCTTTTTGGATGCATATTCTGGCTATAACCAGATCAAGCTGAAGAAAGAGGACGAGGAAAAAACGGCCTTTATTACACCATATGGGGTGTTTTGCTACCAAGTAATGCCATTCGGCCTAAAAAATGCAGGAGCAACTTATCAAAGGATGATGCAGAGTTGCCTCGGGAGCCAAATAGGGCGCAACATACAAGTCTACATTGATGATGTAGTCATCACCACAAGAGAGGAGAAGTCTCTAATCGGCGACTTGGCAGAAACCTTCGACAACCTGAACAAGTTTAAGCTCAAGCTGAACCCGACAAAGTGCTCCTTCGGAGTTTCAGCAGGGCAACTTTTGGGGTTCTTGGTATCTGCGCGAGGAATAGAAGCAAATCCAGAGAAGATTCAAGCAATTCTAACAATGGGGAAACCCACGAAACTCCACGACGTACAGAAGTTAGCAGGACGAGTCGCGGCATTAAGTCGTTTCGTTGCTCGACTAGGGGAGAAGGCGCTACCTTTTTACGCACTTATGAAGAAGTCAGACGACAAATTTGAGTGGACAGAAGAAGCAGACACAGCGTTTGCGCAGTTGAAGAAAGTGCTTTCCACGCCGCCAGTGCTGGTCGCACCTAAAGAAAAAGAGCCACTACTACTGTACATCGCCGCAACCCATCAGGTGGTAAGTACAGTCCTAGTAGTCGAAAGAAGTGAAGAAGGCAAAGCTCATGGCGTCCAGAGACCAGTATATTTCATCAGTGAAGTGCTATCTCCAACCAAGCATAGGTACCCGCATTATCAGAAGTTGGCATACAGTGTCTTCACAACTGCACGAAAACTACGACAGTATTTTACTGTGCACCCAATTATAGTGGTTAACGAAGCACCACTATCGAACATATTGAACAATCCTTTAGCGATGGGACGTGTCTCTTTGTGGGGAATAGAGCTATCTCCCATGGACATCACGTACGAGAAGAGGAAGGCGATCAAGTCGCAAATCCTGCCAGATTTTACAGCAGAGTGGCTCGAGCTGCAAAGTACCGGACCACCAGATTTATCGAGTACCTGGACAATGTATTTCGACGGTTCTAAGCGAGTCCAAGGCGCAGGCGCAGGAGTAGTATTGATATCGCCTCATGGCGACAAACTAAAGTATGTCCTAAGGATGAGTTTTCCACAGGCTTCTAACAATGAGGCAGAG
The DNA here is from genome assembly GCA_007115705.1 of Dactylis glomerata. NCBI lineage: Eukaryota > Viridiplantae > Streptophyta > Magnoliopsida > Poales > Poaceae > Dactylis > Dactylis glomerata. The sequence continues at coordinate 2,046,303 of QXEO01000383.1, forward strand.
TATGAGGCTTTGCTGCACGGAATGAAGATGGCTAAAGCTTGCGGAGCAACTCGCCTAAAGATATTTGGAGACTCTAACCTTGTTGTCCAGCAAGTTATGAACAGGTGTGACACAATCAATGACAACATGATGGCCTACAAGAATTTGTACCATTATCTAGAAGGAATATTCGACGGATGTGAAGTCTCCCACGTTAGCAGGAACAGCAATGAAGAAGCCGACACTTTAGCAAATATCGGATCACAATGCTTACCTGTGCCATCTGGAGTGTTTTGGGAAGAAATAGCGGAAAGGTCAATAAAAAGTGCTAAAAGTTCGACTACTACGACAAGCTCGGGGGCTATGACAGAGCCAGAGGAGGTCATGATGATAGAAGAAACATGGATGCAGCCATATATTGCGTACATGATAAATAAGAAGCTACCAGAAGATGCAGTGGAGGCTAAAAGGATAACTCGAAGAGCGAAAGCGTTTGTCGTGATTGAAGGGAAACTATACAAGAGAAGTATTACAGGCGTTTTACAACGCTGTGTTACACCCCAAGAAGGGAAACAATATTGAAAGACATACATGGTGGAGTATGTGGCCATCATGCAAGCAGCAGAGCAATAGCAGCAAAAGCTTTTCGAGCGGGATTCTATTGGCTAACAGCCATCGAAGACGCAAAAGATATAGTTCGAAAGTGTGAAGCATGTCAAAGGTTTGCATCCAGACCGCATGCACCAGCAGCAGAGCTGCAAACAATACCATTATCCTGGCCCTTCGCACAATGGGGTCTTGACATGGTGGGAAAGTTGCACAAATCTTGGCCAGGAGGGCATGTCTACATGCTAGTAGCAGTCGATAAATTCACCAAATGGGTGGAAGCGGCCCCAGTGACAACTCAAGACTCTACAGCAGCAATCAGTTTCATCAAGTCGATAGTTTTTCGTTTTGGTGTACCACATAGCATCATCACAGACAACGGGACAAATTTTACTTCAAAAGAATTCAGAAGTTATTGCGAAGGATTGGGAATCAAGCTTAAATTCGCATCGGTGGCGCACCCAAAGACAAATGGGCAAGTCGAAAAAGCTAATGGCTTGATAAGTAGTGGAATAAAAAAGAGGCTTTTAGTACCTCTCGAGAAAGCCAAGAGCGCTTGGGTAGAAGAGTTGCCCTCCGTTCTTTGGAGCCTAAGAACTACGCCCAATGCAGCAACTCAAGAAACTCCTTTCTTCCTGGTCCATGGCGCAGAAGCCGTGCTTCCAGTCGAAGTTACACACGAAGCTCCAAGAGTGACAGCATATGACGAGGCGACATCAACAGAAGCATTACAAGACGACGTCGACGCGTTAGATGAAGCAAGAGACAAAGCATTAGAAAGGGCTACACAGTATCAACAAAGTCTATGAAACTACCATAGTAGTCGAGTTCGTCCACGATCCTTCGTGGTGGGAGATCTTGTTTTGCGACTTAGGCAAGACAGCCATGGCAAATTGGAGTCCCCTTGGGTGGGACCTTACATCGTCACGGAAGTAATACCAGGAGGAGCATATCGACTACGAGACAAGAAGACCGGGAAGGACGAAAGCAACCCGTGGAATGCAGAACAGCTACGGCGTTTTTACGCGTAGACTAAGTATAGATATCAGCATATTCGAGTTAACCTTCTGAACCCAGAACATGAGGCCATAGGTCGGGTTCTTTGGGTTGAACTCGACAAAATTGTACGACTCTCGTGTTACTTCTCCGCTCGGGGGCTTCGACCTCTGGGTCGTACGAAAAGTTGTTATGACAAGATGGAGGGATTTTTTCTTCGCTATAAGGTTGTTTTCACAACCCGATAAATACAAAAAAACTTGGTTCATAAAAGAACCCGATATCATCTTCACATTTATTGGTTCGCAAAGAACCCGACATATGGAAAGCATATCTCAGAACATGACTTGTTCTCATGATACTAGTAAAAATTAATCGACACAAAGTACGAATCATTATTGATATCATTGCAGGAAGGACATTGTCAAACGAGATTACATGGATAACATATCCAAATAAAAGAGGGCTTCAAGCCTCGTACTCCTTCTGGCAAAGAGTGCCATTGTAGATCTTCACGTCAAACTTCGACGTACCGACGTGGAAGTCGAACGCCATGATGAAACCTTGATGGATGTCGTGGTCCTCAGCAAATTGCGCCCAGCCACCTCTGAAGTACTGCTCGCCGTTACCGTCATACCACACCTCCACCTCATAGGGGATGCCACCGCCAGATTGTTCACGAAGAACCGCCTCTCGTAGTTCGCGGCCATCCATGAACTTCGTGAAATCCAGCGGCAAGCGCTGAATTTCACGGCACTGCGCCATGGCAATGCAAAGAAAGGAAAAGATACGGGGGGGTGCAGCAGGAGCAGCAGGCGCAGCAGGAGGAGGAGAGGCAGGACCTGGAGTGGCGCTGGTCACCTTCGGTTTGTTCTTGCTACCAGGTGGGCGGCCGGGACGGCGCTTCGCCGGAGCATCTGAAGAAGTTCCCGCGGCGCTAGCAACCTTGGGTTTATTCTTACTGCCACGAGGGCGACCCCTACCTCGTGGGGCCATCTGAGATCCAAGGTTCAGACGAGAACCTCCAGCGTCAGCCATGAAGCGCGACAGAAAAACCTCGCAAAAGCCCTAGATGGAGGAAGAAGAGGATGCGGCGGAGGAGAAGTTTAATTAGGGTTTCCTACCTTAATCACCAGGCGCTTTTATTTATAAGCGCATACTATTGGGCTTTCGGGCTGCATCAAAGTCCGTGAAACACAATTTACAATGGGAGTTAAATTCTGCGCACAGCAGACGATAATATCAATGAAGAAAAGGAAAAAAAAGAAGAAGGGGGAGGATTATGCGATATAGAAACCGCGACTTAGACGCGGGGGCTTGTCTACACTAAGATATTTACAGAAGAAAGAGGAACTGAACTTTGAGCCTATGCTTGACTACAAGTTGCCAAACATAGCCTCGGGGGCTACTCCCATCGGGAGCGCTGAGCGCGCACCCGATAAAGATGAGGTGATCAATATTGAAGATAGAAAAGGGTAAGCATACAAAACTTCGACTACGTAGTCGACAAATCGAAAATTGGAGATTACTCCCATCGGGAGCGAGTTTTTCTTTGGTTGCAGAAACCCGAATATTTTCAGTCAAAATTTGACTGCGACATAAGATTCTCGAGTTGTGTTATCGCAACAACACTCGAATGCCGTGATTTATCACGAAGGTAAGACCCCGGGATCCGTCCTGTGTGGCCTGGTATACGCACATGGATGCGCTCTGCTGGTATGTATCCGTGTCTACGACGCGAAGAAAATCCTGGTGGACGCACTGGGTACCCTGAGAACCACTGGGACTCATTTTTTGTAAGTCCTAAATGAGGCAAAAGAGTGAGTTTGACCGGTATCCCGAATTCAAGTCCAAGGGGATTGAATTTGAAGTAGGTGACAAGTATCTGTTCCGGCAGTTAACTGACCTCTTGATCCGTCAGAGTTGTCAGGCTTGTTCATCGAGACCCCTTGCGAGCAAATTATCATCAATACAAGTCGAAAGACCAAGTCGAAGATTTGAAGATGAAGTCGAAGAATTGATCAAGTCGAAGATTAGAGATTCAACCTGAATCTACAATTCTGGTAGAATCTCAGGGGCTACTGACAAGGGTATAGCTAATAGAGCCCGTTAGTTGAGTACCCCTGAGGCCCGTTGAGTTAGGCCCAATTGTAATGATAGTCGAATACGAGTTACTACCGTATGTCGATATTTGTAATCTGTATCGAACCCGACCCGATCCTCGAGACCTAGCCACCTATATATAGGGGCCAGGAGAGGACGGGGGAGGGCAGATTGAAAGAAAGCCAGGTTGAACACCCAAGTTTACTTTCGATATACGCCTATTTCGACTAACTTTACCTTCGAGTTCATCCAACGCCCTATCTCCCCGATCCTAAGTCCTTCATCTAGGACATTTGTCGAGTTAACCCTCGTCACACAGTCTACACAAGCTCCTTTTTGTACCACTATTTTGCACAAAGCTTTTTCTCTTTTCCAACACCATTTGGAATTTTTAAACACACCTCTTTTGATGAAAACCAATAAAGATCAGAGGCAAAAATACACCTTGATGAAAAGATATAACGAGATCTGAACGCAAATCAAGGCAAAAATGAAAACCAAAAGCAGTAGCAGAAAAAGAAGAACGCTCGATTTTTAATAAGAGTGAAAATTAGAGCGTTCTTGGCAAATGAAAACGAGTACATCTTCTCCAAAAGAAATTTGTTGGGGTCCAACCATTTATTGCAGCAAACAAACAAACTAAACCAACTAAGAAAACTAAAACAACTGACGCTCCAAGAAAAACACATAGTGCATGAAGCAATAAAAATATAGTGTTTTGAAAGGTGACCTGATTTTTGCCGATGAAGAAGGGGTGCCTGGGGGGCATCCCCAAGCTTTGACGCTTGTACTTCTTGGATATTTCTTGGGGTGATGCATGGGCATCCCCAAGCTTGAGCTTTTGTCCATTCTTCAACTCATCTCATCATTCTCTAATCCCTACACTTGAAAACTTCCTTCATACAAAACTAAACACAATTCTATTAGCAACATTAGTGCAAGCATAACATATAATCAATCCTCTATTTGCTTCAGGTTTCAACTCAAAACCACCACGTATATAGTAAATACTACTGTAGCAACCTCCCCAAAAGTTCCGTGATCAAAAGAACTCAAAAGAAAGTGATAAAGCGGCAAACACAAATATTGGCAGAAATCTGTCAAAACTGAACAGCTGACAAAGGTCGAATTTTTGAGGGATTTTCTGTTGCTCAAATCAAAAAGTGTTCAACTAACAAAAGTTTGGATATAACCTGGGGCATATGCACAAGAAATCGCAGGTCCAAAAGATAAACAGAGAATTTATACGAATGTTTACGGTGCAGCACCAAAAACAGTTTCAGGACAGCAACATCCCCAAATCTTTACCTCACTCAAATTAGAGGCTTCTCTTGGCACAAAAACGAAATAAACAAGATAAGGAGCGGTCATTACAGTAGTAATGACTTCCAAGACTCAAATAAAAGAAAAAGTACTGAAAACAAAACATTGGGTTATCTCCCAAGAGTGCTTTTCTTTAACGCCTTTGAGCTAGGCGCAGAAAATTGCGAATCAAGTAATATCAAGTGATGAAGCATCAAGCTCATAATTTGCTCTAAGAATAGAGTCAAAAAGTAATTTCTTTCTTTTCCTAGGGAAGTGTTCCATACCTTTCTTAAGTGGGAATTGATATTTGATAGTGCCTTCCCTCATATCAATGATAGCACCTACAGTTCGAAGAAAGGGTCTTCCCAAAATAATAGGACATGAAGCATGGCATTCAACGTCCATAACAAGAAAATCAACGGGAACAAGGTTATTGTTAACCACAATAAGAACATTATTAATTCTTCCCAAAGGTTTCTTCTTAGCAACATCAGCAATAGGAACATCAAAATAACATTTTTCAAGCGGTGGTAAATCAAGCATGTCATAAATCTTTCTAGGCATGATAGAAATACTGGCACCTAGATCACATAAAGCATGGCAATCAAAACCATTAACATGCATATCAATGATGGGTTTCCAACCATCTTCTAACTTCTTGGGAACAGAGGCTTTTTGCTTCAACTTTTCATCCCTAATCTTTATGAGAGCATTGGTAATATGCTTAGTAAAAGCAATATTTAAAGAACTAGCATTGGGAGTCAAAGCAAGCTTTTGCAAGAACAAAATTACTTCAGATATATTGCAGCCATCAACATCAAAATCATTAAAAGAAATAGAGCTATCATCTCCCACACTCCGAAAAATTTCAGCACTCTTTTGAGAAAAAGTTTTGGCAGTTTTAGGCTTTTTAACACAAGGAGTGGGAGTTTTCTCTACACCAATCAAAGTAAGAGGATTGCTACCAGTAGGAGCAACATCATTAGAGGTAGTAATGGTATATACCTTGATCTCTCTAGCCATCTCATCTTCTCTTTCCCACCTGGCATGCAATTCCGCTAACAATCTAATATTTTCATCAATTCCAACTTGGATAGCATTAGCGGTAGCAAAAACATTGCTCTCTTTCACATCATTAGGAAACACTTTTAATTTCAGAAGTTCAACATCATGAGCAAGGCTATCAACTTTAGAAGCAAGAATATCAATTTTGCCTAACTTTTCCTCAACAGACTTGTTAAAAGCAGTTTGCTTACCGATGAAGTCCTTGAGCATTACCTCAAGCTCGGAGGGCGCGGCCCTAGTGTTGTTGTAGGAATTACCATAAGAGTTACCATAACCATTACCATTGGTAGAAGGATACGGCCTATAATTGTTACTAGCAAAATTGTTCCTATAAGCATTGTTGTTAAAATTATTGTTTCTAATGAAATTCACATCAACATGCTCTTCTTGAGCAACCAGAGAGGCCAAAGGAACATTATTAGGATCAACATGAGTCCTATCATTAGCAAGCATAGCCATAATGGTATCAACCTTTTCATTCAAGGAAGAGGTTTCCTCAACAGAATTTACCTTCTTACCTTGTGGAGCTCTCTCGGTGTGCCATTCGGAATAATTTACCATCATGTTGTCCAGTAGCTTTGATGCGGCGCCCAAGGTAAGGGACATAAATGTGCCTCCAGCAGCTAAATCAAGTAGGTTCCTTGAAGAAAAATTCAGTCCTGCATAAAAAGTTTGGATAATCATCCAACTAGTCAGTCCATGAGTGGGGCAATTCTTTATCATAGATTTCATTCTTTCCCAAGCTTGAGCAACATGTTCATTATCAAACTGAGTAAACTTCATAATATTGCTACGCAAGGATATAATCTTAGCAGGAGGATAGTATCTACCAATAAAAGCATCCTTACACTTAGCCCATGAATCAATACTATTTTTAGTCAAAGACAACAACCAATCTTTAGCTTTTCCTCTCAAAGAAAAAGGAAACAACTTGAGCTTAATAATATCACTATCAACATCCTTATATTTCTGCATCTCACATAGCTCAACAAAATTGTTGAGATGAGCTGCAGCATCTTCAGTACTAGCACCAGAAAATTGCTCTTTCATAACAAGGTTCAATAAAGCTGGCTTAATCTCATAAAAGTTTGCAGCAGGAACAGGTGGTGCAATAGGAGTGCAGATAAAATCACTATTGTTTGTGCTAGTAAAGTCACACAACTTGGTGTTTTTAGGATTGGCCATTTCAGCAAAACGAAAGTAAACAAGTAAAAACAACTTCCAAGGATTCTAATTTTTTTGGGTTTTTGATATAAAGCAATGCAGGTAAAATAAATAAAGTAAAGCAAAACAATAAAACAAAGTAAAGAATGTGTGTGCGAAAACTCCCCTCGCAGAAGTCTTCTCTTCCTCCCCGGCAACGACGCCAGAGAATTAGCTGCTACTTATTGATGGCGCCCAGAAAATTAGCTGCTGGTGCCAAGTTGATGTGAAGCAGACTGTCCTTGTGCGTGGTGGATAACCAGCCCGTTGGGAACCCCAAGAGGAAGGTATGATGAGTATAGCAGCTAGTCTTCCCTCAGTTAAGAAACTAAGGTTTAATATCGATCAGGAGAGGAGAGACAATGACGACTGAAGGTGATGCGGAACCTGCACACACACAAACAAATACTTTGTTCCCAACTTGCGATGAGGTTGTCAATCTCACCGGTTTGCTTGAAACAAAGGTTATGAGCGTATCGAGTGGAAAACAATATAGTATGCGAGTAAAGTAAACAAGTGATAACAATATGATGGAAATAGGACCGGGGTCCACAGTTCACTAGTGGTGTCTCTCCATAGATAAAATAACACATGCTGGGTAAACAAATTACAGTTGGGCAATTGATAGAATAGAGATAACGTGATATGTCAAGAAGATCACTATGAGATTTACTCTGGGCATTACAACAAAATACATAGACCGCCATCCAACTGCATCTATGACTAATAATCCACCCCCGGGGATATCATCCGAACACCCCAAAAGTATTAAGTTGCGAACAACAGATAATTGCATTAAGCAAAGTGTGTAATGTAAACAAAGCATATGCCCTTGAGCATATGAATGTTGTTTTCTCCCTAGTAGCAACAGCACATCTACCACCTTAGAGGTTTCTGTCACTCCCCCAGGTGAAATAGAGGCATGAACCCACTATCGAGCATAAATACCCCCTCTTGGAGTCACTAGCAACTACTCGGCCAAGATAGCTACTAACAACGGAGAGCATGCAAGATCATAAACAACATAGAGATAACAAAAGATATAATTCAGTACAGCAACTTAATCATAAACACCAATATTCATCGGATCCCAACAAACCAAACATGTAGAATTACATAACGGTGATCTCAATCATGTACGGCAGCTCATGAGATCTAAACATGAAGCACATGGTGGAGAAGACAACCATCTAGCTACTGCTATGGACCCATAGTCCAAGGTAGACTACTCACTCATCGCTCCGGAGGCAAGCATGGCGATGAAGAAGACCTCCGGTGATGATTCCCCTCTCCGGCAGGGTGCCGGGAAGAGCTTCTGGACCCTCCCGATCTTCGGGTCGATGGCGGCGGCGGATCGCGATGTGTTCTGGAAATCTGATCGGGTACTTAGGTTTTACGCGTCGAGGGGTCTTTATAGGCGAAGGGGCGATGTCAGAGGAGGAGCCAGGTGCCCTCACGCGGGGCCCGCGCGGCCAGGGGCCTGGCCGCGCCGCCCCTGCGTGTGGGGCCCTGGTGGCCCCCCTTCGGCTCTCCTTCGGATCTCTGGAAGCTTCCGGGAAAAATAAGACTTTAGGAACTTGTTTCGTCCAATTCCGAGAATATTTCCTGTGTATCACTCTGAAACACAAAAACAGCAGAAAACAGGAAACTGGCACTGTGGCAACTCGTTAATAGGTTAGTTCCGGAAAATGCATAAAAGTGCCACTAAGTGTAACGAAACAATAGGCAAATGGTGTAAAAACAAGCATGGAGCATCAAAAATTATAGATACGTTGGAGACGTATCAGAGGACGCCCCGGACTGGTACGTGGTGAAGTGATAGGCCGGCTCCTCCTCTTCCTCCAGGACCACCGCACCGTGTTGCATATTGAAACCAAGTAACCTAAGCTGATCGTCCAATTCCTCCTTCGTGCGCGACCATGGCCTCACGTGAATGCTGAACAAGTTAGGGTGAGGGAAGGGAACTTCCCTTTCCTCTCCATCAATAAATAACATCATGTAAACTAATTTCCCTGCACAAGAGTTAGCAGTAACAAAATGATGGAGTTTCATGGCAGCAAGATCAAGCCTCTGTGGAGCCAACAATACATCATTAGGAGCAATAGAAAGTCCTAGCTCAGCAACAATGCGTGCGGCAATAATACCTCCATAAATAGGTCCCCTAGCGGCTAGGCGACGAGCAATAATAGCACCGAGGTTATACTTCTTACTAACATCAAGAGCGGTAGCTAGAAAAGCTAAATGATAGTTGGAGATATTGCTTGTGTTTTCTCTACCAAGTACACTAGTTGCAAGATAGTAAGTGAAATATCTAATAGCTGGGAGCTGAATGTTTCTTATCTTGCCACGCTGTGCGGTGCGGTCATCATCATTGGTCACCCCTCGGTAAAGCTCCAACAAATCAGCTGGGTGATTTTGTATCCTCTTGGCCGTTCCAAACATGGGAATACCTAAAATAGAACAAAACCTCCCCAAAGACATGGTGATAGACTTATCATAAATCTTAAATGCAATGGAAGGATTGAAATGAGCGTTAATAAATTTAAAACTTTCAACGAAAGTCTTTGTAAGCAAAGCATATTGGTTACTTTCATCTGTCATGTAATCAGTCAACCCAACCCTGTTAATAAGGAGCAAGAAATCATCAAGAATCCCTGCATCACTCAAAAAGTTAATACAAGGGAAGGTGGATGGATGTGCATCTCCATCGTCCCCTTCAAGGTTTGGTGACATGAGATCCTCATTATAAGACATCCTATATTGAGCAGTGGATCTTGAGGGCCTTGATGACCTTGGTGCATCACTTTCAAACACTTCTCCATATGTGAAGTTGTCCATCTCCCTTCTCGGAGAACAAATGCTCCAAATTTCAGCAGAAATGTTGGGCTGAGCAAGGAGATCGAAAAATCGAGGTGAAGAACAGCAAGAACTCGGGTTTGAGCTGGGTGTGTCATTGTTTTTGGGAGAGAGAAAGAGCAGGGGAGGAAGAGATAAGTGAGGGGCCAGGTGGGGCCCTCTCACACCAGGGTGGCGCGGCCAGGGCTGGGCCGCGCCACCTATGTGTGAGGTGGCGTGGTAGCCCCTCCTGGTGCCTCCCAGGTGTCTCTCTGCCCCATTTTTGACATAAAAATTTATAAAGAATTTTCTGGAATTTTTCGAGAAACTTTATTTTCGAGGATTTTTCAGGAATTGGTATATCGATAAAAATTTAGAAAAACGAGGATAAAAAGATTTCAAGCAAATCAAAACCAAGCATGCAGCAGCTCTGAGATACTCGTAATCATGTAACTAAACTGAAGGAATAAAATTGATGAAAGTAAATACAAGTGAGGTAGAGCGGATGCGGTGAAAACGAAGTTTCGTTCATATAAAATTACTTTGTTAACAAGGTTGATCAAGTCTTGTTCCCAAACTAACTTTATATGAGGCAAAACTTTGCACTTCACTAGAATGCTTATGTTACCTCAACTCTGATAGGCATAGTCCCAATCATAACAATTTTATATTCTTCCTTGGGCTTTCGCTCTGAACAAATAATTTGACCAACTCTGATGGTCTCAACATTCTTGACGGAATTTAGAGCATTCTTCCTATCAATCTTCTTGGGAAAATAGACCGTATACTCTTTATCATTAACATTAAAAGTGACTTTTCCTTGATTGTAATTAATAACAGCACCTGCAGTGTTTAGAAAAGGTCTTCCAAGAATAATAGACATATTATCATCTTCAGGCATTTCCAACACAACAAAGTCAGTTAAAATCAAACAGCTGTTAGCAACTTGAACAGGAACATTTTCACATATACCAATAGGAATAGTAGTAGACTTATCAGCCATCTGCAAAGATATATCAGTTGATACTAATTTTTCTAGATCAAGTCTCTTATAAAGAGAAAAAGGCATGACACTAACTCCAGCTCCCAAATCACATAAAGCAGTTCTAACATAGTTATTTTTAATGGAGCAAGGAATAGTTGGTATACCTGGATCCCCAAGCTTCTCTGGAACTTTACCATCAAAAGAATAATTAGCAAGTAAAGTGGAAATTTCCTCACTAGGAATTTTCCTTTTGTTAGTGACAATATCTTTCATATACTTTGCATAAGGAGGCATTCTAATAGCATCAGTTAAAGGAATTTGCAAAAATAAAGGTCTCATCCATTCACAAAACCTGTTGTAGTGTTCTTCTTCCTTGGACTTGTGTTTCTTACTAGGAAAAGGCATTGGCTTCTGTACCCAAGGTTCCCTCTCCTTACCATGCTTGTTGGCAATGAAGTCTTCTTTGGTATACTTTACATTTTTATCACTCTTTTCCGGTTCTTCTTCAGCTTCTTCTTTATCTTCTTCTTTATCATTTCCTGGTTCTGTTTCAGCATCAGAAATAGAAACACTGTTAGGATCTTTACCTGCATCAGAGGATTCTGCAGTTGTTTTATGCTTCTTCTTCTTCTTGGGAGGAATATCATCACTTGAAGTGCGTTGAGAATCTTGCTCAACCCTCTTAGGATGTCCTTAAGGATATAATGGGTCTTGAGTAGCAGCACAAGAAATATCATACCATAAACAATCCATACAAACATAATCAAACAAATCAAACAATTGAAAGGTGTTTGTTTAACAGTTTAGATTTATTGAGATGTTAAGACAGGAAAGATATGGCAAAGGATTGTGAGATATGAATTTGAGAGCTTAGTTGGGAAAGATCAACTTGATTGGAGAGAATTGGACTAGGCAAAAATAATTGATGAAGTTGTTATGCTTTATTAAAGCATAAATGAGTTTTAGGAATAGCTCATGTGAATTAAATTACACAAGAGTCAATTTGTGCAACTACAATACTATTGAGTAAATGTGACAACAATTACTCTTAAATAGTATCTATTTGCACTTAGGAACTAGGCTGGGTTTCAAGAATGTTTGAACTACTCAATTAGCATATTTGCAAGATGAATAGTTCAATACATGTGAACAAAACTAAGTAGGCATTGGATTGGGTATGAATGATTGATATTTGAGGATATGGCTCAAATGGTTCATTGATCAACATGGTGTATAACACATAGTATGGTATGGGTTATAACATTTCCACATTAATAGAACCTAAGTTTGAGATGAATTTATATTCTACTCAAGTAGCACAATTGCAATTTGAGTACATATATGAATTTGACAAAATATAATGAGTGAGATCTCTATGCTTTATCAAAGCATATTGAATCTTGGAATATCTCATGTGGGTAAATCACATAAGAGACAAAATAGTGCAATAGCAATACTATTGAATAAGTGTGACAACAATTATTCTTAAATAGTATATATTACACTTGGGCAATGGGCTGGGATTCATGAAGCATTGAGTTACTCAATTAACTCATTTGTTAATCGAATAGCTCTACATATGAGATTGGGATCAAGTGGACAGATGATTGAGTAGGGGTAGATAACATTTGAGATTATGGTTTAAGGTTTCTATTGGGTACATGGAGTATTGGATAGGTGCTATAATGTTGATTAGATCAACACCACAAAGATAGCAAGAATAGAATTCTATGATTGAGATGTATCACACTTTACTCAAATGACACATTTGTAATTTGAATAAGTGGGTACTATACAAGATAGGTCTAAGTGAAATGATCTTGATCAAGATGTTGTTTAGATAACATTGATGACTAGGTATGATCATAGGATTTGCTATGGTAGAAGGAATCACTAATTGAAATAGGAATAGAATCTATTATATTATTAAAACAACTAACAACCAACGGTGGAGATTTGTCACCTCAAAACATAGAGATTTAACGGTGTAGATTTAATAGAACCAACCGGTACCCATGGTCAACACGTCAAACCACACGCGTAAGATAAGAGGTAAGACTGGAAGTTGCTGTCTGGCTTCAATACGTCAAAATACAATTGGAAGTTGTACGTGTAATCTGATAACTGGAAGTTGCTGTCCGGCTTCAATACGTCAAAATACAATTGGAAGAGTCAAGATACAATTGTAACCCAAAAAATAAAACGGGCACCGATCTCTATCCCAGTACGGACCCAGTAATCGTCCCTTCATAAAAGTACAACTACGTTGGCTTAAGCCCAAAAAAATATAATACACGCTTGGACACCTAAAGAATTAAAAAAAAGGACGGCGACAATCGAAAGCTTAGGCGCTTCACGGCTGATCAAGCTCGCCAACCACTCCAGCTTGCATCGGCAAATCAACAGAGGCTTCGCTTGCATCATCGGCAGATCGACGGAATAACGCAACAACTGCAATCTTCAGGTAACCGTTGACGTCCTAACGTGTGTTTAGATCTTCTCTTCCAACGTGTACTTTTCTTCCGATCACCCTGTTTTTATGTTGGTTACTGATTAGATATGTATGGACACACAGATTCCGTACTGCAACACAAATATTAAGTTTGATTACTTTTCCAGATCAAAATATACAATTTCATCTACACTCATTAGTAAAGTAACTTTTTGTTGAAGGCAACAACTCTATGGCGTACAAGAACTTAAGTGAGCTTACCACAGGTGGACAAACATGGACCATCAAAGTCAAAGTAATAAGAATGTGGGATTCAATCAACCCTTCGACCGATGAACTTATAAGCATCGACATGATATTGATGGATGAACAGGTATCCTTTAACACTTGATTTATTCTGTTGTGTAAACTGGTACTAATATTTTATTTTCCTTCTATTTTTAAGGGTGATACGATACACGCTACTATATGGAAGAATATGACAGACACATATAGATCAAAGATCAATGAGAATTTTGTATATGTTATTAGCAACTTTAAAGTTGTTGAATCTACGAAGTATCGCCCAGTCAGCAATGAAAATAAAATCACTTTTGTATACAATACAAAGGTAAAGGAGATGAAAGGAGCATCAGATAATTTTCCAGATTACTACTTTGAGTTTGCTGCCAAGAATACCCTACAAGAACGGAAAGAAAAAGACAAACAATGCTCAGGTATGTTCATAGTCGTACTTCTGAATTCAAAGTGGTTTATTGTTTCTAAAACAAAGGATAAATCATTCTAATTTAAATTTGTTATTTTTGCAGATGTCATTGGATTACTTACCCATATTAAGCCGATTGAATCAAAGATAACAAAGAGGAACACAACTACTGATATGCGCGAGATTGAAATTATGATACCAGAGTAAGTGTATATCCTTGCCATCAACAATAGAGACTGTTTTCTTCCATTAACCGTGTTATTTCCATTTAATATTGTGCAATGAAATCTGTAGGGGTGATAAAATCAGAGTTACTTTATGGGGCAAATTAGCTCATCATTTAAGTGAGGATGTAATTGGCAATCAGACCGTCATTATTATTACCTCAACAATGGTGCAAAAATTCTATGGTAAGTAAATTAGTCTTACAATAAATATGTTATTTCCACACACAAAAACTAACTGATTTATTCTTGATTGAACAGGTTTGTCCCTGAAGTCAACAAGCGCCACAAGATTATATACAAATCTAGATATACCTGAGACTTCAAAAATTCTTGACAGGTAAGAAACACAGTTAATAGTTTTTATTACCAAATAAAATACCATATCAAATCTTCAATCACTAACTGAAATAGTCTCCCCTTTTGTAGTCATTCAACCAAAGAAACTTTACCACAGATGATGGAGATAGATAAAAGTACTCAAGGCACATTGGAAGAACAAATGTTTTATAGAAGGACAACATTACAAGAACTTACCGGTCTCAGGCACGACAACCCAGAAGAGCAGGTAATGCATCATAAATCTTTTAAGATGTTACTGGACAAGCCTCCAAGACCTATAAAGCATTTACGTATTTTTGAATGTTAATACTTATGCTTTAAAGAGCTAACATTGAAAAATGAACTTTCAGGACTTTGTGTTCACAACAATAGCTACAATTGATAGGTTAGAAGAAAATATCCAATGGTGGTACATGTCATGTGACGTATGCAACAAAATTGCTACCAAAGAATCTGATAATTATTATTGCAAGGACTGCAACATATATCCAGAAGTTGTAACACCAAGGTAAGAATATTCCACTGCTTTGAACATCACTGATATACTACTTTGAACATCACTTTTTATTATAATAGTTCAATTCACTAATAAAATGGAATGTTAGGTACCGCATTCGGCTGATGATTAGTGATCATACAGCTACTACAAGTTGCACTTTATTTGATGAAGAGGCCAAGAGAATGCTGAATACATCAGCTTCATTCTTGCTAGATTCTTTAGATGGAAAATCGCAAGAAGTTCCAAAGGTCATACAACAATTATGTGGACAAAGACTTATTTTTCGATTCAAGCTAAACAGTAAAAATCTTACTCTTGGTATGCAAAACTATGCGGTAAAAAGG
Source organism: Dactylis glomerata (assembly GCA_007115705.1). NCBI lineage: Eukaryota > Viridiplantae > Streptophyta > Magnoliopsida > Poales > Poaceae > Dactylis > Dactylis glomerata. Next base: position 2,061,947 of record QXEO01000383.1, read on the forward strand.
ACATTTGTGCCTAATGATAAGCTTGAGATGAGGTACTTGGAGGACAAAGCAGAAGAGGTAATGGTCCATTTTATCAGTCTAAAATAAAATATTGCATATTTTTCTATAGAAGAATATATTTAAGAATCTTCATGATTGTGATTACTAGGATTTAATGGATGACGAAGTGGACAACATGTTGAAACAGGAAGCAAAGAAATCGAATGAGCCATTTAAAAAGGTGATTGGATACTTGAACATACAAAAAAAACATTATATGTCTGTTACTCATCAATGTATTGTAATTTTGCAGGTACAGGAAAAAAAATGCAAACCTACCAAAAACACGTTTTAGCTGGTCCAAGTCAAGATAGAGCCAGAAGATAACTGCAATGGGAGTACAGAAAATCAAAACGGGCATGAACATAAAAAAACAACAGCAAGTGTCAATGGCAAAAAGAGGAGACGGAAATCTATTGTAATATCTGATGAAGACTCGGATGATGAAGGAAATGGAAAGGTTAAGTCCATAATAGCAGAAAAAGCAGTGCCAAAATGCAAGAGAAGTGCTCATGGAAAAGCCAATGATGCAAATTTTGAAAATGCAGGGTCCGATGTTGCCTCCGCCAAAGATAAAACTGTTGTTATTACAGCTAGAAGGATGACACGGAGCTTGGCCGAAGGCATAAAGACAGAAGACGCTAATGTAAAATGCCAGAACATAAGAGCTAAGAGAGAAAGGAAATTGTCCACATAATTTCCATTTAGTAGTTAATCTGTCAAAATTAAGCGAGAGTAGTTGCTTATGATAAGAAAGGACTAGATGATTTTATAGTTAATGAAGCTCCTTTAGATATTACACACACATATATGATGTACGTGAGATCTCAAGTTATGAACATCCATATTAAATTTAATGTGTGTGCTTTTCATTTAAGATCTATGTATGCATGCTCTGGAATTTGTTTTTAGCTACATATCGTCCATAAAAATAGTAAATCATCATGCCTAAAACAGTCCGAGCCGTTAAAGCTTACATTTTTTATTAAAAAAAATCGCCAATCAGCCAAAAAAAAAATTCTAGGTCCAAAGAGGTAGAGTCGACCAATCTACTTTATTACTAAAATTTCTAGAGATAAATTCAGCCAAAATGTATTTAGACCCACAGTTTGCTAAAATCAAGTCTTAGATTAAGAAATATATCTAGATCTAGAGAAGTAGTGTCGACCAATCTACTTTATTACTAAAATTTCTAGAGATAAATTTAGCTAAAATGTATTTACCTTAGACTCACAGTTTGCTAAAATCAAGTCTTAGATTAAGGTAGCAAACAACGTATTTAGTTTAGACTCACAGTTTGGTAAAATTAAGTCTTAGACTAAGATAGCAGAGATAAGGGCCAAACCTGTGTTGGTACATGCGGCCTCACATGCTCCCATCATCCTCTTTTCAAGCTTGGTGCGCTTCCGTGCTTCATCCGGTACATCTTCTATCCAAGTGTGCAGGCGGCCAGAACGAAATTTCTGCCGCTCCCCCACAGCGTCTTTCTGTACAACCATGTCTCTACTAATAGCCACTGCTTTCCCACTTAGAAACCAGATCTACACTTCATACTAAGTGACTCTCTTAGGCCGGGCCGGACACCGAAGCAGAATTTCTGCAAATAATCGAAAGAGCCAGCGCATATGGAAGACAAAATCTGATCGATTTACTCAGATGTAGTAGGAGAGTAAGAGAAGGCGTAAGGAGCTGAAAATGATACACACCTTCATGCCAAATCTGCTGCGGAGCTAGGACGGAGATGGAATCACGAGTTTCCATCCCCAACAGCTAATCAGAGGTGATGGCTGATGTGGAAGAGACGAGATTGGGGGTAGGGGACTCCCCACATGGATCTATGGCGGATTCGCGGTTGATTCAGGCCTCAATTCTTCGACCACCACAACACCCCTGTTAATCCTCCCTCTTGAGCATCACTGGTTTTGAGACTTGACTTACGAAGTGCTATCTGTAGCCTAATGCATGGTGTGATTAGGCGCTGGGCAGAGGTCTCCCCCGGGGAAGCTCACCGAGGTTGTCAGGTCCTTGGGGATCGGCAAGATGCATGTGAGCCGCTGCACTTAGGCTTTGCAGCCAGTGCAGGGCAACGGAAGTGATACACACCTGTTTGGTCAGTTTGTAATTTCCTAAATAAGTATTTCAGCAAACCGTCTTCGATTCATTGTAAAATCCGTATCCGTCTGCCTCTAGGAAACGTCAAACAAAAACACTATATATAGTGCATCACCACATCACGTCTTTTTTGTATACAGAATAAACAAACCGCAGCGATTCACCAATTAAAAAGATTTGCGCAGCTCGCCGATTCCCGGATTACGCAACTCGCCCATTCAGTAGACAACAGCATCATTATACATCAAACAGGCGATCTCACGGTATCTTTCCTCATTATAATAAGTTTTCTACTCTTGAAATCTTTCCTCATTCTAATAAGTATTCTACTATTGCAATCTATTGGAAAATTAACACAATTAAAATCGCTTCATCAACACAAATTCGTAAATTGCTGGATCATATTATCCCAGAAAACATACAAAAAGGTATGAACACAAACATCCATTATTTTAATACAAAACGATAAAAAAACTTACATGTTTTAAATCTTAGGTCTGATCAATTTATAACCTCCGATCTAAAAGTGTCGCAAGATTTAGTACAACTTAGAACTTGGTACTAAGTCACCAAAACTCTTTTTGATCAAAGGGAGTAGCATATTATCTCTAACTCCTTTTTCTACGCAACATACACTCTTTATCCACATGACTATATACTGAAACTCTTCATATATCCAGAATATGTCGGAACGATCAAAGGCGCGGCAAGATGCTTGCGTGACAAATATACCCGCAAATTGCATACAATATACGCCCGCGAAATCCAGACGATCAAACGGACGAGCAGATGTCCTGCAAAATGAAGGCACGACAACACCGCCAAACTTGGGTAATATCCTCTGCACTTCATGTGTGATGGAGTATTTTTATAACGTTTCTATAGATCCTGTTATACGTAAAATTCATTATATATTGAGATGCCTTCTGTGTTGAAACTATACCAATATTGGTCCGTCAAGAATACTTTGTTTTTCTGCAAATGCAAAAATAGTATAAGACTGCAATGTAAGAGCTAAAAAACAAGAATAATAAACAAACTATAGATTAATGGTTCCTAAAAGCTAAATATTATTTATACTAGATGCATTACATGGCATACGAGTATTAGTATATTTATGACATATAACAAAATAAAGCATTTGTTCATACTTCCTTTGCATGAAATAAATAAGATAGTATATATTAGTAACCTCCAGATGCAATAATACACATGACAATATAAAAATCATGTTGCAAATCAGTTTTATTTTGAAAAAAGTATACATAATTAACAATATCGCCTTGCAGAGATGACAAGTCAATACACATCAACAACAGCAGCCTGTAAAAGGAAAAGAAAGAACGAGCAACCTCAACAAACAAGGAACACAAAGCGAGCTAGAGTAGCAGAGTGCAGAAATACAGACGTACAGGGCCCTAAGTTGAAGAGAAAAGAAATACCTGAACGAACGGAGGACTTGAAACGTACAAGAAGCCAAAGCAGCAAAAACAGCCTTGGAAACAACTTCCAAAACGCCAGCACAAGCACGTCATCCCCATGTACTAATAGCAAGGCATGGAACTTCGGAAGGCCAACATACAAATGCAAACACTGCGATGCATTGCTATGGTGTGAAGAAAGACTAAATTCAAAAAGAGGAACTAAAGAACCCTCTTTTGGAATATGTTGCAGGCAAGGAAAAATCTATCTGCCACCACAAGAAGTCCCTCCACCTTACCTTGCAAACCTCTTAAGTAGTGAAGGACAAGATCCAGTGAACTTCAGACAAAATATCAGGGCATATAACTCAATGTTCTCATTCACATCGATGGGAGGATCTGTGGATAAAGAAATAAACACTCGGAAAGGACCATATGTATTCCGTTTGCATGGAGAGAACTACCACCACATCGGAACTCTTTTACCAGAAGGTGATAACAAACCTCGGTTTGCACAGCTATACATCTACGATATAGAAAATGAGGTGGACCATAGGATAAGTGCATCAAGATGCAATGATGACAAACCAACAGTAGACCCCAACATTGTCAAAGAACTGCAAAAAATGCTCGATGACAACAACATCCTCGCAAAAACATTCAGAATGGCGAGAGATAGATTCAAAGAAGGAGATTACCATGACTATACACTTCGAATACTAGACAAACGAAATGGTACTCACAATCTGCCATCCGCATCTGAAGTTGCAGCATTGGTCGTAAGAGATCCCACTGGAGAGAGCGAAGGACGTGACATTGTTGTTGAGTACAAAAATAAGGTGCCGCAAAGGATCTCGGAAATCCACCCAAAACTCATGTCCATGCAATACCCCTTGCTATTCCCATATGGTGAAGATGGTTTCAGACTTGAAATACCCTACAAAAAGCAAATGGAGCTGAAAAGAGCCGAAAATATGTAACTTTGTCAGAATACTATGCATTCTACCTACAACAACGTTCTAACCAGGGAATGTTGTTGCTAATGTCTGGACATCTATCACTTCAGTTTTGGGTTGATGCTTGGACATGTGTCGAGCAGAATAGACTAAACTGGATCCGATACAATCAAGGAAAGCTAAGAACAGAACTTTACAGTGGACTGCAGGATGCGCTTGAGCGAGGGGACACCAGAACAGAGCAAGTTGGAAAGAGAATAATTGTTCCTTCATCTTTTACAGGTGGTAGAAGAAACAAGGCACAAAACTTACAAGATGCATTTGCAATATGCCGTTGGGCTGGATACCCAGATCTCTTTATAACATTCACGTGCAATGCAAATTGGCTTGAAATCCAATACATGCTAGATGAAGCAGGAGGTACACAAAAGCCAGCCGATCGGCCAGATATTGTGGACCGAGTTTTTATGATAAAACTAAAGGAACTAATGAGAGATATAAAAGAAAAGAAACACTTTGGAGAAACACTTGCAAGTAAGTGCCATTGACTATCAATCTTTACTTTCATGCATCCAAAAAACTAACTTATAATCAAACAATACGCAATGACTCGGTAACATGCATCCATATTTTACTAAATCTAACATACTATTAATACATTGCAGTTATATACACAATAGAGTTCCAGAAGAGGGGGCTGCCTCATGCCCACATACTAATATTTCTCAAAGACAAAGACAAGTATCCAGAACCATCTCAAATTGACAAAATAATAAGCGCGGAGATCCCTGACAAAGATGAGGATGCAGAGGCATTTGCAGCAGTCGTAAACTTCATGATGCATGGACCATGCGGAGAGGCAAATCAAAAATCGCCATGCATGATGGATGATAAATGCACCAAGCACTTCCCAAAAAAGTATAATGACAATACTACAATTGATGAGGATGGTTTTCCAGTATATAGAAGAAGGGATGACGGAAGGCAGATAAAAAAGGGAGGGGTCATGCTAGACAACGGATTTGTCGTGCCATACAATCGGGATCTGTTGGTCAAATTTCAGGCTCACATAAACGTTGAGTGGTGCAACAGGTCAAGGTCAATCAAGTATCTATTTAAATACATCCATAAAGAAGACGACCAGATTACAGCCTTGCTAAAGGAAAGAGATGCGTCAAATGATACTGACGAGATCAAGAAATACCTAGAGATGAGGTACATATCAACAACAGAAGCATGTTGGAGGCTATTCCAGTTTGATCTACACCATCGTGAACCACCCGTCGAGAGACTTCAATTCCATCTTGAAAACGAGCAGCAAGTCATTTTTCCTGACTCAACCGATCTTGAGAAAATAGTAAGAAGGGAAGGATTGAAAATTACAAAGTTCACTCAGTGGATGGAGGCAAATAAAATACATGATCTAGGAAAAGAATTAACCTACGCAGAATTCCCTTCAAAATTTGTATGGAAAAGCAAAACAAAAAACTGGGAGAAGCGAAAGAGGAGGGACTTTGCCATTGGAAGAATCTACTACGCAAATCCAGCAAGTGGTGAGCGATACTATCTAAGGATGCTTCTAAACACAGTGAAAGGATGCACATCATTTGAGAACATTAGAACCATTGGTGGAGTCATTCACCCAACATACAAAGCAGCATGCAAAGCTCTTGGATTTCTAGATGACGACAATGAATGGATTGATTGTATCAATGAAGCATCAAGTTGGGCATCTGGAACACAGCTGCGTCAACTATTCACAACCATATTGACACACTGTGAAGTAACAAGCCCAAAGACGTTGTGGGACTCAACATCGGAGGCATTATGTGAAGATATGCAGTACAAAAGAAGAACTATCCTAAACTTTCCAACGCTGCAGCTTAGCACAACTCAAAAAAAGTCATATGCTCTCATTGAGATAGAGAAGCTGATGAGGCAAGTAGGAAAGTCACTTAAGGACTACCCAGACATAGAACTACCGAATGCCGCAGAGCTAGAGGAACTTGGGAATAGGCTAATAAATGAAGAGTTAAACTATGACGTGGACAAACTCCAAGCTGAGCATCAAAACATACTAAGCAATCTTAACCAAGACCAGAGAAAAGCATATGATGCAATAATAGGATCAGTTGACAATAGTCTAGGAAAACAGATATTTGTGGAAGGCTATGGAGGCACGGGCAAAACATATCTATGGAAAGCAATCACGACAAAGATAAGATCAGAGGGAAAGATAGTGCTTGCGGTAGCATCATGCGGAATTGCAGCGTTGCTTCTACAGGGTGGAAGGACAGCACACTCAAGGTTCCACATTCCACTGAAAATCAGTGAAGAATCAACATGTGAAATAAAACAAGGCTCGCATTTGGCTGAACTACTAAAGAAGACATCACTTATATTGTGGGATGAAGCTCCTATGGCAAACAAACATTGCTTCGAGGCACTAGATAAAAGCCTAAGAGACATTCTCAGGTTCACAAACGAAAACAGCGATGAAAAGCCATTTGGTGGTCTGACAATCGTACTGGGAGGTGACTTCAGACAGATACTACCAGTAATAACTAAGGGGAGAAGAGAGCAAATAGTTAATGCTTCAATCAAAAGGTCATACCTATGGAAGCACTTTGAAATATTTGAACTAACAAAGAACATGCGGCTGAAATGTTTGTCAGATGATCCAATACAAAAGCAAAAAGTCGCTGAATTTGCAGAGTGGATACTGCAAATAGGCGACGGGAAAACAGCAACTGATGAAGGAGACGATTGGATTAAAATACCAAAGGACCTACTGCTACAGAGGGGAAAAAATGCAAAACAAGAAATAGTACAAAGCATATACCCAAACTTGCTACAAAGATACCGTGAACGCGACTACCTAGAAGAAAGAGCAATACTATGTCCACGGAATGAAACCGTCAGGGAGATAAATGAGCACATTATGAGCCAGATACAAGGTGAAGAGGTGACATACCTAAGCCTGGATACAGTGTGCAAGGCAACAACAAATAATAGAATGGAGAACATGTGTCCAACTGAGTTCCTCAACAACTTGAAGTTCCCAGGAATCCCAGACCATGAGCTAAAACTTAAGGTAGGTTTGCCGGTGATGCTCCTACGCAACATCAACCAAGCAGCAGGTTTATGCAATGGTACGAGAATGACAATAACACAACTTGGAAACAAATACATCGAGGCTCAAATAATAACTGGAACACATGTTGGCGAAAAGGTATACATACCTAGGATTATCATGTCACCAAGCGAATCAAAATGGCCGTTCGTGGTGAAACGAAGGCAATATCCATTATCAGTCTGCTTCGCAATGACAATAAATAAGAGCCAAGGTCAATCCCTGAACAAGGTAGGAATATATTTGAATAAACAAGTATTCTGCCATGGGCAATTATATGTGGCGTTATCAAGAGTCACAAGCAAGGAAGAATTGAAGCTGCTGATCAATGACAATGAGTGCCAAAGTGAAGACAGCGCAAAGAATATTGTTTATAAGGAGATTTTCTAATTCACAGAGATGTACAAGACATTTAAGATATTTCAAGCTACTATTGATGTAATTCTGGAATAATTTAGCACAAAAAAGACATTGCCCGATGCCACTATTTTTCAAACAAACACAAACTTAAAACTTGCTGCTGAAATTCAATCAAATGCATCTGATATTATCAATTGGGGATAAAAAGAAACTAAAATTACAAATGTGAAAAACTAACATAGAATCTGGTAAACCCCTATTACAGTCGGCCTGGCTTAGATGCGAACTCTGCAGGTCGACCTGCCAATAGCGCAGACGCTACAGGCATCACTGCCAGAGCTCCGGGCCGCCGTGCAAATCGGCAGCGGAGGGAAGAAGAAATGAAAGGGACTCACCTACCTACCCAGATCGGTGATGGCAAACGCCGGCCTACGTGATGGGCAAACAGCATATCAGCGGCAATAGCTCGCATCAAAGCCTGGGTCAAGCATCGATCGACCACAAGAAAATGGCTTAGAAAGCTTAGGAGATGGAAGGGAAGCGAATGGATTGGGACTCGGGGAAACACAACTCACTGATAGAGAATACAAAGGGGATTTTTCTTACTTGATTTTAATGAGAGAGAGAGAGAGATGGAGAAATAACGGGGCAAGTCCGTGCCTTACACTGCTCAGACTCAGACAAACAAATCTCTGATATAAGTAAATTTAAAAAAAAATGTTCAAGAAAAATAATTAAATTAACTTGACAAATAGACAGAATGGAAGAAATATACCCAATAAAAAATGATAAATGAAATAAATTAAAATTTCAAAACATAATAGTCCACGAAAAACTCAAAACGTAGACCGAGCTACATGTAGCCCTTTATTTATCGGAAACAAAATGTAGATGGGAGCTTGAAAATTTCAGTTCAGCTAAGCATGTTCCTGCTTGCTTCAATTATACTTCTTGGACGTGATTCAGTTTACATGGCTATAAACATCTATATTTGATCTTAATTTTAGATAACAAGTATGCCAACAATGTAATCAGAAACTGGAAGCTCCTGTCATCTTGCTCACCGTGCAGATCGACCTCAAGAACCGATAATCAACAACTTACATCTCTCAAGCGAAATGTAAAAAAAATCCACAACTCTCTTATATTGTCTCAAGAAATGGCTACAGCATGGATATTTTATCTCTTAATTCAAATCTCAGTTACCTGGAGATTACATCACATATTATTTCTCATATGGAATAAAATTTAGCGTGTTTGGAATGGAGATAGGATAATTGATTTACACAAGCCCAATCAGATGAACTGGCCCTATTGCTAACGCTTTTTTGCCCAATGACACTATCATTGTTGCTGAAAATAGATCAAATCCTACAAAGAATGACTAAATGATGGATCATCCTGTAATAAAATTGGGGAAAATAAAAAATACAAAGAGAAATGCGGAACCATGCATGGTAAGAGTGACTGGAGCAGTGAGTCATGTGCTGCCTTACCTGCTGAATGAGGGCTACAGATATCGCCGCTGAACATGGGCGACGCAAGCAGTGAGCCCGTGCCCCAAGCGCCGGAGCGGACGCAACCTGTGGTGCCGCACGCTGCATTGAGGTCTTCAAATCGGCGCTCCGCTCGGCTCCTGTTACAGTCGGATTGGCGCAGCTGCGCCCTCAGCGGGACGACCTACCGGCAGCGCGGCTCCTACCTTCCCAGATCGGAGACGGCAACAAGGGGCCTCCGCGGTGGGCAAACGGCATATCAGCGGCACCAGCTCGCGTCAAAGCCTTGGTCAAGCATCGCCTGCAAGAGCACGGCTTAGCATGAGTTGGGGATGGACGGGAAAGAAAATGTATTGGGACTTTGGGGAAAGACGACTCACAGGTAGAGAATAGAAAGGAGATTTTTTTCTTACTTACTTTTCACAGGAGAGAGATGCAGAGATGAGTCTGGCAGGTCCGTGCTCAGACTATTGACAAATATATTTTACCCGATGGATAAGAGCATGTAGACTGCCAGCTAAAAAAGTGCATTTATATACTTAACAAAGAAGTGAGAGAAAAATGGTTGAATAAAATACAAGTAATATGTATGAAGTATTTTTTTTGAAACAAGTAAGCCATAGCGACCTAAATTTCGGAATAGTAAGATGTACTTCAAGAATTGAATAATGTCAATAAAAAAGTGGTTAGAAGAAAATAGCATTTAATCGATAGAAATGATCCAAAGTCATAATGTGACTTTAATAAAATTTAGTCTGAATTCTAAATTGTAAACTGTAAATACGGGGACAACAAAGCAAAGAAGAAGAGGAAGATATAAAAAGAAAGCATAATCAGCATAATATTTGTTCGACAGAACTATAAATAAAAATGTAAATGATCAAGAAAAAATGTTCAAGCCACATAATTTAAATGAACTTGGGAAAAAATGAAGGGAAGAAAAATATCCAAGTGAATAATGAAGCATCAAATGAATTCATATTCGAATAGTCCACAAGAATGATAAGGAACTTACTATGCATTCTGAGGGATGTGAAAAGACATATTTAAAGTTCCTCGAAAATCTAACCACACAAATGTGAGGGTTAAAACAATTTAAAATAAAAACAAATATTAATATCAGATAATGTAATGTCTAAAATCCAAATAATGTCTAGCCGCGCAAATGCGCGGGCCACCTTGCTAGTTGTAAGTATATGCATATCATTGAGAACCGCCAATGGGGTACCTCCGTGCCCGATGACATGGAACAAGCCCACACCAAAATGACAGGAAAAGCAGACAATGAACATCTCGACATCTCTTTTATTTGCCTTTTGTTTAGCTTTTTATTATGAGATGCGTCATCGAATGTTCACCATGGGTATGCTGCAAATTTCCACCATGAATTATGCATGGCTTAGATTGGCGGCCCGGCGTTTTCCTAACACATATACAAACTCCATGATCCCTACAAGATTCCCAATTCATTTCACACCGCGGGCATCCATAAACAAAAGATCACGATATCAACTCAAATAAGAAGTGCAATGTTGAAAGCTTGCCCCATGACAGCATGGCTGGGCTAGAATCCAACTTACAACTTGCAAGCATAACAACTCAACATAAGAGACCACAATGTCAAATTTTTTAGAACATGAAAAGGTAAAGTGTGCCTTCCGGTTCGTGAGAGCTTTACTGACCGAATTTCGCATAACACTGGTAAGAGTTTAATTTGAAGAGAAAATAAAAGCAAGTCAAATTTACTTGGAATAGCAAATTGCTAGTAGGTATGTATGGTGGACACTTTGGAAAACTTTGGCTTTTAGGAGTTGGATGCACGAGTAGAGCTCATACTCAGTATAAGGCGAGGGCTAGCAAAAGACTGGGAGCGACCAACTAAGAGAGTAGTAATGGCCATAATCATGCAAAGCGACAAAGCGACATTAAAAGAAGCATAAGATGGCATCAAAAGTCAAAAACTAAATGATCATGAAGGCTATTGGCGACTTTGTAAGAGTCTAACATGTGTGAGCATGCGCCAAGTCAACCCAAATAAAGCATCAAGGAGAAAACCAAAATAATGCTTCCATACAATAAAAACAATGCATGATTTTTTCAAAGGCTCATTAAGCAATCTCAGTTATTTGAGACAAGTCATGCTACAGCAAAACCACTAAGCATACTATCAAAAAGACATCAAGCATGACATGAAAAATCCTAAGCCGCAGTCTACACAAGCTCCTTCTTGTACCACTATTTTGCACAAAGCTTTTTCTCTTTTCCAACACCATTTGAAATTTTTATAAACACCTCTTTTGATGAAAACCAATAAAGATCAGAGGCAAAAATACACCTTGATGAAAAGATATGACAAGGTCTGAACGCAAATCAAGGCGAAAACGAAAACCAAAAGCAGTAGCAGAAAAAAAAGAACACATGATAACCGATAAGAATGAAAACTGAGTGTTCTTGGCAAATGAAAACGAGTACATCTCCTTCAAAATAAATTTGTTGGGGTCCAACCATTTATTGCAGCAAACAAACAAACTAAATCAACTAAGAAAACTAAAACAACTGACGCTCCAAGAAAAACACATAGTGCATGAAGCAATAAAAATATAGTGTTTTGAAAGGTGACCTGATTTTTGCCGATGAAGAAGGGGTGCCTCAGGGGCATCCCCAAGCTTTGACGCTTGTACTTCTTGGATATTTCTTGGGGTGATGCATGGGCATCCCCAAGCTTGAGCTTTTGTCCATGCTTCAACTCATCTCATCATTCTCCAATCCCTACACTTGAAAACTTCCTTCATACAAAACTAAACACAATTCTATTAGCAACATTAGTGCAAGCATAACATATAATCAACCTCTTTTAGCTTCAGGTTTCAACTCAAAACCACCACATATATAGTAGATACTACTGTATCAACCTCCCCAAAAGTTCCGTGATCAAAAGAACTCAAAAGAAAGCGATAAAGTGGCAAACACAAATATTGGCAGAAATCTGTCAAAACTGAACAGCTGACAAAGGTCGAATTTTTGAGGGATTTTATGTTGCTCAAATCAAAAAGTGTTCAACTAACAAAAGTTTGGATATAACCTGGGGCATACGCACAAGAAATCTCAGGTCCAAAAGATAAACAGAGATTTTTCACGAATTTTTACGGTGCAGCACCGAAAACAGTTTCAGGACAACAACATCCCCAAATCTTTACCTCACTCAAATTAGAGGCTTCTCTTGGCACAAAAACGAAATAAACAAGATAAGGAGCGGTCATTACAGTAGTAATGACTTCCAAGACTCAAATAACAGAAAAAATACTGAAAAGAAAACATTGGGTTATCTCCCAAGAGTGCTTTTCTTTAACGCCTTTGAGCTAGGCGCAGAAAATTGCGAATCAAGTAATATCAAGTGATGAAGTGCTAGGATCAGCACGTGCTTTACGTCTTCCTTTCTTACCTTTGCTCTTGACTCTAGGGAAGACATGGTTATTGCAGAGGGAGAGGTAAATGTTATATTGTCTTTTCCCACATCGATGACGGCGCCCAGGAGCTTCAGAATGGATCTTCCAAGTGTGATTTGTCCTTTTCCTACACATTCAATAACAAGATAATCAGTAGATATCATTCTTCCTAGGACTTTTGTAAAAACTCCTTCAGCTATTCCAAGGGGAAATATAGTGACATTGTTAGTAAGAGAAATTTCTTCTCCTCCCTCAGAAAGCTTCCAAAGGCTCAAAGATTCATAAACATCCTTTGGCATGAGACAAAATTCAGACATAATATCACAACAAGCATGAAAAGTTTCACCACTAATGGTGATTTTTATTGTAGGATACCAACTCAAAGGTTCAGTATTTGTTGGCACATAATCAAAATGCTGGCGCAAAGTATTGTAGCAAGAATTCAAACTAGCAGTTTGAGTCTCAAGAGTATTAAGTCTATTAAAAATGCACACAAGAGAGGAATCAAAATAGGTTGGCATGCTATAAATTGTAATCAACTTTTTTATAATATTGAAGGCTTGAACTCCATCACAATGAAGGAAATCTCCTTCTGCAGTAGCATCCAAAGCATATCTATAACGAAGAGAAAGTCCAAAGTAAAAGCTACTAAGAAGCAAACTCAAAGTCATTTTAGGTTCAGTTTTTTCATGCCAATCATAAATTCTAGACCAAGCTTCTTTAAAGCTTTCCTCATATTTCTGCTTAAAGGTAAAAATCATGTCCTCGGGCGACATAGTAGTAGCAACTGAACTAGACATAATAAACTAAAAGTAAAGAAATAGCAACTACCAAGGATTTTTTTTTGGGTTTTTTATATAAAAGCAATGCAGGTAAAGTAAATAAAGTAAAGCAAAACAATAAAACAAAGTAAAGAATGTGTGTGCGAAAAACTCCCCTCGCAGAAGTCTTCTCTTCCTCCCCGGCAACGGCGCCAGAAAAGGAGCTGCTACCGGTTAATGGTGTGTGGTTAACATGGGAGCAGATTGTCCTTGTGCGTGGTGGATAACCAGCCCGTTGGGAACCCCAAGAGGAAGGTATGATGAGTATAGCAGCTAGTTTTCCCTCAGTTAAGAAACCAAGGTTTAATATCGTTCAGGAGAGGAGAGTCAATGACGACTGAAGGTGATGCTTGCTAGCTTGCAACAGCTCAGGACAATTTATATATGGCGCCTCGTCCAAGCTTTGCTGGCTAGCTGCAACGTGGAACCTGCACACACACAAACAAATACTTTGTCCCCAACTTGCGATGAGGTTGTCAATCTCACCGGTTTGCTTGAAACAAAGGTTATGAGCGTATCGAGTGGAAAACAATATAGTATGCGAGTAAAGTAAACAGTGCGAGTAAAGTAAACAGTGCGAATAAAGTAAACAGGTGATAGCAATATGATGGAAATAGGACCGGGGTCCACAGTTCACTAGTGGTGTCTCTCCATAGATAAAATAACACATGCTGGGTAAACAAATTACAGTTGGGCAATTGATAGAATAGAGATAACGTGATATGTCAAGAAGATCACTATGAGATTTACTCTGGGCATTACAACAAAATACATAGACCGCCATCCAACTGCATCTATGACTAATAATCCACTCCCGGGGATATCAATCCGAACACCCTAGAAGTATTAAGTTGCGAACAACAGATAATTGCATTAAGCAAAGTGTGTAATGTAAACAAAGCATATGCCCTTGAGCATATGAATGTTGTTTTCTCCCTAGTAGCAACAGCACATCTACCACCTTAGAGGTTTCTGTCACTCCCCCAGGTGAAATAGAGGCATGAACCCACTATCGAGCATAAATACCCCCTCTTGGAGTCACTAGCAACTACTCGGCCAAGATAGCTACTAACAACGGAGAGCATGCAAGATCATAAACAACATAGAGATAACAAAAGATATAATTCAGTACAACAACTTAATCATAAACACCAATATTCATCGGATCCCAACAAACCAAACATGTAGAATTACATAACGGTGATCTCAATCATGTACGGCAGCTCATGAGATCTAAACATGAAGCACATGGTGGAGAAGACAACCATCTAGCTACTGCTATGGACCCATAGTCCAAGGTAGACTACTCACTCATCGCTCCGGAGGCAAGCATGGCGATGAAGAAGACCTCCGGTGGCGATTCCCCTCTCCGGCAGGGTGCCGGGAAGAGCTTCTGGACCATCCCGATCTTCGGGTCGACGGCGGCGGCGGATCGCGATGTGTTCTGGAAAACTGATCGGGCCCTTAGGTTTTTCTCGTCGGGGGGTCTTTATAGGCGAAGGGGCGATGTCAGAGGAGGGGCCAGGCGCCCTCACGCGGGCCCGGCGCGGCCAGGGGGCTGGCCACGCTGCCCCTGCGTGTGGGGCCCTGGTGGCCCCCCTCCTACTCCTCTTCGGATCTCTGGAAGCTTCCGGGTAAAATAAGACTTTAGGATGTGGTTTTGTCCAATTCCGAGAATATTTCCTGTGTATCACTCTGAAACACAAAAACAGCAGAAAACAGGGAACTGGCACTGTGGCAACTCGTTAATAGGTTAGTTCCGGAAAATGCATAAAAGTGCCACTAAGTGTAACGAAACAATAGGAAAATGGTGTAAAAACAAGCATGGAGCATCAAAAATTATAGATACGTTTGAGACGTATCAGGGTGGACTTTTATAGTCCAATTACAACTTGTAGTCTAAGAAAGAAACTCTAATTATTTGGAAGTGGCAGGAAAACCTTCTACGGGACAAACCTTTCCACTTTCCAAAACCTGACACTAATAATTAAAAAGGAAGCAAACAATACGTATCCATCTAAACTCTAAACTCCCGGTGCATCACGGCTTGGAGCTGGAACCTGTGGGTCTGGGGCAGACCTCCTCCTCCGCTGGAACTTCTTACCCTACATGACAACTCCCCCTCCATTCTGAAACAGCTCGTCCTCGAGCTGGAAGGTTGGATAGCGGTCCTTGAATGCAGGGACATCCTCCCATGAAGCTTCAGATGCTGATTTACCCTCCCACTGAATCAGGACTTGCTGCAAGCCTCTGGCCAGTCGTACGCGCAGCGCCTTGTGAGGAGTCGGATGCACTCGTCCCTGGAAGATCGGTGGCAGCACCGGCGGCGAGTCTAGAGGAGAACCGTGATATTTCTTTAGCACACCCACGTGAAAGACATTATGAATGCGGGCACGAGGTGGAAGTTCTAGACGGTAAGCAACAGAGTCAATTTTGTCAACGATCTGATACGGCCCATAGTATTTTGGTGCAAGTTTTTCCTTTGCCCCAGATCCTAGAAACGTTGTTGGACGGTGGTGAAGACGTAGCCAAGCCCATTCACCAACATCAAAGGATAGTGGACGATGCTTGCCATCATAGTATTGCTTGTAATGTTGGGCTACTTGTAGGAGTCGCTCGCGAATGATGGCGTGTAGTTGACCGCCCAGTTGGGAACCCCAAGAGGAAGGTATGATGAGCACATCAGCAAGTCTTCCCTCAGTATGAAACCAAGGTTTATCGAACCAGTAGGAGAAAGAACCAACTTCTGAAGGTTGATGTTCGCTGGTTCGGCGACAGCTCTAGACAATTTATATATGGCGCCTTATCTGGGGCGTAGCTTTGCACCAGCAGCAACGTGGAACCTGCACACAACACAACCAAAGTACTTTGCCCCAACTTACAGTGAGGTTGTCAATCTCACCGGTTTGCTGTAAATAAAGGATTAAACGTATCGTGTGGTAAAAGATAGTATTTTGCGAGAATGTAAATAATACGAGTAAATAGTAAACAACAATAAGAATGTAAAAGAATGGACCAGGGTCCACAGTTCACTAGAGGTGTCTCTCCATAAGATAAATAACATGCTGGGTAAACAAATTACAGTTGGGCAATTGACAGAATAAAGAAAGCATATAAATGTCATGAGGATCACTATGAGATTCACTTGGGCATTACAACATAATACATAGACTGTAATCCAACTGCATCTATAACTAATAATCCACCCGCCGGATGACATCCGAGCAACCATTGGGTATTAAGTTGCAAGCAACAGATTATCGCCTTAAGCAAAGTGTGTAATGTAAACAATACAAATGTCCTTGAACACCAGATTGTTGTTTTCTCCCTAGTAGCAACAGCACATCTACAACCTTAGAGGTTATTGTCACTCCCCCAAATTACTAGATGCATGAACCCACTATCGAGCATAAATACTCCCTCTTGGAGTCACTAGCATCTACTCAGCCAAGATATCTACTAGCAACAGAGAGCATGCAAGATCATAAACAACATAGAGATGATAAATCAATAAATTAACTTGATAAAGTACTCAATATTCATCGGATCCCAACAAACACAACATGTAGAATTACATAACGATAATCTTGATCATGATAGGCAGCTCACAAGATCTAAACATGAAGCACATGGAGGAGAAGACAACCATCTAGCTACTGCTATGGACCCGTAGTCCAAAGTAGACTACTCACACATCACTCCGGAGGCAGGCATGGTGATGAACAAGGCCTCCGGTGGTGATTTCCCTCTCCGGCAGGGTGCCGGGAAGAGCTTTTGGACCCTCCCGATCTCGCATCGACGATGATGGCGGCTTGCAGTATGTTTTCTAGAAAATTGATCGGGCCCTTAGGGTTTTCCCATTGAGGAGAATATATAGGCGGAAGGGCGGCGTCAGGAGGTGGGCTAGGTGGCCCCATCACCTGGTGGAGTAGGCCAGGGGCTGGCCGCGCCGCCCTATGGTGTGGCTGGCCCCTTGCTCCCCTCCGTCTCTATTTTGGACTCCGTCTCGTGTTGGAAAAAATAGGAACTTCGGCATTTGTTTCGTCCAATTCCGAGAATATTTCCTGTGTAGCTTTTCTAAAACACAAAAATAGCAGAAAACAGGGAATTGGCACTGTGGCATCTCGTTAAAAGGTTAGTTCCAGAAAATACATAAAAATGTCACAAAGTGTAACAAAACACAAAGCAAATGGTGCATAAAAAAGCATGGAGCATCAAAAATTATAGATACGTTTGAGACGTATCAAGCATCCCCAAGCTTAACTCTTGCTCATCCTCGAGTAGGTAAGTGATAACAAAACAATAATTCTTCAGGTGACATGCACCATCATATTCTTGATCAAACAATGTAAAGCATTGAGTGATGAGATCAAAGTATTCTAAACATGGGCATAAAAGACATAATATTGACAATAAAACTTAGCAACCATGTTATAACATGAAAAGTAACACAAACAAAAGATCATGAGTAATAATGCATTGAAAGTCAAGTGTGTGTTCCGAGCATATATAAAAAGATAGCAAAGTGGTTTTCAGCTTGTCCTTCATGGAGTAGGAAAACATAAATGCATAGGACACCTTCAAGTTTAAGAGGGTGACTAGATACAAATAATTTAAGAACAAGCAAAATCATAATCATGAATCAATCAATAATAAATTTTGGGACTATGCACATTATACTCAGAATAACAACTATGCTCTCTTAGAAGGTGCATAAAGATAGAAGGTGAAGACTCAACATAAAAGTAAAAGAAATGCCCTTCGCAGAGAGAAACTGTGATTGCAAGTTTTATAAACCTCCAAAAATTATGATACTTACTAGCTTTGAGCTCTCATTGCCCCCATCATAGACATCTTGAGTGGTTAAGGTTAATGCGAGTACAATTTTGAAGCATATGCTTAACAAATCATAAGTTAAAAATCTCATGTCCCGTGAAGTACGAATACCCAAACCTCATGCTACTCGACTTAGGTCCCAAGCAAGTTCTTGTCATTGTAAATAAATGTATCATCGAGAACACCAACGGGGTACCTCTTGCCCGATGACATGGAAACAAGCCCACATCAAAATGACAAGACAAATAGACAATGAACACCTTGGCATCTATTTTATTTACCATTGGTATAGCTTTTTATTTTGACATGCGTCGTCGAATGTCCACTATAGGCATGCTGTAAATTTCCACCATGAATGATGCATGGCTTAGATTAGCGGCCCAGGCGTTTCTCTAACACATATACAAACTCTATGAGCTCACAAGTTCCCAACTTATTTCACATCGCACGTATCTATAAACAAAAGATCATGATATCAACTAAATGAGAGTAAGTGCAATGTTAAAAGCGTGCCCCATGACGACATGGCTGAGCTAACTTCCAACTTACAACTTGCAAGCATAACATCAACATAAGAGAGCCACAATGGTCAAATTTATTAAAAGCAAGCAAGTAAATGTGCCGTCAGGTTCGTGAGAGCTTTACTGACTAATTTTCACATAACACAAAAGTTTAATTTGAAGGATAGATAAAAGAAAGACGAATGTACTTGGAATAGCAAATTGCTAATAGGTAGATATGGTGGACACATTGGAAAACTTTGGTTTTTGGGAGTTGGATGCACGAGAAGTATTCCCTCTCAGTACAAATGAAGGCTAGCAAAAGACTGGGAGCGACCAACTAAGAGAGCAATAATGGCCATAATCATACATAGCGACAAAACATTATTTATCAAAGCATAAAGTGGTATCACAAGTCAAAAACCAAATGATCATAGAGGCTTATGGCGACTTGTTAAAGTCAAACATGGTGTAAGCATACGCCAAGTCAACCCAAATAAAGCATCAAAGGAAAAAACCACAATATTATGCTCCCATATAATAAAAACAATGCATGATTCTTTCAAAGGCACATTAAGCAATCCCAGTCATTTGAGACAAGTCATGCTACAGCAAAAACTACTAAGTATACTATCAAAATAACATCAAGCATGATATGCAAAAGTCTAAGCCATATTCTAAATAAGCTCCCATTTGTACCACTATAGGCATGAAACTTTTTTCTCTTTTCCAACACCATTTAACCTTTTTGTAACCACTCTTAAAGATGAAAACTAACATAGACCAGTGGTCTAAATACACCTTGATACAAAGAAATAACAAGATCTGAACAAAAATCAAGGCGTAAAATGAAAGCTAAACGCAGTACTAGAAAAAGAGAACACTCGTTGAACGATAAGAGTGAAAACTAGAGTGTTCTTGGCAATGAAAAATGGAGTGTGTCTTCTCCAAAAGAAACATGTTGGGGTCCAACCATTTATTGCAGCAAACAAAACAAAAGAAAACTCAAAGCAAAAGTAAAGACACTCCAAGAAAAACGCATAGTATGCGAACTAATAAAAATATAGTGTTTTGAAAGATGACCTGATTTTTGCCGATGAAGAAGGGGTGCCTCGGGGCATCCCCAAGCTTTGACGCTTGTACATCTTGGATATTTATTGGGGTGACATGGGCATCCCCAAGCTTGAGCTTTTGTCCATACTTCATCTCATCTCATCATTCTCCTTTCCCTACCCTTGAAAACTTCCTTCATACAAAACTTCACACAATTGTATTAGCAACATTAGTGTAAGCACGATAGTAAATCTACTCTTTTGGTTCAGTTTTAAACTCAAGTATAACACCCATTAAAGCATAAGCTACTGTAGCAACTTTCTCAAAAGTTCCGTGATCAAAAGAACTAAAAAATAAAGCGATCGAGAGGCAGACACAAATAGTGGCAGAAATCAGTCAAAATAGAACAGCTAACAAAGATCGATTTTTCTGAGGATCTTCTGTTGCTCAAATCGGAAAGTGCAAAACTAATGAAAGTTTAGAAATAACCTGAGGCATATGCACAAAACATCACAGATCATAAAGACATTCTGAGAATTTTCATGAATTTTTAGAGTGTAGCGCAGAAATCTGTTTCACGACAGCAACTTCCCCAAATCTTACCTTCCTCCAATTAGAGGTTCTTTTTGGCACAAAAATGAAATAAAAATGATCAGGAGAGGTTATTACAGTAGTAATAACTTCCATGACTTCAAAAAAAAGAAAAATTACTGAAAGGAAAATATTGGGTTATCTCCCAAGAGTGCTTTTCTTTAACGCCTTTGAGCTAGGCGCAGAAAGTGGAAATCAAGTATTTTCAAATGAGGCATTAAGATCAATAGTTTCTTCAAAAGCAACACTTGCCACACTAGGCACTTTAGACGCCCCCGAAGATGATTCAACCTGCAAATTACTCTTAGTTGAACTAAAAGTCTTACCAATCTTAAAAACATGCTGCGGTTTTGGCACAGACACCTTGGGAACATACATAAATTTTTGCTCTTTTTCCAACAGAAGCTTTCTCCCTTTTAAATTTAAGAGAAGAGAAAATTGAACTTAGAGTTTCCATAGACTCCTCTAATTTACAATCCTAAGGTTTTGACTATGATGGATAGTGCTAGCCTCTAAAGCAGTGATTCTATAACAATACTTTCTATCGATTCATTAACCTGGCTAGCGTTATTAAGGAGATTTGACAAACTTTTCTCTAAAGAGCTTAGTTTTTATATAACTTCCTCCAAAGTGACCTCAGTTTTAACAACATGAATAGGCGATACTCCCACTAAACTTTTAATTAAAGTGCATGCTTCCAAAGCAGGAGTACCCAGAAAATTACCTCCTGCGAGAGTACCAAGAACGTATCTATTCCAACTAGATATACCAACATAAAAATTCCTAAGGAGGATCATGGTAGAATGCTTCTTTGTACACCTATGATGAGCATTACTAATTCGGTACCGAGCATCTTTCAAACTCTCTCCCCCTTGTTGCTTAAAAGTACGAACCTCTACTTCAGGGTTACTCATTCTAGCAAGACTAAAAAGCAGACAAGCAAAAATAACAACTATAAAGGAACTATTTTTTTGTATTTTCAATAAAAAGATGCAAGCAAAAATAAAGTAAAGCAAAACAATAACAAAGTAAAAGATTGGAAGCGAGAGACTTTCCTTGCAAAAATCCTCTTTCTCCCTGGCAACGGCGCCAGAAAAATTGCTTGATGGCGTGTAGTTGACCGTCCAGTTGGGAACCCTAAGAGGAAGGTATGATGAACACAGCAATAAGTCTTCCCTCAGTATGAAACCAAGGTTTATCGAACCAGTAGGAGAAAGAACCAACTTTTGAAGGTGGATGCTCGCTGGCTTGGCGACAACTCCAGACAATTTATATATGGCGCCTTATCTGGGACGTAGCTTTGCACCAGCAGCAACGTGGAATCTGCACACAACACAACCAAAGTACTTTGCCCCAACTTACAGTGAGGTTGTCAATCTCACCGGTTTACTGTAAACAAAGGATTAAACGCATCGTGTGGTAAAAGATAGTAGATTGCGAGAATATAAATAATGTGAGTAAATAGTAAACGGCAATAAGAATGTAAAAGAATGGACCGGGATCCACTGTTCACTAGAGGTGTCTCTCTATAAGATAAATAACATGCTGGGTAAACAAATTACAGTTGGGCAATTGACAGAATAAAGAAAGCATACAAATGTCATGAGGATCACTATGAGATTCACTTGGGCATTACAACATAATACATAGACCGTAATCCAACTGCATCTATGACTAATAATCCACCCCGCCGGATGTCATTCGAGCAACCGTTAGGTATTAAGTTGCAAGCAACAGATTATTGCCTTAAGCAAAGTGTGTAATGTAAATAATACAAATATCCTTGAACACAAGATTATTGTTTTCTCCCTAGTAGCAACAACACATCTACAATCTTAGAGGTTATTGTCACTCCCCCAGATTACTAGAGGCATGAACCCACTATCGAGCATAAATACTCCCTCTTGGAGTCACTAGCATCTACTCGGCCAAGATATCTACTAGCAACGGAGAGCATGCAAGATCATAAACAACATAGATATGATAAATTAATAAATCAACTTGACAAAGTACTCAATATTCATCGGATCCCAACAAACATAACTTGAATTATATAATGATGATCTTGATCATGATAGGCAGCTCACAAGATCTAAACATCTCCATATAATATATTTTCATATTATATAAATTGATATTATATATGTTAATATTTTTTGCTACATATTTGGTCAAACATTATAAGGTTTGACTTTGACTAAACCGAGAACGTAGGGTAAATAAAAATGGAGGAAGTACAAAATATATATCACTAGAAACTTCAGTTGATGCACTTTCTAATGGTATAATTTTGTATTATATTTATTAAAACTAGCACAGTGGCCCTCGCATTGCGAGGGAAACACTTGTAAGTGCTTACCATCATGAATCTTTAGTTGTACACATATATTATTTAATATTCCTACAAAATAATAGTTCTCATAGTCCTATTATCCCTAGGACAAATGTATGGTTAAGAGTTGATATGTCTCAAACGTATCTATAACTTTTGATGCTTTATGCTTGTTTATACACTATTTGCTTTGTGTTTTGTTATACTTCGTGGGGTTTTTATGCATTTTCTAGAACTAACCTATTAACGAGATGCCACAGTGTCAGTTCCCTATTTTCTGCTATTTTGGGTTTCAAAAAGCTACACAAGAAATATTTTCGGAATTGGACGAAACAAAAGCCGAAGTTCCTATTTTTCCCGAAGCATGACGGAGTCCAAAGCAGAGACGGAGGGGGGCCAGGAGGCGGCCACGCAACCTGATACGTCTCCAATGTATCTATAATTTTTGATGCTCCATGCTTGTTTTTACACCATTTGCCTGCTGTTTCGTTACACTTCGTGGCACTTTTATGCATTTTCCGGAACTAACCTATTAACAAGTGCCACAGTGCCAGTTCCCTGTTTTCTGCTGTTTTTGTGTTTCAGAAGTGATACACAGGAAATATTCTCGGAATTGGACGAAACCACATCCTGAAGTCTTATTTTACCGGGAAGCTTCCAGAGATCCGAAGAAGAGTCGGAGGGGGGCCACCAGGGCCCCACACGCGAGGGCGGCACGGCCAGGGGCCTGGCCGCGCGGGCCCCGCGTGAGGGCGCCTGGCTCCTCCCCTCACGACGCCCCTTCGCCTATATAAAGCCTCAGGACGGAAAACCCTAAGGGAGTCGGCAATTTTCCAGAAAGAGTTCCGCAGTTCCGCCGCCGTCACCGACGAATTTTGGGGGACAGAAGTCTCTGTTCCGGCACCCTACCGGGACGGGGAAGTGTCCCCGGAGCCATCTCCATCGGTCTCCATCGCCGTCTCCGCCGTCTCCATCGACCTCACCGCCATCTCCATCAACCTTGCTGTCTCCTATGATGAGGAGGGAGTAGTTCATCCCCGGGGCTGAGGGCTCTACCGGTAGCTATGTGGTTCACCTCTCTCTCCCATGATGTGATCTTTATGTGATCGTGAGCTTTGTATCATGTTGAACAAGTAGATGTTATTATTCAGATATTATGCTACTCCTATGCTTAATTGTTATAGTGTACTCTAGTGGTGTTATTAAAGTAATCTATTCCTCCTGCCATGGTGTAACGGTGACAGTGCGTGCATCATGGTGGTACTTGGTTTAGGCTATGATTGTGATCTCTTGTGGATTATGAGAGTAATTATTACTATGATAGTATTGAGTGATCTATTCCTCCTTTCATGGTGTAAAGTTGACAGTGTGTGCACCGTGTTAGTACTTGGTCTAAGTCGCAATGATTTCTATCTTGAATTGTGATCTGATTTGGATATCTCTATGAGTGGTGTTTGTCAAGTACTTGATGAACTTTAAGGGGTGCTTCTGTAGCCACTACACAATGATTAGTGTTATTCAATAGGAGAGTAATTCAGAGTACCATAGTGGAGAGAAGTTGTTTATTTGTTCAATCATGTTATATTGTTGGGAGTGTGTCCACTAGTGAAAGTATGATCCCTAGGCCTTGTTTCCAAGCATTGCACACCGTTTACTTGCTGTTTTGTTACTTGTTTGCTCGCAGCGATATTTATTTCACATCACGTTTGCTACTTATAATCATCTATACCACTTGTATTTCACTATCTCTTCGCCGAACTAGTGCACCTATACATCTGACAAGTGTATTGGGTGTGTTGGGGACACAAGAGACTTTCTGTATCGTAATTGCAGGGTTGCTTGAGAGGGATAGCTTTGACCTCTAACCTCCCTGAGTTCGATAAACCTTGGGTGATCCACTTAAGGGAAACTTGCTGCTGTTCTACAAACCTCTGCACTTGGAGGCCATTGTGGATTTCTCTTTTCGGAAATAATCTAACAAAAAAATTAACTTACCATGACTAGCACACCATCAATCTTTTGGTTCTAGAAATCTATGCTCCACCACATACTCTTTTGCCAATGCTCGGCTAATTAGATGCACATTTTTGTAGTGTATCGCCCGTCACGTTTTCATATGTCCGGATAGCACCAATTGTCTATGATGTTTCATTTTTTAACAAAGTAAATAAACTTTAATTGAAAGAAAATCAAATCAGAGGCTACCCTTGACCCTACATTTTCATCTAAAGATAGCTAGCAGATACAGATTTATTCAAAAACAAAAATTGGATGCATGCATTTTGATCCTATCACCGGACATCACAAATTATTGTTCTAGATAGAGGAAGATTAGATGAAAAGTCAACGAAAATATATAGAGAAATGTACCAGCCAACACAATTTTCTCTCTCTACCAACTTAATGCATGAAGAACTCAGTCAAGAAATTTCAAACAAAACCGCGGAAATTTAATTTGGCACATGGAAGCCTATGATCGTGCCACCGAAACAAATATTTTGAAAAAATGTCAAAAAATTCCAAATAATTTTTTTCTTACATCTCGTTATTTATGTGCGCACACCAAGTTTCGTAAAAAACCGACATTTTTCGCGGCTTGTGTAAAAAGACAAAAAAAATGTCACATAAACGACCTTTTTGACACCAAATTAAATGTTTCTTTTTGACGATGACACAAAAATATCGGTTTTCCGTGAAACAACTTTGTGAGCACATAGAATGTTTGTACGTGTTAGATTTTTTGTACAAACTTTTTGAAATTTCAAAAGTGTATTTAAAATAAAACTTAAAAACTGGAAGCATATGCTCCGGGGTGCCAAAACATCGACCACACAAAACCATGTGGATATATATATATATTTATATAGCAACTATGCTTTTATGAATAGATACAACTAAATTACATGTATTTATCAAAAAAAATTCAAGCAGATCCTTATGCGCTCCCAACGTAATATTATAATGGTTTTCAAATCAATACCAAAATCTTCTTTTGCTCTAAAAATTTATTATCTTTCAGGTTCACCTTAGTGGCCCGTCTAGGTGTGAACCCTGTCTAATTAAACTTAACTTTAAGCACATAGTTAAGTTGAAATATATTTAGAAATCATACGAAACTCTATAAGTGTACACCCTCCCGTCAAGGACATTATATTTATTTTCATAGTTCATTCACAGTTTAACCTTAAAATTTTAGGTCAAAGTGCTGACAATAGGTTCAAAATCAGAGCCACAAAGAATTTTTCGGATCATATGGTGCAGTAGCTATGAAAACTACCCAACTCTTTAGTAGTTCAATTTATTATTAGGTCTCCTATGCGGTGCACAACAAAAAAGAAAATTAATTAGCTACATAAATATCCAGATATCACATGATAGTTCCTAACCAAGCAAAATTAAATGTTGGAGCAACCAAAAGAAAGACACACAGCGGATGTCAAATTCTATTGCATATGTGCACAAAGGGCTACTCATAATTGATTTACATGCTAGGTTACCGCAATGCCTAATATTATAATTTTTTTTATACCGGACGTAGCAGGAGTCCCTTTTGGACACGACTAACTTTGCTCATTAATTAGTAGTATTGTACATCATATCTTATATGGGAGTTTCCTTTAAATTGAACATGAACATATATCACATATATCGTGTCAAGCTAAACTATATAGTTTGACGTAATTACTAATCTCTTGTTATATCATGGCCACAAATTTTACATCTAATCGTTAAAATAATTTTAATGATGTGGTTTAATATGGTGTATCTGTTACATACCGGTATATTAATAACACTTTGTATAGACCCAAATACACGACAGATTTTTTTTATAGTACTCAGTTTTATATACCACTTTCCAAATAGTCTAGCACATATTTTACTACTATGTCCTAATAGACATATGAATACAAATATCAACGCGGATTTGCTACCACCGGTGGTAGCTATGCATGCATGCATAGTTCTTGGATTGTGTGAGCATGATATTCCTACCGTATGCGATGTAGAGAGCAGGAGATGATGGTGATAACGGATGAAATGCTTCTGTTTGTTGTATGCATATGATACTTCTGAATGGCTACTTAGAATGGCAACCGTGGATGGCTAGAGAAGGTGGTGATTTGGGACATGCTATGCCGAGTTGTCTTGCACATTTTCCTAAGCAGGTGGTGATTTTGGACATGCCATGTCTAGTTGCCTTGCACACTCTCCTAACCAAGTAACCTGCCGAGTTGCCTTGCATATTTTCCTAACCGAGCAGGTGGTGATTTCGGGCATGCCATGCCTAGTTGCCTTGCACACTCTCCTAACCAAGTAACCTACTAGACATGCCATATGATTTTACCGTTTTGCTAAGCCGGTGAGTAGCGTTGGCGGGATTTATTTATTTTGCAGGAGTAGTTTTTCTCTCCCTTCCCGCCATTTCAAAACCGAGTTAGCCTACCGAAGTCACCTGTTGGACATGCCATGTGATTTATGAAATAAGTTCATAAATCCTATCGTGAAAAAAAAGACTGTTAGGAAATGAGCTCTACTTGATTAAGTAGCTGCGCCCTGAAAATCAACAAATCACTTACCCACTCATTTTTCCGGATCAAGGTGTTCGTCCTACTGAGCTATGGTATGAAAATGATGATGTATCAGGGAAATGCTAAATAGAAAAGGGGAGGGCAGCTATGAGTACACAATGGGAGCGGTGAGATTAGATGGTTTGTTTGTATGGTTGCATGGTGTGGTGGCTTTGGATGGATGGGTTGAGTGGATGGTGTAGTAGACGTGTGTGTGTGGTTAGTTTGGGTGGAGAAGCCAATAGGTTGCATGGTGTGGTGTGTTGGGGTGGCTGTGTTGAGAGGTGGTGAGAGATGGAGATATATTGCAAACGTTGTTGCTTCTTTCTGTTAAATCTTGTGCTCTCGGTAGGAAATGTCATGCTCCCTCTAGAGGATCTAATGGTGGATGCTAGGTGTGTAGCTACCACCGGTGGTAGGAGGCTATTTTGCATACAAATATTGTGTTAAGATTTCTGTTTCATTGCAACAGTCCATAAGCCCTGATACGTCTCAAACGTATCTATAATTTTTGATGCTCCATGCTTGTTTATGCACCATTTGCTTTGTGTTTTGTTACACTTTGTGGCGTTTTTATGTATTTTTCGGAACTAACCTATTAACGAGATGCCACAGTGTTAGTTCCTTATTTTCTGCTGTTTTTGTGAAATATTCTCGGAATTAGATAAAACAAAAGCCAAAGTTCCTATTTTCCCGACATGAGACGGAGTCCAAAGCAGAGACGGAGGGGAGCCAGGGCCAGCCACACCATAGGGAGGGGCGGCCAGCCCCTGGCCCACGTCACCAGGTGGTGGGGCCACCTGGCCCACCTCCTGACGCCGCCCTTCCGCCTATATATTCCGCTTTTTTTGACACATAAACAGTGGGGAAGGCCCCTACTGTGCCATTTTTCATTTTTATAGAAGGACAAATATGTACAGAGTTTTATCTAGTAGATAAATTACAAAGTATCCAGCCAGTTTTGCATTCCTTCCTTAAGACTAGGTTTAACCCTATGTCTGATCATACCAACAGATGTTTTAAAAAAAGAGTAGCAGCGGTTCAAATCTCTGTGCATTCCATCAAAGATGATTCCATTCCTTTCATTCCAAATGCTCCAGCATCCACACATCAGAGCTTCTTTGAAGAAAAGATTTGAAGATCTGTTTTTTGCATCAATGATCATATTGATCAAGTCAAAGTCTAGATTCCATTCTTCACCAATTTTCCACCAGAAAGTTTGGCTGAAGTCGCATTCAAAGAATAAATGCATCATAGTTTCTTCCACCTGATCGTCACACAATATGCAGGACTTTGAATCAATATGGAAGTTCTTCCTGGCCAGGAGGTTCCTGGTATTAAGTCTGTCCTGTAGCAGCACCCAGAAGAAAAACTTTTGCTTGGGGAGACAACAAGATTTCCAAATCCATTTTTATGGAGGAGGAGCTGTATCAGACTCAGTTAATTTAAGATATACCTTTCTAGTGGGATATTTACCAATGTGGCCAGGAAATGACCACAGATCAGATGTCACCTCATTATCGTCTTGAGAAATCGTCTGAATAATGTCAATTAACTTGTTGCATTGCTCAACAGCAATAATAGACAGAGGGAGATTAAAGATCTCATATATGTCAGACTGGCTCTGATGAATAACGTTATGGAGAGTGATCCTCTTGGATTTTGCAAATGAGAATAGTTGAGGGAAACTATTTTTCAGAGCAGTGTCATTGTACCAAATGTCATGCCAGAATAAAATGGAGTCACCAACTACTGGTTTGCATTTGAATATCTCTTTAAATTCCTTGTTGTATGAAAGACAGTCTTTCCACCAGAAAGATCCTTTAAGGTGATTTTCATCAGGTAACTCACCATTACCATAGTGTGCTCTCCATACAAGGTTAACCCATGGAATATTTGCTCGGTTATAGAATTTATAGAGATTTTTCATCATTAGGGCTTTATTCTGATCTCTCAGTTTAATAAGCCCCAGGACACCAGATTTTTTTGGACAGACAGACATTGTCCCATTTGACCAAGCATTTCCCACTTTTATTGATGTCTTTTCCATACCAGAGGAAATTCCTAGCAGCCCCATCAACATGGTCAAGGCATGTGAAGGGAACTTTCATGGCACACATAGCATGATTTGGGATAGCAGTAATGACAGCTTTAATTGTGACAAGCCTTGAGCTGTAAGCAAGCATGTTAGCAATACCAGCTAATTTCTTATCAACTCTGCATATGATAGGCATCAAGTCATCAACTTTTGGTTTAGTAGATCCCAATGGAAGACCAAGATATGTAAATGGGAGAGCTTCCACTTTGCAACCAAAAGCACTAGCTAATTCCAGGCACTTTTCCTGGGAAATATTAATAGGCACCATGGAGGACTTGTGATAATTGATTCTGAGCCCAGTAGACCTTGTGAATTTTTGCAGCACAGCTTTTAAGCTGTGCAATTGCACTTCATCAGCAGGCATAATTAACAAGGTATCATCTGCATATTGTAATATAGGGAATTTTTGGCCAAATGAACTTTCAATGGGAAGGTTGATAAGCCCTTCTTGCCAGGCATTATTAACAGCAATTTGCAGTAATTCAGCAGTAGCAACAAATAAGAGAGGTGAGAGAGGGTCTCCCTGCCTAACTCCTCTCTTACAGATAATGTTCTTGCCAGGCACACCATTGAGAATGACAGAGGTAGTTGCTGATGTAAGAATGGATTTAATCCATGCAAGCCATTTATCACCAAAGCCCATATGCTTCATGACAAGTAAAATTGACTCATATTCCACCATATCAAATGCCTTCTCAAAATCTAGCTTCAGTATAATAATCTCTCTCTTAGATTTATGACAAATATTGAGATATTCGAAAGCCCATGAAAGACAATCTTGAATTGTTCTAGATTTAATGAAGCCATACGGGTTTTGATGAATTAGGGGAATGATATGCTCTTGTAGTCTATTGGCCAGAAGCTTAGTAAGGATTTTCATTGCCATGCTGACTAATGAGATGGGTCTGAATTCAGCAGCAGTAACAGGGCTGTCCACTTTGGGGATCAGAGCAATATAAGCAGTGTTAAGTGGTGATAGATCAATATCCCCATTATAAAATGCCTTGCATAGATCATAAAACTGGTGTTTCATCAAGTACCAATATTTCTTCATAAATAAGCCATTGAAGCCATCAGGGCCAGGTGATTTGTCATTAGGCATACATTTAATAATGTTATCAATCTCCTCAGAGGTGAAAGGCTCTTCAAGGGCAGATAGATCTTGAGCAACAATCATTTGTGATAGATCAAACATCATATTACAACCATCAGATGTACCAAGTCTTTTCTTGAAGGCATTCCATAGAATGGCAGCCTTCCCGGTACCTATATATTCCCCTCGATGGGAAAACCCTAAAGACCCGATTAATTTTCCATGAAACATACTGTACATCGCCGCTGTCATCGACGCGAGATTGGGAGGGTCTAAAAGCTCTTCCCGGTACCCTGCCGGAGAGGGGAATCACCACTGGAGGCCTTCTTCATCACCATGCCTGCCTTCGGAGTGATGTGTGAGTAGTCTACCTTGGACTACGGGTCTATAGCTGTAGCTAGATGGTTTTCATTTCCTCCATGTGTTTCATGTTTAGACTTGTGAGCTGCCTATCATGATCAAGATCATCGTTGTGTAATTCTACATGTTGTGTTTGTTGGGATTCGATGAATATTGATACTTTGTCAAGTTGATTTATTGATTTACCATCTCTATGTTATTTATGATCTTGCATGCTCTCTGTTGCTAGTAGATATCTTGGCCGAGTAGATGTTAGTGACTCCAAGAG
Source organism: Dactylis glomerata (assembly GCA_007115705.1). Taxonomy (NCBI): domain Eukaryota; kingdom Viridiplantae; phylum Streptophyta; class Magnoliopsida; order Poales; family Poaceae; genus Dactylis; species Dactylis glomerata. Next base: position 2,093,430 of record QXEO01000383.1, read on the forward strand.
GAAGTATTTATGCTCGATAGTGGGTTCATGCCTCTAGTAATCTGGGGGAGTGACAGAAACCTCTAAGGTTGTAGATGTGCTGTTGCTAGAGAGAAAACAACGATCTTGTGTTCAAGAACATTTGTATTGTTTACATTACACACTTTTCTTAAGGCGATAATCTGTTGCTTGCAACTTAATACCCAACGGTTGCTCAGACGATATCCGACGGGTGGATTATTAGTCATAGATACAGTTGGATTACGGTCTATGTATTATGTTGTAATGCCCAAGTGAATCTCATAGTGATCCTCATGACATTTGTATGCTTGTTTTATTCTATCAATTGCCCAACTGTAATTTGTTTACCCAACATCTTATTTATCTTATGGAGAGACACCACTAGTGAACTGTGGACCCCGGTCCATTCTTTTACATTCTTATTACTGTTTACTATTTACTCGCTTTATTTATATTCTTGCAAACTACTATCTTTTACCACATGATACATTTAATCCTTTGTTTATAGTAAACCGGTGAGATTGACAACCTCACTGTAAGTTGGGACAAAGTACTTTGGTTGTGTTGTGTGCAGGTTCTACGTTGCTGCTGGTGCAAAGCTACGTCCCAGATAAGACTCTATATATAGGCCCGGCCCTGGGGCAGGGCGAGCGGGGCGGCCGTCCTGGGCCCTCGAACTTGAGGGGGCCCTCCAGGTGTACTACGTAGGGACCGGCCTAACATCAGCAGAGCTTGAACGCAGGCCTAGACTGCTAGGAGGGAAGGAGCAGGGGGCCTTGATGTCGCGTTTCCACGCTGAGTTGAGATATGAGCGTCGCTGGATCGGATGGACTGAAAAAAGGATAGCCAGATCGGGGCCTCGACAGCTCAAGTGCGACAGTTGATGGTCTCATCTGCGTGGCGGGCACGGCGACAACGACGGCCCCGGAAGCCATGGGCGCCGCTCCCGACGAAGACCCCCAGGGGGCTCTTTGGTGAGCGTCTGATGCGTGGTGAATGACCAGCCCATTGGGAACCCCAAGAGGAAGGTGTGATGAGTGTAGCGGCTAGTTTTCCCTCAGTTAAGAAACCAAGGTTTAATGTCGATCTTGAAGAAGAGAGACGGTGACGACTGAAGGTGATGCGGACTGGCTTAGTAGCTTCCAACAAGGGCGCCGTTTACGACACTTGTTGACTCGTCTTCGGCCAGCAGCAACGCGGAACCTGCACACACACAAACAAATACTTTGTTCCCAACTTGCGATGAGGTTGTCAATCTCACCGGTTTGCTTGAAACAAAGGTTATGAGTGTATCGAGTGGAAAACAGTAGTAATGTGCTAGTAAAGTAAACAGTGCGGGAAAAGTAAACAGGTGATTGCAATATGATTAAAATAGGACCGGGGTCCACAGTTCACTAGTGGTGTCTCTCCATAGATAAATAACATGCTGGGTAAACAAATTACAGTTGGGCAATTGATAGAATAAAGATAACGTGATATGTCAAGAAGATCACTATGAGATTCACTCTGGGCATTACAACAAAATACATAGACCGCCATCCAACTGCATCTATGACTAATAATCCACCCCCGGGGATATCATCCGAACACCCCAAAAGTATTAAGTTGCGAACAACAGATAATTGCATTAAGCAAAGTGTGTAATGTAAACAAAGCATATGCCCTTGAGCATATGAATGTTGTTTTCTCCCTAGTAGCAACAGCACATCTACCACCTTAGAGGTTTCTGTCACTCCCCCAGGTGAAATAGAGACATGAACCCACTATCGAGCATAAATACCCCCTCTTGGAGTCACTAGCAACTACTCGGCCAAGATAGCTACTAACAACGGAGAGCATGCAAGATCATAAACAACATAGAGATAACAAAAGATATAATTCAGTACAGCAACTTAATCATAAACACCAATATTCATCGGATCCCAACAAACCAACATCATAGTATTACATAACGGTGATCTCAATCATGTAGGGCAGCTCATGAGATCTAAACATGAAGCACATGGTGGAGAAGACAACCATCTAGCTACTACTATGGACCCATAGTCCAAGGTAGACTACTCACTCATCGCTCCGGAGGCAAGCATGGCGATGAAGAAGACCTCCGGTGGCGATTCCCCTCTCCGGCAGGGTGCCGGGAAGAGCTTCTGGACCCTCCCGATCTTCGGGTCGACGGCGGCGGCGGATCGCGATGTATTCTGGAAAACTGATCGGGCCCTTAGGTTTTTCTCGTCGGGGGGTATATATAGGCGAAAGGACGATGTCAGAGGAGGTACCACGGCCCCTCACGCGGGCCCGGCGCGGCCAGGGGGGTGGCCGCGCCGCCCCTGTGTGTGGGGGCCACGTGCCCCCCTCCGTCAGGTCTTCGGATGTTTGGGAGCTTCCCCGTAAAGTATGACTTCAGGAACTTGTTTCGTCCAATTCCGAGAATATTTCCTGTGTATCACTTCTGAAACACAAAAACAGCAGAAAACAGGAAACTGGCACTGTGGCACTTCGTTAATAGGTTAGTTCCGGAAAATATATAAAAGTGGCACTAAGTGTAACGAAACAATAGGCAAATGGTGTAAAAACAAGCATGGAGCATCAAAAATTATAGATACGTTTGAGACGTATCAAGCATCCCCAAGCTTAACTCCTGCTCGTCCTCGAGTAGGTAAGTGATAACAAAAGAATAATTTTTGAGGTGACATGCACCTACACAATCTTGATCATATATGTAAGCATTGGTGAGCTGGGATCAATAGAACTTAAAACATGGGCATGAAAGATATAATCATGACAATAAGAACTTAGCAACCATGTTGTAAACATGCAAATGAACACAAACAAAAGATCATGGTAATGAAACAATGAAAGTCAAACGTGTGTTCTAATCATAAGGAAAAACATACAAAAGGTTTTCAGCTTGTCCTTCAAAGAGAGCAAAACATAAATGCATAGGACACCTCAAAGTTTAAGAGGGCGACTAGATACAAATAATTTAAGAACAAGTGAAACCAACAATATGAGTCAATCAATGAACCTTGGGACAATGCATATCACACTAAGAATGACAACTATGCTCTCTTAATGGTGCATAAAGAAAGAAGGTGGTGACTCAACATAAAAGTAAAAGAAATGCCCTTCGCAGAGGGAAGCAGTGATTGCAAGTTTTATAACCTTCAAAAATTATGGTACTTACCGGCTTTGAGCTCTCATTGCCCCCCATCATAAGCATCTTGAATGGTTAAAGTTAATGCGAGAACAATTATGATGCATATGCTTGACAAATCATAAGTTGAAAACCTCGTGTCCCGTGAATACGAGTACCCAAACCATGCTAATTTACTTAGAGTCCCAAGCAAGGCTCTTGTCATTGTAAGTATATGCATATCATTGAGAACCACCAATGGGGTACCTCCGTGCCCGATGACATGGAACAAGCCCACACCAAAATGACAGGACAAGCAGACAATGAACACCTCGACATCTCTTTTATTTGCTATATTGTTTAGCTTTTTATTGTGAGATGCGTCGTCGAATGTTCACCATGGGTATGCTGCAAATTTCCACCATGAATTATGCATGGCTTAGATTGGCGGCCCGGCGTTTCCCTAACACATATAAAAACTCCATGATCCCTACAAGATTCCCAATTCATTTCACACAGCGGGCATCCATAAACAAAAGATCACGATATCAACTCAAAAAGAAGTGCAATGTTGAAAGCTTGCCCCATGACAGCATGGCTAGGCTAGAATCCAACTTACAACTTGCAAGCATAACAACTCAGCATAAAAGACCACAATGTCAAAATTTTAAGAACAGGAAAAAGTAAAGTGTGCCTTCCGGTTCGTGAGAGCTTTACTGACCGAATTTCGCATAACACTGGTAAGAGTTTAATTTGAAGAGAATATAAAAGCAAGTCAAATTTACTTGGAATAGCAACTTGCTAGTAGGTATGTATGGTGGACACTTTGGAAAACTTTGGCTTTTAGGAGTTGGATGCACGAGTAGAGCTCATACTCAGTATAAGGCGAGGGCTAGCAAAAGACTGGGAGCGACCAACTAAGAGAGCAGTAATGGCCATAATCATGCAAAGCGACAAAGCGACATTAAAAGAAGCATACGATGGCATCAAAAGTCAAAAACTAAATGATCATGAAGGCTAATGGCGACTTTGTAAGAGTCTAACATGTGTGAGCATGCGCCAAGTCAACCCAAATAAAGCATCAAGGAGAAAACCAAAATAATGCTTCCATATAATAAAAACAACGCATGATTTTTTCAAAGGCTCATTAAGCAATCTCAGTTATTTGAGACAAGTCATGCTACAGCAAAACCACTAAGCATACTATCAAAAAGACATCAAGCATGACATGAAAAAGCCTAAGCCGCAGTCTACACAAGCTCCTTCTTGTACCACTATTTTGCACAAAGCTTTTTCTCTTTTCCAACACCATTTGAAATTTTTATAAACACCTCTTTTGATGAAAACCAATGAAGACCAGAGGCAAAAATACACCTTGATGAAAAGATATGACAAGATCTGAACGCATATCAAGGCGAAAATGAAAACCAAAAGCAGTAGCAGACAAAGTAGAATGCTCGATTAATAAGAGTGAAAACTAGAGCATTCTTTGCAAATGAAAACGAGTACATCTCCTCCAAAGGAAATTTGTTGGGGTCCAACCATTTATTGCAGCAAACAAACAAACTAAACCAACTAAGAAAACTAAAACAACTGACGCTCCAAGAAAAACACATAGTGCATGAAGCAATAAAAATATAGTGTCTTGAAAGGTGACCTGATTTTTGCCGACGAAGAAGGGGTGCCTCGGGGGCATCCCCAAGCTTTGATGCTTGTACTTCTTGGATATTTCTTGGTGTGATGCATGGGCATCCCCAAGCTTGAGCTTTTGTCCATTCTTCAACTCATCTCATCATTCTCCAATCCCTACACTTGAAAACTTCCTTCATACAAAACTAAACACAATTCTATTAGCAACATTAGTGCAAGCATAAAATATATTCAACCTCTTTTAGCTTCAGGTTTCAACCCAAAACCACCACATATAAAGTATATACTACTGTAGCAACTTCCACAAGAGTTCCATGATAAAAAAGAACTCAAAAGAAAGCGATAAAGTGGCAAAAACAAATATTGGCAGAAATCTGTCAAAACTGGACAGCTGATAATGGACGAATTTTTTAGGGATTTTCCGTTGCTCAAATCAAAAAGTGTTCAACTAAGAAAAGTTTGGATATAACCTGGGGCATATGCACAAGAAATCGCAGGTCCAAAAGATAAACAGAGAATTTTCACGAATTTTTACGGTGCAGCACCGAAAACAGTTTCAGGACAGCAATAACCCCAAATCCTTACCTCACTCGAATTAGAGGCTTCTCTTGGCACAAAAACGAAATAAACAAGATAAGGAGCGGTCATTACAGTAGTAATGACTTCCAAGACTCAAATAAAAGAAAAAGTACTGAAAAGTAAACAATGGGTTATCTCCCAAGAGTGCTTTTCTTTAACGCCTTTGAGCTAGGCGCAGAAAATTGCGAATCAAGTACCTTCAGAAGAAGCATTAAGATCAACAGAAGAGGTCTTGTCAATAAGGCATTGTATTTCATCCACATAAGTTTTTGAAGACCCTTGGTGATCATGCTTTGGTACACTATTCTCATCAAAAAGATTTTCAGGACAAATCCAGGCAAAATTGTTTTCGAAAGCATCATTCAATCCCAAAAGCTTGCAAGGTATAGGTATCTCGGCCTCCCCATCATGTGTATCAATAAAAGTTATAGGTGAACCGAGTTTATTAAAACGTTTAAGAACCTTCCTAGCTTCAATAACGACATCCTTAAATTCTAAACGCAAAGTTTCCAAGATAAAAGCTTTCTTTTCGGGGTCCTCAATTTCATGAAGCTTAAGGAACATGTATTGCATAAAAGGATTAAGACTAGCAAACCTTGTTTCCAATATGTCAATTAAATAAATAGAAGCAACTTCAATACTAGGAGCAAGTTCAACCCAAGACTTTTCCTCATCTTCATCATGCATACTAATGTGATTAAAGAACTCCTCAATGTTACTTTTGCCAATAATCGAACCACTCCCTACTGAGAGGTCCTCCAGAACGAACTTAGGAAACGACATGATAAACTAAAGTAAAGAAATAACAACTACCAAGGATTCTAATTTTTTTGGGTTTTTGATATAAAAAGCAATGCAGGTAAAATAAAATAAAGTAAAGCAAAACAAATAACAAAGTAAAGAATGTGTGTGCGAAGAACTCCCCTCGCAGAAGTCTTCTCTCTTCCCCGGCAACGGCGCCAGAAAATTAGCTTGATGCGTGGTGAATGACCAGCCCGTTGGGAACCCCAAGAGGAAGGTGTGATGAGTGTAGCGGCTAGTTTTCCCTCAGTTAAGAAACCAAGGTTTAATATCGATCTTGAAGAAGAGAGACGGTGACGACTGAAGGTGATGCGGACTGGCTTAGTAGCTTCCAACAAGGGCGCCGTTTACGACACTTGTTGACTCGTCTTCGGCCAGCAGCAACGCGGAACCTGCACACACACAAACAAATACTTTGTTCCCAACTTGCGATGAGGTTGTCAATCTCACCGGTTTGCTTGAAACAAAGGTTATGAGTGTATCGAGTGGAAAACAGTAGTAATGTGCTAGTAAAGTAAACAGTGCGGGAAAAGTAAACAGGTGATTGCAATATGATTAAAATAGGACCAGGGTCCACAGTTCACTAGTGGTGTCTCTCCATAGATAAATAACATGCTGGGTAAACAAATTACAGTTGGGCAATTGATAGAATAAAGATAACGTGATATGTCAAGAAGATCACTATGAGATTCACTCTGGGCATTACAACAAAATACATAGACCGCCATCCAACTGCATCTATGACTAATAATCCACCCCCGGGGATATCATCTGAACACCCCAAAAGTATTAAGTTACGAACAACAGATAATTGCATTAAGCAAAGTGTGTAATGTAAACAAAGCATATGCCCTTGAGCATATGAATGTTGTTTTCTCCCTAGTAGCAACAGCACATCTACCACCTTAGAGGTTTCTGTCACTCCCCCAGGTGAAATAGAGACATGAACCCACTATCGAGCATAAATACCCCCTCTTGGAGTCACTAGCAACTACTCGGCCAAGATAGCTACTAACAACGGAGAGCATGCAAGATCATAAACAACATAGAGATAACAAAAGATATAATTCAGTACAGCAACTTAATCATAAACACCAATATTCATCGGATCCCAACAAACCAACATCATAGTATTACATAACGGTGATCTCAATCATGTAGGGCAGCTCATGAGATCTAAACATGAAGCACATGGTGGAGAAGACAATCATCTAGCTACTGCTATGGACCCATAGTCCAAGGTAGACTACTCACTCATCGCTCCGGAGGCAAGCATGGCGATGAAGAAGACCTCCGGTGGCGATTCCCCTCTCCGGCAGGGTGCCGGGAAGAGCTTCTGGACCCTCCCGATCTTCGGGTCGACGGCGGCGGCGGATCGCGATGTATTTTGGAAAACTGATCGGGCCCTTAGGTTTTTCTCGTCGGGGGGTATATATAGGCGAAAGGACGATGTCAGAGGAGGGACCACGGCCCCTCACGCGGGCCCGGCGCGGCCAGGGGGGTGGCCGCGCCGCCCCTGTGTGTGGGGGCCACGTGGCCCCCCTCCGTCAGGTCTTCGGATGTTTGGGAGCTTCCCCGTAAAGTATGACTTCAGGAAGTTGTTTCGTCCAATTCCGAGAATATTTCCTGTGTATCACTTCTGAAACACAAAAACAGCAGAAAACAGGAAACTGGCACTGTGGCACTTCGTTAATAGGTTAGTTCCGGAAAATATATAAAAGTGCCACTAAGTGTAACGAAACAATAGGCAAATGGTGTAAAAATAAGCATGGAGCATCAAAAATTATAGATACGTTTGAGACGTATCAGCGTCCTTCCTCTCTCTCTCTATCACTGACAATTTGACTTGATCGTAATCTGTCGCCTAAGCTGGTGGTATGATGTTTGGTCGTTCAGCCTTGCACACGAGTTAAGGAAAGGCGAGAGCATTAGGGTGTATGCAGGATTCATTGATTGTTCATCTGCGTTCCCGTTCGCTGGGAAAGGATCTCGGCCGATTTGGATTGTCATGGCCGCTGGTTAAGTGTTTTTTCAGGTTGGACTGGTTTAATTTTTGGAATCCTCTTTGACCAGCATGATTTCTGAAGAGAAGTTTTAAAACAAAATTGTACAAATTGGATATCATGAACTGCAAACGCCATGGATTTTTAGGAGTTTCACTTAATGCAATTTTTTCCTTTGAAATAGAATTTGAAATACCACAAAGGAATTTTATAATCCGGTAGTAAATCAAACAATCTCAACAGGAAAAATCCAAAGGATTGAAATGCTAGAATATTTAGGTCAAAACCTTTGACTCATAGAGATCTTTTATGATTTAACATCTACTACTGTGTCACAAGAAAACACTAAAGTTAAATGTATAAAACACTTGATCCGAATATTTCTTTTAGATGCACCATAAATACATTGTTAACATTTTATATATAAATATTATACTGATTATTAATTATATGTTTACATACTAGGGGCCTATATTCTAGTTTTGCCCCGGGCCCCCAAAATCTTAGGACCGGCCCTGTCTATATATAAATTGTCTAGAGCTGTCGCGAAGCTAGCAAGCATCAACCTTCGAAAGTTGGTTCTTTCTCCTACTGATTTGAAAAACCTTGGTTTCATACTGAGGGAAGACTTGTTGTTGTGCTCATCATAACTTCCTCTTGGAGTTTTCAACTGGGCGGTCATCTACACGCCATCAAGCCCCACGTTTTTTTTCCTCTCACCACGCAAGTTTTAAAAACTAAAACCATGTACACGTTTGGTTGAGTCCACAAAACTCATTTTTTTAATAACCACGTACATTTTTTTTCTCTTGTTTTTCCTCTCACCGCGTATGTTTTTTAAACCAGCTACATGTTGGCCGAGTCCTCTTATTTGTTTTTTGGCATACACGTGTGTGATATGCAACAAACCTGTTACGTGTCTATTTTTTACGTAACACTTAGATCTATTATATATTAACCGTTAGCAGTAAAATCAATGGTATATTTATTTTTAGTCTATATGGATTAATGTGGTAGCTCCATTTTAGACCCCTGTATTATGCTTTTAGTATATAGTAGATGACGACCTAGTGATACACGTATGACCTATACACCGGGACGGAGAGAGTAATAATTATAAACGTAATGTAGTCTCAAAGAATTTGAGTGTGCGTAGGTAGGAACAATTTCCTGCTGTTATGAATAGCATATATGAATTTTATTAGACCCAGTTTTGGAAGTTCAAATTCATATCTGACAAAATATCGCCTGTAGGGGTGGCCCCTAGGCCTGGCCAGTATTGTTTGGCAAATCTCTACCTAATAATAAAGTACGTAAGGGTTCCATGGTTTGGTTCTTCCGTCGGACGTTTTGTAAAAAAATCCTTCCTAATTCGTAGTTTATTATTAAGTAAAAAAACGGTTCGGTTTTCTCGACCTATTCGTACCGTCGTACGTGGCCAGCTCCTTCCATCCTGTTCGTAACATGATCGGATCCTAGAGTCCTGACCTGCCCCGAGTCGATCTCTTCTTACGTTTTCTCATCCTTTAAATATGGGAGCAGCATATGTTTTTCAATCTAGGCTAGCTAGCAATACGATGAGAGACAACATGGCTGTGACCATAGCGGACCGATCGAAGCAAAGTTCCTCTGCTCTTGCCAAGCTACCGCCGGACGATTTCCTCCCGAGCCCTGCCGGATGACCTCGTCCCGAGCACCGAGCTCGCCGCCGTCCACCTCCCTATGGTGACCGGCGCCATGGCTGTAGCGGCGAGGCGGCAGCGCCAGGAACCAAGATGATGGAGACGCGGGATGTTCGGCTAGGCAACAACTGCTGCAGAGCATCGTCACGCCGGTCCCTATGGTGGCCGGCGCAATGGCTGTAGCGGCAAGGCGGCAGCGCCAAGAACAAGATAATGGAGACGCGGGCCGTAGGAAGACGGCGCGTCAACAATGTGGAGCATCGTCACGCCGGCGCGGCAGCGCGACTCGCGAGCACCGACGTCTAGGCCGGCCAAGGTCGTCGCCTCGACCTATGCATGCAGAGCATCGTCACGCCGGCGCGGCAGCGCGACTCGCGAGCACCGACGTCTAGGTCGGCCAAGGTCGTTGCCTCGACCTATGCATGCAGAGCATCACCACGCCGGCGTGAGGGTGCGACCGTGCGAGCACATGGCGTCCAAGCCGGTCGAGGTCATCGTCTCAAGCTATGAACGCGGAGCATCGTCACGCCGGGGCGGCGTAGCAAGGACGCGGCGTCCAGGCCAGGCCAGCAGAGGTTGTCGCCTCGAGCTATCCACGTGGAATATCATCACGCTGGCACTGCTTCCAGGCCGGCCGAAGTGGTCACCTGAGCTACGCATGCGGAGCATCGTCACGGCTAAGGCGGCGCAACCGCGCAAGCACGCGGCGCGACTCGGCCGGCCGAGGTCGTCGTGTCAAGATATACACGCGGAGAGAGCCCCACCTTCCAGCACACAGCGCCGCACCAGCAGTCACGTCCCCTTCGGCGCCTGCTCCCTAGCTCATGAGGGTTACTCCGTCGTCGTATTAATCTGGCCACCAACGCAAAATAAAAGGCAACAAACGTCTCTCGCGAAACGCTGGCAGGGATAGAGGAGATGGACGGGACGGGTGGCCGCATGGCTGGAGTTGGGCTTCTCCATGACCACTACTACATCCACAGCTGGCAACCAGATGGTCTTCATCAACCGCTCCACCAGCTCCGCTACTGCAGCCGGTTGGTCATGGACGCCAATCGGTTGCCGGGGCCGCATTCGATGGCAGATTGCTACTGATGCTACAGATTATTTATGCCGATGTTGGATTGGTTCTCGATAAGGCCGCAGCGGCATGATTACAGGCCGTTGTTGGTAGATGTACATCGCGAGGCAGCTCTCGGCACGGGGACAATGGGCAACACCTCGCCGCGATCTGGTCCGCTGAGAGCCTGATGCCAACATGTTTCTATTTCCACGGGGAGACGACGCTGGAGGACGTCGCCGTGCTCGGGAAGTCGTGGGGGCTGCACTTTCCTGGCCGGCCTATGGGAGCATCGCTCCAGGCCATCCACTCGGGCAGCTGAAGGCATCGGCCCGAACAAGCACGCCTTGAGGTCGGGAAACATAACAGGACAAGCTGTTCTCTATTTGATGGATTGACCATACTTAGATTTGATCGAGGCTGCGGGAGCGACCTCACGAGCGCGCCGTCACCATCTGCTTCCCCGCCCTCCACCTTGGCGACGAGCCGCCCTCAGCCTCTCGCCAGCGTCGTGTGCCCATCTAATGGATTGGGATCTCTATTCTCACATCAGCCTGGAGCGTTGACGTTGAGGAGCAGTGTTGCGTGTGTGGTAGCATACATTATGATACATAATCTCTTATTCATGTAGTGCTTCATTGCAGCTGTTGCCGTAGGGGGAAGGGTGAAAGGAACTAAAGCACCGAGTAATCACTCCTTTTGTTTCATTGGGTTTGATCTCTTGATGTCGGAATTGAGTCGAACACGAAGCAAGAAAAGTCAAGAACATGACGGGAAAAACGATTATCCGTTCTTCACATAAGCCAATGGAGATTACCACCAACTGGAGGCAGGCGGCCAGAACGCCAAAAGCCATCGACCGGATCTAGGGGTCGCCATATCTATACCTAATAATAAAGGACGTAAGGTTTCCGTCGTCAATCACTTTTTTTTGGACAAATTTGTCCTCCCATCAAAACACATATTACTTTGGTTATTATTATTTTTCCTTCCTATGTCCTAGCGAGGATTCGTTTCCTCTGTCCCTCTCGCACGACTTAGTCCCGGTCTCGAAAAAAAAGGTGGCCAACGCACGCACGACTCCACCGGCACACATCACGCGATGAGTTGGAAGTTGTATATGCAACGATAGTGGAATCGATCTATATCGTGTATGGCAAGCTGTAATCTTCCATGTATAAATATATATACTACATCGCTGTATTGTGAGGCGGCGGACAAGCTCTTCGTGTTCAGGGACCTCGGGTCGGCCAAGAGCCTCGTGCATACTGTCGTTGAGGTAGATCCTGGCTGCTCACGTCTAGCACTTCCGTCGCCTGGATTCTGAGTTTGAAGAGATTACATAAGCGGGTCGTTCTCCTATGGAGAGGAGGAAGACAACTGTGGGCTGGCTCGTCAGACGAAAAGAAGGAAATAAAGAAATAGGAAGGAGAGGTGGGCTGGGTGGTTGCGGCCAGGCGCTTCGGGTGGACCAGCTTGTGTGTGCCCATTTTTTTAATCCCGCAGGTTTAAGTTCCTTCAAAAAATTAGATGCAAATCGATTCTTCCTGTAGCGGACTTGCAGCACACACATGCGATACCTACGAAGCAAAGCTGTCTCAATTTGGTAATCAGATGACTATAGCAGCAGACACGTAACAATGCTATTTGGATGGCAACATGCACATGACATGGTGGGCTGGGTCCTGCCATTCGCCATTCAGTTCAGGTATGTACTCTTTTACACTAATAAGATTTTTCAGAAACCTATTCATATATTTTGAAAATTGAAAGAAGTCTTCAAAAATCAAAAAATATTAAAAAGTCTCAAAATTCAAATGGGTAGGGCACGACTGTCACCATTGTCCTTTGGCGGAGACCCTAAGCCAAAGTCCACGATGAGCATGACTAGGAGGTATGCCTCTTCTACCAGGGGTCGGAAGATGGCGTTGAGGCCTGGGAGTGATATGCGGTAGCAGCGACACATTGGATGAGAAGAAGCCACTGCCCGTCACTCAACATGCTGACATAACAATTGTTGTTTTCACGACTTTGTCTTGACTTATCTTGCAACAAGGAGGTGCTTGTGGGTGGTAGATACTAATATTTATGCATTTTTTCCCACATCTTCTTAAGCCGCTGCTCCTGAATATGTAAACCTACACAATTCGTCTGGCACCATCTGTTTTAGACTTTTAGTGCATTCGAACTGTTATGAAGAGTATTTCTTTGGGTCATATATATACTTAAGTTGCAACACAAAGTAGATTTCTAAATTCTGCTATTGATAACGTTTCTCAAAATTATTGTTGAAAGTTATTTTCTTTTGCGAGTTACAATAGTATTCCGGTGCAACGCACGGGCATTGTCCTAGTAGGTCCTATATATCGTTCCAGGGGTTGACGGTAAAAGCCGACGTATTGGCTTCACCCATGGCGACTACGGCCACAACGATTTGACTTTATTGTCCAGGCTGTTGATAATGGCGTAATAGTTTTTGAAAAAATCGAGATAATATTTGTGAAATTTCATAGAAAAAAATACCCTAAATTAAATGGCGCAAAATCCAACAAAGATCATTTTAGATGAAAGTCAAAGGCAAGGAAAAGTTTTAAAAAAAACGACCAATAAAGGAAAGGCATCCACTCTCGTCGTTACCATTCATATTTCATAGCTGTCTTTTTCAAAGAAGAGTTCAGAAGCCAGATCTTGTGACGTCAATAATGTGCTTTTCATCAAGGAATCCCTCCCTTTGCCACATAGTCTTTCGACGACAAAAAGGAGGACCCGAATGGGCGCCGTGTCCAAGTTCAAAATCTCGTTGGTCGTTGGCTCGTTGCTGTTTCGCAGACGATTCTTGCAGCCAAAATTGAGAAACGGAACGTGCGGCATGGGCGAGACAGACATGAAGGAGGACACGGTGTAAAGACGAGACGAGATCAGCCACTCTGGCCTTGTCAACTTTCTTGCTCGCTTCTTGTTTTATCCCAGCGCGTTTGTCAGAAATTGGCCGGGCAGCTTACCTAGGGTTGCAAGCGGCGCCCGCTTCCTGTCCCGCAAAAGTAAAATTAAGGCAAACACGAAATTTAAAGCTAGCAGAATTAAAACGTGATTAGTAGAATGGCAGTCCCGCAAACCCGCCCCGCTTGACACCCTAAGCTTACCCATCTCGTGTCTAGTTCCTTGCTTGGCCAAACATGGCCACGTTGGTAGTTGGCAGAGTTTTAAGGAGCGATGCCATTCCCACGATCTTGTACTACGATGAATACCACGTGAATATCTTTTGTACCGTCTAAAGTATTTTTGAAAAAACTCAGATGCAACGCCACTTGCAACTCATATGGTTAAAAAAAACTCAGTTATAACCCAGATGCACCAACATATAGGTGCACGGATCACAACAATCTAACGGTTCTCGACTTGAATGAGCTCTATGTTTATTTTATTCACTGTGAATTAGCAAAACCATAGTTTTTGAAATCATTTTTAGCAAATTAATGTTTTCATTTTCTAACATTATAATGTAGTTTCTCTAAGAAAACATTATAATGGTAGAACTGAACTATGAAATTTGTGATTAAAAGAATACATCTCGTACAATAGAGACAGGGGCGGAGCCAGGATTTAGATATAGGGGGGGCGAGGAAATAATGGAGCCAAAAAAATTCACAAACTACGTAAGAAGTTTTGTATTGAGGTACCATTGGCGTTTTATTTTTCCCAAAACGACTGTGACAGTGTATGGCATAGCTGACAATGGTGAAAACAATCATATACTACTCCCATATATTGCATCAAATACCTTGGTAAAACATATATCCTATCAAAATTTGAGATATAGTAAGGACAACAATGTTGTTAACTAAATACTTGGATTTAGCTATAGTATTTATACAGTTTGCTTGTGAAATCATCATTGATTAGAGGATCAGCACTCAGATCAGGCTTGAAAGCTACAAATTCGTGCACATATACAATCCAATGGGATTAATTACTTAGTATTATGTACGGAGTACATACCTTAATATATTCTCTTTATCAAAAAAAAGGAGTACATACCTAGAACATGTATGGCGAATCATTGGAGAGTCCGTGCCCTGTTTGTGCCCTAGATCAGTAGTCAATTTGATTGGAAATGGAAGGGTAGTCAGTATACCGCGGCACCGGCGAAGTCAGCGAGTAGTGGAATTGCACATCGAGGAGCGGTAGCGGCGGGATTGCACGGCGAGCAGCGGGCAGCGGCAGCGGCAAGTGCCGTACGACCCCAGCAGCGAGACGAACAGAAAGAGGCGGCAGGCACGCACGCAACTGCATCTATGATCAATCAGGACTGCCACAATGACCTAAACCTGTGCGTGTACATGTGCTGATGGGTATTTGGGCTGCCTGCTTCGGTGAGCCATGGACTAGTTAATAAAAAATGGGCTAATCAAGGCCATTAGCACATAGATACAATAGTTTATTAGTAGTACTGCGTACTGAAAATAGTTAGGGGGGGCTGACCATTGGGGGGGGTCTAGCCCCTGCTCGCCCCCCCTGCCTCCGCCCCTGAATAGAGAAAGAGATAACAAATCTACTCCCTTCGATCCATGTTACTTTTCACTAGTATGGATGTATATAAGCACAATGTCTAGATACATTTGTATTAGCGAAGATTAATATGGATCGGATGGAGTATCTTTCTAAGAATCATTTCTTACATAAATTAGGCAAACCTCTTTTTTCATTTCTATCTAGCTCATCAATCATTCTACGTGTCACTCCTAAGCCCTAACTCCTAAGATAGCACCACCATACACGATGCGGATTTTGATAAATAATAAAATCAAGAAAATTAAATAAAATATAAATACATCACAAATCATGCGTATAGAGAATCTATGCAGGTATGTGCATGTCAAGTTTGAAAGAGAATACAAATGTAACTTGTGCAAAAAGATAAAATATACAAGGACTAGTACAATGAGCCAAATATTTGTTGTGCAAAAAGTACAAATTTATATCATATATGTCTCTTTCTATGTAGGCCACATAAGATCCATTTTGTACGAGTAACTATCAAGGCAATATGTAGGTGCGTGATTAATTTCCTTTATATTAAACTTATAATGCGATTTTTTAGATTTCTTAAAATTCAGATTCATCTGAACCCATGTTCTGCTTGGCATTGTGGCCACTCTATGTCCTAAAGGAGCGAATAACACTCGCCCCCTCGCTAGTATTTCTTTCTTTTCATTTTGTTCGTCTCCTCGGTTCCGCCATTGCTTCTGCCGCCTCGCCTGTCCTTCTGCCCCAGTTTTCCTTCTTCCTCGTACTCCATCGTCACCCGTCCTCCTGCTCTGGCCACCGTTGGCACTGGTGATGTCAAATCGGGACGACGACGCTGGATAGTCGGCAACCGTCCCCGTTGTTGTCATCGTCCCCACCTCATCGTCTTCCTCTAATCCTGCATTCTACTCCCAGTGCGACAATGTCCGAGCTTTTGATTCCTAAGACGTTCCGGCAATCTGATTTCTTTTCCTCCTCGCCAACGAAGTACGCACACATGATGATGGTGGCAGACAGTACTGCACCGCCACCGCAGTAGGTTTTGCCTGAGTCGCAAGGAGATCAACAGGGCTCGAGAAGTGATTCAGACTTCAGAGAATACATTACTCGGTGGTTCTTAATGATTTTAGGGCGGCGTCGTGGGTGGCCCATGAAGTGCAGCTCATCGCTCACCCACTTAATATCGATCGTGTCACTGGACTGTTCAGTGTCCTCCATGCCCAACCAACTTTAACTGCAACAATGATCATGATGACACACATGCACCTGTCCTCCTGGGTGAGTATTTCCCTAGCGAATCTGATAGTTCATCCACGATCTCAATTCTTGGTCGAAACTTGTAGTAGCAGTAGTACAATTGTTCTTGTTGTATGTTAATGTACTATTACTAGTACTCTGGATCAGTCGCATGCATTCCAAGACCAGATCGTCTGAATTTGCCTTGGCCAGCAGACACGAAGCAGAGTACTCACTACTCAGTACCTTTTTTGACGTGAGAGTACTCATCAGTACTTTCCGAGTAGGCTATAGTCTCACCCTTGACAGTAAGTGAAAACAGAGCATATATATTCTTCTTCGCTACCTACCAATACATGACAATGAGATGGTCACCTCCCACGTAAACAGATAAACATCACCCACTTTCTCCCAGATTCTGTACCCTTCACTTTCCTCTCTGGGATCTATAATTATGGATAACTCCAATCTCCAATACTAACTGTGCCCCGAAAGAGAGAGCGGAGAAAGCAATATGTAGTTTGCAATGTTATACAAATTTCCGCTGTAATTCAGTGAAGCAAGAGTGCATGGAGGAAAAAGGACAGTGAAGATGCAGCAATTTCCAAAAACATGTACAGTATCACGCTGCCACAACTGTAGGAACAAGTGCTGCTACATGAAAATGTCACAGAAGAGACGATGGCTTCATCGATGAAAAAATATATCAGGTGTGGAATAATAGAAGTATACTAATTGTGTAAGATCCCTCTGAGATAATGTTCCTTTTGGGGAAAATCTATGCTTAATTTGCTGAAAGTTTCTGCTCAACATGTAGAGATCTATACAGCTCCACGGCAGAGGAGGAGGGAAACACCGACAGTGAACAAACTATTAACTGAACCGAAAAAAAAAATTCAATAATTCTTTGCAAAACAATTGCGAGCCAACAGTACCTGCACTGCAGAAATGGATCGATCGAGCAAGAGACTTCTCGCCGGAGGATCATTGAGCCACGGCAGCGGTCCGGGACTGCAAGGTGATGCTCCTCTGGCTGGGCATGGCGAGCATGGCGGTGTGATCCAAGAAGTCCTTGAGCTCCACCACGGCCTGCAGTATCCTCCTGAGGTCGTCGGCGCGCACGAAGCCCGCGGCGCCCAGCCGGCGCACCGCGTAGACGTAGATGGTGAGGCACCCTTTCCTGAACTTGAACCTCGCCATCTCGCTGCCGGTGAGCCCGCGGATGAACTTCTTGTTGACGTCCCCGAGCGGGATCATGGCCGGCCAGAGCTGGTCCACGGCGCACTTCATGGCCTCGGACTCGAAGACGAAGAGCACCACCTTGGACTTCTTGGTGCCCAGGCCGAGCGTGAGGGTGTGCCACGCCTGGTGCGCCAGGATGGTGAAGCTGGTGGGCATGTAGGCGGTGGTGGACGGGAACGGCAGGCTCTGCAGCTCGCTCAGGTACGACGGCGGGATGTCCAGCAGCCGGAGGAGCTCCAGCGGCGACGCGCGACGCACCGTGAACGACTTGACGATGAACTGCCCGCCGAAGCGGATGCCCTTCACGTCCACGCACGGCTTGAAGCTCGCCTCCGCCGCCGTGCCGCCGCCACCCTTGTCCTTCTTCTCCTTGTGCTTGTGCTTGTGCTTTTTCTTCTCCTCTGCCATGGCGATGGCGTGCTGCTCCTTTCCTTTCCCCTGCTGCTGCTGCCGCTGCTTGAGTGAGCTGTGCTGCTCGGGAAAAGGCCGTAATGACGAGCCCCACCACCACCTCCCTCCCCTTCGCCTCCTGCTGGTACCATACCGCAAAGTTTCTAGTCAGTCAGAGCGAAGGACCATCCACTCCACCACTTGGACATTATTAAGGACGAGCTTAATTATCAATTTCTCTAGTCTCTTCAGTTAGGCAGAGAACGCGGCGGCATTGTCGGTCGACGATGCTCCCCACCTCGTCATATAAAACCATCTTTTAGCTTTGAACGAGTTTATTAGTAGGATTCTTTAAGTACGCGCACGCATACTTTGGCCCATGTGTACTACCGGTAATTAGTATAGTGTAGTACTCCTACTTCTCTCCCTGATGCTCTTTAGTGCAGCCCTACATCATAGCAACGAAACTAAAAAGATGATGCTTCTATGTGCCCGCTTAAACGGTGGCACATGATCATAGGCTCTGCTAAAGGACACCGAGTAGTTTCAGACCAAATAATGAGGCCCTGTTGGTGCGCATCAATAAAATCTGGTTCCACTTTTGCAATAGTTAATTTGTCCTAGATGTTCATGATGATTTGAGTAGTATATAAAAGTAGGAATGATGATTAAAGAACAAAATCAATCTAGAGCAACTAACGGGATAATCTGATCACAGATATAACTTGCAAACATGTTACTTACCCGTCGACAGTTGATCCTGAAAGAAACCAATGATCCCTGCAAGGAGGTGCTCGCGGCGAAGCAGCAACAATCCTGGGAAGATCAGGGCGAGCAGGTTACTTGGAACTTCTTCCTTTGCACTTTTGGAGTCGCGGCAACGACGAAAGCGAGTGCTCTTAAGGTCTGTGATCTGTCGGAGCATAGATGGCACTTCCCAGACTTAGAAGTATGGTAAGCTTAAAGGCGAATCCATGGAAGAATTATGGCAGCAGCGAAAGCGCAACAGCTAACATCACTATCAGTAGAGCTCACTGAAAATTGATACCGTACAGGAAGCCCCTAAATCTCCAGCCAATTCGTTCTGTTTTGTATTTTTGCCTCTTCTTGACAATAGTATCCTATATATGCAATACTTCTTTCTGTTATAGTGGATTGACGTATAGATTTTGCGTTTAAGCCAGAACGGTTGCCCTTCATAACGTAACCCCTTTCAGTGCTTCAGTCGGCTTAGATCACAGAGTGGAGTACTGGAGTGAGAAGACATAACTCTCATCTTGTGGTTGCTATTAAGCCAAGTAGTACATCTCAAAAGTACAGCTGGACAATGATTTTCCCAGTGCAACAACCAGTCGTAACATATAAATGCACTTGTCTAGATCAATCCTCACTGATTTGTAGTACTGTAGTACTACATCAATATGTTTGGAAGCTCATGATCTGAAAGCCCAACAGCTATGCTCAGCTCAACTATATGGATACCAGAGTAGCTATCAAATACAGGGTTGCCATGCCTAGTGGTAGAATGCAAGAAGTTTGTCGGGATTAAGCCTGAGAGAACTATGTTAGCAACTAAAAGGATGAGTGCTACAATATTTTGACCATCTGAATCAGGTTGGGAAGGAGCATTAGAGCACCCCTTGGGAGTGGCTTCATAGACGATTTTTTTAAAACGATAAAAACATGTATAAGAAATACAGAAAATTTTGACACAAAGGATCTCTTGTAGTTGTTTATTAGTATGAAATTCAGTGTTACGATAGAACATCTGAGAGAAACTTGTAAGCACTTTGGTGAGCGTATAATGTACAATTGTACACACAACTAAAGCAATCAAGAAGCAGATCACACAGTACAGATCATATTGCAGCACAGTAAAACTGAGACATTTAAGCAGACACAGAAGGTAAACTGATACCTGACCCTTTCGGAAGGTGAACTATGTGATGGATGTTTTTCAGACAATGACCCCATAATGTATAGCTCTTGAGTGTTTCACATGAGTTTGTATAGTTAATACTTATGAAGCTTGGTTTTCGGCCAGTTTCCCTTATAAACTGGCCAATTCTGTTCTTCTAAATGAAAAGGGGGAGCTCCTGCCTGTTGCTTAAAAAACACTTATGAAGCTGGTTTTCAAATCTCAGTTATCGATCTCTTTGAAGGAAAAAGATGCAGAGAAAACACAGTCACCGGCTTAATTTTTTGCAACAATACTACTCCAACACAAGGCAAAAAACATACATAGACAATGAAATTTAAGAACAAAAGGCATAGGAGCTGTCTTTTTCGCCATCGAAGAACATATACTTAGCTAAATTCAGGCACGCATGCCGCACGCACAGTGCTAACATGCCAGCTCAAATCAGACCATGAATCCATGTACTGCACTTGACATGATTCTGATAGCAACACTCTATCCACTGAATGACACTGAACCCAGAAATGATTGATCATCGAAAACTGACCTTGAAACGCACGAGAAATCTGAGCATCTACCAGCATGCGGCGCAGCGACATGTGAACATGCTACGATTGCACCTGCCTAGCTAACGCAAAATTAACCATGGGGAGCAAGCAGAGACACAACTACAGATGTCAACCAATGAACACGAGGAAGCATCAACCACAAGCAAGCAGTATAGGCAACAACGATTGAGCACTGTTGTATCGAATTCAGAGAGGTGCGAGCCAGCGATTACCTTCAAGCTTTGTATCAAACGGACCAGGGGAATCGCGGGGGAATTCCTTCGAACGCCTGGGCTGCATCTGAAAGCAAGCAGGAACCCCGATCACCCGTTCATGGGCATGCCGTCCTTTGGATCGCCAACCAAAATCGCTCCGAGGAAATTTGAGAATTGGAAGAGAGAAGCCTTCGTCTCGGTGCGAGTCCTCCTCCGCTCCTCGGGTTGGATGACGCAGGCCACCGTGAGAGCGAAGCGTGAGCCACCGCAGCGCGCGACCGAGCAGCAGGTCAAACCCGGGAGAATGCGACAGGTTGGGGGTCACCTGATGATTTCAACGAGGAACTCCAGCGCGAAGCCCCCCGCATTGGTGGCCTTGGCAAAGAGACGCGACGCGGCGATCGTGCTCGGCGCCTGGTGTTATAGCTCGCGCGCCGGCGACACCGCGCCGCACCGGCGCGGCGCGGCGCGGGCGCGACCCCGTCCGTCCACGGACGCGGAGCCAGCACGGAACCAAAGGGTGATGCGTTTGGGCCGGCGAGTTGGTTGGTGGCCGTCGGCCCGTGAAGGACAAGGCCACGGGCTTGCAGTTGTGTGTGGGCCTGGACACAAAGAATTGTATTTGACGTCCACCTTGTTTTTTTACTACTCCCTCCGATCGAAAATAAATATCGGTAACTTAGTACAATTTTTATAAATAATTTATATTAAATCATCAATACTTATTTTTTTTGGACGGAGTAATAGAGAGGCTGCCTTGTATTTATTTTAGAGAGAACATTGGTTAATTTCCACTTTCAATAGAATGAGATTGCAAAATGATGCATAAATTGGTTAGCACCATGACCAGGTTGCAACGACAGGAGTGGCTTCGATTGAAACGCAAGCCCGAATAAAATGTGCACTAACAACTACGGTCATTTTTGTAGAACTAGCTCACTGAATTAGCAAAAACATACAGCGATATTTCCAACCGCTCAATGAACTAAAGCTGGTGTCCCTCCAAGCGGCTGAGGGGGAAACCCTAGCCTCCACCCCTTCCTTCATCCCTTCCTCTCCCTGCTCCCGAAGGCCACTACCAAAACATTTGCGAGGGGCTGATAATAGGGGCAATGACGAAGGAATAACGAGTGGATCATCGATATTCGCCTACCTGGTTTTCGGCCTAGAAGGGACATCCGCCGGAGAGATAGCGAGGCGCATGAAGTTAGCCATCTGGCACAGCCCAGGAGCAAGACTTGGCGTGCAATGCAAGACTCGAAGAAGGAGACCTAGTCGAATTAGGACTCATCTAGGGTTCATTCAAACCGACTTTATCTGTAATTGACTTGGAGAACAATCCCGGGACCCAACCTTCGCATATAAAAGGTTGGGAGGGAGATCTGAGAACCTCTCTAGACACTTTTCGCCACCATCCACCCGAGCGCTCGTAATCTCGAGAGCTCTCCATCTTAGGGCTAGATCGCATCTACGCCTCCATTGTAATCAACCTTTATAGCCACCACATCAATAAAGTCAGACAAACAGGACGTAGGTCGTTACCCATCGTGGGGGCCGAACCTGGGTAAAACCTGTGTTTCCCTGTGTCGTCTGATCGCCGTCGAGTTCGCCGGATCCCACAAGTTCTTCATGTCTCGAAAGTCCTCAAGCATGGGCATGGCCGGGGTTGAACCTCGTCAATTGACGCCGACCATGGGGACGACGGGATCTGGATCTACGGATTTGCCGGCTCCTTCACCAACCATCGCAAACCTCTCCACACCGACAAGGTTCGATGGCTCGTCATCAGCTATGGCCGTCGATTCTGCGTCGCCGTTCGACATCAACATTGACCCGCTCACCATCAACGTCGGCATCGCTGTGCCGACCGTCATCGACAGTGCCCCACCAGAGACTGAGGTCGATATCGCTAGATCGATCGTCATCGACACCGCATCGCCAAGCGTCGCCGATCTCACTCCGGCCGCGACCACCATCGACCCCGCCTCAAGCCCGGCAGGAGCAGTCTCGGTAAGGACCGGAGGCTTCGACATGGCCTTCGGGCTGTTCAACTTCCATGTGGACAACGACGGAGTCACTGAGCTGATCTCTGTCAATGATTCGACGCCGCCCGCAGCAGATCCAAGCGCGTCACCAGCTATCGAGGGCAATCCCTCGACGACAACGCCACTGGCGCCATCGGAGGAAGAACCAAGACTGGAAACTTTGACCCCATCAGTTGGGTCGAACGACTTTCAAGATCCACCTCCATCCCCAACCACTGCCTATTGCGTCGAGTGCGACGCTTACCACTTCGTGGGCGCCGGAGATTTCTCGTCTTACGAGTCGTCGGCTGTGAACATCCTCGGGGAGGTACTGCTGCCATCTACCCGACGATATCCGAGTGCGAACGGGCTCTCAACGCCCTCATGCTCCGTCCTACGCCTTACGACCCTGATTATATCGAAGGGCTATACTCAGACTACACATGCCCAGACGACGACGACGTCTACCCCGAGGCCAAGGGGAAAATCGGCAATTTGGCTAGCTCATATTCGAGCAAATCCGCTACGTCTGACGGCGGGTACGTGATCGATTACGACTCTGACACCATGTTTGAGGTTGGATTGTGCATTGGAGATGACGACGTCTACCCTCTCGCGCTGGGCGAGATCAGCGATGACTCGATCCCACCGTTCGGAGGGCACTGCATGATGGCCTCACACGGAGATGGCAACGAGCACAGAGCCAACAACAATCGAGATCGGCCAAACACTGGCGGCCGATTCATCACTCAAGACCAGATCCGGCACGCAAGGAGGGTCTATTCGGGCGAGGCGCCTTTGGGTCCCAACCCAAGCCCCGAAGAGTTAGCTGTGCTCCGATTCATCATCCAGGAGCAGAAGAACCAGATCAACGCTGATAAGCGAGTCCTAGAACGACGCAGAGAAGATGCCGACGCGTCCAGCAGAAGACGTGCCGAGCTTTCATCACACTACTCATCGAGCGTTCAACATAGGACGCGATCACACATCCCGCCCGAGGGCGCGGCGCGCAATGTTGCAAGAAATTTGGAGGCAGAGTTCAATGAGGTCGAATTACTGCCTAGGACCAAAGAAGCCACCATTATGGCGACAGCAGCATATATCGCCGCTAACACGTCCAACAGCAATGAGCACATGCGGCATCTGCGGAACCTAGCGCTCGAAGGAGTTAGGGTGCTTCAAGGCACCAACGAGCAAGACCGAGAGGCAACGCCATGGAGAAATATCCCTCCAGCTGAGCCATCTAGGCACCAAGCAGCAGCGCCAGCAGTAGCGCCCAGGACTCAGGTGGTGGAGCCTATAAACGGTGAGCTTCAGCACGGCTTGGCTCAAAACAGAGTCAATTCTGCACGTGCGCGACGAGACGCGCGTCGTTTCGAGGAGGAGGCAGAATTGGAGGCATTCGGGAACAGTCGTCACGGACTGTGTGGCACGGAGTGTTTCAGTTTCTTGATTCGCTCCACACCGCTGCCAAAAGGGATAAAGCTCAGCGACGGTGTAGTCAAATTCAACGAGCAGCAAGACCCTCGAATTTGGCTCGACGATTTCATCACCGCCGTCACCATCAGCGGCGGATCCAGAGACAATGCCCTGCAGCTACTATCTCTGCATCTGAAGGACAACGCAAGGGCTTGGCTCAACAACCTTGCCCCAGACAGCATCCATTCTTGGGAAGAATTTCGACAAGCATTCATTGCAAATTTTCGAGGCACCTCACGACGGCCTACAACGTTCAAAGAACTGCGTCTGTGCGTGCAGAAGACCAGAGAAAGCTTGAGGTCATATGTATCCCGATGGCTCAGCCTACGCAATACATTAGAGAACATCTCACCGGAGAGGGCCATTGACGCTTTTCGGGATGGTCTCATTCGGCGCGATTTCAGAGAAGAGTTGAGGCGGTGCAAGCCCAAGACCATCGACCACCTCATGAGCCTGGCAAACGAGTGGGCCGATGGAGAAGACTCTATCGCGGTCCCTAGAAGTCATCGTCGATCGGCAGACCGTGACGTCGACATGAAGGATCAACTCCACTCCAGTTCGCGGAAGAAAGGACGCCGAAACCGCTATGAGGATGCGGATACGGCGGACATGGTAGCAGTAGGCTACGTAAACAACGACCGCGACGACAACCATGATGGACCAAGGCAAGGGAACAACTACTATGGAAGCAGCAGTAGAAGCGCCGGCCGCGACTCAAGGCCAAGAACGGAATGGCGTCAGCGTCGTGATGCACCGCCACTTTCGGCGGAAGAGATGCTCAACGGAGGGTGTGCCAGGCACACCTACATCGACAAGGATGGGAGGCGAAAACCCGCGCACCTCCTTATCGAGTGCAGGGAGTTCCTTCGGCTCAGTCAAGCTCTTCAGGACAAAATGCGGACCAAGCAACCGGTCGCAGGTAGCGTGGCCTACAATGCGCCGCCGCCACCTCCAAACCCGCCAGCGAACGTGGTGCAACAAGGCCACCAAGCAGCCATGATTCAGCACGTCGAGCCGCGATAGCCAGTCGTCAAAGAAGAAGCATTCCCGCCACCACGAGGTTTTATGCCTATGATCCAGAGAGGACGCCCGACAAATCGGGTTCAGAGGAAGCATGACAGAGAGGTTTTTCACGCCGAGCATGCGCCACCGGTGGCGCCCGAATATTTGAACTAGTCAGAGCACCCGACCGGCTTTGACCGATCAGATCACCCACCGAAGATCCCACGCCCTGGACACACCACTTTGGTCCTCGAAGCGCAGATCAGAGGTTTTACCTCTAAAAAAGTGTTCATGGATGGAGGGAGCAGCCTAAACCTCATCTACGCAGACACACTGTGCAAGATTAGATTCCGATGGACAAACTCCTGCCAACGGAGACATCCTTCCACGGTATCGTCCCGGGGAAGCCGACATACCCACTGGGGGCGATACACCTAGATGTCATTTTCGGCACTCCTGCAAACTTCAGGAAGGAGAAGATCGAGTTTGAAGTCGTTGATTGGCCCTTGCAGTATCACGCTATTCTCGGGCGACCAGCGTTTGCCCGATTCATGGCGGTGCCACACTATGCTTATCTCAAGCTGCGGATGTCCGCAAACAGAGGACCACTGACGATCAGCGGAAATTTCGCCCACTCTGAAAACTGCGACAAGGACTTCAACAGCATGTCCCAGACGTTTGGGGTGCACGAAGAGCTCAAGCACATCAGGGAGAGCACCAACATGGATGTCGATCCACCGGCGTAGTAGAACGCCCCAGAGCTATCATTCGATGCCAGCAAAGACACCCAAGAGCACCAGATCCACCCGATGGATCCAGCCAAGACCGCGCGGGTGTCAAATTCTCTTTCCCCCGCATAGGAAAGCGCACTCGTCGAGTTCATCTGTGAGCAGTGGAGAATGTTTGCCTGGTGTCTAGCAGATATGCCAGGCATCCCCAGGGAACTCGCCGAGCACGAGCTAAAGATTTTTCCTAACGCAAAGCCGATCAAGCAGTCGATGCGCCGTTACAACCCAGCCCGATCAATGGGCAAAGAAATAAATCGTCTTCTTGAGGCGAAATTCATCAGAGAGATAAAGGAGGCCACATGGCTTTCACCACCGGTCATGGTGGAAAAGAAGGACACCAAGATATACAGGATGTGCATCGACTTCACGGCGCTAAATAAGCACTGCCCGAAAGACTGCTTTCCTCTACCCTGAATCGACCAGATTATCGATTCTACCGCTGGCTGCGAGCGTCTCTCGTTTCTCGACATGTACTCCGGGTACAACCAGATAAGGTTAAAGGTCGAAGACGAGGACAAGACAGTGTTCATCACCCCGCACGGGGTATATTGCTACATGACGATGCCCTTCGGGCTCAAGAACGCCGGAGCCACCTATCAACGGTGCATGCAGGCGTGCCTGAAGGAGCAGATCGGCCGCAACATCGAGGTCTACATCGACGACATCGTCATTAAATCCACAAAGGCAGATAGCCTGCTCGACGACCTGCGAGAAACCTTTGCCAACCTCGACCACTCAGCATCAAGCTCAACCCGAAGAAGTGTTCCTTCGGAGTACCTACAGGCCAACTGCTGGGCTACCTCATCTCTGAGAGAGGAATCGAGGGCAACCGAGAGAAGATTCAAGCCATCATCAACATGCAGCCGCCAAAGACGCTTCGACATGTCCAGCAGCTGACAGGTCGACTAGCAGCGCTTAGCCGCTTTATAGGCAAGCTCGGCAAAAAGGCTCTTCCCTTCTATCGGCTCCTCTGGAAGACGAACAACTTCACTTGGACAGAAGAGGCGCAGGCCGCGTTCGATGACCTTAAGCGTCGCCTTTCGACGTCCCCGGTCCTAGTCACTCCTCGAGAAAAAGAGCCGATGTTGCTGTATATAGCCGCAACGAATCAAGTGGTCAGTTCTGCCTTGGTGGTCGAGCATGCAGAGGATGGCAAGGAGCACGGGGTGCAAAGACTGGTGTACTATCTCAGCGAGGTCATGTCCCCGACCAAGCAAAGGTACCCCCGTTACCAGAAGCTGGCATACGCCATCTACATGACAGGGAAGAAGTTGCCGCACTACTTCGAGTGCCACTCCATCATAGTAGTGGCCTCAACTCTAGTATCCAGCATACTCAACAACCCCGATGCCACGGGGTGTGTTTTGCTCTGGGGAATTACTCTGGGGCCCTGGGAGGTTACGTACCAGTGGCAGTCAGCAATCAAATCGCAAGTCCTGCCTGATTTCATAGCCGAATGGACCAAAGCACAGATGCCCGAACTCCCGGACTTGTCGAATTGCTGGACTATATATGTCGATGGGTCCAAGCGAGTTTCGGGAGCAGGAGTGGTCCTCGTGTCACCGCAAGGGGATAAGATGCGATACGTCCTACGTATGCGCTTCACGAACCCCTCGAACAATGAAGCAGAGTACGAAGCCGTTCTACATGGTATGCGTATGGCGAAAGCCTGTGGCGCCACTCGCATCAAGATCCACGGGGACTCGAACCTCATCGCCCAGCAGGTCATGAAGGAGTGCGACGCAACCTGCGCAAACATGATTGCGTATCACGCAATGTACGACAAGCTCGAAGACAACTTTGAAGGGTGCGATGTGACCCATATCGGCAGGGAAAGCAATGAAGAGGCAGACAACTTGGCCAACATTGGGTCGAAGTGTTTGCCGATACCGCCAGGAGTTTTCTTCGAGGAGATATTCGAGCGCTCCGTCAAGATCAAGCCAGTCATCGACCCGGTGTTAGCAACACGCTCGGGGGCTAACCAGCCAAGTCCTACTCCAGCAGCGGGAACAGAAGACCTATCCAAGGAAACGGGCACAGTCATGCTCATCGAGGCAGTCTGGACGAAGCCATACCTGGCATACCTGATACGAGGTAAACTACCAGAAGACACCATCCCTCGTCGGCAGATCATGTGGCGTTCCAAGGCCTTCATGATAATTGATACGTCTCTAACGTATCTATAATTTTTGATGCTCCATTCTTGTTTTTACACCATTTGCTTACTGTTTCGTTACACTTCATAGCATTTTTATGCATTTTCCGAAACTAACCTATTAACGAGATGCCATAGTGCTAGTTCCCTGTTTTCTGCTGTTTTTGTGTTTCAGAAAAGTTACATAGGAAATATTCTCGGAATTGGACGAAACAAAAGCCGAACATCCGGAAATTTATCGAAGCTTCCAGAGAACCGAAGAGGAGACGGAGAGGGGCCACTAGGGGGCCACACCACCAGGAGGCGTGGCCAGCCCTTGGCCCGCGCCGCCCTGTGGTGAGGCCACCCTGGCCCACTTCTGATGCTGCCCATTCGCCTATAAAGACACCCCGATGGGAAAAACCTAAATACCCGATCACTTTTCTAGAATACATCGCGATCCGCCGCCGCCGTTGACCCGAGATAGGGAGGGTCCAGAAGCTCTTCCCGGCACCCTGCCAGAGAGGGGAATCGCCACCAGAGGTCTTCTTCATCGCCATACTTGCCTCCGGCGCGATGAGTGAGTAGTCTACCTTGGACTATGGGTCCATAGCAGTAGCTAGTTGGTTGTCTTCTCCACAATGTGCATCATGTTTAGATCTCGTGAGCTGCCTTATGATACGTCTCCAACGTGTCTATAATTTTTGATGCTCCATGCTTGTTTTTACATCATTTGCCTACTGTTTCGTTACACTTTGTGGCACTTTTATGCATTTTCCGGAACTAACCTATTAACAAGTTGCCACAGTGCCAGTTCCCTGTTTTCTGCTGTTTTTGTGTTTCAGAAGTGATACACAGGAAATATTCTCGGAATTGGACGAAACAAGTTCCTGAAGTCTTATTTTACCCGGAAGCTTCCATAGATCTGAAGGAGAGTAGGAGGGGGGCCACCAGGGCCCCACACACAGGGCTGGCGTGGCCAGGGCCTGGGCCGCGCCACCCTAGCGTGAGGGCGCCTGGCCCCTCCTCTGACATCGCCCCTTCACCTATAAAGACCCCCCGACGGAAAAAACCTAAGTACCCGATCACTTTTCCAGAACACATCGCGATCCGCCGCTGCCGTCGACCCGAAGATCGGGAGGGTCCAGAAGCTCTTCTCGGCACCCTACCGGAGAGGGGAATCGCCACCGGAGGTCTTCTTCATCGCCATGCTTGCCTCCGGAGCGATGAGTGAGTAGTCTACCTTGGATCATGGGTCCATAGCAGTAGCTAGATGGTTGTCTTCTCCACCATGTGCTTCATGTTTAGATCTCATGAGCTGCCCTACATGATTGAGATCACCGTTATGTAATTCTACATGTTTGGTTTGTTGGGATCCGATGAATATTGGTGTTTATGATTGAGTTGCTGTACTGAATATTATCTTTTGTTATCTCCATGTTGTTTATGATCTTGCATGCTCTCCGTTGTTAGTAGCTATCTTGGCCGAGTAGTTGCTAGTGACTCCAAGAGGGGGTATTTATGCTCGATAGTGGGTTCATGCCTCTATTTAACCTGGGGGAGTGACAGAAACCTCTAAGGTTGTAGATGTGCTGTTGCTACTAGGGAGAAAACAACATTCATATGCTCAAGGGCATATGCTTTGTTTACATTACACACTTTGCTTAATGCAATTATCCGTTGTTCGCAATTTAATACTCATGGGGTGTTCAGACGATATCCCCGTGAGTGGATTATTAGTCATAGATGCAGTTGGATGGCGGTCTATGTATTTTGTTGTAATGCCCAGAGTAAATCTCATAGTGATCTTCTTGACATATCACGTTTATCTTTATTCTATCAATTGCCCAACTGTAATTTGTTTACCCAGCATGTGTTATTTATCTTATGGAGAGACACCACTAGTGAACTGTGGACCCCGGTCCTATTTCCATCATATTGCTATCACCTGTTTACTTTACTCGCACTGTTTACTTTACTCGCATACTCTATTGTTTTCTACTCGATACGCTCATAACTTTTGTTTCAAGCAAACCGGTGAGATTGACAACCTCATCGCAAGTTGGGAACGAAGTACTTGGTTGTGTTGTGTGCAGGTTCCACATTGCTTCTGGCCGAAGATGAGTCAACAAGAATCGTTAAACGGCGCCCTTGTTGGAGTGTTACTAAGCCAGTCCGTATCACCTTCAGTCGTTTGTCTCTCCTCTCCAAGAACGATTAAACCTTGGTTTCTTAACTGAGGGAAAACTAGCTGCTATACTCATCACACCCTCCTCTTGGGGTTCCCAACAGGCTGGTCATTCACCATGCATCAAGCTAATTTTCTGGCGCCGTTGCCGGGGAGGAAGTAGAAGACTTCTGCGAGGGGAGTTTTCGCACGCACATCCTTTACTTTGTTTTATTGTTTTGCTTTACTTTATTTATTTTACCTGCATCATTTTATATCAAAAACCCAAAAAAATTAGAATCCTTGGTAGTTGTTATTTCTTTACTTTTAGTTCATCATGTTGATCCCTAAGTATGTTCTGGAGGACCTCTCAGTAGGTAGTGGTTCGATTATTGGCAAAAGTAACATTGAGGAGTTCTTTAATCACATTAGTATGCATGAGGAAGTTGAGGAAAAATCTTTGGTTGAGCTAGCTCCTAGTATTGAAGTTGCTTTTGCTTATTTGATTCACATGTTGGAAACTAGGTTTGCTAGTCTTAATCCTTTTATGCAATACATGTTCCTTAAGCTTCATGAAATTGAGGATCCCGAAAAGAAAGCTTTTATTTTGGAAGCTTTACGCCTAGAATTTAAAGATGTCGTTATTGAAGCTAGAAAAGTTCTTAAACGTTTTAATAAACTCGGTTCACCTATAAAGGTTATTTGTACTAACGATGAAGGAGCCGAAATACCTATACCTAGCAAGCTCTTGGGATTGTGTGAAGCTTTCGAAAATAATTTTGACTGGATCTGTCCCAAAAATCTTTTTTGTGATTTGAGTGAACCAAAGCATGATCACAAAGGGTCTTCTAAAACTTATGTGGATGAAATACAATGCCTTATTGACAAGACCTCTGCAGTTGATCTTAATGCTTCTTCTGAAAATACTTGATTCGCAATTTTCTGCACCTAGCTCAAAAGCGTTAAAGAAAAGCACTCTTGGGAGATAACCCAATGTTTTTATTTTCAGTACTTTTTCTTTTACTTGAGTCTTCGAAGTCATTACTACTGTAATGACTGCTCCTTATCTTGTTTATTTCGTTTTTGTGCCAAGAGAAGCCTCTAATTCGAGTGAGGTAAAGATTTGGGGATGTTGCTGTCCTGAAACTGTTTTCGGTGCTGCACCGTAAAAATTCGTATAAATTATCTGTATATCTTTTGGACCTGCGATTTCTTGTGCATATGCCCCAGGTTATATCCAAACTTTTGTTAGTTTAACACTTTTTGATTTGAGCAACAGAAAACCCCTAAAAAATTCGACCTTTGTCAGCTGTTCAGTTTTGACAGATTTCTGCCAATATTTGTGTTTGCCACTTTATCGCTTTCTTTTGAGTTCTTTTGATCATGGAACTTTTGGAGAAGTTGCTACAGTAGTATTTGCTATATATGTGGTGGTTTTGAGTTGAAACCTGAAGCAAAAAAGAGGATTGATTATATGTTATGCTTGCACTAATGTTGCTAATAGAATTGTGTTTAGTTTTGTATGAAGGAAGTTTTCAAGTGTAGGGATTGGAGAATGATGAGATGAGTTGAAGAATGGACAAATGCTCAAGCTTGGTGATTCCCATGCATCACCCCAAGAAATATCCAAGAAGTACAAGCGTCAAAGCTTGGGGATGCCCCCGAGGCACCCCTTCTTCATCGGCAAAAATCAGGTCACCTTTCAAAACACTATATTTTTATTGCTTCATGCACTATGTGTTTTTCTTGGAGCGTCAGTTGTTTTAGTTTTCTTAGTTATTTTAGTTTGTTTTGTTTGCTGCAATAAATGGTTAGACCCCAACAAATTTCTTTTGGATAAGTTGCCTTGCTTTTCATTTGCCAAGAACGCTCTAGTTTTCACTCTTATTAAAAATTGGGCGTTCTTCTTTTTCTGCTACTGCTTTTGGTTTTCATTTTCGCCTTGATTTGTGTTCAGACCTTGTCATATCTTTTCATCAAGGTGTATTTTTGCCTCTGATCTTTATTGGTTTTCATCAAAGGAGGTGTCTTTAAAAAATTTCAAATGGTGTTGGAAAAGAGAAAAAGCTTTGTGCAAAATAGTGGTACAAGAAGGAGCTTGTGTAGACTGCGGCTTAGGCTTTTTCATGTCATGCTTGATGTCTTTTTGATAGTATGCTTAGTGGTTTTGCTATAGCATGACTTGTCTCAAATAACTGAGATTGCTTAATGAGCCTTTGAAAAAATCATGCGTTGTTTTTATTGTATGGAAGCATTATTTTGGTTTTCTCCTTGATGCTTTATTTGGGTTGACTTGGCGCATGCTCACACATGTTAGACTCTTACAAAGTCGCCAATAGCCTCTATGATCATTTAGTTTTTGACTTTTGATGCCATCTTATGCTTCTTTTAATGTCGCTTTGTCGCTTTGCATGATTATGGCCATTATTGCTCTCTTAGTTGGTCGCTCCCAGTCTTTTGCTAGCCCTCGCCTTGTACTGAGTATGAGATCTACTCGTGCATCCAACTCCTAAAAGCCAAAGTTTTCCAAAGTGTCCACCATACATACCTACTAGCAATTTGCTATTCCAAGTAAATTTGACTTGCTTTTATTTTCTCTTCAAATTAAACTCTTACCAGTGTTATGCGAAATTCGGTCAGTAAAGCTCTCACGAACCGGAAGGCACACTTTACTTTTTCCTGTTCTTAAAAATTTGACATTGTGGTCTCTTATGTTGAGTTGTTATGCTTGCAAGTTGTAAGTTGGAGACTAGCCCAGCCATGCAGTCATGGGCAAGCTTTCAACATTGCACTTCTTATTTGAGTTGATATCGTGATCTTTTGTTTATGGATGCCCGCGGTGTGAAATGAATTGGGAATCTTGTGGGGACCATGGAGTTTGTATATGTGTTAGGGAAACGCCGGGCCGCTAATCTAAGCCATGCATAATTCATGGTGGAAATTTGCAGCATACCCATGGTGAACATTCGACGACGCATCTCACAATAAAAAGCTAAACAAATGGCAAATAAAAGAGATGTCGAGGTGTTCATTGTCTGCTTGTCCTGTCATTTTGGTGTGGGCTTGTTCCATGTCATCGGGCACGGAGGTACCCCATTGGCGGTTCTCAATGATATGCATATACTTACAATGACAAGAGCCTTGAAGGGTTTCGTAGCATAGTAAATCAAAAAATTTCCTACGCAGCGAACAAGAAAGCCAAGATCTAATCTAGGAGATGTAATCAACGAGAGAGGTAGATGAGATCTTCATACCCTTGAAGATTCACACAGCGGAAACGTTCAATAGAACGTGGTTGACGTAGTCGTACTCGCCGTCTCCTCCTCGCGATCCGATCCGATCCTACGCCGCAAGTGGCGGCGCCTCCGAGAGTTGCACACGTGCGGTGCAGCGACGTCTCCTTCCTTGGTCCAGCAAGTATGGTGGAGAGATAGATTGGATCGGCAGCACGACGGCGTGGTGCTTATGGTGGAGAGTTTCTGCAGCAGGGCTTCGCCTACGTGCAGTCGCGAGAGAGAGAGAGGGAGGGCAGCAGTTGGCGGCTAGGGTTTTGGGTCAGGGGTAGAGAGGGCTGCGCCCTTGCCCCCTTATATATAGAGGGGTGGCCGGCCAGCTTGGCCTCTCCCCAAACCCTAGGGCGCCGACTTGGAGTAGGAAGAGTGGGGGGCAAGTTTCCCCCCCTTCCTTCTTTGAAGACTCCCTTAGGGTTTCCCCTTGGGCTGGCCGGCTGGGCCTTAGGAGCCTTGTGCGCCTGGCCCAGGGCGGCCAGGGCACTTCCCCTTAGGCCCACGCAGGCCTCCGTCAAGTGGGCCCACGTTGGTCCCACTCCGGAACCTTCTAGAACCTTCCGGTACAATACCGATAAACTCCGAAACCTTTCCGGAATCCAAAAACTGCTTTCCTTTATATGAATCTTATTCTCCGGACCATTCCGGAACCTCTCGTGACGTCCTGGATCTCATCCGAGACTCCGAACTAAAACTCATAAACCAATTATCCATTCTATCCTAGCATCGATACACGTTAAGTGTGTGACCCTACGGGTTCGAGAATATGTAGACATGATCTTCTATCAATAATCAACGGCGGGATCTGGAAACCCATATTGACTCCCACATATTCATCGATGATCATATCGAATGAACCACGATGTCAGGATTCAATTAATCCCGTATATGTATTCCCTTCGTCACACGATATTTCACTCGCCCGAGATTTGATCGTCGGTATCGCCATACCTAGTTCAATCTCGTTCACAGCAAGTACTTTACTCGTTCCGTAATCCGATATCACTTTGTGATTAACTCATTAACCACATGCTTGCAAGCGGTGTTGATATCGATTACCGAGTGGGCCCGAAGTATATCTCTCCGACTTGGGAGGGACAAATTCCATCTCGATACATACAACCCAACAAGTACTTTCCGATCACCTGAGAGACACCTTTATTATCACCCTCACATAGGATGACGTTTGATGACTTCAAAGCTTTCTTCCGATACTAGGGAGTTGTATTATCTCATGGTCTAAGGAATACAATACATGACATAGGAAAAGCTTCGCAAAGATGAACACGATGACACGATCTAATTGCTCTGCTTTATTTGGGTCTGTCCATCACACCATTCTCCTAATGGTATGATCTCATTATTAATTGACAACTCATGTCTATGGTTAGGAAACCTTAACCATCATTAATCAATGAGCTAGTCCAGTAAAGGCGTACTAGGGACACGGTGTTGTTCATAAACCACACAAGTATTAATGTTTCCGCTTAATACAATTATAGTATGGAGTATAAACATTATCATGAACAAGAAATATGATAATAACAATATTATTATTGCCTCTAGGGCATATTTCCTTCAGTCTCCCACTTGCACTAGAGTCAATAATCTAGTCATACTTGCGCCTTTAACACCTATGACATTCCGGTGTTATTCATACGCGTTGCATGTGGTAAACCTTATCTACGGGTCTGACACTTTCAGGTCCGTTTGTATTTGCATATTCCTTTTGCGTCAGCACGCATTACTCATCTTGTATGAGATGGCATCGTATAAACTTGGTCTTCTGGTGAGACCTTTGTTTCTTGGCCGAGATTATGTTGTCACTATTGTCATACAATAGAACTACATAGTACTAGCACACTTTTTAAAAATAGCGATATCCACCGTGCGTCAAAATACTCATTGGTCCGCACACATCGGTATGTATGATTTCCAATAAGTCCGTTGCTCGCTCCATTATTCCGGAGAACGGGTTTTTGATCATCTTGCCCATGAGGCATGGCTTGCACGTGTCAAATGATTCAAAATCAAGAGACTTCAAAAGTCCATCAGAATGGAGTTTCTTTATGCATTTTATGCCAATATGACCTGGACGACAGTGCCACAAATAAGTTGGATTATCACTATCCACTTCGCATCTTTTATGCCGCTTCTTAAAACGATTATATACTTAGCCCTCGTTGCAGTGTCCGCCACAATATTAACATTGGAACTCATCCAAGTCATCATGGAACTTTCTTCCATCTTATTGTGCCACCTTCTAATCTCAAAACAAATAGCTTAAAAATTGAGATAAAATTTTACTTGTATGTGTGACAAAGCCAATGTAACTCATTGCAATGAACCATTTGTCACTTCTGCATACAGAACATATTCTTACTTCTTCAAAAGTGCATAAGAATATCTTTTACTATTGTCCAACGATCATCATATGAATGCTATAACCTTTAGAGCATTGGACACATCTGGATCTACATATCATGGTATACAAGATTGATAAAATCATTCTTGTGGTTTTACTCATCAAGTGTCAAAACAATTGATTCTTGCTCCAACCTCTTCCATGCAACAAGAACCGTTCTTATTGTTTCCATATTGAATAAATTCAATATTTCATCTATGTACTCTGGCAAAACTATATTAGTGCCTCAATCTATCTGCATAGACATTGATGCTTAATATTCTGGTTTTACCTAAGTCTTTCATCAAAAACTAATTTTTTAATGAAAACTTAACAATATCAAAAAAAAACACATTATTTCCAATAAACGATATGTCACCTACATAAAGCATTAGAAATATGTCTTAGCGCTCCCGCTTACTTTCTTGTAATACAAGCATCTTCAAATATCTTGATCAAATTAACACTTTAACATTTTCATCATTGAAGATTCCAACTTCGCTATGCTTACTTCTACCATAGAAGTTTGCATACATATCTAGGAACCTTTGAATCAACAAAACCCATTGGGTCGTGTCAGGTACACGTCCTTGGTGTGCATTCCGGTAGAGGAACGTTGTTTTGTTTATTCAACTAACATATCTCTATATGTAATTGTTGCTAGAATAATTCATATGACGAAGTCAGGGCCCATCATTGCTTCTTTGTATATTGTTGGTTACTATTATCTAATAATATCTCGTCCTCAAATCTTGCTATTTGATTACGACCAACTTGGTTAAATAGGAACTTCGATGTTGTGACTACAACATATTGTAGACGCGTGAGCTATGAATGCAGTTGCCGCTTCCAGAACATATTCTGGTGCTGCGCTACTCTGATCAACTTGCTCAGATTCAATAACCTCATCAAGTTCTATCTTCCTCCCACTTAAACCTTTCGCGAAAAAACTCCTTCATAAGAAATTCACTTCTTTTAGTGACAATCACTATGTGTTTGGGTTCATAGTAGAAGGAATACCCATCGACATTCTTTGGGATAACCTACAAAGACTTACTAATCCGATTTTGGTTGTAAACATTTTACACATATGCCTTGCATACCAAAATTCAAGAAAAGACAACTATAACTTATATGGTGTCATTTCGGCAGATTATGATGGCACTCTATTCAGTGAAAAGCGGTAGTCTCTAAAGCATAATCCACAAATTATATTGGTAGTTTATTTCATTATTGATCTAACCATGTCAAACAAGGTTTGATTACATCCATCGAAAACTCCATACTCCTATGGTGTTTATCACGATGCAAGTTTGTGGAACAATTCCTCTAACTCTTAGATGTTTGCTAAACTTGTAACTCAAATATTCTTCTTGATGATCTAATCATACAACTTGAATATTCTTGTTACAACAATTTTCACTTCATAAATTGAACAATTTCAATTGTTTCATACTTCTATCTCATCAAGTAGATATACCATACATCTATTCGAGTCATTGATAAAATAGAAAATACACCATGATCGACTTCACACCATGGACTATATACATCAACATGTATGATCTCCATTTAGTTAGTCACTTGATCTGTCCATGGCCTATGAACGGAGTTTAATCATCTTTAGGAAAAGTCTCACAAGCGTCAATCAATTCAAAATCAAATGACTCGAAAATCTATCAATATAGAATTTCTTTCATGTTTTGTTTCCAATATGACTTAAACGGCGGTGTCATATATAAGTGAAATTCGTTTTGTCTGGTGACCTTTAGCATCAGTGTTATAAATGTCTATTTCACCAACAAGATTTATAATAATCTATCCATCGATTATGGAAGACGGTAATGACATGAACAACAATTGTTCTCATAATACCAGAACAAGATAACAATTATTAAGTTCATGAAATATCTTGAAGGCTAGGTTTGATGTCGACGAGAAGCACAATAACACTTTTATTTGTATCTCGACATGCATCATTACCATATTCTTTTACTAGTTACTTAGGCCATTGTACTTCTTGTATTGTGTTGCTTTGTATGACATTTCATACCAACAAATCAGTATCGAATACCCAAGAATTACATTGTTAACGAGCAAAAGAATTCATCTATAACATGTATATCATTTATATACCTGAGCTGGACAATTCCAGTCTTTTCCTTTTTCTACCAAATAATTTTGCAGATTCTATTTAGCATTTCCTCCCTTTTAGAAGAATCTATCGACATCAATAGTGGCGTCAATCATTTGACACATAGTCCAAAGGATTTTTAGTCAAATACTAATAGTCTTGGATTTTGCACTTTGAAGTGGATCGTCATCATCATATGATTGGTATTCTTCCAGATTCCATTCTTTAGTATTCTTTTGGTATAGCAAAACAATTTAGCTGATACCTTTTCATTCGTCCTATCATGACATCTTTCATGATGAAACTACTATAGTTTATAAGGATGAATGCAAGTATAATATTAGTTCCCAAACTTTTGGGTGATCGGGACGCCTAGCATCTTCAATCTTCGCATATAGTCATACAATATGAGCATATGTTCTTTTACTAAATTATACTTCATCATTTTGCAAACAATCGAAGTCTTAGATATCAAATATCTTTCACTTCTTATTTGTTTTTGAAACAATTCTTTCAGCTCGATGATCACTTTGATTCTCAAACAATTTTGAAGATCAATTTATCATGAAGGCAAACATATGATCTTTAGATACTAAACTTGAATCGTTGCTCTTAGATTAATACAATTTATTAAATCGTATGGAGCAAGCAAGGTTTGCTAAAGTTTGCAATAGGACTTAATCTTTAGTCTTGATATTCTAACTAAACGGCACTAGACCGGAAAGTGATTATCCAGAATTCTATAGTTCTTTTAACTCAATTAAGCTAAGTGTCGGTGGAAAACGGTGCCAAAGACTACAACGACTTATGCAAATACAACAAGATTTAGTTCAAGATAATTAGTTCAAGTTAATCAAATTACTAATGAACTCCCACTAAATTCAACATCCCTCAAAGTTGTTTAGTGAAGCATGATCCAAATTCACTACACCGAGACCGATCATCACGTGAATGATGTAGCTTTAATGGTGAACATCAACATGTTGATCATATCATCCATATGACTCATGCTTGACCTTTCGGTCCGTGTGTTCCGAGGCCATGTCTGTACATGCTAGGCTCGTCAAGTCAAACCCAAGTATTTCCGCGTGTGCAAAACTGGCTTGCACCCGTTGTATGTGAACGTAGAGTTTATAGCACCCGATCATCACGAGATGCTTCAAAACGACGAACTTTCGCAACGGTGCATACATGGGGAGAACACAATTTTATCTTGATCTTTAAGTGAGGAATCATCTTAAAATGCTACCGTCGCGATCTAAGCACAATAAGATACATAAAAGGATAAACATCACATGCATATAATTTTATGTGACATGGTATAGCCAATCTCCGCGCCATGATCTCCATCCTGTGCGCGCCGGCATGATCTCCATCAGTCCACCATGATTGCCTCCACCACGAATAGCAACTACAACTATTGCTAACTACTTAGCGATAAAGTAAAGCTATTACATGGCGTATAAGAAGTTGACACGCAGGTCATACACAATTATAAAGACAACCATATGGCTCCTGCCGGTTGTTAACTCATCGACATGCAAGTCGTGAAAGATTACAAAACATGATCATTGCATACAACTCAATTCATACTCATCATGTCTTGGGCCATACCATATCACAAAACACTCCCTGCAAAAACAAGTTAGACGCCTCTACTTTGTTGTTGCATGTTTTACGTGGCTTATGGGAGTAGCAAGTTAAGAACGATTCTTACCTACGGAAAGCCACAACGGTGATATTATGGTTGCTAACATCCGATGTAAGTCCCATGACTACTATAGTGAGAGAAACTGGCATCCACTAGCCGCATGTGTGGAACAAGCCACACGTCAAGTGCGGAGCCGGTCTCGCGAACGCGGTCGCGTAAAGTTGGCCTGGACCGCTTCGATCTCACTATACCGCGCCATAAGAAATACACAACAAGAGGTTTGCAACAGAAAACATCAACGCCCGCAACAAGCATGTTGCGTTCTACTCGTGAAACACATCTACGCATAGACCTGGCTCTGATACCACTGAAGGGTTTCATAGCATAGTAAATCAAAAAATTTCCTACGCAGCGAACAAGAAAGCCAAGATCTAATCTAGGAGATGTAATCAACGAGAGAGGTAGATGAGATCTTCATACCCTTGAAGATTCACACAGCGGAAACGTTCAATAGAACGTGGTTGACGTAGTCGTACTCGCCGTCTCCTCCTCGCGATCCGATCCGATCCTACGCCGCAAGTGGCGGCGCCTCCGAGAGTTGCACACGTGCGGTGCAGCGACGTCTCCTCCTTCCTTGGTCCAGCAAGTATGGTGGAGAGATAGATTGGATCGGCAGCACGACGGCGTGGTGCTTATGGTGGAGAGTTTCTGCAGCAGGGCTTCGCCTACGTGCAGTCGCGAGAGAGAGAGAGGGAGGGCAGCAGTTGGCGGCTAGGGTTTTGGGTCAGGGGTAGAGAGGGCTGCGCCCTTGCCCCCTTATATATAGAGGGGTGGCCGGCCAGCTTGGCCTCTCCCCAAACCCTAGGGCGCCGACTTGGAGTAGGAAGAGTGGGAGGCAAGTTTCCCCCCCTTCCTTCTTTGAAGACTCCCTTAGGGTTTCCCCTTGGGCTGGCCGGCTGGGCCTTAGGAGCCTTGTGCGCCTGGCCCAGGGCGGCCAGGGCACTTCCCCTTAGGCCCACGCAGGCCTCCGTCAAGTGGGCCCACGTTGGTCCCACTCCGGAACCTTCTAGAACCTTCCGGTACAATACCGATAAACTCCGAAACCTTTCCGGAATCCAAAAACTGCTTTCCTTTATATGAATCTTATTCTCCGGACCATTCCGGAACCTCTCGTGACGTCCTGGATCTCATCCGAGACTCCGAACTAAAACTCATAAACCAATTATCCATTCTATCCTAGCATCGATACACGTTAAGTGTGTGACCCTACGGGTTCGAGAATATGTAGACATGATCTTCTATCAATAACCAACAGCGGGATCTGGAAACCCATATTGACTCCCACATATTCATCGATGATCATATCGAATGAACCACGATGTCAGGATTCAATTAATCCCGTATATGTATTCCCTTCGTCACACGATATTTCACTCGCCCGAGATTTGATCGTCGGTATCGCCATACCTAGTTCAATCTCGTTCACAGCAAGTACTTTACTCGTTCCGTAATCCGATATCACTTTGTGATTAACTCATTAACCACATGCTTGCAAGCGGTGTTGATATCGATTACCGAGTGGGCCCGAAGTATATCTCTCCGACTTGGGAGGGACAAATTCCATCTCGATACATACAACCCAACAAGTACTTTTTGATCACCTGAGAGACACCTTTATTATCACCCTCACATAGGATGACGTTTGATGACTTCAAAGCTTTCTTCCGATACTAGGGAGTTGTATTATCTCATGGTCTAAGGAATACAATACATGACATAGGAAAAGCTTCGCAAAGATGAACACGATGACACGATCTAATTGCTCTGCTTTATTTGGGTCTGTCCATCACACCATTCTCCTAATGGTATGATCTCATTATTAATTGACAACTCATGTCTATGGTTAGGAAACCTTAACCATCATTAATCAATGAGCTAGTCCAGTAGAGGCGTACTAGGGACACGGTGTTGTTCATAAACCACACAAGTATTAATGTTTCCGCTTAATACAATTATAGCATGGAGTATAAACATTATCATGAACAAGAAATATGATAATAACAATATTATTATTGCCTCTAGGGCATATTTCCTTCAAGCCTTACTTGGGACTCTAAGTAAAGTAGCATGAGGTTTGGGTACTCGTATTCACGGGGCACGAGGTTTTCAACTTATGATTTGTCAAGCATATGCATCATAATTGTTCTCGCATTAACTTTAACCATTCAAGATGCTTATGATGGGGGCAATGAGAGCTCAAAGCCGGTAAGTACCATAATTTTTTAAGGTTATAAAGCTTGCAATCACTGCTTCCCTCTGCGAAGGGCCTTTCTTTTACTTTTATGTTGAGTCACCACCTTCTATCTTTATGCACCATATGAGAGCATAGTTGTCATTCTTAGTGATGCATTGTCCCAAAGTTCATTGATTGATTCATATTGTTGGTTTCACTTGTTCTCAAATTATTTGTATCTAGTCGCCCTTTTAAACTTGAAGGTGTCCTATGCATTTATGTTTTGCTCTCTTTGAAGGACAAGTTGAAAACCATTTGTATGTTTTTCCTTATGATTTGAACACACGTTTGACTTTCATTGTTTCATTTTCATGATCTTTTGTTTGTGTTCATTTGCATGTTTACAACATGGTTGCTAAGTTTCTATTGTCAAGATTATATCTTCATGCCCATGTTTTAAGTTCTTATGATCCCAGCTCACAAATGCTTACATATATGATCAAGATTGTGTAGGTGCATGTCACCTCAAAAATTATTCTTTTGTTATCACTTACCTACTCGAGGACGAGCAGGAGTTAATCTTGGGGATGCTTGATACGTCTCCAACGTATCTATAATTTTTGATGCTCCATGCTTGTTTTTACATCATTTGCCTACTGTTTCGTGACACTTCGTGGCACTTTTATGCATTTTCCGGAACTAACCTATTAACAAGTTGCCACAGTGCCAGTTCCCTGTTTTCTGCTGTTTTTGTGTTTCAGAAGTGATACACAGGAAATATTCTCGGAATTGGACAAAACAAGTTCCTGAAGTCTTATTTTACCCGGAAGCTTCCAGAGATCCGAAGGAGAGTAGGAGGGGGCCACCAGGGCCCCACACACAGGGCTGGCGCGGCCAGGGCCTGGGCTGCGCCACCCTGGCGTGAGGGCGCCTGGCCCCTCCTCTGACATCGCCCCTTCGCCTATAAAGACCCCCCGATAGAAAAAACCTAAGTACCCGATCACTTTTCCAGAACACATCGCGATCCGCCGCCGCCGTCGACCGGAAGATCGGGAGGGTCCAGAAGCTCTTCCCGGCACCCTGCCGGAGAGGGGAATCGCCACCGGAGGTCTTCTTCATCGCCATGCTTGCCTCCGGAGTGATGAGTGAGTAGTCTACCTTGGACCATGGGTCCATAGCAGTAGCTAGATGGTTGTCTTCTCCACCATGTGCTTCATGTTTAGATCTCATGAGCTGCCCTACATGATTGAGATCACCGTTATGTAATTCTACATGTTTGGTTTGTTGGGATCCGATGAATATTGGTGTTTATGATTGAGTTGCTGTACTGAATATTATCTTTTGTTATCTCCATGTTGTTTATGATCTTGCATGCTCTCCGCTGTTAGTAGCTATCTTGGCCGAGTAGTTGCTAGTGACTCCAAGAGGGGGTATTTATGCTCGATAGTGGGTTCATGCCTCTATTTAACCTAGGGGAGTGACAAAAACCTCTAAGGTTGTAGATGTGTTGTTGCTACTAGGGAGAAAACAACATTCATATGCTCAAGGGCATATGCTTTGTTTACATTACACACTTTGCTTAATGCAATTATCCGTTGTTCGCAACTTAATACTCATGGGGTGTTCGGACGATATCCCCGTGAGTGGATTATTAGTCATAGATGCAGTTGGATGGCGGTCTATGTATTTTGTTGTAATGCCCAGAGTAAATCTCATAGTGATCTTCTTGACATATCACGTTTATCTTTATTCTATCAATTGCCCAACTGTAATTTGTTTACCCAGCATGTGTTATTTATCTTATGGAGAGACACCACTAGTGAACTGTGGACCCCAGTCCTATTTCCATCATATTGCTATCACCTGTTTACTTTACTCGCACTATTTACTTTACTTGCATACTCTATTGTTTTCCACTCGATACGCTGATAACTTTTGTTTCAAGCAAACCGGTGAGATTGACAACCTCATCGCAAGTTGGGAACGAAGTACTTGGTTGTGTTGTGTGCAGGTTCCACGTTGCTTCTGGCCGAAGACAAGTCAACAAGAATCGTTAAACGGCGCCCTTGTTGGAGTGTTACTAAGCCAGTCTGCATCACCTTCAGTCGTTTGTCTCTCCTCTCCAAGAACGATTAAACCTTGGTTTCTTAACTGAGGGAAAACTAGCTGCTATACTCATCACACCCTCCTCTTGGGGTTCCCAACGGGCTGGTCATTCACCACGCATCACCTTACATGATCGAGATCACCGTTATGTAATTCTACATGTTGTGTTTGTTGGGATCCGATGAATATTGGTGTTATGATTGAGTTCATGTGCTGAATATTATCTTATGTTATCTCTATGTTGTTTATGATCTTGCATGCTCTCCGTTGTTAGTAGCTATCTTGGCCGAGTAGTTGCTAGTGACTCCAAGAGGGGGTATTTATGCTCGATAGTGGGTTCATGCATCTATTTAATCTGGGGGAGTGACAGAAACCTCTAAGGTTGTAGATGTGTTGTTGCCACTAGGGAGAAAACAACATTCATATGCTCAAGGGCATATGCTTTGTTTACATTACACGCTTTGCTTAATGCAGTTATCTGTTGTTCGCAACTTAATACTTGTGGAGTTCTCGGATTGATTCGC
The DNA here is from genome assembly GCA_007115705.1 of Dactylis glomerata. Taxonomy (NCBI): domain Eukaryota; kingdom Viridiplantae; phylum Streptophyta; class Magnoliopsida; order Poales; family Poaceae; genus Dactylis; species Dactylis glomerata. The sequence continues at coordinate 2,138,347 of QXEO01000383.1, forward strand.
CACAAGTGGATTATTAGTCATAGATGCAGTTGGATGACGGTCTATGTATCTTGTTGTAATGCCCAGAGTAAATCTCATAGTGATCCTCTCGACATATGCACATTGTCTTTATTCTATCAATTGCCCAACTGTAATTTGTTTACCCAGCATGTGTTATTGTATCTTATGGAGAGACACCACTAGTGAACTTGGACCCCGGTCCTATTTCCTTTATATTGTTATCACCTGTTTACTTTACTCGCACTGTTTACTTTACTCGCATACTATTATCACTTTCCACTCGATACGCTCATACCTTTTGTTTCAAGCAAACCGGTGAGATTGACAACCTCATCGTAAGTTGGGAACAAAGTATTTGGTTGTGTTGTGTGCAGGTTCCATATTGCCGCTCGCCAAGCAAAGCTTGGACGAGGCGCCCTATAAATTGTCCGAAGCTGTCGCGAAGCTAGCAAGTATCACCTTCTGGAGTATTGTCTTTTTCCTACTGGATTGATAACCTTGGTTTCATAACTGAGGGGAAACTTGCTGCGATATTCATCAAACCTTCTCTTGGGGTTTCCAACTGGCCGGTTATTTTACTTCATCAACTACACGCCAATAAGTTTTCTAGCATCATCATCACCGTGCCATCAATAATCAATGGAGAACTCTACAAGCGCAGCACCACAGGGGTTCTCCAACGGTGCATAGCACCCAAGGACGGAATCACCCTTCTTTGAGATATTCACGAAGGAACCTGCGGGCATCATGCCAGCAGCCGAACCCTTATCGCCAAGGCTTTTCGATCGGGGTTCTACTGGCTTTCGGCCCTCCACGACACCAAGAACATCGTCCAGCATTGCGACGCATGCCAGCGATTCGCCACGAAGCCGCATGCGCCCGCATCAGAACTGCACACCATACCCGTTGCGTGGCCCTTCGCGCAATGGGGGCTCGATCAAGTAGGACCTCTGCCCAAGTCATCTCGAGGAAGCCACACTTACTTGCTGGTCGCCGTCGACAAGTTCTCCAAATGGATCGAAGCTGTCCCCGTCACCAATCAAGAGGCAACTACGGCGGTCAAGTTCTTCGAATCCATCGTCTACCGGTATGGTGTACCGAACAGCATCATCACCGACAACGGCACCAACTTCACCTCGGGCGAATTTCAAGAGTTCGCCAAAGAGCTTGGCATCAAGATCAAGTACGCCTCGGTGGCACATCCCAAGTCCAATGGCCAGGTCGAAAAGGCCAATGGGCTCGTCTGCGCAGGCCTGAAGAAGCGACTCCTTCGACCCCTCAAACGCGCGGCAGGCGCTTGGGCCGAAGAATTGCTGTCGTTCCTATGGAGCCTATGAACAACACCCAACTCTTCGACCGGCTACACGCCGTTCTTCATGCTTTTCGGAGCAGAAGCAGTGCTACCTACGGACGTGCGTTACTGCGCGCCCCGCATGGTCGCCTACGTCGAAGAAGATGCACAAACAGCATTGGCAGACGCCCAAGATCTGCTGGATGAAGCTCGAGATGTCGCTCTCGCTCGCTCAGCAGTCTATCAGCAACGCCTCCGCAATTACCACAGCAGATGGGTACGCGGACGGTCCTTCGAGCCCGGCAACCTCATGCTTTGCCTCAAGCAAACAAGCACGTCTAAGCTGGAGCCACCATGGGAAGGCCCATACCTTGTCCACGAAGCAATCCCAGGAGGGGCATATTGACTACGCAACCCCAAGACAGGGGCAAAGGTCGAGAACACATGGAACGCCGCGCAGCTGCGCCGGTTCTATCCTTAGAGTAGATAGATCTTTACCCCCTTTCTCTTTCTCTCTGTAACTAAGCGTTGGCAGCAGACCACGCTCATCAATCGCGCCTTCGGTGCCAAGCAATAAAAGTATGATTCCTCATATCATTATTCGATCCATACTCGGGGGCTTCGCCTTAAAAATTATTCGACCCATACTCGGGGGCTTCACCTTAAAAATTATTCGACCCATACTCGGGTGCTTCGCCTAAAAAATTATTCGACCCATACTCGGGGGTTCGCCTTAAAAATTATTTGACCCACACTCGGGGGCTCTGCCCTTCGACCTACGCTCGGGGGCTCCGCCCTTCGACCTATGCTTGGGGGCTTCGCCCTTTGACCTATGCTCGAGGGCTCCGCCCTTCGACCTATGCTCGGGGGCTCCGCCCTTCGACCAACGCTTAGGGGCTTCGCCCTTCGATCTACACTCGGGGGCTTCGCCTTTCGACCCGTGCAGTTCAGCAAACGTTGTCAAGATTTCATGTGTCCTACAGGAGACAGTACTTCGAAGAACTTTACAAGATACAATCACATACCACGATGGCGATCGAGTCTAAGTCACGAAATTAGCCTGATTCGCTCTCTGGCGGTTGCTCTCGACAATGATCTGACCCGCTATGCAATCGGCGGCCTGCTTACAAGCGGAGTAGTGTGCGTCCATCTCAACACGACTGACGAGGGTTAAACTCGACAAATGTCCTAGATGAAGGACTTAGGATCGGGGAGATAGGGCGTCGGATGAACTCAAAGGTAAACTCAGTCAAACAAGGTGGCTATGAAAGTAAACTTGGGTGTAGAACCTGGCTTGCTTTCAATCTGTCCCACACCGTCCCCTCCTGGCCCCTATATATAGGTGGCCAGGTCTCGAGGATCGGGTGGGATCCGACACAGATTACAATATCGACATACGACATGAACTCATATTTCGACTAGTATTACAATTGGGCCTAGCCTAACGGGCCTCAGGGGTACTCAACTGACGGGCTCTATTATCTATACCCTTGTCAGTAGCCCCCGAGATTCTACCAGAATTGCAAATTCGGGTTGAATCTTAGATCTTCAATTCTTTGACTTGATCAATACTTGACTTCTTCAAATCTTCAAATCTTCGACTTGGTCTTTCGACTTTTATTATAATATCTCGCAAGGGGCTTTGATGAACAAGCCTGACAACTCTGACGGATCAAGAGGCCAGTTAACTGCCGGAACAGATACTTGCCACCTACTTCAAATTCAATCCCCTTGGACTTGAATTCGGGAAACCGGTCAAACCTATTCTTTTGCCGCGTTTAGGACTTACAAAGAATGAGTCCTAGTGGTTCTCAGGGTACCCAGTGCGTCCACCAGGATTTTTCTTCGTGTCATGGACACGGATACATACCAGCAGAGCGCATCCATGTGCGTATACCGGGCCACACAGGACGGATCCTGGGGTCTTACCTTCATGATATATTTAAACCATGGCATTCAAGTTTTGTCGCGATGACACAACTCGAGAATTATGTTTCACAGCCTTGTTTGACTGATTCAATATGTATAATTTTCCGAGTTATCCTTTTTAACTTTCATGCATATCTCTCGATGGGAGTAATCGATGTCTTTTTTGTTGACAATGTAGCCAAAGTTCCTTGCTGAAGAGATGCAACCAATTATGTCTATCAATTTTCTCTTTATTACCAGCTTCGACTCGCCTCCTTTTTTGTCGACTTCTTTCTATCGGATGCGCGACAGCGCTCCCGATGGGAGTAGCCCCCGAGGCTATAGCCGAAATTTTTGGGTATAGGCTCAAGAAAATTGATAAACCCGTTCCTTATACTTCTTCTCACGTCATTTGTCGATTTTATTCGCCTTTGCAATGGATTTCTCCCCTTCTTATGCCGCAAGCCCCCGAGTTGAAGACGAGGTGAACTTGTGCTTCTTGACAGATATGCTCTTATTTCCTACTCTCTTCTCCTCTCTTTCTTTTTTTATGCATCTTTTCTTTGATACGGTAATTCCTCTTTACTATTTGCACTATAAAAACCCATAAATATACTTTGGGCCTTGCCGCTCCAGAGGCCCATTAGTATGTGCTTATAAATAAAGCACACTTGGCCAGGGAAAAAACCCTAATTCCTTCATTAGTGCCTTTCTCCGCCGCATTGTCTTCTTCTTCCTCACCCTATCTAGGGTTTTTCGTCCCTCGCGCTCGTCTTCATGGCCGATGCAAATGAATCTCGCCTGAACCTCGGCACCTCGGTGGAGAAACGGGGTCGCGGCCGTCCTCACGGTAGTAAGAACAAGACTACCGCCACAGCTGCGGTAGCATCATCTTATGCTCTGGTGAAGCGACGCCCGACCGTCCGGCCGGGAGCAAGAATAAACCCAAGGTGCCCTCTGATGCACCAGGTCCAAGTGCTCCTTGCCCTGATGCTTCTTCTTCTTTGCCCAGAATCTATTCTTTCTTCTGCATCTGCAACGCGCAGTGCCGCAAAATTCAGCGCCTGCCACTGAAATTTACCAAGTTCATGGATGGGCGAGAACTGCGTGAAGCAGTTCTCTGTGAACACTCTGGTGGAGGAACTCCATACGAAGTGGAGGTGTGGTACGACGGCGCCGGTGAGCAATTCTTCAAGGGCGGCTGGTCGCGATTTCCGGAGGATCACGACCTCCATCAGGGGTTTTTCATGACCTTTGATTTACATGTTGGCACATTGAAGGTCGACGTGAGAATCTATGACGGCACCCAGTGCCAGAAGGAGTATGAAGCCGAAGTATAGTTTCAGTAGTTTTCTCCTTTATGTAATCCAGTTGTTCTTCCTCGTGCTTATCTGTAATGAATAATCGTATCGGAATTATGTGTTTATTAATAGACAATGGGAACGAATCATGGTTCCGAGGTGTGCGTATTTATATTTTATCGGGTTCCGTTGAACCGTTTACGCTGCAGACGAAATATCGGGTTGCAATCATCCTTGTAGTGTGCCTCAGAGAATCACAAATCTCGATAACTTATTAATATTATTTCGTACGACTCGAGGGTTTGAGCCCCCGAGTGTATAGTAAAATATTTACACATATTATCGACTTGGCCCAAGGAACCCGACCTATGGCCTCATGTTCTGGGTTCAGAGGGTCATAACTCGAAAAACCCTTTGTCGCCTATGCGTAGAATCATCGTAGTTGCTCTGCATTCCACGGGTTACTCTCGTCTTTCCCCGTTTTCTTGTCTCGTAGTCGATAAGGTCCTCCTGGTATTACTTCTGTGATGGTGTAAGGTCCCACCCATGGAGACTCGAGTTTTCTATGGCCATCTTGCTTGAGTCGTACAACTAGATCTCCCACCATGAAAGATCATGGACGAACTCGTAGTTTCACAGATTTTGCTGATATTGAGTAGCTCTAGCGAGCGCTACATCTCTTGCTTCGTCAAGCGCATCGACATCATCCTTAAGTGCTTCTGTAGAAGTTGCCTCATCATATGTCGCGATTCTTGGAGCTTCATGAGTTATTTCGACTGGAAGCACGGCTTCTGCGCCATAGACCAGAAAAAATGGCGTTTCTTGAGTAGCTGCATTGGGTGTAGTTCGTAGACTCCAGAGTACGGAGGGTAGCTCATCTACCCAAGCGTGCTTGGCTTTTCCGAGGGGTGCTAGCAGCCTTTTCTTTATCCCATTGCATATTAAGCCATTGGCTTTTTCGACTTGCCCATTTGACTTTGGATGCGCTACAGATGCAAATTTCAATTTGATTCCCAGATTTTCACAGTAATTCTTGAACTCTTTCGATGTGAAGTTTGTCCCATTATCCGTGATTATGCTGTGTGGTACTCCGAAGCAAAAAACTATGGACTTGATGAAGTTAATCACGGCTGTGGAATCTTGAGTTGTCACTGGGGCTGCTTCTACCCACTTAGTGAATTTGTCGACTGCTACCAGCATATAAACATGCCCTCCTGGCCAGGATTTATGTAGTTTCCCTACCATGTTGAGACCCCATTGGGCGAAGGGCCAAGATAATGGTATTGGTTGCAATTCTGCTGCTGGCGCGTGTGGTCGAGATGCGAAATGTTGACAAGCCTCACACTTCCTTACTATGTCTTTTGCGTCTTCAATGGCTGTTAGCTAGTAAAATCCTGCACGAAAAGCTTTGGCTGCAATGGATCTGCTGCTAGCGTGATGTTGATGGCTGGCGCGTAGTTGATGATGATGATTATGGCCAGGCAGTTGGGAACCCCAAGCGCAAGGTATGATGAGCACAGCAGCAAGTTTTTCCCTCAGTTAGAAACCAAGGTTTATCGTTCGAAGAAGAAAAAGCCAATACGACTGAAGGTGATGCTTACAAGCTTCACGACAGCTCCGTACAATTTATAGGGCACCTTGCCCAAGCTTTGCTTTGCGAGCAGCAATGTGGAACCTGCACACAACACAACCAAGTACTTTGTTCCCAACTTGCGATGAGGTTGTCAATCTCACCGGTTTGCTTGAAACAAAGGGTATGAGCGTATCGAGTGGAAAACAGTAGAAGTATGCGAGTAAAGTAAATAGTGCGAGTAAAGTAAACAGGTGATAGCAATATGATGGAAATAGGACCGGGGTCCATAGTTCACTAGTGGTGTCTCTCTATAAGATAAATAACACATGCTGGGTAAACAAATTACAGTTGGGCAATTGATAGAATAAAGATAGCGTGATATGTCAAGAAGATCACTATGCGATTTACTCTGGGCATTACAACAAAATACATAGACTGCCATCCAACTGCATCTATGACTAATAATCCACTCTCAGGGATATCATCCGAACACCCCATGAGTATTAAGTTGCGAACAACAGATAATTGCATTAAGCAAAGTGTGTAATGTAAACAAAGCATATGCCCTCGAGCATATGAATGTTGTTTTCTCCCTAGTGGCAACAGCACATCTACAACCTTAGAGGTTTCTGTCACTCCCCCAGATTAAATAGAGGCATGAACCCAACTATCGAGCATAAATACCCCCTCTTGGAGTTACTAGCAACTACTCGGCCAAGATAGATACTAACAACGGAGAACATGCAAGATCATAAACAACATAGAGATAACATAAGATATATTTCAGTATAGCAACTCAATCATAACACCAATATTCATCGGATCCCAACAAACCAAACATGTAGAATTACATAACGTTGATCTCAATCATGTAGGGCAGCTCATGAGATCTAAACATGAAGCACATGGTGGAGAGGACAACCATCTAGCTACTGCTATGGACCCATAATGCAAGGTAGACTACTCACTCATCGCTCCGGAGGCAAGCAAGGCGATGAAGAAGACCTCCGGTGGCGATTCCCCTCTCCGACAGGGTGCCGGGAAGAGCTTCTGGACCCTCCCGATCTCGGGTCGACGACGGCGGCGGATCGCGATGTGTTTCTGGAAAATTGATCGGGTACTTAGGTTTTCCCGTCGGGGGGTCTTTATAGGCGAAGGGGCATCATCAGGAGTGAACCGAGGCGGCCTCACACATAGGGGGCGCGGCCAGGGGCTGGGCCGCGCCGCCCTGGTGTGAGGGCCCCTCGTGGCCCCACTCTGTCTCCTCTTCGGTTCTCTGGAAGCTCCGTGAAATATCTGGACGATTGGCTTTGGTTTCGTCCAATTCCGAGAATATTTCCTGTGTAACTTTTCTGAAACACAAAAATAGCAGAAAACAGGGAACTGGCACTGTGGCGACTTGTTAATAGGTTAGTTCCGGAAAATGCATAAAAGTGCCACGAAGTGTAATGAAACATTAGGCAAATGGTGTAAAAACAAGCATGGAGCATCAAAAATTATGGATATGTTGGAGACGTAGCAGCATCCCCAAGCTTAACTCCTGCTCGTCCTCGAGTAGGTAAGTGATAACAAAAATAATAATTTTTGAGGTGACATGCACCTACACAATCTTGATCATATATGTAAGCATTCTGAGCTGGGATCAAAAGAACTTAAAACATGGGCATGAAAGATATAATCTTGACAATATAAACTTAGCAACCATGTTATAAACATGAAAATGAACACAAACAAAAGATCATGAAAATGAAACAATGAAAGTCAAACGTGTGTTCAAATCATATGGAAAAACATACAAATGGTTTTCAGCTTGTCCTTCATAGAGAGCAAAACATAAATGCATAGGACACCTTCAAGTTTAAGAGGGCGACTAGATATAAATAATTTGAGAACAAGTGAAACCAACAATATGAATCAATCAATGAAAAATTTGGGACAATGCACATTATACTAAGAATGACAACTATCCTCTCTTAATGGTGCATAAAGATAGAAGGTGGTGACTCAACATAAAAGTAAAAGAAAGGCCCTTCACGGAGGGAAGCAGTGATTGCAAGTTTTATAACCTTCAAAAATTATGGTACTTACCGGCTTTGATCTCTCATTGCCCCCATCATAAGCATCTTGAATGGTTAAAGTTAATGCGAGAACAATTATGATGCATATGCTTGACAAATCATAAGTTGAAAACCTCGTGTCCCGTGAATACGAGTACCCAAACCTCATGCTACTCTACTTAGAGTCCCAAGCAAGGCTCTTGTCATTGTAAGTATATGTGTATCATCGAGAACTGCCAACGGGGTACCTCCGTGCCCGATGACATGGAACAAGCCCACATCAAAATGACAGGACAAGCAGACAATGAACACCTCGACATCTCTTTTATTTACCATTTGTTTAGCTTTTTATTTTGAGATGCGTCATTGAATGTCCACTATGGGTATGCTGCAAATTTCCACCATGAATTATGCATGGCTTAGATTGGCGGCCCAGGCGTTTCCCTAACACATATACAAACTCCATGATCCCCACAAGATTCCCAATTCATTTCACACCGCGGGCATCCATAAACAAAAGATCACGATATCAACTCAAATAAGAAGTGCAATGTTGAAAGCTTGCCCATGACGGCATGGCTGGGCTAGTCTCCAACTTATAACTTGCAAGCATAACAACTCAACATAAGAGACCACAATGTCAAATTTTTAAGAACAAGAAAAAGTAAAGTGTGCCTTCCGGTTCGTGAGAGCTTTACTGACCAATTTTCGCATAACACTGGTAAGAGTTTAATTTGAAGAGTAAATAAAAGCAAGTCAAATTTACTTGGAATAGCAAATTGCTAGTAGGTATGTATGGTGGACACTTTGGAAAACTTGGTTTTTAGGAGTTGCATGCACGAGTAGAGCTCATACTCAGTATAAGGCGAGGGCTAGCAAAAGACTGGGAGCGACCAACTAAGAGAGCAATAATGGTCATAATCATGCAAAGCGACAAAGCGACATTAAAAGAAGCATAAGATGGCATCAAAAGTCAAAAACTAAATGATCATAAAGGCTATTGGCGACTTTGTATGAGTCTAACATGTGTGAGCATGCGCCAAGTCAACCCAAATAAAGCATCAAGGAGAAAGCCAAAATAATGCTTCCAAACGATAAAAACAACGCATGATTTTTTTCAAAGACTCATTAAGCAATCTCAGTTATTTGAGACAAGTCAATCTACAGCAAAACCACTAAGTATACTATCAAAAATACATCAAGCATGACATGAAAAAGCCTAAGCCGCAGTCTACACAAGCTCCTTCTTGTACCACTTTTTTGCATAAAGCTTTTTCTCTTTTCCAACACCATTTGAACTTTTTTAATCCAACTCTTTTGAGGAAAACCAACATGGTCCAGAGGCAAAAAATACACATTGATAAATAAATATAAGAAGATCTGAACACAAATCAAGGCAAAAACGAAAACCAAGAGCAATAGCAGGAAAAGAAGAACACTCGGTTTTTGATAAGAGTGAAAACTAGAGCGTTCTTGGCAAATGAAAAGCAAGGCAACTTCTCCAAAAGAAATTTGTTGGGGTCCAACCATTTATTGCAGCAAACAAAACTAAACTAATAATTAAAACTAAAACAACTAACACACCAAGAAAAACGCATAGTACATGAAGCAATAAAAATATAGTGTCTTGAAAGATGACCTGATTTTTGCCGATGAACAAGGGGTGCCTCGGGGGCATCCCCAAGCTTTGACACTTGTACTTCTTGGATATTTCTTGGGGTGATGCATGGGCATCCACAAACTTGAGCTTTTGTCCATTCTTCAACTCATCTCATCATTCTCCAATCCCTACACTTGAAAACTTCCTTCATACAAAACTAAACACAAATCTATTAGCAACATTAGTGTAGGCATAACATATAATCAACCACTTTTGCTTCATATTTCAACCTAAAACCACCACATATAAAGTATATACTACTGTAGCAACTTCCCCAAAAGTTCCGTGATCAAAAGAACTCAAAAAGAAAGCAATAAAGCGGCAAACACAAATATTGGCAGAAATCTGTCAAAACAGAACAACTGATAAAGGTCGAATTTTTAAGGGGTTTTCTGTTGCTCAAATCAAAAAGTGTTCAATTAATGAAACTTTGGATATAACCTGGGGCATATGCACAAGAAGTCTCAGGTCCAAAAGATATACAGAGAATTTTCCCGAATTTTTACGGTGCGGCACCGAAAACAGTTTCAGGACAGCAACATCCCCAAATCTTTACCTCACTCAAATTAGAGGCTTCTCTTGGCACAACAATGAAATAATAAGGATAAGGAGTGGTCATTACAGTAGTAATGACTTACAAGACTCAAATAAAATAAAAAGTACTGAAAAGAAAACATTGGGTTATCTCCCAAGAGTGCTTTTCTTTAACGCCTTTGAGCTAGGCGCAGAAAATTGCGAATCAAGTAACATCAAGAGATGAAGCATCACCTACCTCAGTAGGCACTTTGGAAGTTCCCGAAGATGATTCAACCAGAAATTCACTCTTAGTTGAACTAAAAGTCTTACCAATCTTAAGAACATGTTGAGGTTTAAGCGCAGAAACCTTGGGAACATACATAAATTTTTGCTCTTTTCCAACAAATACCTTATCTTTCTTAAATTTAAGAGAAGAGAAGATTAAACTAAGAGTTTCCATAGACTCCTCTAGTTTACCAATCCTTAAGTTTTGATTATCAAGAGTAGTGCTAGCCTCTAAAACGGTGATTCTCTTACCAATATTTTCTATTGATTCATTAACTCGGCTAGCATTTTCGAGGATACTTGGCAAACTTTTCTCTAAAGAGCTGAGCTTTTCTAAAACCTACTCCAAGGTGATCTCAGTTTTAACAACATGAATAGGTGGTATTCCCACTAAACTTTTAATTAAAGTGCATGTTTCTCCAGCGGGAGTACCCAATTACCTCCTGTAAGAGTATCAAGAACATACCTATTCCAACAAGATATGCCAACATAAAAATTTATAAGGAGGATCGTGGTAGAGTGCTTTTTTGTACACCTACGATGAGCATTGCTAATACGATACCAAGCATCTTTTAAAATTTCTCCCCCTTGTTGCTTAAAACTACGAACTTCTACTTCAGGATTACTCATTTTAGCAAAACTAAGAGCAAGAAAATAAAAGCAACTATAAAGTAAACTATTTTTTTTTTGGGTTTTTGATAAATGACAATGCAAGTAAAAATAAAGTAAAGCAAAGCAAAACAATAAAACAAAGTAAATGATGTGCGTGCGAAAAACTCCCCTTGCAGAGGTCTTCTTTTTCCTCCCCGGCAACGGCGCCAGAAAAGACTTGATGGCTGGCGTGTAGTTGATGATGATGATTATGGCCAGGCAGTTGGGAACCCCAAGCGCAAGGTATGATGAGCACAGCAGCAAGTTTTTCCCTCAGTTAGAAACCAAGGTTTATCGTTCGAAGAAGAAAAAGCCAATACGACTGAAGGTGATGCTTGCAAGCTTCGCGACAGCTCCGGACAATTTATAGGGCGCCTCATCCAAGCTTTGCTTTGCGAGCAACAACGTGGAACCTGCACACAACACAACCAAGTACTTTGTTCCCAACTTGCGATGAGGTTGTCAATCTCACCGGTTTGCTTGAAACAAAGGGTATGAGCGTATCGAGTGGAAAACAGTAGAAGTATGTGAGTAAAGTAAATAGTGCGAGTAAAGTAAACAGGTGATAGCAATATGATGGAAATAGGACCGGGGTCCATAGTTCACTAGTGGTGTCTCTCCATAAGATAAATAACACATGCTGGGTAAACAAATTACAGTTGGGCAATTGATAGAATAAAGATAACGTGATATGTCAAGAAGATCACTATGCGATTTACTCTGGGCATTACAACAAAATACATAGACCGCCATCCAACTGCATCTATGACTAATAATCCACTCTCGGGGATATCATCCGAACACCCCATGAGTATTAAGTTGCGAACAACAGATAATTGCATTAAGCAAAGTGTGTAATGTAAACAAAGCATATGCCCTCGAGCATATGAATGTTGTTTTCTCCCTAGTGGCAACAGCACATCTATAACCTTAGAGGTTTCTGTCACTCCCCCAGATTAAATTGAGGCATGAACCCAACTATCGAGCATAAATACCCCCTCTTGGAGTTACTAGCAACTACTCGGCCAAGATAGCTACTAACAATGGAGAGCATGCAAGATCATAAACAACATAGAGATAACATAAGATATATTTCAGTATAGCAACTCAATCATAATACCAATATTCATCAGATCCCAACAAACCAAACATGTAGAATTACATAACGGTGATCTCAATCATGTAGGGCAGCTTATGAGATCTAAACATGAAGCACATGGTGGAGAGGACAACCATCTAGCTACTGATATGGACCCATAGTCCAAGGTAGACTACTCACTCATCGCTCCGGAGGCAAGCATGGCGATGAAGAAGACCTCCGGTGGCGATTCCCCTCTCCGGCAGGGTGCCGGGAAGAGCTTCTGGACCCTCCCGATCTCGGGTCGGCGACGGCGGTGGATCACGATGTGTTTCTAGAAAATTGATCGGGTACTTAGGTTTTTCCCGTTGGGGGGTCTTTATAGGCGAAGGGGCATCGTGAGGAGTGGACCGAGGCGGCCTCACACATAGGGGGTGTGGCCAGGGGCTGGGCCGTGCCACCTTGGTGTGAGGGCCCCTCATGGCCCCACTCCGTCTCCTCTTCAGTTCTCTGGAAGCTCCGTGAAATATCTAGACGACTGGCTTTGGTTTTGTCCAATTCCGAGAATATTTCCTGTGTAACTTTTCTGAAACACAAAAATAGCAGAAAACAGGGAACTGGCACTATGGCGACTTGTTAATAGGTTAGTTCCGGAAAATGCATAAAAGTACCACGAAGTGTAACGAAACATTAGGCAAATGGTGTAAAAACAAGCATGGAGCATCAAAAATTATGGATACGTTGGAGACGTATCAGATGTCCACATACTCCTGCGTGGATGTCTCTTAAGATTTTTTTGTCCTTCTTGGGGAGTAACGCACCGTTGCAACACGCCTATTATGCTTCTCTTATATAATTTTCCTTGCAACACGACGAAAGCCTTGGATCGTCGTATTATCCTTTTTGCTTGTACTGTATCTTCGGGTAGTATTTTGTTTACCATGTATGCCAAGTATGGTTGCATTCAAGTTTCCTCGATCATCATGACTTCTTCGGGTTCAGCTGTCCCGCTGCTACCAGCCCCCGAGCCTGTTTCTTGGTGCTGGGCTTGCTCTCCTGTAGTCGAGACTTTGGTGCTTTTTTATTGATCTCTCTATGATTTCCTCCCAAAAAACTCCTTGTGGTACGGGTAAACACTGGGACCCGATATTTGCTAAATTGTCGGCTTCCTTGTTGCTTGCTCTGCTGACATACGAAACTTCGCATCCATCAAATGTTCCTTCAAGATAATAATATAGATTTCTGTATGTTGTCATGTTGTCACTGATGGCATCACACTTGTTCATCACTTGTTGGACGACGAGATTTGAATCTCCAAATATTTTCAGTCGAGTTGCTCCCCATGCTTTGGCCATTTTCATCCCATGAAGCAGCGCCTCGTATTTGGCTTCATTATTAGAAGCTTGAGAAAAACTCATCCTTAGCACATATTTCAACTTGTCGCCTTCTGGTGATATCAGGACTACCCCTGCTCATGCGCCTTGAATTCTTTTTGACCCGTCAAAGTACATTGTCCACACACTTGATAAATCTGGTGGCCCTGTGTTTTGTAACTCCTGCCACTCTGCTGTGAAATCTGGTAAAATTTGGGACTTGATCGCCTTTCGCTTTTCATACGTGATGTCCAGGGGCGATAGCTCGATTCCCCACAGGGAGACACGTCCTGTTGCTGAAGGATTGTTCAATATATTGGATAGCGGTGCTTCGTTGACCACTATGATTGGGTGGACCGCAAAATACTGTCGTAGTTTCCGTGCTGTTGTAAAAACGATGTATGCGATTTTCTGATAGTGCGGATACCTTTGCTTCATTGGAGATAGTACCTCGCTGACAAAATACACTGGTCGTTGGACTCCATGCGCTTTTCCTTCCTCGCTTCTTACAACTACCAATACGGTGCTCACCACTTGATGTGTTGCTGCAATATATAGTAGTAGTGGCTCCTTTTCCTTTGGTGCAACCAACACCGGTGGTGTGGAAAGCACTTTTTTGAGTTGCGCGAAGGCTATGTCTGCTTCTTCTGTCCACTCGAATTTGTCGTCTGATTTTTTTATCAATGCATAGAAAGGGAGTGCTTTTTCTCCTAGTCTTGCGACGAATCGACTTAGTGCCGCAACGCGTCCTGCGAGCTTCTGTACATCATGCAGCTTTGTGGGCTTACCCATTATTAATATCGCTTGGATCTTCTCTGGATTTGCTTCTATTCCTCTTACAGATACTAGGAATCCTAGGAGTTGTCCTGCAGATACCCCAAAAGAACATTTTGTTGGGTTGAGCTTGAGCTTGTACCTGTTTAAGTTGTCGAAGGTTTCTGCTAAATCACTGATTAGTGACTCCTCTTTTCTTGTGGTAATGACCACGTCGTCGATGTAGACTTGGATGTTTTGTCCTATTTGACTTCCGAGGCAGTTTTGCATCATCCTCTGGTAGGTTGCTCCTGCATTTTTTAGGCCAAAAGGCATGACTTGGTAGCAGAACACACCGTAAGGTGTTATGAAAGCTGTTTTTTCCTCGTCTTCTTTCTTTAACTTTATCTGGTTGTAGCCAGAGTATGCGTCCAGGAAGGAAAGCCTTGCGCACCCTGCTGTTGAGTCAATTATCTGATCAATGCGAGTAGAGGAAAGGGATCCTTTGGACAGTGCTTGTTGAGAGATGTATAGTCGACACACACTCTTTGCACATCTGTGTTTTTCTTGGGGACTATAACTGGATTGGATACCCAAGTCGATGTTTTGATTTCTCGGATGAACCCTGCGTTTTCGAGTCTGTGTAGCTCAGATGCTATTGCTTTCCTTTTGGGTTCATCAAATCTTCTCAATGGTTGTTTGACTGGCTTTGCTTTGGGATCGACGTTTAGTGCATGCTCGACGAGTTCCCTGGGAACCCCTGGCATGTCTGAAGGACACTAGGCGAAGATTTCTCAGCGCTCACGGAGGAACTCGACGAGCGCGCTTTCCTATGCGGGATCCAGGTTTACTGCTATAGAGGTAGTCTTGTTCGGGTCCGTCGGGTGGACCTAGATTTTTTTTGAGTCCTGAGTTGCATCGAAAGCCTGGTCTGGCAGGGATCGCCCGACGTCGGGTAGTACGTTGTGGTCGGTTTCGCCTTTTAGTCTCGCGTACTCTGTTGTCATGTCGAAAGTTTGCGCCAGTTTATTGAATTCTTTGTCACAGGTGTTGGATACTTCAAAACTGCCTTGTACCGTGATCGTTCCTTTGGGTCCTGGGATTTTGAGCGTGAGATATGCGTAGTGAGGTACTGCCATGAACTTTGCGAATGCTGGGCGTCCCAGGATTGCATGATATTGTGAAGGCCAATCCATAACTTCGAACTCCAGCTTTTCTCTTCGGTAATTGTTGCTGCTGCCAAAGCAAACGTCGAGTTCTATTTTCCTGAGAGGGTAGTTTGCGCTTCCTGGTACTATTCCATGAAAATAACAATCTGTTGGCTTTAGACTTTCCAGTGAAATGCACATTGCCTTCAGAGTTCTTGCATATATCAGGTTTATGCCGCTTCCTACATCCATGAATACTCTCCCGATGTCGTATCCCCCTATTTGCGCTTTTAGTATCATTGGTGCGTGCCCTGGCCTGGGTACTTTCCTTGGGTGGTCTGCTCTGCTAAATCTCACTGGTTGATCGGACCATTTTAGATACTCTGTAGTAGCTGGTGGTGACGATATTGCCAGGTTGACCTGTCTAGATATGCTCTTCCTCTCTTTCTTCGACTTTGGTACTGGTTGGATCATTGCTGATATGTATACTTTTGACTCCAACTGTTTTGCGAGTCGTTGCATTTGATATCCTTGACTTATGCTTTTTCCTCCTTGTTGTGCTCCTTGGCTTGAATCCATGGCGTTTTGCAACCTTAGGAATGTTCTGCAATCCTTCATCTGGTGGTTGGAGACTCTTTTCCCATCTAAGTAAGCATAATGGATGCGACAGGGACCATATAGCATATCTTCTGCCGAAGGACCTGAGTACCTTGGCTTCTCCTTTCCTCTACCATCTCTCGTTGGAAATTCGATATTTTCATAGCCTTCTTCGTTCCTTCCATCATATCCTGCGGCTATCTGATTTCGCCTTCCGTGGTTGTCGTCATTGCGGTATCTTCGCCTTTGCCTGCTTGGTTTGTCGACTTCTGGTGAACGCCCCCTTTTGTTATTATATGTGTCTTCTCCATCGGCGAACCTGTTGGCTACTTCCATTAACTCAGACACTGTCCTTGGCCTTGTTCTCCCTATTTCTTCCACTAGGTCCGAACGATGAAGGCCACTCGAAAAAGCGTATATTGCTCTT
Organism: Dactylis glomerata; assembly: GCA_007115705.1. Lineage (NCBI taxonomy): Eukaryota > Viridiplantae > Streptophyta > Magnoliopsida > Poales > Poaceae > Dactylis > Dactylis glomerata. Next base: position 2,154,965 of record QXEO01000383.1, read on the forward strand.
TCGTTTGAGACGTCTTCTATTGAGTTTTTGATTACACTCCAGCGTTGTATATAAGAGCGTAGGGTTTCGTCTCTTTTCTGTATGCACGATTTGACTTCTTCCAATGATGCTGGTCGCTTATATGTTGAGCGAAAATTTCTTGCGAATTGACTCTCTAATTCCCCCCAACTTCCGATGGAATCGTTGGGTAAGGTATTTAACCAGGACCGCGCTGCGCCGGTGAGGTGTAACTACAAACTTTGCATGGCTATTGCTCTTGTTCCTCCTAGTATCTGTACTACTTGCAGGTAATCTCACAACCATAGAGTGGGCTCTTGCGACCCATCATACTTTTCTTGATCATGTGGCAACTTGAAACCTTTGGGTACCCGCGTTTTGCGAACCCTACGGGTAAAACATAACGCGCCCATCTCTTTTTCATCGTCTTCGTAGTTTTCCTCTCTCTACGCATAGCGTGAGTTGTTTACTCGTACTTGTGCTATTATGTTCCTTGCGTCCTCCCTCCTTTTTTGTCGCTTCTCATCTTCTGATGAATCATTGGGTTCGTTTTGCGAGGGTTTGCGCTTGAATTCTTCTTTTCGCCTTTCTTTTCGACATGTCACTTTTTCCTCTGGAAGCTTTTCCCTTAATTTGTCTTCTACCAACCCGACACTTCGTATTGCAGCCTGATGCATGTGTTCTCGTGGATCTCCAGGTTCTAGTTGTGTGGTTAGTAGGTACGCCTGTGCTGCTATCAACGCTGCTTCTGGTGTTTCTTGAACGAAATCTTCTTCTTCTTCTGACTGCTGCGGACTTTGACTTTTCGCGTAGCTCTCCTCTCTTATCTGTGCTGTGATGACCCACAAGTATAGGGGGTGTATCGTAGTACTTTCGATAAATAAGAGTGTCGAACCCAACGAGGAGCAGAAGGTGTTGATTAGTGGCTTTGATCAAGGTTTCACTGTAAATACTAGCAAACAGGTTTTCAGAGGTATTTGGTAATGCAAATAAATAAAGTGCGAGTAAATAAAAGACAGTAGTAATAATTGCAGCAAGTGGCCCAATCCTTTCTTCAGCAAAGGACAAGCCGGTTGTGTACTTATAATAACCAAACGTTCTCGAGGACACACGGGAGTTTCTGTCAAGAGCTTTTGCTTCATACTGCTAAATAGTCTTTATTGGTTTGATAGGTGTTATGGGGGTGAACCTGTGCTAGCGCACTACCCTTACTAGGATAAATACACACTTGTGATTATACCCCTTGCAAGCATCCGCAAATACAAGAAAGTAATTAAGATAAATCTAACCACAACCTTAAACTCTAAGATCCTACGCTCCCTGGTGCAATGGTTTCCCAACGGAGGTTTAGGTTTCTGTCACTCCAGCAACCCCACAATTGGTAGCCAAATACACAATGCATCTCACTAGGCCCATAAATGGTGAAGTATCATGTAGTCGACGTTCACATGACACCACTAGTGAAATAGCACCACAACAATATCAAACCATTAAATATTTCTCAACAATAATTCACTACTAACATCTTGACTTCTCCCATGTCCTCAAGAACTAAACGAACTACTCACAAGACATCATATGGATCATGATCAGAGGTGAAATAATGGTAAATAACAATCTGAACATAAACCTTGATTCAACGGTTCCACTCAATAGCATAAACTACAAGAGTAATCAACACCGGGAAAGTTTCCCCTAAGAATATAACAAGATCCAACTCAAGATGTTACAGCGGGATGGCGTGGTGATGGTGGAGATGAAGGTGCTGGTGATGGAGATGATGATGATGATCCCGATGAAGTCCGGTGTGATGGTGATGACGATGGCGACGATCTCCCCTCTCCGGGAAGGAATTTCCCCGGCAAATTTCTGCCTGCCGGAGAGCTTTTCTCTCTCTGGTGTTTTCCGCCCCGCAGAGGCGGTTGTGTCTAACTCTGAGCCCCCCTGACTTAGGTTTTCGGGGACGATGAAGTACGCGAAGGGGCGAGACCAGAAGTGGGCCAAGGCACCCTCACATAGGGCCGGCGCGGCCAGGGGCCAGGCCGCGCCCCCTGTGCGTGAGGCTGCCCCCTGGCTCCTCTCTCCTTCCCCTTCTGGCTTCCGGAGTCTTTTGGTAAAATATAATTTTCTAGTATTTTTCTGGAATTTTCCCGATCTTCCAAAATATGGTGTCTTGACGGTCCTTTTCTAGCAGAATCCTGACTCCGGCAGCAAATCCTCCAATGATCATCAAACATGTAAAAACAGAGGAAATAACATAAGTATCATATCTAAATATGAAATATATCAATGAATAACAGTAAATTATGATATAAAATAGTGATGCAAAATGGACGTATCAACCCCCCCCCCCCAAGCTTAGACCTCGCTTGTCCCCAAGCGAAAACTAAACTCGGTAAACATGACCACAGGTTTATGGAGTGAAGTGTCGATAATCAAAATACGGACAAGAAGCATCACATTCACCAAAGCCACAAGTTATAATAGACAGCAACTTCCCTTTATATAATATAGGCTTGCAATAAGTAAAGGGGATCGCATATAAAGATGCACAAAATAAACTATAATTGGTGATGGCAAACCTTAGTTCTTGGTCAGAGAACAATGAACAACTATACTAGCCTTTAAATGGAGCTTTTTAAAATAGAGCTAATATAGCAAAAGCCATATGCTCAACGAAACAAACTTTTTGCATTCATAGAAAGCTTTCAAAGATATATTCCTTCAGATAAAAGCATTATACAAGACAAGGAAGATAGTAAACATGATTAAATGGATCAACATATGGATGAGTGAAATATAACAACTCAAATGCTTGCTTGAGATAGAGGGGAATAGGTTGACTCAACATAAAAGTAAAAGATAGGCCCTTCGCAGAGGGAAGCAGGGATTAAACATGTGCTAGAGCTTTTCATTTTGCAAAATAGAGGTAAAAAGGAGGTAAACATACATATAATAAGAACAATCATGCAAACTCCCTTGAAGGTACGACGATTTTAACTTTGAGAATAATAATGCTTATAAGCCAAACATGAAGGGTAACTGAAGTGATGTAGCAACAAACACTTCTTTATTCTTTTCTACTCAAACCTCAAGGTAATGCTGCTACTGACCAAGCTAAGTTTGCCAAAACCAACTAAATTTACTCATGTTCCCAAAGTGATACCAATACTAATCAACAAGACTAATCATATAAGAAACATTGCAAACTAAAATAAAGTGTGCGGAAAGTAAACGATAGAACTTCTCATTAATATTTCATTACCGCAACTCTCACCAAGGGATACATAGATAACCAACTAAGGAGGATACTTCCAATCCGCAAACTATTCTATAAGATAATTTCTCTATTCATGATATGACTCTACTTGAAAAGTAAATGAGTAAAAAGGGTGATGATGTGATACCGCGGCACTCCCCCAAGCTTGGAACAAGCCAAGGGGATGCCAATACCGATGACGAATTACTCTTTTGGTGGTGGCGGTGAGTCTTCATTGCTGTCATACTTCCAAGGCAGGGGTCCCCCATCAAGGATGGATGTCTTGGTCTCCAATATCCTGAAACTTGCAGCAGCACTCATTTGTTGAAATCTAGCTTCATACTCACAATTTTGGTTCTGCAAGTCGTAGAGTTGTGCTTGTAATTGGCTAGTGGTCTCATGAAGCGAAAGGATATCCTTCCAGAGTTCGGTAGTCTCCTTCTTGTACTTGGTAACAAGCTCTTGGTTAATCCTATGGATGATGTCCACCTCGCGTTCCGCCATCTCCTTTTATTTAAAAACTTCTTGTTCCAGTGCTTCCATCCGGGCTTCAAGACTTCCTTCCCCCTTGGAGACTTGGACATCTTTGATCTGCAACTCCCCATCTTTGAGCAATAACTCCTTCGGATGCATCTTCAGCTCCCTCATATACGGATTAATGGAATCCACAAGAGAGTTCTCCTCGGATGGACCGAACGAAGGAATTGTAACTCCAAAGCTGAGAAAAATCCCTGAAAGAAACAGCTAGAAACAAAACATGACGAGAAAATGATATACAGACCTCAGGGACTCCGGGGGGTTATATAAGCGAAAATAGTACATCGAAACGAAATCACAGGAGGAAATCGGGACGAAAACGAGTTCCGAGGTGCTCTCACACCAGGGTGGCGCGGCCAGAGATGGGCCCGCGCCCCCTGTGTGTGAGGAGCACACGAACTCCTTTTCCTGCCCGTTTTCGTCTCGTGATTTTTCATATTTAGTAAAAACAGCAAAAATAATAAAGGAAGAGTTATTCGCGAAACTTCTCTGACTAGAACTGTTACCTATTCGAAAACGAACTCTGCAGGTTCCTGCAATTTGTCTTGGATGAATTCTTCTGGAGAAACTGTTTCAATTACATCAACATCTTCATTATAAGAATCTCCAGTAATATAATGTTTGAGTCTTTGCCCATTCACCACTTGTGTAGAGTCATCTTTCAATGAAGCAATCTTAATAGCACCTGAGCGGTATACTTCCATAATAACATATGGTCCTTCCCATTTAGAGAGTAATTTCCCTGCAAAAAATCTGAGACGAGACCTATACAATAGAACTTTCTCACCAACATGAAACTCTCTCTTAAGGATTCTCTTATCATGCCATTGCTTGACTTTCTCTTTGAAAAGTCTGGCATTCTCATACGCTTCGTTTCTCCACTCGTCTAGAGAACTCAAATCTAACAACCTTTTCTTACCGGCTAGTTTAAAATCTCTATTAAGCTCTTTCACCGCCCAAAAAGCTTTGTGTTCTAATTCTAAGGGCAAGTGACACGCTTTTCCGTAAACCATCTTATAAGGAGACATGCCCAAGGGGTTCTTATAAGCAGTTCTATAAGCCCATAAAGCATTGTTTAACTTACTAGCCCAGTTTTTCCTAGATCTATTAACAGTCTTCTACAAAATAGACTTGATCTCTCTATTTAAAAGCTCTACCTGCCCACTAGTTTGGGGATGATAAGCAGAAGCAATTCTATGATTAACATCATATTTAGCAAGAGTTTTTCTAAAACTGCCATGAATAAAATGAGAACCTCCATCAGTCATAAGATATCTAGGCACACCAAACCTAGGAAAAATAACATCTTTAAGCATTTTTAACGAGGTCTCACCATCGGCACTCTTTGTAGGTATGGCTTCTACCCATTTAGTAACATAATCAACAGCAACAAGTATGTGGGTATAGCCTTTTGAAGGAGGAAAAGGACCCATAAAGTCAAATCCCAAACAATCAAATGGTTCAATAACAAGAGTGTAATTCATAGGCATTTCATTGCATCTAGAAATATTACCAACTCTTTGACATTCATCACAAGATAAAACATACCTTCTAGCATCTTTAAAGAGGGTTGGCCAATAAAAACCTGATTGTAGAACCTTCTGTGCGGTTCTATCTCCAGCATGATGCCCTCCATAAGCACTGCCATGGCATTTCCTTAATATCTCTTGTTGCTCATATTCTGGTACGCATCTTCGCATAATACCATCAACTCCCTCTTTATATAAGTGTGGGTCATCCCAAAAGTAATGCCTCAAATCATAGAAGAATTTTCTTCTTTGCTGAGCTGTAAAGGTTGGAGGCAAATACTTGGAAACAATAAAGTTAGCATAATCAACATACCAAGGAAGGTCTCGCGAAGTCACATTTACAGCAGCTAACTATTCATTTGGAAAACTATCATTAACAGGAATAGGATCAAAAGAAATGTTTTCCAATCTAGACAAGTTGTCAGCCACAGGATTTTCAGCACCCTTCCTATCTACGATATGCAAATCAAATTCTTGTAAAAGCAACACCCATCTAATAAGCCTAGGCTTAGCATCCTTCTTAGTCATAAGATATCTAATAGCAGCGTGATCAGTATGAATAGTAACTTTAGAATCAACAATGTAAGATCTAAACTTATCACATGCAAAAACAACAGCAAGAAACTCTTTCTCAGTGGTAGCATAATTTTTCTGAGCAGCATCAAGAGTCTTACTAGCATAATGAATAACATTCAACTTATTATCTACTCGCTGTCCAAGAACAGCACCAACAGCAAAGTCACTAGCATCACATATAATTTCAAAAGGTAAATTCTAATCAGGTGGTTGAACAATAGGAGCAGTAGTTAAAGCCTTCTTAAGAGTTTCAAAAGCTTCCTTACAATCATCATCAAAGACAAATGGTACATCTTTTTGAAGAAGATTAGTAAGAGGCTTTGAAATCTTAGAGAAATCTTTAATAAACCTCCTATAGAAACCAGCATGACCAAGAACACTACGAATACCTTTAACATCTCTGGGACAGGGCATCTTCTCAATTGCCTCCACTTTTGCTCTGTCAACTTCAATACCTCTTACAAAAAAAAATATGTCCAAGGACAATTCCTTCATTTACCATAAAGTGGCATTTATCCCAGTTAAGAACAAGGTTAGTTTCTTCGCACCTCTGCAAAACTTTATCAAGGTTGTGCAAACAATTATCAAAAGAAGTTCCATAGACGGAGAAATCGTCCATGAAGACCTCCACAATTTCCTCACAAAAACCATGAAAAATAGCAGACATGCATCTTTGAAAAGTAGCAGGAGCATTGCATAAACCAAATGGCATACGTCTATAAGCATAAGTTCCATAAGGACAAGTAAAAGTGGTTTTCTCTTGGTCTTCCTTTTTAATAGCAATGTGAGAAAAACCAGAATAACCATCAAGGAAACAAAAATGAGTCTTCTTAGATAACCTTTCTAACATCTGATCTATAAAGGGTAAAGGATAATGATCTTTCTTAGTAACTTTATTTACCTTCCTATAATCAATGCACATCCTACAACCCACTACTACCCTTTGAGGAATAAGCTCGTTATTCTCATTAGGCACAACAGTCATACCTCCTTTCTTAGGAACACAATGAACAGGACTAACCCATCTACTATCAGCAATAGGATAAATAATACCAGCATCAAGGAGCTTTAATACCTCATTTCTTACCACATCCTTCATCTTTGGAATTAAGCGGTGTTGATGCTCCACAACTGGCTTCGCATCTTTTTCCATATTAATAGCATGCTGACATAAAGTGGGGCAAATCCCTTTTAAGTCATCAAGAGTATATCCCATAGCTCCTCGGTGTTTCCTCAATATCTCCAATAATCTTTCTTCTTCCTTTCCTAAAAGTTTAGAACTAATAATAACATGATATATTTTCTTATCATCTATATAAGCATATTTAAGATTATCAGGTAAAGGCTTTAATTCAAACACAAGATCTTCCTTAGGTGGCAAAGTGGTACCAAGATCCTCCATAGGTAGATTATGCTTGATCAGCGGTTGTTGACGAAGGAAAATGTCGTCAATCTCTTCTCTTTCCTTACTGAAAACATCACTTTTGTGATCTTCCATAAATTGCTGCAAAGCATTATTAGGAGCAAGGGCAATAGAAGCAAGCTGTTCAACTCGAAAATTTTCATTAGGCGTGTCATTTTCATAAGAAGTCTTAGCAAACTTGGAAAAATTAAACTCATAAGACTCTCCATTAAACTTAGTGAAAAATTTCTCCTTCTTACAGTCTATCACGGCGTCACAGGTGTTCAAAAAGGGTCTACCAAAAACAATGGGACAAGTTTTACTAGCCTCCTTACCAAGTACTAGAAAATCAGTAGGGTATTTAGTCTTACCGCAAAGAACTTCCACATCTCGAACAATACCAAGAGGCCAAACAGTCTCTCTGTTAGCAAGCTGAATAACCACATCAATATCTTCAAGTTCACAAGCGCCAATCTCATGCATAATTTCTTTGTAAAGCTCTAAAGGAATAGCACTTGCACTAGCACCAATATCACATAAACCATAATAGCAGTGATCTCCAATTCTGACAGAAATAACAGGAACACTTGTTTTCCTATGCCTTTTAGGATATGAGAGAATGTTAGAAGCATCTTCACAAAAAAGAATATATTCATCCCCTACATCTTTAGTAACAAGATCCTTCAATATAGCTACAGGAGACTTAATAGTAATTTGCTCATCGGGTTCTGCAGCTTTCTTAGTACTTTTATTAGACACACTTACCAAAGTAGAATACTTCTTTACCTTAGCAGGGAAAGGTGTCTTCTCAAAATAAGGTTCAGGCACAATGCTATCAACAGTACAAACTTCAGTAGCTACAGTAGGTATATGACTAATAGAATCTTTATAAGGCGCATGATATTTGTTCCAATCTTTCTTTGGAACATCAAGATAAGAGGCAAAGGCCTTAAGACAATTAGCAAGTATTTGAGAATCAAGACCATAAGCAGTGCTAACACTATGAAAGTCATCGGTTCCCATAAAAGCTTTAATGCATTCATAATCATAGTTTATACTTGACTTCCTACCTTTGTCATTTTCCCATCCTTCAGCATTCTCTTGTATACGATCAAGAAGTTTCCACTTAGCATCTTCTTTCATATGAGTAAATGATCCAAAGCAAGAAGCATCCAAATAATCCTTATCAGGAAGAGTAAGCCGCGCATAAAAATTATCAGTAACAATATTATTGGGGAGCTCATGAATGGGGCATTTGAGCATTAGTAACTTCAATCTCCCCCACGCTTGGGCAATACTTTCTCCATCATGAGGCCAAAAATTATATATCCGATTACGGTCTTTATGGATTTCACTTGGAGGATAAAACTTGAAATAAAAGAGAGGTACAATGTCCTCCCATGCCATAGATGGACCATCTTGGAGCAGTCGATACCACTCCTCAGCTCTGCCTTCCAATGATAAAGAGCATAGCTTCTTCTTGACCTGACTTGGTGAAATACCTGCACACCTAAACAACTCGCATAATTCATGTATAAATAGTAAGTGATCACCCAGATGGACAGTTCCATCTCCTGAATAGCTGTTATCTATAACACGCCCAACAATTTTCATAGGTATTTTAAAAGGATCAACTTCAGCAGGTGGTGGCGGTGGTGGTTCATCCACATGTGCAGCAGTGGTAGAAGTGTTCCCAAATAGGAAACCAAATGGACAATTCTCCATAGCAGAGTAAAATAAAAATAAAAGACAAAAAATAAAAAAATACTCACAGCGACGGTTACCTTTACCAATTCCACTCTTCAATAGCGCTTCACTCCCCGGCAACGGCGCCAGAAAATAGTCTTGATGACCCACAAGTATAGGGGGTGTATCGTAGTACTTTCGATAAATAAGAGTGCCGAACCCAACGAGGAGCAGAAGGTGTTGATTAGTGGCTTTGATCAAGGTTTCACTGTAAATACTAGCAAACATGTTTTCAGAGGTATTTGGTAATGCAAATAAATAAAGTGCGAGTAAATAAAAGACAGTAGTAATAATTGCAGCAAGTGGCCCAATCCTTTCTTCAGCAAAGGACAAGTCGGTTGTATACTTATAATAACCAAACGTTCTCGAGGACACACGGGAGTTTCTGTCAAGAGCTTTCGCTTCATACTGCTAAATAGTCTTTATTGGTTTGATAGGTGTTATGGGGGTGAACCTGTGCTAGCGCACTACCCTTACTAGGATAAATACACACTTGTGATTATACCCCTTGCAAGCATCCGCAAATACAAGAAAGTAATTAAGATAAATCTAACCACAGCCTTAAACTCTAAGATCCTACGCTCCCTGGTGCAATGGTTTCCCAACGGAGGTTTAGGTTTCTGTCACTCCAGCAACCCCACAATTGGTAGCCAAATACACAATGCATCTCACTAGGCCCATAAATGGTGAAGTATCATGTAGTCGACGTTCACATGACACCACTAGTGAAATAGCACCATAACAATATCAAACCATTAAATATTTCTCAACAATAATTCAATACTAACATCTTGACTTCTCCCATGTCCTCAAGAACTAAATGAACCACTCACAAGACATCATATGGATTATGATCAGAGGTGAAATAATGGTAAATAACAATCTGAACATAAACCTTGATTCAATGGTTCCACTCAATAGCATCAACTACAAGAGTAATCAACACCGGGAAAGTTTCCCCTAAGAATATAACAAGATCCAACACAAGATGTTACAGCGGGATGGCGTGGTGATGGTGGAGATGAAGGTGCTGGTGATGGAGATGATGGTGATGATCCCGATGAAGTCCGGTGTGATGGTGATGACGATGGCGACGATCTCCCCTCTCCGGGAAGGAATTTCCCCGGCAGATTTTTGCCTGCCGGAGAGCTTTTCTCTCTCTGGTGTTTTCCGCCCCGTAGAGGCGGCTGTGTCTAACTCTGAGCCCCCCCTGACTTGGGTTTTCAGGGACGATAAAGTACGCGAAGGGGCGAGACCAGAAGTGAGCCAGGGCGCCCTCACACAGGGCCGGCGCGGCCAGGGGCCAGGCCACGCCCCCTGTGCGTGAGGCTGCCCCCTGGCTCCTCTCTCCTTCCCCTTCTGGCTTCCGGAGTCTTTTGGTAAAATATAATTTTCTGGTTTTTTTTTGGAATTTTCCTGATCTTCCAAAATATGGTGTCTTGACAGTCCTTTTCCAGCAGAATCCTGACTCCGGCAGCAAATCCTCCAATGATCATCAAACATGTAAAAACAGAAGAAATAACATAAGTATCATATCTAAATATGAAATATATCAATGAATAACAATAAATTACGATACAAAATAGTGATACAAAATGGACGTATCATGCTGTTATCCTCCTGTTGTGCTTTGGGTCTCTATGCCTCTCCATGCTAGACTCTGATGAATTGGTATATTCACTCCAATATCCTTCACTTGGTGTGCTGTTGTAATCTGGGCTTCTCATAATCATGTCTCTTTCCTGCCTTAACTTCTTTTTGTGCTGGTGTAGCGCGTATTGGTATTCCATTAAAACTTCTCTTCTTGAATTTGCGGGTACATTAGTCCCGTGGTTGATAGCTGTCATTATCATTCTCCACTTTCCTGCCGAAACATGCACTTTCTCCTTCTCTTTCTTGCCATTGCTCCTTATTTTGTCGACTTGCATGTCGACCTCATCGTTGCCAGCGTGATTGTTTTCTTCTTCTGCTGCTTCAGTGATGATGATGCATAATTGGTGTATGCTTCTGGAGACACCGTTGCTTCTGCTGGCGATGTCCCTTGATTTGTCCACTGCTGCTTCCACAATGGTCTTTTGCCCGGTTTCATCGGGTTCCTCGAATTTTTCCTGCAGATTTTTCGTTGCTGCTAAGCTGAATGGCGAGTTTGCCTTGCTAGAAGAGCCTACAGATGATCCAGATGTTGTGATTCTCTCTGTTTTACTTGCCGACAGAACTGATTTCGTTGGATCCGAAAGGCGAGTTGAACCCGAAGGTCCGATGTAGAAGCTTAGACTTCCGAACGTCAATTCCATCTCTTGATTTTCGTCGACTTCTGGATTGCTATTGGCTAAAAGTGAAAAAGCCGTCGAATTCATGATTCCAATGCCCAAAGTCCCCATGGTCGGCGCCAATTGACGAGGATTAAACTCGACAAATGTCCTAGATGAAGGACTTAGGATCGGAGAGAAAGGGCGTCGGATGAACTCAAAGGTAAACTCAGTCAAACAAGGTGGCTATGAAAGTAAACTTGGGTGTAGAACCTGGCTTGCTTTCAATCTGTCCCACACCGTCCCCTCCTGGCCCCTATATATAGGTGGCCAGGTCTCGAGGATTGGGTGGGATCCGACACAGATTACAATATCGACATACGACATGAACTCGTATTTCGACTAGTATTACAATTGGGCCTAGCCTAACGGGCCTTAGGGGTACTCAACTGACAGGCTCTATTATCTATACCCTTGTCAACGACCGCTAGGAGTCGGAGGCAGCATCTTCACCAAGTCCATGTCAACCTCTGGATAGCGGGCTCGCACAAAGGAAAGGGCAACCAGAGCCCCGCACCTTAAGTGCTCACGAATGAAGCGGTAGATGGCCTCACCATTCGTGAAGCAGCCAAGCAACGCAGAAAGACCATCGGGTTGGTCGTTCAAGGGGAACATCGCTTGATGCACAAGGGCAAGAGCAGCTCAGCTGGTCTCAGCTAACTCCCCAGCCTGGGAGATCCGATCTTGAAGGACGGCCAGCTTCATTGCCTTCGATCGATTGGACCAAAAGTTATCGGCAACCAAATTTGCGTGGCTCTGAGCCACCCAAAGATGCGTGTTTACGCGTCGAGCCTCGGCTTGGCTGTCAACACACGCATCTGCAATCGACAAAAAGGATGCTCAGAATTTGTCCACCAGAAGAAGAACAGATCAAGAGCTCGAAAACTTACATTTCATCGCTTTCCCAAGATTTTTGATCTCCCCAAGAAGGAAGTTCTCCGCATCCGCGGCTAGCAAAGCATTGGAGAGAGCAACATCAACTTTCGCGGTGACAATCTTCAGTTCTTGCTGCGCGCGTCTAAGTTGGTCGCGCAAGGAGCGGATCAAGAAAAGCTCGCTCGAGGAAGGCGCTCGCCTCTCAGCGGCGGAGGAAGAACTACCAACCGTTTCGTACGAAACTGGCCAGGCGTCAGATCCTGCTGAAGTGCCCTGCAAATGGGGTGCCCAGTCACAAATAGCCATTCACAAATCAAAACGCGACCGAGCATAAAATATCTCGAAAGAAAGTAACAAGAGCCGAAGTCAGCTCAACAGCAGGCAATATTCAGAGATACACCACAAATACAAAAGGGCAGTTCATCATTCATTACAAGTACACGCAGTTCATTGACTAGACTATGTCGAACTACTAGCGGCACTGCTAGATGGGGCGCCCGACGCGCTGCGTTTCTGGGCCTTCATGGCAGCCCTCCTAGCATTCCTATCTGCTAAGAAGCTCGTCATCCGGGCAGATAAATCTCGGGCGCGCTCAAGGTAGGCCATGGGAGCAACGTCGCGCCCATCCTTGTCCTTCAGATATGTGCCCGTGACCTTGTCAGCATCGAATTCGACCCCGTGCATCATCAGCATAGAGAAGACGGACTCGGAGCCGATGGTTACCTGTCGGCAAACCGTGATACGTCCATTTTGCATCACTATTTTGCATCATAATTTACTGTTATTCATTGATATATTTCATATTTAGAGTTGATACTTATGTTATTTCCTTTGTTTTCACATGTTTGATGATCTTTGAGGAGTTGCTGCCGGAGTCAGGATTCTGCTGGAAAAAGGACCATCAAGGGACCATATTTTGAAGATCAGGAAAATTCCAGAAAATACCAGGAAATTATATTTTCCCAGAAGACTCAGGAAGCCAGAAGGAAGAGTCGAGAGGAGCCAGGAGGGGCCCTCACGCTAGGGTGGCGCGGCCTGCCCCCTGGCCGCGCCAGCCCTATGTGAGGCCGCCCTAGCCCACCTCTGGTCTCGCCCCTGCGCGTACTTCATCGTCCCCGAAAACCTAAGTCAAGGGGAGGCTCAGAGTTAGACACCGCCGCCTCTGCGGGGTGGAAAACACCAGAGAGAGAAAAGCTCTCCGGCAGGCAGAAATCTGCCGGGGAAATTCCTTCCCGAAGAGGGGAGATCGTCGCCATCGTCATCACCATCGCACCGGACTTCATCGGGATCATCATCATCATCCCCATCACCAGCACCTTCATCTCCATCATCACCACGACATCCCGCTGTAACATCTTGAGTTGGATCTTGTTATATTCATAGGGGAAAGTTTCCCGGTGTTGATTACTCTTGTAGTTGATGCTATTGAGTGGAACCATTGAATTAAGGTTTATGTTCAGATTGTTATTTACCATTATTTCACCTCTGATCATGATCCATATGATGTCTTGTGAGTAGTTCGTTTAGTTCTTGAGGACATGGGAGAAGTGATGACCCACAAGTATAGGGGTTGTATCGTAGTACTTTCGATAAATAAGAGTGTCGAACCCAACGAGGAGCAGAAGGTGTTGATGAGCGGTTTTGATCAAGGAATCACTGTAAATACTAGCAAACAGGTTTTCAGGGGTATTTGGTAATACGAGTAAATAAAGTGCGAGTAAATAAAAGACAGTAGTAACAATTGCAGCAAGTGGCCCAATCCTTTCTTCAGCAAAGGACAAGCCGGTTGTGTACTTATAATAACCAAACGTTCTCGAGGACACACGGGAGTTTCTGTCAAGAGCTTTCGCTTCATAAAGCCAATAGTCTTTATTGGTTTGATAGGTGTTATGGGGGTGAACCTGTGTTAGCGCACTGCCCTTACTAGGATAAATACACACTTGTGATTATACCCCTTGCAAGCATCCGCAAATACAAGAAAGTAATTAAGATAAATCTAACCACAGCCTTAAACTCTAAGATCCTACGCTCCCTGGTGCAAAGGTTTCCCAACGGAGGTTTAGGTTTCTGTCACTCCAGCAACCCCACAATCGGTAACCAAATACACAATGCATCTCACTAGGCCCATAAATGGTGAAGTATCATGTAGTCGACGTTCACATGACACCACTAGTGAAATAGCACCACAACAATATCAAACCATTAAATATTTCTTAACAATAATTCACTACTAACATCTTGACTTCTCCCATGTCCTCAAGAACTAAACGAACTACTCACAAGACATCATATGGATCATGATCAGAGGTGAAATAATGGTAAATAACAATCTGAACATAAACCTTAATTCAACGGTTCCACTCAATAGCATCAACTACAAGAGTAATCAACACCGGGAAAGTTTCCCCTATGAATATAACAAGATCCAACTCAAGATGTTACAGCGGGATGGCGTGGTGATGGTGGAGATGAAGGTGCTGGTGATGGAGATGATGATGATGATCCCGATGAAGTCCGGTGCGATGGTGATGATGATGGCGACGATCTCCCCTCTCTGGGAAGGAATTTCCCCGGCAGATTTCTGCCTGCCGGAGAGCTTTTCTCTCTCTAGGGTTTTCCGCCCCGCAGAGGCGGCGGTGTCTAACTCTGAACCTCCCCTCGACTTAGGTTTTTCGGGGACGATGAAGTACGCGCAGGGGCGAGACCAGAAGTGGGCCAGGGCGGCCTCACACAGGGCTAGCGCGACCAGGGGTCAGGCCGCGCCACCCTGGCGTGTGGGCCCCTCCTGGCTCCTCTCGACTCCTCCTTCTGGCTTCCTGAGTCTTCTAGGAAAATATAATTTCCTGGTATTTTCTAGAATTTTCCTGATCTTTAAAATATGGTCCCTTGATGGTCCTTTTTCCAGCAGAATCCTGACTCCGGCAGCAACTCCTCCAAAGATCATCAAACATGTGAAAACAAAGGAAATAACATAAGTATCAACTCTAAATATGAAATATATCAATGAATAACAGTAAATTATGATACAAAATAGTGATGCAAAATGGACGTATCAACCCCCCCAAGCTTAGACCTCGCTTGTCCCCAAGCGAAAACTAAACTCGGTAAACATGACCACAGGTTTATGGAGTGAAGTGTCGATAATCAAAATACGGACAAGAAGCATCACATTCACCAAGGCACAAATTATAATAGACGGCAACTTCCCTTTATAAGATATAGACTTGCAATGGGTAAAAGGGAATCACATGTAAAGATGCACAAGGTAAACTATAATTGGCAATGGCAAACCTTAGTTCTTGGTCAAAGAATGATGAACAAGCTATTCTTTCTTTTAAATAGAGCCTTTTAAAACAGAGCTAATATAGCAAAGACCATATGCTCAACAAGGTAAACTTTTGCATTCATAGAAAGCTTTCAGAGATATATTCCTTCAGACAAAAGCATTATACAAAACAAGGAAGGTAGTAAACATGATTAAACAGATCAACATATGGATGAGTGAAACATAACAACTCAAATGCTTGCTTTAGATAGAGGGAAATAGGTTGACTCAACATAAAAGTAAAAGATAGGCCCTTCGTAGAGGGAAGCAGGGATTAAACATGTGCTAGAGCTTTTCATTTGTAAAACAGAGGTAAAAAGTTATTTTGAGAGGTGGTTGCTTTTGTCAACGACTAGCAACGGAGTTCTTGATATCTTCCATACTAAACAAGTGAGAGCGGTTCCGAGATGTTTGATTAATTGGCACATTGGTGCTCTTTTATAGCTTTGCACTCCTCCCCACCTTTTTTCCTTTCTCAAACCATGGCTAACCGATTCCATCGGGTGCCAACCAACTTTCACATACCATGGAGGAGTGCTCTTTTCTTTCTTTTCTTTTTGAGATTATAATGGTCTGACCAGCTCCCTTGCAAAATTAATGACGAGCAGATGAAGCTGCCTAGTCGAGGGGTACTCAATTTAGTATGGAAGATAACAAACCCATCCACTACGTCCTCATAAGCTAAAAACAGTGGCACAAAATGAGAAGTGTTTGAAGGTTTTTGAAAGGTAGCACATGAAAATCTACTTGGAATGGCTTGAAATACCATGCATAGGAATTTATAGTGGACTCTTTGGAAGTGACTTGGCTTTTGGGAATTGGATGCACGAGAAGTATTTCCTCTCAGTACAGGTTTTTGGCTAGCAAGGCTGGGTAGCAAGCATAAGAGTTGCATGTTACAAACAAACATACATATAATAAGAACAATCATGCAAACTCCCTTGAAGGTACAACGATTTTGACTTCAGGAATAACAATGCTTATAAGCCAAACATAAGGAAAACTGAAGTGATGTAACTACAAGCACTTCTTTATTCTTTTCTACTCAAACCTCAAGGTAAAGTTGCTACTGACCAAGCTAGGTTTGCCAAAACCAACTAAATTTACTCATGCTCCCAAAGTGATACCAATACCAATCAACAAGACTAGTCATACAAGAGATATTGCAAACTAACATAAAGTGCACGGAAAGTAAATGATAAAATTTCTCATTAATATTTTATTACCGCAACTCACACCAAGGGATACATAGATAACCAACTAAGGAGGATACTTCCAAACTGCAAACTATTCTATAAGATAACTTCTCTATTCATGATATGACTCTACTTGAAAAGTAAATGAGCAAAAGGTAATGATGTGATACCGCGGCACTCCCCCAAGCTTGGAACAAGCCAAGGGGATGCCTATACCGATAACGAATTACTCCTTGGGTGGTGAATAATCTTTAATAAGCTTCTCAATCAAATCTTTCAGATCATAAATCTTGTGCTCGAGGTTACGAATCATCTCAGAATTGTGCTCAATGCGGTTCATGAACCTGTCAGCAAGAGAATCCCAGCTCTTGGAATTATTTCCCCATCCTTCTTCACTCTTGGAGCTTTCTATCCCTGCATTGTTAGAACGATCTATATCCCATCCAGAGGGTAATCGTGATTTGGGCACCTTTTGAAACTGACATTCATGAATTAGAGTATGGAAAGGATTTTGGCTTGACGGAGATGTCCGTGGAGCTAAGGTATGACGCGGCACACCCCCTCCGGTCCTTATGCGAGCACTCTTCTTGAACTTGTCATGATCTGTCACCACCCCTATGCTAGCAACCATGGTGTTTGGCCTTGAACTTTGATCTTCCTCCTCATCTTCACTTTCAACCTCTTCTTTCAGCCGAAAGTCCTTGGTGTCATCCTCCAGAGGTGTCTTCTCCTTGTCATCGCTTGAAGAGGCCATGGCTCCCCCAAGCTTAAGATCAACTCCTGGCAAAAACAGCTCGAAACAAAACACGACGAGAAAATGATATACAGACCTCGGGGACTCCGGGGGGTTAAATAGGCGAAAATTATACATCGAAACGAAATCACAGGAGGAAACCGGGACGGAAACGAGTTCCGGGGTACTCTCACACCTAGGTGGCGCGGCCAGGGGTGGGCCCGCGCCACCTGTGTGTGAGAGGCACACAGACTCTTTTTCCTGCCCGTTTTCGTCTCGTGATTTTTCATATTTAGTAAAAACAGCAAAAATATTAAAAGAAGAGCTTTTCGCAAAACTTCTCTGACTAGAACTGTTACCTATTCGAAAACGAACTCTGCAGGTACCTGCAATTTATCTTGGATGAATTCTTCCAGAGAAACTGTTTCAATAACATCAACATCTTCATTATAAGAATCTCCAGAAATATAATGTTTGAGTCTTTGCCCATTCACCACTTGTGTAGAGTCATCTTTTAATGAAGCAATCTTAATAGCACCTGAGCAGTACACTTCCACAATAACATATGGTCCTTCCCATTTAGAGAGTAATTTTCCTGCAAAAAATCTGAGACGAGACCTATACAAAAGAACTTTCTCACCAACATGAAACTCTCTCTTAAAAATTCTCTTATCATGCCATTGCTTGACTTTCTCTTTAAAAAGCCTGGCATTCTCATACGCTTCATTTCTCCACTCATCTAGAGAACTCAAATCTAATAACCTTTTCTTACCAGCTAGTTTAAAATCTCTATTAAGCTCTCTCACTGCCCAAAAAGCTTTGTGTTCTAATTCTAAGGGCAAGTGACACGCTTTTCCATAAACCATCTTATAAGGAGACATACCCATGGGGTTCTTATAAGCATTTCTATAAGCCCATAGAGCATCGTTTAACTTACTAGCCCAGTTTTTCCTAGATCTATTGACAGTCTTCTGCAAGATAGACTTGATCTCCCTATTTGAAAGCTCTACCTGCCCACTAGTTTGGGGATGATAAGCAGAAGCAATTCTATGATTGACATCATATTTAGCAAGAGTTTTTCTAAAACCACCGTGAATAAAATGAGAACCTTCGTCAGTCATAAGATATCTAGGCACACCAAACCTAGGAAAAATAACATCCTTAAGCATTTTTAATGAGGTCTCACCATCGGCACTCTTTGTAGGTATGGCTTATACCCATTTAGTAACATAATCAACAGCAACAAGTATATGGGTATAGCCTTTTGAAGGAGGAAAA
This sequence comes from Dactylis glomerata, assembly GCA_007115705.1. NCBI lineage: Eukaryota > Viridiplantae > Streptophyta > Magnoliopsida > Poales > Poaceae > Dactylis > Dactylis glomerata. The sequence continues at coordinate 2,173,728 of QXEO01000383.1, forward strand.
TGACCCATAAAGTCAAATCCCCAACAATCAAACGGTTCAATAACAAGAGTGTAATTCATAGGCATTTCATTGCGTCTAGAAATATTACCAACTCTTTGACATTCATCACAAGATAAAACATACCTTCTGGCATCTTTAAAGAGGGTTGGCCAATAAAAACCTGATTGTAGAACCTTCTGCGCGATTCTATCTCCAGATGATGCCCTCCATAAGCGCTGCTATGGCATTTTCTTAATATCTCTTGTTGCTCATATTCCGGTACGCATCTTCTCATAATACCATCAACTCCTTCTTTATATAAATGTGGGTCATCCCAAAAGTAATGCCTCAAATCATAAAAGAATTTTCTTCTTTGTTGAGCTGTAAAGGTTGGAGGCAAATACTTGGAAACAATAAAGTTAGCATAATCAGCATACCAAGGAAGGTCTCGCGAAGTTACATTTATTGCAGCCAACTGTTCATTTGGAAAACTATCGTTAACAGGAATAGGATCAAAGGAAATGTTTTCCAATCTAGACAAGTTGTCAGCCACAGGATTTTCAGCACCTTTCCTATCTACGATATGCAAATCAAACTCTTGTAAAAGCAACACCCATCTAATAAGCCTAGGCTTAGCATCCTTCTTAGTCATAAGATATCTAATAGCAGCGTGATCAGTATGAATAGTAACTTTAGAATCAACAATGTAAGATTTAAACTTATCACATGCAAAAACAACAGCAAGAAACTCTTTCTCAGTAGTAGCATAATTCTTTTGAGCAGCATCAAGAGTCTTACTAGCATAATGAATAACATTCAACTTATTATCAACGCGCTGTCCAAGAACATCACCAACAGTAAAATCACTAGCATCACACATAATTTCAAAAGGTAAATTCCAATCATGTGGTTGAATAATAGGAGCAGTAGTTAAAGCCTTCTTAAGAGTTTCAAAAGCTTCCTTACAATCATCATCAAAGACAAATGGTACATCTTTTTGAAGAAGATTAGTAAGAGGCTTTGAAATCTTAGAGAAATCTTAAATAAACCTCCTATAGAAACCAGCGTGACCAAGAATACTACGAATACCTTTAACATCTCTGGGACAGGGCATTTTCTCAATCGCCTCCACTTTCGCTCTGTCAACTTCAATACCTCTTTCAGAAATTTTATGTCCAAGGACAATTCCTTCATTTACAATAAAGTGGCATTTCTCCCAATTAAGAACAAGGTTAGTTTCTTCGCACCTCTGTAAAACTTTATCAAGGTTGTGCAAACAATTATCAAAAGAAGTTCCATAGACGGAGAAATCGTCCATGAAGACCTCCACAATTTCTTCACAAAAGCCATGAAAAATAGCAGACATGCATCTTTGAAAAGTAGCAGGAGCATTGCATAAAGCAAACGGCATACGTCTATAAGCATAAAGTCCATAAGGATAAGTAAAAGTGGTTTTCTCTTGATCATCCTTCTTAACAGCAATTTGAGAAAAACCAGAATAACCATCAAGGAAACAAAAATGAGTCTTCTTAGACAACCTTTCTAACATTTCTTACCACATCCTTCATCTTGGGAATTAGGCGGCGTTGATGCTCCACGACTGGCTTCGCGTCTTTCTCCATATTAATGGCATGCTGACATAAAGTGGGAGAAATCCCCTTTAAATCATCAAGAGTATATCCCATAGCTCCTCGGTGTTTCCTCAATATCTCCAATAATCTTTCTTCTTCCTTTCCTAAAAGTTTAGAGCTAATAATAACAGGATATATTTTCTTATCATCTATGTAAGCATATTTAAGATTATCAGGCAAAGGTTTTAATTCAAACACAGGATCTTCCTTAGGTGGCAAAGTGGTACCAAGATCCTCCACAGGTAGATTATGCTTGATTAATGGTGGTTGACAAAGAAGAATATCGTCAATCTCTTCTCTTTCCTTGCTGAAAACATCACTTTCGTGATCTTCCATGAATTGCTGCAAGGCATTATTAGGAGCAAGAGCAATAGAAGCAAGCTGTTCAACTTGAAAATTTTCATTAGGCGTGTCATTTTCATAAGAAGTCTTAGCAAACTTGGAAAAATTAAACTCATAGGACTCTCCATTGAACTTAGTAAAAACTTTCTCCTTCTTACAATCTATCACGGCGCCACAGGTGTTCAAAAACGGTCTACCAAAAATAATAGGACAAGTTTTACTAGCCTCCTTACCAAGTACTAGAAAATCAGTAGGGTATTTAGTCTTACCGCAAAAAACTTCCACATCTCGAACAATACCAAGAGGCCAAACAGTCTCTCTGTTAGCAAGCTGAACAACCACATCAATATCTTCAAGTTCACAAGCGCCAATCTCGTGCATGATTTCTTTGTAAAGCTCTAAGGGAATAGCACTTGCACTAGCACCAATATCACATAAACCATAATAGCAATGATCTCCAATCCTGACAGAAATAACAGGAACACTTGTTTTCCTATGCTTTTTAGGATGTGAGAGAATGTTAGAAGCATCTTCACAAAAAAGAATATATTCATCCCCTACATCTTTAGTAACAAGATCCTTCAATATAGCTACATGAGACTTAATAGTAATTTGCTCATCAGGTTCTGCAGCTTTCTTAGTACTTTTATTAGACACACTTACCAAAGTAGAATACTTCTTAACCTTAGCAGGGAAAGGTGTCTTATCAAAATAAGGCTCAGGCACAATGCTATCAACAGTACAAACTTCAGTAGCTGCAGCAGGTATATGACTAATAGAGTCTTTATAAGGCGCATGATATTTGTTCCAATCTTTCTTTGGAACATCAAGATAAGAGGCAAAGGCCTTACGACAATTAGCAAGTATTTGAGAATCAAGACCATAAGCAGTGCTAACACTATGAAAGTCATCGCTTCCCATAAAAGATTTAATGCATTCATAATCATAGTTTATACCTGACTTCCTACCTTTGTCGTTTTCCCAACCTTCAGCATTCTCTTGTATACGGTCAAGAAGTTTCCACTTAGCATCTTCTTTCATATGAGTAAATGATCCAAAGCAAGAAGCATCCAAATAATACTTATCAGGAAGAGTAAGCCGCGCATAAAAATTATCAATAACAATATTATTGGGGAGCTCATGAATGGGGCATTTGAGCATTAGTAACTTCAATCTCCCCCACGCTTGGGCAATACTTTCTCCATCATGAGGCTAAAAATTATATATCCAGTTATGGTCTTTATGAATTTCACTTGGAGGATAAAACTTGGAATAAAAGAGAGGCACAATATCCTCCCATGCCATAGATGGACCATCTAGGAGTAGTCGATACCACTCTTCAGCTCTGCCTTTCAATGATAATGAGAATAATTTCTTCTTGACCTGGCTTGGTGAAATACCTGCACATCTGAACAACTCGCATAATTCATGTATAAATAATAAGTGATCACCCGGATGGACAGTTCCATCAACTGAATAGCAGTTATCCATAATACGCCCAACAATTTTCATAGGTATTTTAAAAGGATCAATTTTAGCAGGCGGTGGTGGTGGTGGTGGTTCATCCACATGTGCAGCAGTAGTAGTAGATGTGTTTCCAAATATGAAACCAAATAGAGAGTTCTCCATAGCAAAGTAAAATAAAAATAAAAGACAAAATAAAAACAATACTCACAGCGACGGTTACCTTTACCAAATCCACTCTTCAATAGCGCTACACTCCCCGGCAATGGCGCCAGAAAATAGTCTTGATGACCCACAAGTATAGGGGGTGTATCGTAGTACTTTCGATAAATAAGAGTGTCGAACCCAACGAGGAGCAGAAGGTATTGATGAGCGGTTTTGATCAAGGAATCACTGTAAATACTAGCAAACATGTTTTTAGGGGTATTTGGTAATACGAGTAAATAAAGTGCGAGTAAATAAAAGACAGTAGTAACAATTGCAGCAAGTGGCCCAATCCTTTCTTCAGCAAAGGACAAGCCGGTTGTGTACTTATAATAACCAAACGTTCTCGAGGACACACGGGAGTTTCTGTCAAGAGCTTTCGCTTCATAAAGCCAATAGTCTTTATTGGTTTGATAGGTGTTATGGGGGTGAACCTGTGCTAGCGCACTACCCTTACTAGGATAAATACACACTTGTGATTATACCCCTTGCAAGCATCCGCAAATACAAGAAAGTAATTAAGAGAAATCTAACCACAGCCGTAAACTCTAAGATCCTACGCTCCCTGGTGCAAAGGTTTCCCAACGGAGGTTTAGGTTTCTGTCACTCCAGCAACCCCACAATCGGTAACCAAATACACAATGCATCTCACGAGGCCCATAAATGGTGAAGTATCATGTAGTCAACGTTCACATGACACCACTAGTGAAATAGCACCACAACAATATCAAACAATTAAATATTTCTTAACAATAATTCACTACTAACATCTTGACTTCTCCCATGTCCTCAAGAACTAAACGAACTACTCACAAGACATCATATCGATTATGATCAGAGGTGAAATAATGGTAAATAACAATCCGAACATAAACCTTAATTCAACGGTTCCACTCAATAGCATCAACTACAAGAGTAATCAACACCGGGAAAGTTTCCCCTATGAATATAACAAGATCCAACTCAAGATGTTACAGCGGGATGGCATGGTGATGGTGGAGATGAAGGTGCTGGTGATGGAGATGATGATGATGATGATCCCGATGAAGTCCGGTGCGATGGTGATGATGATGGCGATGATCTCCCCTCTCCGGGAAGGAATTTCCCTGGCAGATTTCTGCCTGCCGCAGAGCTTTTCTCTCTCTGGTGTTTTCCGCCCCACAGAGGCGGCGGTGTCTAACTCTGAGCCTCCCCTCGACTTAGGTTTTTCGGGGACGATGAAGTACGCACAGGGGCGAGACCAGAAGTGGGCCAGGGCGGCCTCACACAGGGCTGGCGCGGCCAGGGGTCAGGCCGCGCCACCCTGGCGTGTGGGCCCCTCCTGGCTCCTCTCGACTCCTCCTTCTGGCTTCCTGAGTCTTCTAGGAAAATATAATTTCCTGGTATTTTTCTGGAATTTTCCTGATCTTCAAAATATGGTCCCTTGATGGTCCTTTTTCGAGCAGAATCCTGACTCCGGCAGCAACTCCTCCAAAGATCATCAAACATGTGAAAACAAAGGAAATAACATAAGTATCAACTCTAAATATGAAATATATCAATGAATAACACTAAATTATGATACAAAATGGACGTATCAAGAAGTCAAGATGTTAGTAGTGAATTATTGTTGAGAAATATTTAATGGTTTGATATTGTTGTGGTGCTATTTCACTAGTGGTGTCATGTGAACGTCGACTACATGATACTTCACCAGTTATGGGCCTAGTGAGATGCATTGTGTATTTGGCTACCGATTGTGAGGTTGCTGGAGTGACAGAAACCTAAACCTCCGTTGGAAAACCATTGCACCAGGGAGCGTAGGATCTTAGAGTTTAAGGCTGTGGTTAGATTTATCTTAATTACTTTCTTGTATTTGCGGATGCTTGCAAGGGGTATAATCACAAGTGTGTATTTATCCTAGTAAGGGTAGTGCGCTAGCACAGGTTCACCCCCATAACACCTATCAAACCAATAAAGACTGTTGGCTTTATGAAGCGAAAGCTCTTGACAGAAACTCCCGTGTGTCCTCGAGAACGTTTGGTTATTATAAGTTACACAACCGGCTTGTCCTTTGCTGAAGAAAGGATTGGGCCACTTGCTACAATTATTACTACTGTCTTTTATTTACTCGCACTTTATTTACTTGTATTATCAAATACCCCTGAAAACCTGTTTGCTAGTATTTACAGTGAATCCTTGATTAAAACCACTTGTCAACACCTTCTGCTCCTCGTTGGGTTCGACACTCTTATTTATCGAAAGTACTATGATACACCCCCTATACTTGTGGGTCATCAAGACTATTTTCTGGCGCCGTTGCCGGGGAGTGTAGCGCTATTGAAGAGTGGAATTGGTAAAGGTAACCGTCGCTGTGAGTATTGTTTTTATTTTGTCTTTTATTTTTTATTTTACTTTGCTATGGAGAACTCTCCATTTGGTTTCCTATTTGGAAACACATCTACTACTACTGCTGCACATGTGGATGAACCACCACCACCATCGCCTGCTGAAATTGATCCTTTTAAAATACCTATGAAAATTGTTGGGCGTATTATGGATAACTGCTATTCAGGTGATGGAACTGTCCATCCGGGTGATCACTTATTATTTATACATGAATTATGCGAGTTGTTCAGATGTGCAGGTATTTCACCAAGCCAGGTCAAGAAGAAATTATTCTCTTTATCATTGAAAGGCAGAGCTGAAGAGTGGTATCGACTACTCCAAGATGGTCCATCTATGGCATGGGAGGATATTGTACCTCTCTTTTATTCCAAGTTTTATCCTCCAAGTGAAATTCATAAAGATCGTAACCGGATATATAATTTTTGGCCTCATGATGGAGAAAGTATTGCCCAAGCATGGGGGAGATTGAAGTTACTAATGCTCAAATGCCCCATTCATGAGCTCCCCAATAATATTGTTATTGATAATTTTTATGCGCGGCTTACTCTTCCTGATAAGGATTATTTGGATGCTTCTTGCTTTGGATCATTTACTCATATGAAAGAAGATGCTAAGTGGAAACTTCTTGACCGTATACAAGAGAATGCTGAAGGTTGGGAAAACGACAAAGGTAGGAAGTCAGGTATAAACTATGATTATGAATGCATTAAATCTTTTATGGGGACCGATGACTTCCATAGTGTCAGCACTGCTTATGGTCTTGATTCACAAATACTTGCTAATTGTCTTAAGGCCTTTGCCTCTTATCTTGATGTTCCAAAGAAAGATTGGAAAAAATATCATGCACCTTATAAAGATTCTATTAGTCATATACCTGCTGCAGCTACTGAAGTTTGTACTGTTGATAGCATTGTGCCTGAACCTTATTTTGAGAAGACACCTTTCCCTGCTAAGGTAAAGAAGTATTCAACTTTGGTAAGTGTGTCTAATAAAAGTACTAAGAAAGCTGCAGAACCTGATGAGCAAATTACTATTAAGTCTCCTGTAGCTATATTGAAGGATCTTGTTACTAAAGATGTAGGGGATGAATATATTCTTTTTTGTGAAGATGCTTCTAACATTCTCTCACATCCTAAAAAGCATAGGAAAACAAGTGTTCCTGTTATTTCTGTCAGGATTGGAGATCATTGCTATTATGGTTTATGTGATATGGGTGCTAGTGCAAGTGCTATTCTCTTAGAGCTTTACAAAGAAATCATGCACGAGATTGGCGCTTGTGAACTTGAAGATATTGATGTGGTTGTTCAGCTTGCTAACAGAGAGACTGTTTGGCCTCTTGGTATTGTTCGAGATGTGGAAGTTCTTTGCGGTAAGACTAAATACCCTACTGATTTTCTAGTACTTGGTAAGGAGGCTTGTAAAACTTGTCCTATTATTTTTGGTAGACCGTTTTTGAACACCTATGGCGCCGTGATAGATTGTAAGAAGGAGAAAATCTTTACTAAGTTTAATGGAGAGTCTTATGAGTTTAATTTTTCCAAGTTTGCTAAGACTTTTTTTGAAAATGACACGCCTAATGAAAATTTTCGAGTAGAACAGCTTGCTTCTATCGCTCTTGCTCCTAATAATGCCTTGCAACAATTCATGGAAGATCACGAAAGTGATGTTTTCAGTAAGGAAAGAGAAGAGATTGACGATATTCTTCTTCGTCAACCACCATTAATCAAGCATAATCTACCTGTGGAGGATCTTGGTACCACTTTGCCACCTAAAGAAGATCCTGTGTTTGAATTAAAGCCTTTGCCTGATAATCTTAAATATGCTTACATAGATGATAAGAAAATATATTTTGTTATTATTAGCTCTAAACTTTCAGGAAAGGAAGAAGAAAGATTATTGGAGATATTGAGGAAACACCGAGGAGCTATGGGATATACTCTTGATGATTTAAAAGGGATTTCTCCCACTTTATGTCAGCATGCCATTAATATGGAGAAAGACGCGAAGCCAGTCGTGGAGCATCAACGCCGCCTAATTCCCAAGATGAAGGATGTGGTAAGAAATGAGGTATTAAAGCTCCTTGATGCTGGTATTATTTATCCTATTGCTGATAGTAGATGGGTTAGTCCTGTTCATTGTGTTCCTAAGAAAGGAGGTATGACTGTTGTGCCCAATGAGAATAACGAGCTTATTCCTCAAAGGGTAGTAGTTGGTTATAGAATGTGCATTGATTATAGGAAGGTAAACAAAGTTACTAAGAAAGATCATTACCCTTTACCATTTATAGATCAGATGTTAGAAAGGTTGTCTAAGAAGACTCATTTTTGTTTCCTTGATGGTTATTCTAGTTTTTCTCAAATTGATGTTAAGAAGGATGATCAAGAGAAAACCACTTTTACTTGTCCTTATGGAACTTATGCTTATAGACGTATGCCGTTTGGTTTATGCAATGCTCCTGCTACTTTTCAAAGATGCATGCCTGCTATTTTTCATGGCTTTTGTGAAGAAATTGTGGAGGTCTTCATGGACGATTTCTCCGTCTATGGAACTTCTTTTGATAATTGTTTGCACAACCTTGATAAAGTTTTGCAGAGGTGCGAAGAAACTAACCTTGTTCTTAATTGGGAGAAATGCCACTTTATGGTAAATGAAGGAATTGTCCTTGGACATAAAATTTCTGAAAGAGGTATTGAAGTTGACAGAGCGAAAGTGGAGGCAATTGAGAAAATGCCCTGTCCCAGAGATGTTAAAGGTATTCGTAGTATTCTTGGTCATGCTGGTTTCTATAGGAGGTTTATTAAAGATTTCTCTAAGATTTCAAAGCCTCTTACTAATCTTCTTCAAAAAGATGTACCATTTGTCTTTGATGATGATTGTAAGGAAGCTTTTGAAACTCTTAAGAAGGCTTTAACTACTGCTCCTATTGTTCAACCACCTGATTGGAATTTACCTTTTGAAATTATGTGTGATGCTAGTGATTTTGCTGTTGGTGCTGTTCTTGGACAGCGCGTTGATAATAAGTTGAATGTTATTCATTATGCTAGTAAGACTCTTGATGCTGCTCAAAAGAATTATGCTACTACTGAGAAAGAGTTTCTTGCTGTTGTTTTTGCATGTGATAAGTTTAGATCTTACATTGTTGATTCTAAAGTTACTATTCATACTGATCACGCTGCTATTAGATATCTTATGACTAAGAAGGATGCTAAGCCTAGGCTTATTAGATGGGTGTTGCTTTTACAAGAGTTTGATTTGCATATCGTAGATAGGAAAGGTGCTGAAAATCCTGTGGCTGACAACTTGTCTAGATTGGAAAACATTTCCTTTGATCCTATTCCTGTTAACGATAGTTTTCCAAATGAATAGTTGGTTGCAATAAATGTAACTTCGCGAGACCTTCCTTGGTATGCTGATTATGCTAACTTTATTGTTTCCAAGTATTTGCCTCCAACCTTTACAGCTCAGCAAAGAAGAAAATTCTTTTATGATTTGAGGCATTACTTTTGGGATGACCCACATTTATATAAAGAAGGAGTTGATGGTATTATGAGAAGATGCGTACCGGAATATGAGCAACAAGAGATATTAAGAAAATGCCATAGCAGCGCCTATGGAGGGCATCATGCTGGAGATAGAATCGCGCAGAAGGTTCTACAATCAGGTTTTTATTGGCCAACCCTCTTTAAAGATGCCAGAAGGTATGTTTTATCTTGTGATGAATGTCAAAGAGTTGGTAATATTTCTAGACGCAATGAAATGCCTATGAATTACACTCTTGTTATTGAACCGTTTGATTGTTGGGGATTTGACTTTATGGGTCCTTTTCCTCCTTCAAAAGGCTATACCCATATACTTGTTGCTGTTGATTATGTTACTAAATGGGTAGAAGCCATACCTACAAAGAGTGCCGATGGTGAGACCTCGTTAAAAATGCTTAAGGATGTTATTTTTCCTAGGTTTGGTGTGCCTAGATATCTTATGACTGACGGAGGTTCTAATTTTATTCACGGTGGTTTTAGAAAAACTCTTGCTAAATATGATGTCAATCATAGAATTGCTTCTGCTTATCATCCCCAAACTAGTGGGCAGGTAGAGCTTTCAAATAGGGAGATCAAGTCTATCTTGCAGAAGACTGTCAATAGATCTAGGAAAAACTGGGCTAGTAAGTTAAACGATGCTTTATGGGCTTATAACACTGCTTATAAGAACCCCATGGGTATGTCTCCTTATAAGATGGTTTACGGAAAAGCGTGCCACTTGCCCTTAGAATTAGAACACAAAGCTTTTTGGGCAGTGAGAGAGCTTAATAGAGATTTTAAACTAGCTGGTAAGAAAAGGTTATTAGATTTGAGATCTCTAGATGAGTGGAGAAACGAAGCGTATGAGAATGCCAGGCTTTTTAAAGAGAAAGTCAAGCAATGGCATGATAAGAGAATTCTTAAGAGAGAGTTTTCATGTTGGTGAGAAAGTTCTTTTGTATATGTCTCGTCTCAGATTTTTTGCAGGAAAATTACTCTCTAAATGGGAAGGACCATATGTTATTGTGGAAGTGTACCGCTCAGGTGCTATTAAGATTGCTTCATTGAAAGATGACTCTATACAAGTGGTGAATGGGCAAAGACTCAAACATTATATTTCTGGAGATTCTTATAATGAAGATGTTGATGTTATTGAAACAGTTTCTCAGGAAGAATTCATCCAAGACAAATTGCAGGTACCTGCAGAGTTCGTTTTCGAATAGGTAACAGTTCTAGTCAGAGAAGTTTTGCGAAAAGCTCTTTCTTTAATATTTTTGCTATTTTTACTAAATATGAAAAATCACGAGACGAAAACGGGCAGGAAAAGGAGCCTGTGGACTTCTCACGCATAGGTGGCGCGGGCCCACCCCTGGCCACGCCACCCAGGTGTGAGAACACCCCGAAACTCGTTTTTGTCCCGGTTTCCTCCTGTGATTTCGTTTCGATGTATAATTTTCGCCTATTTAACCCCCCGGAGTCTCCGACGTCTGTATATCGTTTTCTCGTCGTGTTTTGTTTCGAGCTATTTCTGTCAGGAGTTGATCTTAAGCTTGGGGGAGCCATGGCCTTTTCAAGCGATGACAAGGAGAAGACACCTCCGGAAGATGACTCCAAGGACTTTCGGCTGAAAGAAGAGGTTGAAAGTGAAGATGAGGAGGAAGATCAAAGTTCAAGGCCAAACACCATGATTGCCAGCATAGGGGTGGTGACAGATCATGACAAGTTCAAGAAGAGTGCTCGCATAAGGACCGGAGGGGGTGTGCCGCGTCACACCTTAGCTCCAAGGACATCTCCGTCAGGCCAAAATCCTTTCCATACTCTAATTCATGAACATCAGTTTCAAGAGGTGCCCAAGTCACGATTACCCTCTAGCTGGGATATAGATCGTTCTAACAATGCAGGGATAGAAAGCTCCAAGAGTGAAGAAGGATGGGGAAATAATTCCAAGAGCTGGGATTCTCTTGCTGACAGGTTCATGAACCGCATTGAGCACAATTCTGAGATGATTCGTAACCTCGAGCACAAGATTGATGATCTGAAAGATTTGATTGAGAAGCTTATTAAAGATTATTCACCACCCAAGGAGTAATTCGTCATCGGTATAGGCATCCCCTTGGCTTGTTCCAAGCTTGGGGGAGTGCCGCGGTATCACATCATTACCTTTTGCTCATTTACTTTTCAAGTAGAGTCATATCATGAATAGAGAAGTTATCTTATAGAATAGTTTGCAGTTTGGAAGTATCCTCCTTAGTTGGTTATCTATGTATCCTTTGGTGTGAGTTGCGGTAATAAAATATTAATGAGAAGTTTTATCATTTACTTTCCGCGCACTTTATGTTAGTTTGCAATCTCTCTTGTATGACTAGTCTTGTTGATTGGTATTGGTATCACTTTGGGAGCATGAGTAAATTTAGTTGGTTTTGGCAAACCTAGCTTGGTCAGTAGCAACTTTACCTTGAGGTTTGAGTAGAAAAGAATAAAGAAGTGCTTGTAGTTACATCACTTCCGTTTTCCTTATGTTTGGCTTATAAGCATTGTTATTCCTGAAGTCAAAAATCGTTGTACCTTCAAGGGAGTTTACATAATTGTTCTTATTATATGTATGCTTGTTTGTTACATGCAACTCTTATGCTTGCTACCCAGCCTTGCTAGCCAAAAACCTGTACTGAGAGGAAATACTTCTCATGCATCCAGTTCCCAAAAGCCAAGTCACTTCCAAAGAGTCCACTATAAATTCCTATGCATGGTATTTCAAGCCATTCCAAGTAAATTTTCATGTGCTACCTTTCAAAAAACCTTCAAACACTTCTCATTTTTGTGCCACTGTTTTTAGCTCATGAGGACGTAGTGGATGGGTTTGTTATCTTCCATACTAAATTGAGTACCCCTCGACTAGGCAGCTTCATCTGCTCGTCATTAATTTTGCAAGGGAGCTGGTCAGACCATTATAATCTCAAAAAGAAAAGAAAGAAAAGAGCACTCCTCCATGGTATGTGAAAGTTGGTTGGCACCCGATGGAATCGGTTAGCCATGGTTTGAGAAAGGAAAAAGGTGGGGAGGAGTGCAAAGCTATAAAAGAGCACCAATGTGCCAATTAATCAAACATCTCGGAACCGCTCTCACTTGTCTAGTATGGAAGATATCAAGAACTCCGTTGCTAGTCGTTGACAAAAGCAACCACCTCTCAAAATAATTTTTTACCTCTGTTTTGCAAATGAAAAGCTCTAGCACATGTTTAATCCCTGCTTCCCTCTGCGAAGGGCCTATCTTTACTTTTATGTTGAGTCAACCTATTTCCCTCTATCTAAAGCAAGCATTTGAGTTGTTATGTTTCACTTATCCATATGTTGATCCGTTTAATCATGTTTACTATCTTCCTTGTTTTGTATAATGCTTTTGTCTGAAGGAATATATCTTTGAAAGCTTTCTATGAATGCAAAAGTTTACCTTGTTGAGCATATGGTCTTTGCTATATTAGCTCTGTTTTTAAAGGCTCCATTTAAAAGAAAGAATAGCTTGTTCATCATTCTTTGACCAAGAACTAAGGTTTGCCATTGCCAATTATAGTTTACCTTGTGCATCTTTACATGTGATTCCCTTTTACCCATTGCAACTCTATATCTTATAAAGGGAAGTTGCTGTCTATTATAATTTGTGCCTTGGTGAATGTGATGCTTCTTGTCCGTATTTTGATTATCGACACTTCACTCCATAAACCTGTGGTCATGTTTACCGAGTTTAGTTTTCGCTTGGGGACAAGCGAGGTCTAAGCTTGGGGGGGTTGATACATCCATTTTGCATCACTATTTTGTATCATAATTTACTGTTATTCATTGATATATTTCATATTTAGAGTTGATACTTATGTTATTTCCTTTGTTTTCACATGTTTGATGATCTTTGGAGGAGTTGCTGCCGGAGTCAGGATTCTGCTCGAAAAAGGACCATCAAGGGACCATATTTTGAAGATCAGGAAAATTCCAGAAAAATACCAGGAAATTATATTTTCCCAGAAGACTCAGGAAGCCAGAAGGAAGAGTCGAGAGGAGCCAAGAGGGGCCCTCACGCCAGGGTGGCGCGGCCTGCCCCCTGGTCCCGCCAGCCCTGTGTGAGGCCGCCCTGGCCCACCTCTGGTCTCGCCCCTGTGCGTACTTCATCGTCCCCAAAAACCTAAGTCAAGGGGAGGTTCAGAGTTAGACACCGCCGCCTCTGCGGGGCGGAAAACACCAGAGAGAGAAAAGCTCTCCGGCAGGCAGAAATCTGCCGTGGAAATTCCTTCCCGGAGAGGGGAGATCATCGCCATCGTCATCACCATCGCACCGGACTTCATCGGGATCATCATCATCCCCATCACCAGCACCTTCATCTCCATCATCACCACGACATCCCGCTGTAACATCTTGAGTTGGATCTTGTTATATTCATAGGGGAAAGTTTCCCGGTGTTGATTACTCTTGTAGTTGATGCTATTGAGTGGAACCATTGAATTAAGGTTTATGTTTAGATTGTTATTTACCATTATTTCACCTCTGATCATGATCCATATGATGTCTTGTGAGTAGTTCGTTTAGTTCTTGAGGACATGGGAGAAGTCAAGATGTTAGTAGTGAATTATTGTTGAGAAATATTTAATGGTTTGATATTGTTGTGGTGCTATTTCACTAGTGGTGTCATGTGAACGTCGACTACATGATACTTTACCATTTATGGGCCTAGTGAGATGCATTGTGTATTTGGCTACCGATTGTGGGGTTGCTGGAGTGACAGAAACCTAAACCTCCGTTGGAAAACCATTGCACCAGGGAGTGTAGGATCTTAGAGTTTAAGGCTGTGGTTAGATTTATCTTAATTACTTTCTTGTATTTGCGGATGCTTGCAAGGGGTATAATCACAAGTGTGTATTTATCCTAGTAAGGGTAGTGCGCTAGCACAGGTTCACCCCCATAACACCTATCAAACCAATAAAGACTATTGGCTTTATGAAGCGAAAGCTCTTGACAGAAACTCCCGTGTGTCCTCGAGAACGTTTGGTTATTATAAGTTACACAACCGGCTTGTCCTTTGCTGAAGAAAGGATTGGGCCACTTGCTGCAATTATTACTACTATCTTTTATTTACTCGCACTTTATTTACTTGTATTACCAAATACCCCTAAAAACCTGTTTGCTAGTATTTACAGTGAATCCTTGATCAAAACCACTTGTCAACACCTTCTGCTCCTCGTTGGGTTCGACACTCTTATTTATCGAAAGTACTACGATACACCCCCTATACTTGTGGGTCATCAAACCGCAGCAACTAAGGGATCCTTGCCGTTCTCCTTCACCGCCAAGGCCTCAAGGATGCCGGCCATAGTGCTGCTCGTCGATTCCAGAGCAGAAATATCGCGAACGCGGTCAAGTGTCGACCACAACTTCGCCAGAAGATCGCGCACCTCCCGGCAAAGGCGTTCAGCGTTACTAACGCTGGACTCGAGCCCAGCGGGCTCCTTCATCGCCGCAGCACCAAATTCGACAGCAACTTCAGGAAGAAGGAAGATCTCTAGTCAGCAAATGGAGGTGATCCTGATGAACCTTATACTAAACAGAGAATAAGACTTACCATGCAAGGACTCTAAGGCGGACTGCATGCGTTGTTGCAGGTCCTTCTCCTTCGACTCAGCTTCCACTCGTTGCTGATTGACAAGCTCTTGAGCCTTCGCCGAATCAGCCTTGAGCTGGGTCACCTCGTTGGCCAAGCCATCAACTTTTGCCCTCAGCGAAGAATTTTCGGCCGCAAGATCATCTATCTGAGCCTTCAACGAGGTCTTATCGGCGACGGCTTGAGCAGCAATTCCTAATCACCCGACGGACAGCGGTGTAAGCAAGAAAGAAAACATGCCGAGACAAAAGTTCAGAATAAAAAGAAATCACTTATGGCGCATGTCTTCTAGCTGGGCAGACAACCGCTGGTTCTCTGCTTCCAGTGCGAGAAAGTTCTTGCATATCTTCGACAGGTCCCGGACAACATGCTAACCAGTGGAAATAAGGATGAGTACCAAAGATTTCTGCTTTAGAGGGCAAGCCAAAGTGTAAACACTTAGACTCACCCTCGGGGGCTACTGACGGATAAATATTAGATTCATAAAGCTAAGATTTTTCGGACTTACGTGGTGTTTGGAACCGGAAGGCTCGCCGGAGGAAGAAACCAGAATAAGATCGGGATCGATCGTATTCTTCTTCAGAGGGAGCGACGACTTCGAGAGGTCCTCCAGTGCGGCGTCCCCAACGTCCTTCTCTTGCGAGTCAGCGGTCTGCTCGAGGGTGGAATCATGGGGTCGAAACTGGAATCGATCACGATCACCCAAGCTCGCTGAAGTTTCCTCGGTCAAAGATCTAAAGTATGCAACATAATCAAAATGAGACAAAGTCATCCAGGAAAGAAGTTCGACAGTAAAATCTTACGACGTATCAAGGCTGAAGTTTGGAAGAGCCCTCTTCCCCGCTCGCGGAGGAGGGCGGATGTCCAGAGGTTTGGCAGGAATCGCCGCGCCATCATCATCGCCCGAGGAAGAAGAGCGGGTGCCAAGCTCCTTTGAATCTTTGACCCGGTCAACATTTGCATGCCTCGTCGAAGCCCGTGACGTCGTGGGCGCGGCGGATCCTGATTCTTCTGGAATCTTGACGAAATCGCGCCCGGGATATTCTCCATCTTCGGGCTGGGGCGGATAGCATCGGGCTACGTTGAGAATCTGGACAAGGCACTTTTGATCGGTTCTCAATGCGCTACAAGAAATTCATCACAAATCAAAAACATTCAGTTGAAAGACATGGGAAGCATACCTCGGTTCGGGGGTGCGAGACTTGCTAAAGGCTACTGCGCTGAAAATCTTCGGCACAGTCGATTTCTTCTTCAAGTTGGTGACGGCGCGAACACCGTCATCGATCTCGGCTTCCTTCAGTTCGTCGGAAGAAATACGTGTTGGGTCCCGGCGATCGGAATAATCCCACATGCAGTGGGCCCTAGCGGCTGGACTCGACGCTCGATGAAGGTGCGGATGAGCTGGATGCCTGACAGCTCCTTCTTAGGCATAGCCCGAAGCTGCTGGATCTTCTCCATCATAGGCTGCATGATCTTCATCTCTTCCTCGGACAGCTCGTGCGCCCACGACGCCCGAGGCCGAATGATGGTGGTAGGCCGAAACTCTTCAAGCCCGAAATTTTGGCCAGCGGGGGTCTTGTCCTTGGCATAAAACGACTTCGTCCTCCACCCGGGATTGTTTTCTAGAGCCTGGATGTTGAAATAGTCGATGTCTTGGTGCACCTGGTAGCTGAAACCGCCAGTCTGGTAGTGCAGGGGGCGCCTGATGACGAATATTCGGCGCCATAGCGCCCAGTGGGGCTTGATCCCCAGGAAGCCTTCACAAAGCGTGACGAAGCACGCAATGTGAAGAATGGTGTTGGGATTCAGGTCATGAAGCTGAATCCCATATGCAAACAGAAGACCGCGAAGGAAAGGATGAGGGGGAAGTGAGAATCCCCAGAGGAGGAATGCGAGGAAAATTACCCAGAAGCCCGTAGGAGACGTGGGTATGATTTCCGGACCGGCGGCGAGAACTTCCGCTGGATCGTTCTTCAGTAGGCCGACCTTCTCGGCGCTCACCAGCTTCCTGTCTCCTATCTTGGTCTGGACCCAATTCCCAATAGCGGGCGGGTCAGCGTCAACGGTCTTGGCCTTCTTCGCGGCGGCGTCGCCGGCGGCACCGGCCGTGGTCGAGTTTCTCTTGCCCATGACGGTGGCGCTCAACAAGAACTTCACGAGGATGGGAGGTAAGAGAGATGCGTCGCAGGGGCAGAGCGCAAGGAAGAAGATGACGGCGGTGGAGTGGGGTAAACAGTTACTCCTCCTATGCCATTTTTATCTCACCACGGGAAATCGCTGGTCCATCCTAGCCGCACGCTGCGAAGGGGAAGCGGCGGGGTGGATCTGGCCATCCACGTGTCAGCAGCACGGGCGCCGTGGCCTCCACTACGCGCAGTAATTGAGGAGACATGGCGGACTTTTTTCACCCACGCGCGGGACGTGCGGTCAAACGCAGTCAACAGCCGGGGCGCGCGGCTGCTAGGCCCACAGGGCGTCTAGTCTTGTCAATGTCAGGCTATCCTTGCAGAGGATGGCGTGACAGCTCGAAGGAACCAAGCATCATCGCTGATGTCACCTCCTGTGAGGCTGTTTCCTTTTGGCCCAAAGGATAAGCTCGACTTCGAGTTCTCATATTTTTCGAGGTATGTACTTTTGAAATCCGAATTTCTTTGGCGTTCGGTGTTCCGTGAAGTCTTTCGCCCTCTTTGGGCTATTCGGAAGCAAGTCTCGCCCTTTTGAGCGGCCTTGTTCTTTACTCGAAGCTTTAATTTGAGTCGCTCGAGAGCTTTTCGAGTTGGGTTTTCTGCATGATTACCCAAAGGATCTTCTTGCTTTGACTGTTATCGTCTTGGCATTTGAGTTGTGGATTCTTATCTCTCGAAGTATTTATTACGGGCCAGCGGTGCCTCCATGCTTCACGAGTTAGGGGTATCGATTCTCCCCGTCTACTGTATTCGAGCGGATTACGCTGCTTCGGTCTTTGAGTTGTGGATTTTAATCCCTCGAATTGTCTTCTGGCTGGCAACGCCCTTTCGATATTCAAGTCATGGCTTTCGATCCCATGATCCTCTCTTTTTTCGGCCTGCAGCGCCGCAAGTTCACCCGAATAATGGATTCTTCCGTCTAGGCTGTCAGCGCCGTTATTGCATCTAGCTATGGGCTTCAGTCCCCAAGTTATCTCTAACTCAGGGCCAGCAGTGCCTCAATTTTGACTCGCGAGTAGATTTTAGTTCCCTGGAATCTAACTCTATGCTTATGCCTACTCCTAATGCCCGAATTCTGGTGGCAATATACCAATTTAGATGTCGTATGTCAAATACGAAGGTAAGTCCACAGTTAGCAACACTAGATGGCCCGGTATACGTATCAAGCGCGCTCTGCCGAGAAAATTTCCATACCTACGGTATGAAGTCTTGCATCGATGGACGCATCGAGTGCCTTATGCATTACTGGGCTTCGACCTGATAAGTCCACACGCGGCTCGGGTCAAAGTAGCACCAGTCCACGCGGGTTCGAGTCGGGGGACTCGAATCTGAGTTAGCTAACCAATGTCTTTGCGACTATGCAATTAACTGGACCCGACGTGAGTCTCAGGCTGGTTATGCCGATCCCCCTAGCAATCAAATCATGCACTTTCGAGGCTCGAATCGAGCATTACTCGAATCTGTCTCTTTTACTAAACGAATCATTCGTATACCTGCTATGCCTTTGTATTTTACAGGTAGGGCGAAAAGAGGTATGAGCAAGCAAAGAAAGGTCTCGAATTAGAGTCCATGCCATAGTCTTCGACTATCCCAGGCACTCGGGGGCTACTGACGAAGGAATGACGAGTGGATCCTCGATATTCGCCTACCTGGTTTTCGGCCTAGAAGGGACATCCGCCGGAGAGATAGTGAGGCCCATGAAGTTAGCCATCTGGCGCAGCCCAGGAGCAATACTTGGCGTGCAATGCAAGACTCGAAGAAGGAGACCTAGTCGAATTAGGACTCATCTAGGGTTTATTCAAACCAACTTTATCTGTAATTGACTTGGAGAACAATCTTGGGACCCAACCTTCGCATATAAAAGGTTGGGAGGGAGATCCGAGAACCTCTCTAGACACTTTTTGCCACCATCCACCCGAGCGCTCGTAATCTCGAGAGCTCTCCACCTTAGGGCTAGATCGCATCTACGCCTCCATTGTAATCAACCTTTGTAGCCACCACATCAATAAAGTCAGACAAGCAGGACGTAGGTCATTACCCATCGTGGGGGCTGAACCTGGGTAAAACCTGTGTTTCCCTGTGTCGTCTGATCGCCGTCGAGTTCGCCGGATCCCACAAGTTCTTCATGTCTCGAAAGTCCTCAAGCATGGGCATTGCCGGGGTTGAACCTCTGGGATTGAACCTCTGATAAAATAAGCTGAGACGACATAAGCTGAAAAAGAACTAGACCGTAGCTTCTCTGGGGCTTATTTCCACTGCAGTTTCTCTGGGGCAGCTAAGCTTAAGCCGTTTCTGCACAAGTCTCAGCTGAAAAGAACTGGCCCTGATATTGATATATTCGCTTCATCAACAAAATGAAGCCCGTCGATTTTCTTATACTATACCCTATTAGTAAACTCCAAGTTACTTAGTGCATTAGTACCTCATTTGTCCTAAAATTAAATGACTCAATTATTTTAAAATACAGATATGTCTACACAATAAAATATGTCTACATTGGTATATTGATGAAACTAATAATTCACTTATTTCACAGTGGTGAATATAATTTTCGAGAGGTGTCGCAAAGCATGACAGACTCGGTTTAGTCATCACAGAGAACGAGAACAACATGTAACAAGAGCTACAATGGCGCACGCACATCGCTTATTAGTTTTTCGCTTATTGGTATATTGAGACAAAGTATCATTAGCAGTTATAAAATATAATTAACACGTATACCCAATCCCAATCCACAGAACAACAGGATATTCATGTCATTTTTACTATTTTCAATATTTATACTCAAAATAGTTTTTAGTTTATTTATTATAGTATCGTGGCGAAGCACAAGCAATATGCTAGTAACATGTTAAAACAAGAGCTGCAGGGTCACACGCACATCGCTTGCCTCAGTTTTCGCAAGCGTTACCTCGACCGTGACGAACGTACCTACGCATGTCGTATGCGATGACGAACCCTGTCGCGTCAAAACAACAGGATGGGAATTACCGTGCAAGATAAGATAAACTAGTCCGGCTAAACTAACCTCCCAAAAACCCCGCAGCCGATGCGGCATCGAGCAGTCAAGCAAAAGTGGCCCGCCCGTTGACTGACCAGCGTGCGTGTACCGAGCGAGACGCAGCTCGAACCTGGCCATCCGACGGCGCGGAACGACCCGCGAACGATCGGACGGACCCGCCGCGCCCCGATGGGAGGCGGAGACCGTTAGGGGTTCAAACCTGGCCCGTGCCCGCAACGGTAACCTACCAACCGCGTCGGTCGTTAACCGTCAGCGCCCAGCCGAACCACCAGCCAAACCCGCGTGCCGCCGCGCTGGCAGCGTGGCTCGGACCCGAGATTCATTCTCCACACGTCGCTTTCCTTTTGTTCGGTTCGCTCGCGTCGATCCGTTTCCGGATCACGTTGCGTCTTTTGTGCTTTGTCCACACTTCTCTCTCCGGTCCCTCGCGTTTCCCCTAATTGCTATCTGTAGGGTCCTCCAAGTGAACACGTGCCCCTTCGTATGTTGATGCACTTTTCGTTGCTGCAAGCTGCTGATCCATTACTTCTCTGGTGATCATACAAGTACCCTCGTGCATGTACAGACAAGTGTAAAATCAGTGATGTGTCTAGCTGAAGTGAACCAACCGTTAGTGGTTCATCATCCCTAGAAAGAAAATTACACATGGTCCTTGCGAAAAGTCGATGTTGTTCCATGAAGAGCTGAAGCGAACCAGCCAAATCATGAAACACCCAAACCTCATTTATTCCATGAAGAGTTGAAGCTAGCCAAACCTCGTCGGTCGATCGCCAATACACTAACAACACGTGCAACAATAAAGTTGAACTCATCCACAAACTCTAGTAGAATAGTGACCAGACGCGATTCCTCGGCTCCTCGCCCTCCTCTACGATGCTGACAAGGTGGACCATGAGTCAAGAAAAACTTTAGGCCTTGTTTGGTACTAGAGTTTTGGTGGGGATTAGTGGGATAATCCCCACCAAACCCCAAATTTCCACTCACTTCTAAAAATACATTTGGTACTAGAGTATTGGGCGAGTTTAATCCCCGCCAATCCCCACTTTTCCCTAAATTTTAGTGTATTTTTCTTAATCCCCAATACTCTACCTCTGCCTAGTGGATTGTGGATGAGTTTTATGAGGATTGGGGGAAAGTAGGGATTTCACCCAATACTCTAGAGGATTATTCCCACTAATCCCCATAAAAACTCTAGTACCAAACAAAGCCTTATTAGTATTATGCACAACATCATTGTCGCGATAGTGTCGCCGTCGATGAAGTGAAGAATTAAAGCCTTACCCTAATAGATGTGAAGTCCCTGTTGCTTAAAGCTAGCATCCGAAAGGGGGAGGGAACTCGTGGCCTGGTTGACGGGGAGCGGTGAAACGAGTCACTTTTTTGAGAGAAAATACCTGTGTACTCTTCTCAACTTTGAGGATAGACAGTTGGGTGAATTCGATAGGATTTTGTTGGGTTCGATGGAGAAACACGGCTAGTTACATAACTAATTTTTTCAAAATGTAAGAAGTGGGAACTCTACAAATAGTTGTTACTGTATAGTGTAATTCATTTTCCCTTAGAACCGTGTGGGTTCTATCTCTATTTTTTTCCTCCATTCATTTGGACCAAATGGATAAGTGGTGCCACCAAAAGAAGCTAGCATGGCCCCTGCGCAAGGATGACATGCACTTGCTTTTCCTCCATTTTATTTTTTAACAACAATTATGGAGCAATGCACGCCGGTTTTGCCCTAGAAGCTTCGCTATCTTCCAACAGAAAAATGGAGCGCTAACCAACCGCAAACCAGCTGACCTAGCAATTCACCAGAACTCCAGGTATGTATCCACAAAAAGACCACCCAAACCAACCCGGCAGGAAAATATTCCCGTCCCGTCTCCTGTTCGTTCGTCTCGTCGCCCCCTTTTCCTGCAACGGGCGAGGTTTTTTGAAAGAAAGACGCCTCCTTCCCTTCGTCTCCCCCAGCACACAACCCCACCCCCCGCGACGCCACAGATACCCCAAAGCTCGCTCCTTCGCCCCCTATCCGCCTAGGGTTTCGGCCCGCCCCTCCCTTCGCGCCATCTCCGCCCGCCCGCGCTCCCCGTCTGATCCTCCCGATCCCCCACCGATCTGGCCTCTGGGGGGATACAGCCGGTCCGTCAGCGGCGGCGGCGGCCCTCGCCGACCCTTCGGTTTTTGTGTTTTCCTGACGCGTTTCCGTTGGCTGGGTTCTGATGTGGATTTTGTTTCAGGCGGTTTTGAGGCGGCGGCGGTGGCGGCGGCTGCGTTGATGACGTGGCGGCGGTGACGGATGGGCGCGATGGCGGCGGTGAAGGTGGAGGGGCGGGACGGGTGCGTCACGCCGAGCCCGTCCGCCTCCGAGGGAGGGGCCTACGGCGCGCTCGCGCGGATGTCGCCGTCTCTGGGGTTCAGCCCCGCCGATTCCGTCTCCGGCCGAAAGTAACCGCCGCCCCCCCCCCCCCCCCCCCCCCCCCTCTGTCGAATTGTCTGATGCTCTGCTGTTCGGTGTACTAGCTGGTGGTTGGTTATCTGACTCGGGTGCTCTCGTCTGCTTTGGTTGGGTTGTGGCTCATATAAGAAACGTGATATTCTCGGGGGTATTTTTAGTTAGCCGACGCAATTGGTCCGATTGTGAAATGGTGCAGCAATTCACGGAGCTCCCGTTAAAATTTTCCATCTTTAGAAGCCTTGTGGAGCTGTAGTTTGCATTGACTTGTGAAAAGGTGTCCCTTATTTTTTTTGAGAAACTCATGGTGTTGAGATCATCTGAACTGAATTATGATGTGGGTGTGGCTTAGTGATTTAGTAGACTGTTTAGGAAAAACTGCACTTTTGATGAGTACCATTACATTTGATGAGGTTTTACTGGTTATAATTTGCTTGGTTTGGATGCTATGAGACATTACTTTGTAATTCTGACTTGGATGATATATATTGTGCTTACTTAGTTAAAATATTGCATGTTCTGGGTGTTGGGTGGTAATAGTTTGGAGATGAACAGCATTCTGAGGTCCTAATGGTAGAAGTGTGCTGCTTAGCTTGCGCAGTTGCCAGCTAGTATGCTGGTACATTGCATAATTTTGGTTAGTTCTGTTGGCTTAGAAATCAGTGTGCTTTCTTTGCTGAGGCGTGTTGAAGCTTGCTTCTCAGTGATTCTCAAATGAGTGAAAGTGGTGATTTATATTGGTTGTGATGGTCTTCTTATGAATCAACTCACTGTTTTGATTGTTTACTGCATCTAGCTTGCTCTGTGGTGTGCTAATTCACCTGGTCTCATAAAACGAGATATTCTTTTGGAATGGTTATCATATTTGGTGTGTAGATAAATTGTCCGTCTGTTAGTAGATAATGGTTCTGGATAAAGAAAGAGTTTTTTATATGTTCTACTATGCAAGCATGTCCAGATTTGGTTTCTTTGCACTTAACTTGCTATACATTTTCGTAAATTTGGTGTCATGGAAATATGCATTTGTAGATAACTAGTTTTCAGTAAGGTTTTTTTAGTGGTGCATGATGCTACAAAGTTAGAATTGGATAGCTGAAACATAGTGCTGGACTGATGTAATTAATGATATAATTTTGGGAGCAATGCGACATGCCAATTTTGGCTTATCATGATGGATATTTGGAGACAAAGTTTCTCCCAAGAGGAACCCCCCTTTGAGTTAATTTGGGGTTATTGAACATGTGCTAGCAATGGAGGTGGATTAGGCTTGTAGGGGCTTTATAGAAAGCTGGCTGACAATTATGACTTAAGACATAGTTCAAACTGTCTACATTTGATGGTTGTGCTTGGTTCAATATTTGCATGCCTAATCCTAGAAAACAAATTTATTTTTAAACTTAGCATGCTTATGATGACAATTTCCTTGAAGAAGGTTCATACTAATATATTTAACTAGTTATAGGTTTCTTATGGATCTGTAGTGATCAGTTATTCCATGTGCTTAATGGCAGAAAAACAGCAGTCACTTTTGAGATTTGAGAAATCCATGTCATGGAAACTTTGATACTTGCCCATCTTTTAACTGGATACTTTGTCCTGGAGTATTATTTATGTCAATGATCAAATTCTATATATGTCAGGCGAACAAGCGGCCCTGTAAGAAGAGCTAAGGGTGGCTGGACACCACAAGAGGTTAGAATTTACTTTTCCTTTTCAAACTCACTTCAGTACTCCCTCCATCCCAAATTGTAAGGCAACCAAACTGTTAAACTGTTTGCTGTCTTCCATCTTATATTGTTTTTGGTTTCTTTCATATTTTTACCTAGCTTTTCTTATTTTGGCTGCAGGACGAGACGTTGCGAAATGCAGTTAATGCTTTCAAGGGTAAAAATTGGAAGAAGATAGGTTGGCTTCTTGTTTGTGCTCTGCATCCCTTTCTCAATGTTCATCTAGCAAGTCCAAAACCAGGGGTCAATAACCATTAATTTTTACCTTCATTCTTTGCTTTTATTTTAGCATGAATACATATTTTAACTATGTACCTTTGAATTATGTGATTGGTGGAGCAGCCTTGTGTACCTTCTGATTGGACATGGGAAGGAGAGACTACACAACTGCTGATTAATCGTTGATTCTGAAAATAGACGGCAATGCCATGCTTATATGGTTGAACACATAACGTAGTATGAATATGCATATAGCTAATTAGGTACCTTGTCTCTTACTTACTAATTTATATTACCTCTTAACTAACATAACTTGCTGATGGACCCGTTCCTCTTTTAGCCACATGCCATAGGAGAGAATCCTCATTGTTTTGTGAGATAGAAATGGAAAGATTATAGCTAGGAATCTATAATTAGGCATGAAACAGGAAATACCTGAACTAAGGTCTCCCTTGGAAGTTAGCTGAGGAATAGGTTCTTGACTGTAAATCTAGTGAAGTATTAATATACATTAAGAATGTGTCGCATCACACTTGCTTTGTAGACTTTCTTTGATCCTTTCCACGTGGAAGAAAAACCAAGCAGAAACTTGAACAATTTTAAAGCCGCACAACGATATTTGTAAATTGAAATTTTGCTGCATAAAATTGAGGACTGGAGTGGTGTAGCATGACAGATTGGGCAGTTATCTTGTTGCATAATCAAAACGGGGCTACTTGATGATGATTTTAGTAGATACATCTCTTGCTAGATTTATTATATTTGGTTTTAATGGGGTTGAGAGAGAGGCATGTTAGAATCAATTTTTATAAATCTGGTTCTTATATTCTGAATTTTTGAGCTAGAACTCTTGTTGCCCTCCTATAGGAATCATAACAAGAAAAAATAGCATGGGCATATTTCTTGCTTACTTCTGGAAAATGTGAATCTCATAGAATAATTTGTATGTGTATATCTATGCAGCCGAATCTTTCCCTGATAGGACAGAAGTACAATGTCTACACAGATGGCAAAAAGTTCTTGACCCTGAACTGATAAAAGGACCTTGGACCCAAGAGGTTTGTCAAATGTTGTTGTCTTTTCTCCCATTAAATCAAAGTCTGCATACTATATGTTGTAATATGTGCATTCATCGAATTGTTTTACAGGAAGATGAGACCATTATCCAGAAGGTGAAGGAGTTTGGGCCCACAAAATGGTCCGTTATAGCAAGGTCACTACATGGCCGTATTGGTAAACAATGCCGAGAGAGGTATTCACCTATGATGTACCATGTATGATGAACATCAAATTATTTATGCACACTCATATTCGTAGACCTTATAATTAGTTAGTTTTTTATTTCCTTTGTAAATGTTAAAAAAGAGAGGATTTTGCATGTACTCCTAATTGATTGAAACTGGATGTCACTAACCGAGGCTACCGGCTATATTGAGCTGCATTTAGAAACCTTATACATGTGAAGTCTCTTTTAACTTGGTCCCAGAAATAATGTAAACTCCAGTTCTCAGCAACAAGGGTTTATTTTTTCATTTATATGCAAGACACTGTAACTGAAGAGTGAACAAATTAATAGCAGTTCATACGATCTTGACATTGCCCTGACAACTATTCTGAAAATAGTCTGTGTCCTCAGTGTCTAAAAATGCCCCACAGAAACATAAGCCCAGGTCGTACTCACAATACAAGAGCTAGCCCGAAAAGGTCCTATTTTCTGATCCCCAGAATCCACTGGTGCAGAACTCCTATGCAACTGCATCCCTGGAGCACAGCGAATCTTTTGGCTGACATCCTCTTTTCAAGTTTAACTTAACATTTCTTTTTTATTTTTGCGATAGTGTATGTTTGATCTATCTTGTGGTGTCTTGGCTCTGTGTACTCCGACAGAGCCATGATTTCTGTTGTCGCAGTGAGCTAATAAAGGATCTTGTGATTTTCTGATGGCCGCTGCAAAGTCGGATGTTCACAACTTGAAGCATCCTTCAATTGTGAATGGTGTTTCTTAGATTCAATTTTATATTTTGTAGGGTTAAGTACAGCATCAGAAATAACTGTGTTTTTTTACATGAGTAGATTTAATTAGACCATTGTTAGTTTGTTACTTAGTTCTGACAAAAAACCTAAGCATTCGTATAATTTAAGCTATTATTAGTTGAATATCAATCACATATCTAATATTTCTAATTGTGGTAAAGTTTCATGCATGCTTGATTTGTTTTATTTTAGTTTTTCAGAATAAATTACATACATAACTTGCAGCTAACTTCACTCTTGATGCTGCTAATATAATATAGATGGCATAATCATCTGGATCCGCAAATAAAGAAGGAAGCTTGGACTGTTGAGGAAGAGCATGTGCTTGTGAAGGCTCATCGTTTGCATGGTAATAAGTGGGCAGAAATTGCAAAAGTTCTTCCTGGAAGGTACTAAGTCACAGCATCCTTGATTCCTTCCTCTTGGAAAATATCTTGTCCACACATAATTAAAACTTGATCCTTTTCGTCTGCATATCATGTCTAGTATGCATGCATGTCGCTGATAAGAGAAAAGCAGCAACCTTTATAGTACTGTGAATCAAGTCAATCAACTTGCTGAAACAATAAACTTAGTAAGTTTGCATGCCTTTTAGCTGCAGCTTGTTCCTCTGTGGCATTATTGTTATGATATTTCGTCTGTCTTATCTCACCAACTAGAATTTTAGTCGAAGTGTAGTTTGGACTTGAACAGTTTGAGTGCTTTTAAAGTTAGGGCTTCTTAAGATTGCAGGAATCAGAAAAATGTAGGAATAATAAAAACACAGGATTCGGATGTCATGTACTATGGATCCCTACCAGATCTCAACTGCATGGATTTTCGCAGAAGTCCTCTGTACAAACATTTACTTGTCTTCTTTATTTGATGATGCATACCTCTTGTGCTTATCTTGTTATACCAATTATAGTTGTCTGAGTGTTTGCTTAATAAGTTTTAAGTGTTATTTTTTCCCATTTACATGATTTAATATAGAGATGGATGGTTAGTGGTTCTGCCACTTGATGTTCTGAGAAAATATTGTGGGTTGGCCTTTCTGCAGTTAGATTATCAAGGAGTGAAATTTCCAATATAAGTATGGGAACATGGAAATACACGTCAGTTCCTATGGTATTTGAAATGGAAATACCCTTGATTTCCCTGTAGTACTGTAGCTTGTGAATGTATTACTGTTGTCATTATGTGATGGTCCCATGCACCAAGGTCTTATTTTTATTAGTAAAAATTACCTCACTGAGTCAAAGAACTTTAACTGCATAACTGCTTATATTTCACCTTGTACTGATTCAAGTTCGTTCATGCCTCCAGGACAGATAACTCAATAAAAAACCATTGGAACAGTTCAGTGAGAAAAAGGCTAGATGAATATAATGGCGTGGCGGACCTTCAAGTTCCAGTACATGTCATTCATAATGATTTGAAACAGGTAGCAAGGCTGCCACCTGTTGAGAACCACATGGACTTGAACAAAGGGCCAAATATCAGTTTAAGAAATATTAAGGGCTGTTCAGATTTTCTCTCTCTTTCCCTGCCAACTGCTCAACCAGTAACTTCATGTGAGGCATCAGTAGCTGGTACAATAATGGGGCTGAAAATGGATTCTGGTCATGACAAGGACAGGAAACTAAACTTTGTTTGTGAGAAGGGCCTGGAAATCAATTTACTACATGATAAGGGCCTGGAAATTGGTCTCGTAACAAATAAACTGGGGCAGTCAGAACCAGCTAAGTCAGAAGGAGACAGAGTCTCCTTTGGCTCTCTTTGTTATCAGATACCTAAGCTAGAAGATACAGACCTTGTTCATTCCCCAGTTTTCTCAAAGCATCATGGGCCGAAAAACCATGGGGATGGATTTCAGTCACCCACTGGTTATACTACTCCCTCTCTCAGGGATGGAACAAAATCGGATCAGCTAAGCGTTGAATCAATATTGAAAAGTGCTGCTGAAAACTTCCCAGGCACTCCTTCAATTCTAAGGAGAAGAAGAAGGGAGAAACCAACACCTGCGCAAGATAGTGACTTTAAGATCGATACGAACAGTGATGCTTTCGACACTCCGATAGGAATCTGCACTACAGACAGCCCACGTTCATTTAAAACTGCAGCATTTTTGTCCCTGGGCCATCTGGATGACCAAGGGCTGCCTGCTGTTATGGGGAAGGTTGATGTTTCCCCTGCATACCGACCAAGGTCAAAAAGAATGGCTGTCTTGAAAACCATCGAGAAGCATCTAGATTTCTCGTCTGATGCAATGGATATTTGCGATACTGCCAGGATTTTGAAATCTGCTTGCTGGAATTCTCAAAGCATCAATCCCGGCACAGGCATTTCGAGCGTGCAAAATAAGAAAATGGATGGGCATATTACCGGGTTGGAGACTTTAACCAGTGATATTGCTCAGACAACAAAGCTAGGTGCAACCTAATTCTGCTGTGCTCAGGTATGGTAGCTTTGCATGTCTTTTAGTTGTGCACTTGCACATTTACCACATATACCTGAACGAGAATAACCAGTTAACCTCATATTTCGTATGCATGGAAGTCCCTGAAATGATTTGATCATGGGCCTAACATACAATTTACTTTCCCTTTCAGAAACAGCTGACACTCTTCCGAAGAGGGCATGAACGCCCCCCATGCGTCTCAACTGGTTGTTGTTCCTAGACGCTCATAGACAGCATATGACCAGAGAAACAGTCTTGCAGTTTTGTGCTTTTTTGATCTACGGGTAGAAGAATCTACCTCGCCATCTCTCCTTCGCGGGGTGTATATTCTAGCGACGCATTCTGCGACAGGAAAAATATCCACTACTTACATTCGGTGAGCTCACAACTGTAATTCAGCCTTAGAAGGAGCTCAGACGTGTACAAAACAAATCATAGCTTTATAGACTTACAAGTTCAGTAAGTTTCCATATAGTGCTTTCTTTCCATTCAACATTCCTTGGACTCTCTGCCGGTGGGGTCTACAGTGACAAGTAACGGTCTCTTCTCATTTTGTAACTCTCTCTGACGGCATTGGGTTGGAATTTATAGTAGAAATGACATGTGCTTTATTGCTCGGTTTTTTTCTTCGATGAATGTGCATTCCTACCTTTTTTTTCCTGTGATGAATCTGAGCATTCTTACTCGAAGCTAATGAAAAGTTAAATGTTCATTGTTGATATTGGCTGGCATTTCTTATAAATTTTGTCACCAGCGAGTTACTGGTAGCTCCTGCCGTTCCTGATAATATCGGCAGCCACCGAGTGACCGCTGTTCTACTATAAACCAATCAGAACAATGAAATTTCTATCTTTGGAGTGCCACCATCAAATTCGCCAATGAAATTTCTATCTTTGGAGTGCCACCATCAAATTCGCCATCACATAATTTGCCTTGCTTGGTGTAGATTGGATTAAATTACATCAATTTATTAGCAGTTGTGTATACTATGCCCTCAGCTGCCCAACACACCGACCTATCAGCCTCCAGGACGACACATATATCACCGGCAGGTACGTACGGTCCTCTCGACTTTCGACACGCTCGTCGTCCCCTCCAGGCAACCAGACGCTCCGAAAGCAGCGAGAACTTTGCGAGGGTCACTTTCTCCTTCTCCTGAGCCGTCGACTTGCCCCAACCATCATGGAGCATCCTTTGACGGCAAGCATGAAAAGGTATGTGAAGTGTCCAAGTCGATCTACTACACTTGAACTAAAGCCGGCCGGTCTTTTCTAATGCGGCAACTGCGTGCAGCTAGCGCAGAAGCATGCAGACGGTGGCTTCTGATGGGTTCATGGGAGTAAGTGAAAAGGTCCGTTGCTACTTGCGTTTTCCTACGGTGGTTCGGTTCCCTCTGTGCCAAGTCCTGTGTGCCTCCCTTTTCCTCCTCCCACGCATGATCCAGCGACGAGAAGGATGCTTCAACGACCGATCATGCATGAATGCATGCATGCCCAGTGCACCTACGTACGGAGAAAATGGTAAGGGTCATCCTTCTGACATGACAATATACTTCTACATGATCATTCATTGATACACTTGTTAAACTGGGAGTGATGAGCTCACTAATCCAACAAATTACTACACTCCAATTAGTTGCAGTTTTATTAATTAGATCACAGTCACTTATGCAACCAGTGACGAAGCTAGAAAATTTTATCAATGGGGTCAGCTCTATATCCTCCAAGTTACACTGGGGTCATTTTCTATTAATAAACATCACTTAGTACTAATTAGTGAGGGATTTGCCCATTCCCCAATGCCTACAAGGCAGCTCCGTCCCTGTATGCAACCATTTAGGTCAATGTACAAACATTCACATCTCTAGTGGCGAAGCTTCTCAAGGGCTAAGAGGGGCCATTGTTGATGCCCCCTACTCTTAGAAACTGTTAAATTCGTAAGAGTACATTTGTTTGCTAGGATTAAATTTCAAAGAATACTTATAGTTTAAGCATAGTATCTTTTTTTGCTAATTATCAATCGACTGAGAATAAAGTTAGAACGTAGTCGGGTCCCTAGACATTGGATCACGTTGTTATTCATCTTGGATGAGATCACCAGACTTCATTGGATCACGTTGTGATTCATCTTGGATGAGATCACCAGACTAAGAATTTAGTTTATTCTCAGTCGACTGAGATCTAGTTCCCCCCATGATATATATACTCACATCTTGTTTTGGATATTTTGTCATGGTATCTAAAATACACACTTTACCATTACTTTTTTGTATATGTTAGAAGAATACATTTTTTTTAGAACATAGTACAACACAGGCGCTCACAAACACACACGTACACTCATCCTTATGAACGCATGCACACCCTACCCCTATGAGCACCTCTGAAGGATTGACCGGCAGATCTTGAGGATGACGAAGTCACCACAGGCGCCTCATTGTTGACGGGCACGTCACTTACCACTGAAAGAATAGCGCCGGATAATTCTGGAATAAATCCAGGTAAATGCAAACATCCATGCCAAGTCTAGGACTTGAACCTGGGTGGGCTAACCTAACCATCAGAGCCAAGCTCCGTTTGCAAAACAATATCTTTGTGAACTCTACTATCAAAGTATTGTTTATGATAAATCCAAAAATGGCCTTAATTTTTTGAATTCTTTTTTCTTCATACCGGGGGGGGGGGGGGGGGGGACGGTAGCCAAACAAATTCATTGCCGAGCTCCTCCTTAGAGAGGAAATCTTGGCTAAACAACGAAGTAGAGTGAATTGCCTAAAGGAAGGGGACAAGAACACGGTATTCTTTCATGTGAGGACTTAACAACAAAACTGTAGCCTTAAAGATCTTTAATAGTTTGCATATAATAGTCAAATTTACACAAGTTTGACTACAAGCTTCTTAGGACAGACATATCAAACACTGTAACTAACACTTCAATAAAAGGAGCACCTCTAAAGAGTACTACCACCATTTCAATGAATAAGGCTTATATTTTTTTGGAAAGTCAAACAATTTGTAGTTTGATCAAATTTTCAGAATAAATCACTAACATTCACAGTACAAGATCAATACCGTTGGATACATCTCGAAATATATTTTTATATGATGTATAGTATATAATATTATAGTTGTTGATAATTTTTTCTAAAATTTTGGTCAAAGTTTACTTAGCCTGACTTTTCTTAAAAATATAAGCCTTATGCTTTGGAATGGAGGGAATATTAGTTTATGCTTGGTAGTTGGTACGGTGCAATTTTCGTGAATCGAAAATGATTCACTTGCAAGAAAAAACTTATAATAAAGTGTGTAGTTGTCTACATTTACTCTTTGTTTCTCAAAAGAAAATGCAATCAAAGGTTGTCCCGGCCAGCAATATTTTTCAGAAGAACACATAGTGACTTTATTAGGAAATACATTGCGGTTACATGCAGATACAAATTAATGGGCACGCACGAGCTTTCAGCTACGAAAACCCCAGCCAATTAAGAAAATTCCTCACAAGACAGAGGTAATTAATGAAGGAATTGCATAAAGGACATAGCTAGCTAAGCTGGCTAGCTCACAAACACGGCCAATCGCCTGAAAAATCAAATAACATAAAAAATGCACAACACCATATAAGTAATCACGAACTCGCTGGATAAGCCAGAGCAAAAGCTTGTTGACAACAATGTGAAGCGGAAGCGAAGCAGTGAAGCAACCATTGGTCTTCACCGACTGTCGGTCTTGCATTTCATGGATAACATTTCGGGAGGTCCGCCGGCGGTGGCGGGAGCTTCTGGTCCGGGCGGCTGCCGTCCAGCACCAGCCACGCCATCTTCAGTCCCCAGCTCATGTGCACCTCCAAGTGGCAATGCATAAACCATACACCTGCCAGAATGCGAGATCGGGTAATATGAGAATTCGCCATGTGCATGCTACTAGTACGTACGGTGTGGAATCATGGCAGGGGAATTAAAGGACCTGGGTTGTCGGCGCGGAAGCGGATGGCGACCCAGCCGCCGGCGGGGACGCCGACGGTGTTGCGCTCGACGGGGTCGACGAGGTTGTACTTGGCCGGGTCGCTCGCCGGGTCGTAGTTCCCGAACCCTTGGCCGACGACGAAGAAGTTGAAGCCGTGCAGGTGCAGCGGGTGGCTCTCGGCGCCGAGGATGCTGGTGTCCTGCATCACAAGCTCCACGGCGGCGCCGAACGGCAGCACCAGGGCCTTGGTCCCGTTCATGACGTTGGTGTTGTTGGGCGGCGTGCCGGTGTAGTTGAACGGGTGCGCCGGGGCGAAGGGGAAGTTGGAGGCGTACACGCCGGCGGACATGCCGGTGTAGTGCGACTGCAGCAGCGCCGTGGCCGGGAGCACGAAGGAGACGTTGTTGATGGACGCCGCGAACCGGGCCGTCCCGTTGGGGCCCTGGCAGGTGCTCCCGTTGACGGGGGAGCCGGGCGCGCACGGGTGG
The DNA here is from genome assembly GCA_007115705.1 of Dactylis glomerata. Lineage (NCBI taxonomy): Eukaryota > Viridiplantae > Streptophyta > Magnoliopsida > Poales > Poaceae > Dactylis > Dactylis glomerata. The sequence goes on from QXEO01000383.1 coordinate 2,207,421, forward strand.
GTGCCGAGGCCGACGGTGAAGAAGAACTCCCGGTCCACCGTCTGCGGCACGGCCGCCGGGTACGCGGCGCTCGCCAGGCTGCGCAGCTTCGCGGTGTAGTTGGACACGGCGCTCGTGTCGTTGATCTGCGGGAGCGTGGGCGTGAAGATGGGCAGGTTCTTGCCGGTGGTGGGGCAGGCGGGGTCGTGCTCGTACTCGAGCACGCCGGCGACGGTGGAGTTGTCGTAGGTGCCCGGGCGCGCGGTGGTGTATGGCCGGGCCAGCATGTAGTACCTGGCGCCGGGGAATGTCGGCTTGGTCGTCAGCAGCACGTTGCTGGTCTGTCCCGGCGCGATGACGAGGCTCTCGACGGCGAAGGGCTTGACGTAGAGCGCGTCGACGTCGACGACGGTGAGCGTGTGGTTGGCGACGGCGAAGAAGAGCTCGTCGTTGAGCGCGGCGTTGATGAGCCGGAGCATGTACGTCTTCCCGGGCCTCACCTTGAGCGTGAACGCGTCCTCCTTCCTCCCGGAGCAGCCGGCGTAGAGCGGGCCGGGGAGGCCGTTGATGGTGAAGGCGTCGGAGACGTTGGGCCCGCCGCCGGTCTGGAGCGCCTGGGCGATGACCGCCTCGGTGTCGTTCCGCCACCACTCGCCGAAGATGACGGGGAGCTCGTGGTCGGGCGCCGGGAACGGGTAGGGCACGCCGGCGGGGGGCAGGGTGACGATGGGGCCGTGCACGGTGGCGCGGAGCCAGGAGACGTGCGCGTGCCACCACAGCGTGCCGCGCTGCCCGGTGATGGTGAAGCGGTAGACGTAGCTCTGGCCGGGCTGGATGGGGCACTGCGTGATGTAGGCCGGGCCGTCGTACCAGCCGCTCAGCAGCTGCCGCACGCCGTGCCAGTGGATGCTCATGTTGTAGGGGGAGTTGTTGACCACGTTGACCTCCACGTGGTCGCCCTCCCGCGCGAACAGGGTGGGCCCGGGGTACTGCCCGTTCACGGTCACGATGCTCTTCGTGCTGCACAACTTCGTCACGCTCGTCATTCCCACCTGGATCATTAATCTCGATCAGTATATTGTTTGGGAAGCGACTAGTTCTCGGTCGATTGCAAATTAGCTTAGTCATTAGTCAGTTGCAACCACTTGCAATTCCTGATCAGCATAAATCACGAAGCAAATTAAGCAACCAGAAATATTTTAGCTAGTTGCATGCAATCCACTCTTATTTGGTAAAAACTTAGTTGGAACCTACTTATTGCAGCTCACATACCGCACAAATCACAATAAAAATTTAATGATCATAGAGTCGACCGAGCTAGTACAACCGAATTCTCGGTCGATTAAGAACTAGCTAAACTGTATTGTCTAGTTTTCCCAAAAATCATATGTATATGTCTATACATATATAATACTTACATCGAAGTGGTACTTCCTTGTGACGGCCTCGACTCCCAACATCCTGGTCATCGTGGTCATGGCGCATAGCACCAATGCCGCAAAACGGAGAAGAGACGAGGACACAGCCATGGCTCCCTTGATTTGCTTGCTGATGATCTATCTTTGTTGGTGATGGCAATGGAGTCTCTCGAGTTCTCTATATATACAGGAGAATGGATGAGTGGGGCCAACGCAACCTTCACAAAATCGAAGGTCTCTGTTGTGTTTGGTTACTTTCAAATGGTTTGGTGTCCGGGTAGCTAGAGCGAGCTAGGTTCTGTGTGTTGGATATACTTGAACTTGGTTGATGTTTTGATGATGAGCATGCATCCACGCGGGTCGCCTCGACGTCGCCGTTGGCTGCAGCTGCACTGCACTGGCAGGCCCACACGTAGATGGATGTGCCTTCTTTTTTTTGGCGGTTAGATGGACAGACTTGTAGCTTTGGAGTGTGGCCAAATTAAAGTCAACCTGATGGGGCTCTACTGTGTGTATATTGCCATGTAGTTTAAGTCCACTCATATTTTTCGTTCCTTAATTCTCACGCACGATTGTTTCTGGCATATACTAGGTGGAACATTATTTTGTAACTAAGTACTACTTTCATTCAAATTATAAGACGTATTGGTAGGATATATATTTCAACAAATGTATACTCCCTCCGATTACTATCTGTCTTTAACATGATGTATCTTGTCACTAAAAGATATCTAGATACATCCGTATTAAGACATGTATTAGTGGTCGGAGGAAGTACTTTTTTTTTGCGAATGTCAACAAATGTATATATGGTTGCTGAAAATAACAGTATTTGTATCTTTGCACCATTTGACACTGGACAAGAAAGATGCATGCATAATTCTATGTTCACTGCGTAACTCAAGACAGTAGCGTCGCCGTGGCGTATCTGTACGACTGTCGCGATCGAACTGAGTACTGTTGATATCTCCACCAACTAAATGAGGTAGTCAACAAATACTATGCTAAACAAACGCTAGCGCTCTGCTGGTCTGCTGACCAATGACAGGGAGATTTCAGCAGATTCCTCCGTAGCAACTCCCCCGACCTATAGCCCCATATGGAAGCCATGTTAAAGCAATAGTGAGGGTGGCCTCGACGCTGCCGCTGAACCAGCTGGCCCATGGATGGATGGATGGACATGAAGCTTTGGAGTGAGGTGAAATTGAAGTCAACCTCATGTGTGTCTACCGTTCTGGATTGTCCTGTCTCTCTCCGTTCCGCAATATAATATATTTTGGTAAACTATATTAGCTTGCCAAAACATACTATATCATGGAACACAGGAAGTAACTACGTCTCTTCCTGCCTGCGGCCTTCTCACCTATGTTCTATAAAACAAGGCATATAAATTTTATTAGAAGTCAATCAATGCAAGTTTGAGCGGACTTGTAGAAAAAACTATCAACAATTATGATGGTATATGTTTATAGTATGAAAATACATTTCATGATGTATCTGATAAGACGATAGGATGTGGCGGAAACGATGACTTATTGTAACGAGCCTCGTGGGCTGTTTATATAGAGTAAAAAGTTTGGAGGCTAAGAAAGCTAATAGAGGTAGGTTCAGATTATGATCCTAAGAGCATCTCCAGCCATGGTCCCGGCGAGGCCCTGGGCGGCCGTTTTTATCATCCGGACGGCGAAAATCGGCCCAGTCGCGCCCCCGGTTCCTCGTTTTCCCCCGGATTTGGGCCTTCATCCATCCGGCGAACCCAGGCCATCCCCGGTCCCCCGGGGCGCGCTCGGGGACTCCGGACGAGAGAAAAGCGGGAACGGGCCCGCTCTGTCGGTGAGAGAACACGCAAACCCTACAATCTGGTCGCAAATCCCCCTCTCCCTCCCTCGTTGCTCTGTCGCCGCCGGCACCACCCCTCGCCAATCCGCCGGCCGGTTGCCTGAACTTCGCCGTCCCTCCTCCCACCAGCCCCCACCAGCCTATATTTCGCCGTCCGGCGTGCCGTCTGGCTATATTCCACCGTCGGGCAACTCCTCCCGTCGCGCCTTGTCGACACGCCCGGCAGGTGTTCGTCCATTTGCCTGGCCGGAAATGGACTCGGACGACGAGGAGGAGCAGATGTTCGCCGAGATGTTTGAAGAAGAGATGGCAGCCGCCGCCCAAGATGAGGAGCATATGCTGATCCTAGCTTGCCTGTCGGGCTTATACGCGGAGGCGGCCATTGGTCGCCGTGGTGGGTCGGCACCAGGTCGCCGAAAGTGCAAGCCGAGGCAGCGAATGGAGGGCTATTGCATACTCTACACCGACTACTTTGTCGACAATCCATTGCACGGTGAGGCTGTTTTTAGGCGTTGTTTAAGGATGAGCTGGAAGCTTTTCCTGAAAATTGTCTATGCCCATTTGAGACTACGACTCCTATTTCAGATGCAAGCTAGATTGCACCGGCATGGCAGGGTTTTTCGCCCACCAAAAATGCACGGTGGCTATGCGGATGCTGGCATATGGAGCTCCTGGTGATACTACCGATGACTATCTTCGGATGGCGGAGTCCACTGCCTTTGATTATTTCTACCGGTTCTGCAGGGCGGTGATAGCAGTGTTTGGGGACACGTACTTGAGATCACCCACTGTCCAAGACACTGCTCGGATCCTCGCTTTCAATGAAGCTCGAGGATTTCCGGGGATGCTTGGAAGCATTGACGGCATGCATTGGAAATGGAAGAGCTGTCCGTTTTCCTGACAGGGAATGTACAAGGGTCACAAAAAAGGCTGCACTGTGATACTTGAGGCAGTGGCTACCCATGATCTCTGGATTTGGCACTCCTTCTTTGGTATGCCGGGATCCAACAACGACATCAACGTCTTACAGTGCTCGCCGATCTTCTCCAAGCTTGTTGAGGGACATGCTCCCCTGGTTGACTTTGTGATCAATGGCCGATACTACAACAAGGGATACTATCTTGCAGACGGTATCTATCCAAAGTGGGCAACATTTGTGAAGACTATCTCGGGTCCCATCCTCCCGAAGGAGATGGAGTTTGTGAAGACACAAGAAGATTGTCGAAAGGACGTCGAGCGTGCATTTGGTGTCCTCCAGCAGAGATTTTCTGTAGTCCAGTTCCCCGCTATGAGTTGGTCCAAAGATCAGATATGGGAGGTGATGAACTGTTGTGTGTGCTTACACAACATGATTGTTGAGGATGAGTGGAAGTATCCGGTTCCTTTGAGCGAACAAGCTCTACCATATGAGAGAGAGGGTCCTCTTGCATAGCCTAATCACCAGGTGCTGGTATCGTGGGCTGCGTTCATCACTATGCGTCAGGAGATTCGAGACTCCACTATGCATCAACTACTGCAGGATGATCTGGTGGAGCACATATGGAGGTTTTGAGGCAACACCAACTAGTTTCCATTTGATTTGTTTGAAAACTTATCAAATTATTTGCTTGTTTTTTTAAACTGTATGAAATTCGCCGAACTGTAACATTTATTTGAGCCAAAAGTTGGCAAACTGTATGAAATTCGCCGAACTGGAACGTCTATTTGTAAAAATAAGCCAAAAACGTCGATTTCCGGGCATCTTTCTGGGGTGCCGGCTGGAAGTTCGACGCTTCCCACGCCTAATTTTCGTCCAATCCGGCGCAATTTACCGCCTGATTTGGCCGTGGGGGGCGCCAACGGCTGGAGATGCTCTAAACAACCAAATATGGCTAACCGTGATATACTCTAACAGATAGGATTTTTTCCTTTTGAAACGAGGCAAAAGCTTTGCCTATTTCATTGATTAAGGAGAAGATAGAGAGTTTAAGTTACAAAGGAGTGGAGCTCCTAAAACAAGGTCCTACTCTCGCGGCATTAAGGCGTTCAAATACTTGGCTCCGGCTATTCCCCAAAGGGCGGCGCTACTCTTAATGGAAGAAATAATCAAAGCGGACATGGAGGCTACATTTTTAACATATAGGATTTAATTGACATTGTAGAAGTTTATAGTTTTTTCAAAAAGTTTAGTCAAACTTTGAACTACTTGAATTTTGACAAAATTTGTACGTCTTGTTCTACGGAGTACCAAGAATAGCATATAGTACTATTCCATCGAAACGACGGACTGATCCAATTCAATGAGGTGCTCCAGTCAATAAACGCTGTGCCGAACAAACTTTAGCACACTGCTCTGATTGACTTCTATAAGAAAACACTTGTTTTTCACAGACCAATTGACAGAGAGGTTTTAACAGATCCCCTTTTAGCTAGGCCTCGACCTAACCCCATAGAAAACATGTTAAATCAACAGTGGTTGCATCCTCGTTCCTTTTTCTACCTTCTCGATCAGCACACCGCACACGCACACCCATACTTTTGAGATAGGAGGCAAACTAAAGCTTAGACAAGCTCTATCCAATTCCAAACCCCAACTTACATGCCAAGTGACTGCACGCGAGCAAATCAAAAGGATCTTGGTGAGACATGGACGTGACCAAGCTAGCCAAGGACCAAGGAGGGTATGTGTTCATCTGTTGCTGCCTTCGCTGGTCCCGTGACTGCAGCTTCAAGCTTTTGTGCGTCTGTTACAGGCAAACATTCTCCACTCTGAACTCTGAAGCTGTACTATGGCATGTCTTTTCCCCTTCTTCCGAGGCACGCGGGCGTAGAAGGGGATGGCTGAACCAACCAATGTGTTGCTTGGCCTGGTTGAGCTGCTTGCTTTCTCTCCCTTTTGCCTTTTCAATCAGCGTGCGTACTTGCATGGAATGGATGTAGAGTAGATGCATTCTAATCAGGTTCACATGGCATCTACTGTTACTAATCACTAGCCTTTGCATACGTTTCATAGGTATCTCGAACTTCTGTCTGTTTCTTATTTGGTGGCAGATCATGTTGGCCAACTCTTTCTAGAGAACAAGTACAACCCTATATATATATGTCACACAAGTTGGAACGACAGGATTCTACCCCTCACGCTACGGTTAGGCCTCCCTGATCAAAAGGCTATGATTACTTTGCACTAATTTCCACGCAGGTTCTACAATGAACTCTCCCGTCGACCATGCTCTCTGTACTTCCAGATGAAGATACGATAACTTCCATTCGAAGAAATTGATGGTTCCAGATCGTTTCAATCAAAACAAGGTAGCTTTAGCTCTTTTCTACGCCCATCTCGTCGGAAGACGAAATCTTTGATAAAATCAACAGAAAATACATGATTCGTCAAAAACGTTTGGTGGATGCCACGATACAAGCTTCAGAGCAAGAACCTCGACCAGCAGCTCACTGTATTGAACAACAGGGTCACGCCAGCCACGGAAAGCCTACTGCGTTCCTTGACAGCTAAGACTGGCAGGACCGGTTTAGACAACGAGGGCGCTGATTTATACAGTTTTTCTTATGCTGCAACAACAAAACAAGATTATCTATCAGATGAGTCGCGTGCCATGTACAGCTGTAAGTTCTCGTGTAGCTCACGTCGGCACAACGACATCAGGAATCGCAGGTGACCCGTCATCGTCGGGCACCTCGGCATCCTTCGCGGGCTCTTCTGGGCTCTTGCCCTCTTCGTCCAGGAACCCCTGCTTGAAGACATCGTAGTTTGTCATCTCGGCTGCCTTGAAGGGGCGGTCTCCTAATACCCTGGTGAGATCTTCCTGGTGGAGGACTTCCTTCTCGAGCAGCAACTCCGCGATTTGAGCTACTTGTTCCTTCTTCTCCGTCAGCAGTTCGATAGTTCTTTTGTAGGCCTTGGCGACCCATTCCCTCACCTCGGTATCGATGATGGATGCCGTCTGGTTGCTGTAAGGCTTGTTCATTTCGAAGCCATCCTCCCTCTGAGGGAAGGATAGAAGGCCAACCTTGTCGCTGAACCCATATACAGCAACTTGTGCATATGTCATTTTTGTGACTTTCTCCAGATCATTCTGAGCACCAGTCGAGATTCTCCCGATCAAAACCTAAAAGGCACAAATACAGCAATTTCTATTAGTGTACTTTCATCGGCAATATTGTGAATAATGTCACAGCCATCCATCAAATAAACGAATAAAAGAGCACAACACCATGATGCATTAGCTTGATACAGGGGATGCTGATTTTTGCGTATAGACCTTTTTTTGTAGTGACCAAGTTACCATAGGTCACACATCCAAGTTCAAATTCACACAGATATCAATTTTTATATCTGGATTGAATTCATTTTGGTTGCATTTGCTGTGAAGTATTTTGATTTACCTAGACTAACTAAGTTTGCCACCATATTGTGGTAGCACTGCCCCAATCTACCATACTGGAAGCGGTGAATGATTAGCCTAATGTCTTGTGAGCAGACGCAGCACTCAGACTGGTTTTTCCTCTTTTCAAAGGCAAACTGACACTATCCATTCTAGTCAGAACCCACATATTCACTTATTCAGTGGAGCTAAATTGTACAATTTTCAGAGAGATGTCCACGAAACTTAGATATATAAGAAAGGGCATACCTCCTCTGCAGCTCGGCCACCTAATGTCATGCATGTCATATCGAAAAGCTGCTCCTTTGTCATTAGAAGATTTTCACTTGGGACATACTGTGCAAAGCCTAAAGCAGCTGTTCCACGAGGAACAATTGTAACTTTCAGAAGAGGCTCTGCGTGTTCTAAAAACCATCCAGCAACAGCATGCCCAGCCTCATGGTAAGCAACAGTGCGGCGCTCCAGTTTGCTAATCACCTGCGATTCAGTGGGTATGCAGAGGCCATAATCAACATCTAAGGAAACATAAAACGTAACTAATATATATACAAAACAAATTGCACCGTGTAATGACATACAAGAAAACTCCCAAGTTACTTTTGATACTAGAGATAAGAGATACATATGGACCTATAATTAGACAAAAGCTTAAAATTGAATAAGTAAGCATAGCTAGGGCACTCCCATGGAAAGGCTACAACAGACAAAGCATTAGCGACTAGTGATCCAACTTTGTCACAAAAGGGAGTATAAGGCATGCCACATGCATGTAGAAATGCAGGCTCATGCTTATTTTTCTCTCTTGACCTTGTTAATTTAATCCTCCCTGCAAAACAGTTACTTATGACTGCCTACACAAACAATGAAGTCTCAGTATTTCCAGAGCACTTAGTTCAGGTCTGCTGGAAATCGAGCTACAATTTTTTTCCATGTTTTCTTTCTCAGCCCACCAAGAATTTAATCGCCATTTTGCCGAGTCAACACAAAGTCGTAAACTATAAAAAAACACATTCAATCTGCTCATACAGAACCATTATACAAATTGATTTGAGTAATGTGTGAATTCTCCCTCACAATGTCATGTGTAAATCAGGCATTTTTTAACTTTCCAAAGGTTGCATGTCAGTTTGCAAGAGTATTACTATTGCGTGTAATAAATTGGCATAATTTTATTTCTATGCTTTGACTTTGCTTTCATTGGTTGCAACGGATTGTGTACAGTTGCCTCTAGGGTCAGAAAGATTAAATTTGGCATACGGTCATGTTACCTTGTTTTTCTTCTCTAAACCACCAATAATCCTGTCAATTGCAGACTCGAAATGCTGCATTGTAATCTGAGTTTCATCAGTTCTTGCAGCAATCAAAGCGGCTTCATTACAGACATTAGCAATGTCAGCTCCAGCAAACCCAGGAGTCAAAGCAGCTAGCCTCTGCGAATAAAATGTTGGTTCTTGGTCCAATTTAAGCTTTGTAAGGTATATGCGGAATATCTGATCACGGCCCTTTATATCTGGTTTATCAATTGTTATCTGACGATCAAATCTTCCAGGCCTTAGCAGTGCCTTGTCAAGGATATCAGGTCTATTTGTACCAGCAAGAACAACAACGCCCGCAGTGGTACCAAATCCATCCATCTCTACAAGCAACTGGTTCAAAGTACTTTCCCGCTCATCATTTGAACCAGAAAAACCTCCACGGCCTCTCGCACGACCAATTGCATCGATCTCATCAATAAATACAATACTGGGTGCACACTGCCGTGCTTCTTGGAATAAGTTCCTTACCCTGGATGGTCCAACACCTACAAACATTTCCATGAAGTCCGAACCAGAAATGGACATGAACGGCACACCAGACTCTCCTGCTGTAGCTTTAGCAAGTAGTGTCTTTCCAGTTCCAGGAGGACCTACAAGCAAAGCACCTTTGGGTATCTTAGCTCCCAAGTCTTCATACTTCTTGGGATTTTTAAGAAAATGCACAAACTCCATTATTTCTTGTTTAGCTTCATCACAGCCAGCTACATCCTTGAAATACACCTGGAGCAACAAAAAAGCAGTTGTCAAGGATATGCAGCCAATAACATCTAAACCAAGCTAATGCTTCTGCAAATCTGAACACTGGGAACTACTAGGGCTCCAGAATTACTTTCAGTGGGTGTAAATATATTGATCGCCTCTTTTGGAGTTTAATACGGAACGGAACGCTAAAGAAAACATGGATCAAGAAGGAACTAACCTTATTTTTTGTATTTTTGTCCATCTTTGTCACCGTTGCTTTTCCAATATTGAAGATACCACGGCTACCCTTCCCAGCACCGCCTCCAATATTAAATCCACTCTGCATCCTTTTCCCCATCAAGTATAGCAGTCCAACAAGGAATGCTGTTGGGGCAAATCTCATCACTTCTTGGAACCAGTTTACCTCAGTAACATAAGTTACTGGAACATAATCATGTGAATCTATACCCAGGGTTTCTTGGGCTTCCTCTAATTTCTCTTCAAACGAATCAACACTTCCAATATTGAAGAAATACTTGTATTTGCTAGGAGCCTGTCTGCCTGGAGCATCAGTAGTTGTAATATGTGTATCAGTTTTTTGGCCTTCGCTGTTCGTCTGTGGTGTACTCCTGACGTAGACCTTGGCCACCGATTTATTTGTAACAACAATACGCTCAACTAAGCCAGGTTCTAGTAACTTGTTCTTGAATTCTTGGAAACTTATCTGCAGAAATTACAAGCGCGAGATATTTTATAACCAATAAACTAAAGAATATGCACTGGCCACACATTCATGGTGAACAAATATTTAAACCAGAAAATATGCCAAGTTACAATTAAAAAGAAATACTATTTCTGAAGATTGCATCCACATCCAAAGGTAAGAACTGAAAAACTACAGGTACAAGGCACAGGGCAACAATTCACCACACAAGGTATTATGTAATATGTATGCAAGCAAGAATTAATTGGTGTAATAACTTCTCACTGGGCTATAAGAACCAAACATCAGCTGCTCTGCAAAATAACATATTATTCAATCTTTTTGGATACATTTTTAGCCTTAGGTGATATCTGCTATCTGTTGTATGCATAACATTAGTTAAATCATCTACAGAGAAAGCACGGGTATTTTCTCGCCCATTTTTCAAAATCATGAGAAGACATGGCAAGAAACCCCAATGTATGCTGCCGCTTCTCACAATTACTGGATCGTACTTAACTAATATCCAACTTTTGGTGGGAAGTGACAGGTAAAGTACAGCATGTAGAGTCCTTATGGTAGTGATACAGTTAGAGTCTTAGGAATTCAATATTCCATATTGATCACAATCTGCTACCTCCCATGATCCTATCTGGTGTAGGCATAACATTAGTTAAGCAATAGCAAGCATCACATATTTACTGTCCTTGCGGCAGCAATACAATTTTTATCTTTTCTGTAATTTTCAAGGCAGCGCAACAATATAGGACTAAACGAAGCAAGCAAATATATTTGACAACAGAAGAACAAAACTTGCAGAAGTCTTTATGCCAGCGTTAAACACAATAGTGAACATTTGGAAACACTCCCGTTGATAGTCAACTTGCCAGGAAGGGACTGAAAACATAATTACCTCCTTCTGATCTGATGAGCCACCAGACAAGGATGAGAGCATGAGGCCTAAAAGCAGTAGAGGTCCCAGGATATTCTGTATTTGCTTCCAAGTACCATCCTGGAAACTCCATTGATCGTCTGAACTGGATTCCTCTGCATATAACAGAATTGCAACTTCGTCACACCTTTCAGTAGGCGACACTTGAATCAACAAGTTAAGCTACCATCTCACACGGTTGTGACTTCGACAGGCTACTTATCCCATTGTCACATCAATTGACCAGGCGATAACAGGGTAACCGAATCATGTACTCATTTAAGTTCTAGATACATCCATATTAGCAACACGTAACATGGATTGGAGGGAGTACAAAGTTACCCATCTTGTTGTTCAGACACGTTCACTAAGCCCCAACGATGCTAGCTGGTGTGTGGAAAGTGATATAATCTACTGAACTCCCGACACAATCACCGTCCTCTACAAAACAAGAGAACGCGCTCGAGAGAGGCGGGACTTACGCTTGGAATCCTTGTTGCTCCCCTCCCCCTTCGGCGCCTCCTTCTTGCCCTTGGGGTAATAGTTCTCGTAATCTGAAATCACATTCAGAAAAAGCAAATCTTTCAGCTTCAGGAGCCTTCCCGAACTGACAGAGAGATTAAGGCGCGCCGACGGCATCACTTACTCTTCTTGGAGCCGCTGGAGAAAAACCTGCGGAACTGCGGGTTCGCGAGGAGGTACCTCCAGTCGGAGGTCCTCGCGGCGGCGGCGCTGCCCAGCGACGCCGTCAGGTACCCGCGCACGAGCCCCAGCGTCGCGGCATCCCCGCCGTGGGCCGGCGGGAGCGGCGGCGCGGGCGGCGCCCGGAGCCCCCCGAGGGAGAAACCCTAGCGAACGGCACATAGAGAGAAAAAAGTCAGACCTTTGGAGACTCGGGCCACCGAGACGCGCGGGGGGAGAAGGGGGAGGGGGCTTGCCTGGCGCGGGCGGGACGAGCGCGCGGAGCGGCCGAGGGCGCGGGCGAGGGTGGAAAGGCTCATGGCTAGCGCGGCGGCGCCGTGCGCATGGGACGGGATCCGGGGCGGCGGCCGACGAGATGCGTTCCGCTGGGGCGGGATTCGTGTGTGTGTCCTCCGCCTCGATCTTCTTCTCGTGCCGATGGCGTGTCCTGTGGAGCTGTGGAGGAGGTCGGGGAAGAAGAGGCGCTGCGGGCGGCGGCGAGGAGGGTGAGGTGAAAGCCGTCGCCTTTTTTACCGAGACGGGGAGGAGATGCGGCTGCTGCGGTTTCGACGCGCTCACGGGATCCGCCGGTGGTTAGCGAGGGCTTCTTTTCCCCCTGGATAAGATCGAGTTTAGGAAGCTGGGTCCCGCCGTCAGTCAGCGATCCGCTCCGTGGCTCGGCTGGCGTGGAATCTCCGGATCGGTTTGGGGTAAAATTCACGCTCTGATCGATGAGTTCATGTTTACCGTGTGCTGAGCGGAAAGGGAATTTGTGATTGTGACTACGAGAGGCGATGCAAGCTAAAGCGTGTCAGCTCAGGGTCCAACTGTTGTTTCTGAAGAACAAAAGAGCACCAGACCTCCGCATTGGGCAATTCATATAGACCTCCGCATTGGGCAATTCATACAGACAACAAGAGACAAGTATATGAACTTCTGAAGTAGACATCCATTAATTAATTAATTAATCAGAGTTTGATGCTCGTGCGACTCAAGGATCCATCTTGTTTCGCAAGAAAGGACTGCTGCTTATTCATCTCCAACTTGGGTTTACACTTCGTACCAGCAAAGAAAGTCAGACAAGGCTTCAGGAAACGAAGATAGCAAAGCAGTGACGTAGGGAGCTGCAACCATCACAAGTTCAGAACAATAGGTGCGTGCAGGCAGCAGCACCATCCATCCATGCCTCCTTGGGACGAACAGAGTTGACGTGCCTGTTGTTCTGTCCGCAACCTTCCTTTTAGTGGCAGTGTTGCGCAAGTTGGTCGATCAGGGGTCATATCTTGTGCCGTTTTCGATCACTTGTGATGGACCATGTAAATCTTTGTGCTTCGCCTACCTGTTGTTTTCAGTAGACAGTATATCTCTTTTCAGTATTCCGTAGATTCAGCAGAATAGCCTACCTTTTCCTGATTTCGTACACGACAGAAATAATCATGGCACGTCGGCCATAACCGTAAGTTTGCACCGTTATTAGACAGATGAAAATTGGACAACAGGGAGCACGTGAGCTCGCTTGTGTCCGTTCTAACATTCTGATGTTGATATTTGACTGTGCAGTTAGCAATGTGATGACATGTGTGCTGACATAGACAGAAGCAAAGTGTCAGCAACCTAGACTCTTTTGTTTGTTCATGGCCATCGAGCGGATGTTTTCTAATAAATGGTTGTACGCATCAATTAATGGAAATATTCCCCTTTTGAGAGAAGAAAAACCCCGGATAATTTCCTACCTCTGATCGTCGACCTATACATGACTATATAGATGCACGAGCGAGCATATATATATGCTCCTCGAGCTGTAATCTATCTGGCTAATTTCAAAGGGAAACTTCCTTGTACAAAATCTTAGAGAAGAAATATTTTAGGTGTACCCGATTGGACACTAAAACAATCATGTCATAATTACATCCAAACTTGTGACTATTTGTGCCCTACACAAAGAAAGTATAAATAGTGCAGGATAAGTTTAACTTTTTTTGGCGCAAGTAACAAATGTTCATATTTTTGTATGTAAGTGTTCAAGATATAACATAAATTATGTACATGAACTTTCTTTCAATAAAGTTGAAACGGAAAAGTCTGAAATGCACAATTGTGTGTACACGCAACTAGTTGCAAACAACCGCACGTGTATGTTTACAATAACACACCTCAGTTTTTTATGTGTACTAATCTTTTGAAACAAATGAACTTATGTGTTGAATTTGTGATATTTAAAATGACAGTTCACTTGTCCGTTTAAATGGTTGCACCTCCAATTATAAAACCATATCCTCCATTGCTCCCAAGTGGTACGAAAGGCAACAAGACAAACAAAAAATTAGATCGATTGGCGATCAATACATGTGGCCATGATATCTTGCGCCCCCAAATATTACTTCTCTCACTATAACACAATCAAGATTTCGAGGTGTCCTGGATTAGGAACAAGCACAATTTTTTTGAATATGATTTTGATTAAATGCCTCAAAATGGATGAAATTTGAAAGTATTTTTTTCATATAGCTTTCAAAGGTAGGGTGTTCTGAGACCTTTTAATTCATTCTAGTTGAATAAAGTAAAGGTATTCTAACAATGAAATAATCTACCTTATAATACTGGAGCAAACCCGCATGAAATAGTGGTATTCTCAACCCTAGTCCTCTTATCTATGTATCTCATTTCACAATTTACATGAGCGTTAACATGATGGCTTCACGACACTCTGAGTTACCTTACATGGTTGTTAGATCCTAGAGTAGATGAGTTAGTTAAACTAGTAGGCCCCTTGTACATTGTATTTACACCGGCCAGTACCAATTAACTACTAGTGTAATGTGTTGCAATAAATATCTTGCCTCTTTGCTTACATGGTATCCGACTACCTCGAACCCTAACTCTTTCACTCCACGTTCTTTGCATTTTCATTATGAGCTGTTCCGTAGATGAATCTTGCCCATCCTCCTCATCTTACTCTTACTCTGACTCGCTGACAGGATTCCTAACTATGGGCATTGACCTCACGATCGGCACAGTCGTTTCACTTCCTCTCCTCTTCCACCGTCTCAATTTTCCTCTATGGTGCATCATCCTAGCTAAATGCAGTGAAAAACATAGCTAAATGATTAACTCCTGAATCTAAAGACAACATCATTCGGGCTCAACTCTCCTATGCGGTTTGAGGCAACACATTTTCATTTATACTAATATTTTTTACTATAAAAATATTGTAACAAATGTATATATGTTTGCATCAATGAAAACTCTTAATAACTCACCCTTTTTTGTTTTTCATACACATCACAATAGTACCAAATGTGCAATGGTATATGTTAATATACATGATTACTTGTTATATGTGTGGAAGATACATTGTGAATGGAAATAGTATTTACAAAATAATCATGTACATTTACTGCTCTTCCAGGTCTATCAACGAAATAAGATACGACACTACTAGGAAAACAGCTATAGGTAGTTGACAAGGGTATAGATAATAGAGCCCGACAGTTGAGTACCCCTGAGGCCCGTTAAGCTAGGCCCAATTGTAACGTTAGTCGAAATACGAGTTCATATGGTATGTCGATATTGTAATCGGTATCGGATGTCTCCCGATCCCTGAGACCTGGCCACCTATATATAGGGGCCAGGAGGGGACGGTGAGAGACAGATTGAAAGCAAGCCAGGTTCATACCCACGTTTACTTTTGATAGACACCTTATTTGACTGACTTTACCTTCGAGTTCATCTGACGCCCTATCTCCTCGATCCTAAGTCCTTCATCTAGGACATTTGTCGAGTTAACCCCCATCAGTAGTAGACATACCCGTAGCGCATTGTCATAGTGGTGCGCTGCGGCTATTTAGCCGTAGCGCACCTGCCTCAGTGCGCCACGCATGTCTCCATTACCCGCAGCGCACCCCTACCACATGTGCGCTACGGGTATTCATAGGCCTGGACGGCCGTCCCCCCTCAACTTACCCGTAGCGCACCACTAGTAGGAAAGCCCTTATAGATGGGATGCAATTCTGTGGCGCACTAGCTACTAGTGCGCCACAGAAATAATTTCTGTGGCACACCAAAAGACCATGCGCCACAGAAATAATTTCTGTGGCGCACCAAACCAGGTGCGCCACAAAAATATGTCATTTCTGTGGCGCACCAAAAGGCCATGCACCACAGAAATAGGGTGGGACCCACGCCCTGCCAGCCCCAATCATTGGTTCCTCTATTTCTGTGGCGTATCAGGGCCGGTGCGCCACAGAATTAGCTCGTCCCACCTAGAAAAGTGCCAACTCCCACCTAGCTACCACACTCCCAAGCCATTCATCTTCCTCTCCTCCATCTAGATCTAGCTCGTCCCCCCCTTCCCCCTCATCCCATTTTGGCCATACTTTTCACTTTCTTTGGTACTTATTGCACTTACTTTGGTTGATACATAATTGGTGGTGAGGAGAAGCCTCTCCATACTCTCTCCTCCTCTCCAACTCATCGATCACGGTCTCGTCTTGGTATCGAATCTACAAGGTGTGTATTTGGAGGGGACATGCATGTGCATGTCGATCTTGTGTATGGATGATTGTTGCACGTTAAGCGCTTGTGTGTGTGCCGGTGTGGTGCATGGATGTTTGTCGAGACGTTGATTCATTTCCGTTTCGGCAAATTTTTGCACTACCCATACGTCCTACCTTTAGGAGAGGTCATGCCGAATTTTTCCGCTCTATATATACCTTTAGGAGAGGTCCATGCATGTGTGTGCATGTGTTGCGGTTCTAATTTTCCGCTCTATGTATACCATTGGCAGACAACCATGGTCCTCTCGATGAGTTCCGCTCGAATTAGTAGATACAAGAAAGATGCGAAGGAGGACATGATTCGGAACAATAGGCGCCAGATAAGATGTCCGTGTCGATCATGCAAACTCGAGCGCTGGATCAACCCTGATTCCGGACAACTGGAGGAGCACCTACTGAGGCGGGGTTTCATGCAGGACAACCAGGCACGGCCGGCCCCAACAAATGGTGCGCATGAAGACCATGGTGGCGAGCGAGATGATGAAGCACCACATGTCGGCGGAGAATATCATCATGAAGAAGAAGTCAGCGGAGAAGATCATCATGAAGTAGAAGTTGCCGGCGGAGAAGATCATGATGAAGAAGAAGATTCCGGCACGACTCCGCTAATTTTGGCCTTGCGGGACTCTCATGTTCAAGATCTGCTCCTCCAGGAGACGAGCAACGACAGAGCTGCAGCCAGAGAGAGAGCCAAGCTGGCGCAAATGGAGAAAGACGGGATGACTCCGATCTTTCCTGGGTGCCGTCCGCAGGATACGCGCTTGCATGTAACGCTTGATTGTCTGCAGATGAAGACGCAGAACAAATGGACCGATTCCAGCTTCAGCAAAAACATGAAATTCTGGCACGATCGTCTCCCAGAGGGGAACACATTGCCAAGTAGTATCGAGGATGCCAAGAAAGTTGTGTGCCCTCTTGACCTACCGCACGAAAGATACCACGCCTGCATCAATGATTGCGTGATTTATCGGGAGGAGTACAAGGACATGACCACATGTCCGGTGTGCGGCCACGGACGGTACAAGGTTGGGAACAAGAAGGTACCTCAAAAAGTAGTATGGTACTTTCCTATCACTCCCCGTCTGTAGCGGTATTTCGTGGACCCTAAGGAAGCAAAGCTCATGCAATGGCACGCGGAAAGGGAGAAGCCCGAAGAAGATCCGGAGATGGGCTATATGCTGACACACCCTTCAGACGCTGGCCAGTGGGAAGCATTGGACATCGCCTTCCCTAGGTTCGAGGGCGATGGAAGGAACATCAGGCTGGGTATGAGCACCGATGGACTCAATCCGTTTGGCAACCAGAGTAGCACGCATAGCATCTGGCCTGTGTTTGTATGGCCTTACAACCTACCCCCGTGGCTGTGCACCAAGCAAAGGTACATACACCTGAGTATTCTCATTCAGGGGCCGAAACAACCAGGTGTCGACATGCATTTGTATCTCGGGCTGCTGAAAGAGGAGTTAGACACGTTGTGGAAGACGCCACCCCGTACGTGGGACGCCTACAGTAGAACTTATTTCGATATGAGAGCCACGTTGATCACGACGGTCACGGACTATCCTGGTTGCGCATACATATCTACCCAGGTCAGCCACGGATTCTGTGGCTGTGTGAAGTGCATGGACGAGACCCCGCATCTACAGCTACCAAGGGATCCCGGGTCCTCGAAAACCGTGTACCCAGGTGCTCGAAGGTGGCTTCGCTTGGATCACCCGTGGAGAAAACGCGGTGATCTGTTCAATGGTAAAGATGAGCCTGATGGACCCCCGCGACAGAGGAGCGGCGCAGAAATCGACGATCTTCTGAAAAATTGGAAGGAGTGCCCAGCGCTGGGAAAGAAGCGACCGAAGCCAGAGCCGCTGCTCAGTGTACGGAAAGCGAGGTCTATTTTCCACGACTTGGAGTACTGGAAGGTCCTCCACACGCCCCCACAGCCTCGATGTCATGCACATTACGAAGAACGTTACCGAGAGTCTGCTTGGCACTCTTTGCAACTCGGAAAAGTCCAAGGATGGGCTGAAAGCAAGATACGATCTGAAAACATTTTGGCATCAGAAAAGCTCTTCAAGCCCCCGATACTGATGACAACGATGACGATGATGATGATGATCAGATGGAAGGGACTCAACGTCTCCGCAAAAGGGCAAAGAAGAACACGGTGGTGCTTCCCGCTGCCTGCTTCACAATGAGTCCAGAGGAGCTCGAGCAGTTTTTCAGGTGCCTCCTACGAGTGAAAGTTCCTCACGGTTACTCGGGAAATATAAGCAAATATCTGGATGTAGCGAAGAAGAGGTTCACCGGGATGAAGTCTCACGATTGTCACGTGCTCATGACGCAGATACTTCCCGTTGCGATCTGAGGGATAATGGACGAGCACGTCCGTGATACGCTGTTTGGCCTTTGCAACTTCTTTAACATTATCACCAGGAAGTCGATCGGCGTGAGGCAGCTCAAGATTCTACAGGATGAGATCGTGGTGATACTATGTGAGCTCGAGATTTACTTCCCGCCCGCATTCTGTGATATATGTGTCCATCTCCTTCTCCATGTCATTGATGACATCAGGCAGCTCGGCCCGACGTTCCTCCACAACATGATGCCTTTCGAAAGGCAAAACTGTGTCATGAAAGGATACGTTCGCAACAGGGCCCGTTCGGACGCAAGCATGGCCAAGGGGTTCCTAACCTATGAGTGCATCTGCTTCTGCCAGAACTATCTAAGCACCGAGGATGACCAGGATCATGTTGGTCTGCCCACTAGGACGCACCTCGGCAGGATCGCTGGAGTCGGTCACCGCGAGGGCTACCGCTCAGTCCATGTCGGCATTGTCAATCGACGCGATGACTTTGAAAGGGCTCACCGGGTCGCGCTACAACACTTAAAATTGGTCGAACCTTTTGTGCAAGAGCACAAAAGCATAATCAAGCAGAATTACATAGATATGGGCCGGCCAAGGAAGATGGGAGGCGTAACCAAAGAGCATAACTCCAGCTTCACGCGTTGGTTTAAGCAAAGTCAACTGCTTCAAGCACAGAGCAGAAGGCCTTCTACCGAAGATGAAAAACTCATATACACCTTATCACAGGGCCCCGGGCATAACGTAAGGACCTATCAAGGGTACGACATCAACGGTTACAGATTCTACACCGAGAAAAAGGACAGGAATAGTGAAAATCAAAACTCAGGAGTAACTATGCTATCATACGCCGATGACGAGACTAGTGTCAAGGAAAGATTTTTCGGAAGGATCGAGGAGATATGGGAGCTCAATTACTGTGGAGAGACGGTGCCAATGTTCCGTGTGAGATGGGCCAAGAAGGTCAAAAAAGAAGGCCAATATTTCACCACCATGGTTATACCGGATGCCAAATCGAAGAACGCATCCGCCAAAAATGAGCCATGGGTACTCGGTAGCCAAGTTGACCAATGCTTCTTCATCACCGACCCGTTGAGGCCTAGCCGTGTTGTTGTGAGAAGGGGCAAGAGGAGCATCATAGGAATGGAAGGAGACGCAAACGAGGAAGACTTGGACAAGAACGGTGACCCGAAGATCGAGGAGGAATTCGACAAGCACTTCGACATGCCTACTACTAGTAAAGTAAGAAGGAAGACCTCCCTACCTACTAAAGGTTGTCTGTTCACACAAAGAAATCTCAAGGTGGCCGGCATAAAGTATTCAACCACCAACAAGAAGGGCAAGAAGATTGTGAAGAAACGCTAAGCTAGCTCAGAACCAGACGGAGAAGACTTTTAAGTATGCACATGTGTGTGTGATCGAGACTTTTTTTGTGTATGCACATGTGTGTGTGATCGAGACTTTTAATTTTGTGTGTGTATGCACATGTGTGTGTTAGACAAAAAAGAGCAAAAAGATATGCACATGTTAGACAAGAAAGAGCAAAAAGATATGCACATGTTTTGTGTATGCACATGTATGCATCTAATAACTAAAATATTTTTTTAAAAGGAAATAAATTCTGTGGCGCATCTACTGGTGCGATGCGCCACAGAATTCTCCAATTCTGTGGCGCATCCCACCAGTAGATGCGCCACAGAAGTTTTACACTTAGTAAAACGGGGATCACGCCCTCCACTGAGCCCGCACTGCCTTCTTTCTCTCTATCCCCTCCACTGAGCCCGCACTGGCGCCGCGAACCCTAGATAGCCGCCGGAGCAATCCCCACCCCTCCCTGCCTCCAGGCCGCTCGCCACCCACCCTCTGGCACCGCTCGGTGGCCCTCCATCCTCCACCTTGTGCCCTAAGCAAAACCGGCTACGCACGCGCCGCCTCCCCTTGGACGCAGGATCCTCGCTGTCGCCGGTCTGCCCTGCACCTCCCCTCCTCTCTGTCCGAGGCAGCTCCGTTCCCCAGCCGTGGGCCCCGCTCGACGCCCCACCCTCACCGGAAGGAACTGCCCGCCTGGCGACCCCCTGCGCTAGACTGCTGCTTGCCTACCTGAGCTACCTGCCTCTGCCGCTCCCCAAGACGATGGCCGACAAAGGTAATTGCACTGCTGCCTGCGATTCCAGATCATACCAGTTCGGGAAAACTTTGTTTGATTCTTGTATGCGCAAGATTGCTCTATTTCATGTAGCTGAGACTAGGGCGGGTTCACGATATTCATGGGCATATTCTTATGCAAATTGAACAAATAATGCTTCTTAAGTATACGCAGATTCAACTGAATTTCTATTCCTTTTAATGCTTCTTTACGCGTATGTGTTACTCCTCTCGTAATTTGGTATGCTAATGGTTCAGCTACACGGTTTGTTCAATGTGATATGTTGCATATGAGCAGAATCGATCATTGCGCAACACTTATAGATTTTGGTTGTATAATTGTATACCCGCATAAAGGATCAGGAGTAACTTGCAAAACAGGTTAGGAAGCATGCAACGCTAATGGTACATGAAATTTTGCTCCATCATGGACTATTGTGCCTACATGTAGCAGCCAACATTGATTATATAATAGGTGATAATAGGTGATTCATGCTTTTGACTTGTGCCTTTTCTATATAATGTAGCAGCCAGCATTATTCATGTAGCAGCCAGCATTATTCCTTTCAAATCACTATGAAACTCTGAATAATCTTTCATTATTTGACTAAACAATGTTAGGATGCCTTTAATAGCCTGCACTGAAGCTAGCAAGTAGAAGTTGATTGCATGAAGTGGACTGTTATTTTCCACGTTGTGTGCCTGTTATCATCAATGAGTATCTTGAAAAAGATCCAGATATACTTTTTGAATTTCTAGTTGGTTATTCTGTCCATTACAATCTGGTTTGCCAACTACAGGCTTAGATAGTTGTGTGCTCTCGCTTCAGTTCCAATTTACAATGCTTTTTTTTTCCTGCTTCTCTGTTTCTACATACGAAGGTATCCAACCTAGACAAAAAACCTTAACAGTTTTGACTTAATTTTTTTAGATGAGACTGAATATAATGGGTTGCAGTAGCTTCACAGACCAAAACAGTGGGCGGCTTTCACATTCCTAGTCATTTAACATTGGCAATTGCTTTTTGTTGAAACAATTATGTGTCCCGCTTCCTCGTGTTTAGATGGTCTGTATATCCTCTGCTACCAGTGCCTGTAGATTTCAGCATTGGATCCTTTAAGATGAATTAGCATGCAATGGAGGAGAAGGAACTGAAACTTATACCTGCTGACAAATAAAATGTGAATCCCGTTCGTGCTCTGAAGAAACAATCTGCTGTTATATCATAGCTAATACATGTATGATAACCTAGTAATTTGCATTTCTCATGAAACTGTGTTATTTACTTTAACTAGTTTTGATAAGGGTCCTATAATTCAGGTGGTTATATCTGGATTTAAGTAATTGCTAAATAAACAGTGGGAACTACTGTGTCTCCTTTGTTATATGCTTATGAGATGCTGTCAAGTGTGGATGAATAATATCAGGTCTGGCAAGTGTTTTGCTGCTGGAGAGTGCTGGTGTGTTTTAGTGCTGGAGAGTGCTGGTGTGTTTTGCTGGTGTTATATGCTTATGAGATGCTGTCAAGTGTGGATGAATAATATGAGTTGCCCGTTTCTCCCGAAGTGTTGATTCACTTCTGTTTCGGTTGAGAAATGGGCACTCCTAGGTAGAAACAATAGCAAAAGTCATGCCAAAATTTTGAATTTTTTGGTTGCATTATGTACTAACTATTTGCCTCTTTTTAATGAAGTGCAAATAAACATGTCGGGCACTTCTAACCCTAAGAGCCAGGAGGAAGTCGCCAGAGAGGCCAACAAGGAATGGTGGCAGGAATACGATGAGGGAGAGGGTCGGGGGGGGGGGGCGCCACCGATCGTGGCGATGAGGAAGAGGGCCGGGATGAGGAAGAGAGCTGGGGGGCCACCACCGAGAGCGGCGATGAGGAAGAGGGCCAAGATGACACCGCCAAGACCGGTGAAGAGATCACCGACCGCACGAAAGGTGATAGCGGCGGCAACCCTGAGGAGGTCAAGAAGAAGAGGAAGGCGAAGAGGCCAAGGGCGGATCGGAGGCCGCAAGTGCTAGCCAACATCACCGATCCTTTCACGTTGGTCTCCGAAAGTGGCCTACCCTTGGAGCCTTCTAAGGTTGCCAAAGGGTACGCGATGCAACTAGGGTGCATCGTCCGTGAAACTGTGCCGCTCAACACTCAAGACCTCAGAAGCGAGGCCAACGAGGCTTTGGCCGCAACCCTCCTCTAGAAGCTTCACCAACGATACACGTTCCCATAGCCGTTCAATAAAAAGGTGGACTCTTTAGCTCTCACGAAGATGAGCACCGCCTTGAGCAGCCGGAAAACCCAGCTAAAGGACAAGATCAAGACAGGTAAAAGCTGGGAGCAGATAAGTCGCAAAGACCCGTCGCTCTCTAGAGAAGACTTCAAAGCATTCAAGTCGTCCTTAGAGACTGACGAGGCTAAAAAATGGACCACCTGGGGGAAGAAAATGCGGGAATTGAACCTAGGGGCTCACCGTTGCGGAAGCGGCGGTTACCGAGGAAAACAGCCCACTTGGGACAAGGAGGATGCCGAGATGATACGTCTGGGGAAAGAAAACCCCTGGCTAAAAATCATGGATTTACATACTAGGAACTATGTCCGGTCCCGCTACTACTTAGACTGGGAGACGGGGGAATTTGTTACGGATTACCCCGACGTGAAGAAGTTCGAGAAACTCCTGGTAAGGATAGTCTATATTATTATTGCGCTGATCTTATTAGGCAATGAAGCCAAATGGGCTAACCTTAAGTTCCTTTGTCTGAAGGATGATGAGTTGAAAGCTAGTTCTACAGCTGGCCCGTCGTCCCAGGGGTCGACAGAACCGTGGGACACGCCTTTCAACAGGGCGACGAACGCATACAAGGAACAGGACCTGGACAAGCCACCGACGTCGGCTGGCCGTGTGTCCGGCTTTGGCACAAGTATGAAGGTATCCGAGTACTACGGATAGGATGCCAAGACGAGAAAGGAGAGGAGGTCGACTAAGGATAAAGCTGAGGTTCATGAGCTGAAGAAGAAGGTGGAGTCACTAGAGAAGATAGTGGACCCGACCGAGATGAGTAAGTTAGTGGACGAGAAGCTACACATGAAGCTCCGGCAGATCATCCCCCTAGGTTGATGGAGGGGTTAGCTGCTTGGAATGCGGCAGGTCAACAGGGGCCGATATATGTGCCCAGCGTCAGCGGCAGTAACTCAAGTCACCAAGTGTCGCCGCTGGTGACCCCGACGCCGCCGCTCCACCTGGTCGCATCGACGCCGCCAACCGCGAAAGCTGATAGGGTGGCGGTGCCTGATAATGCACCCGAGAGTGAGCGGCCCAGCGTTGGCACCGACGCCCTTGTATCGACATTAGCAGAGATCAACACCATCAAGAAGGTAACTCATTAGTTAGTCCTCCACGTCCTCTTCTTTAACTTTATATGCCTTGCGCTGATCTTATCCAACATGCCCCTGACTCAGGACAAACCTTGCATACTCCTGCATGTGGTGGAGCCCGGCGGCAAGTTGATGGATGTTGCTAGCGGCACTGCCATGCCTGGCCAAATTATGCACCACAGAAACATTGCAGAAGATTTGATGAAGGTCAAGTTGGCAATGGTAGTGCCGGAGTACCGCGACATCCTCCCCCCCATCAATCTCCGGGCGCAGAGGAGGACGACGTTATGGTCCTTGGGAATTGCACCGGTTGGCTTATGACATGGCCGAAGAACCAGATCCGTCTGGGGGGGGGGGGTCTTCCGAGTGTTAGGCGCAACATCGGCGCCACCTCCCCTATCATCCGGCCCAAGATCGTTCGGCCCCGCGCCGCCACCACCCTTAAGGAACCGGCGGTCGCCGCCGCTACTACCCTGAAGGAACCGGCGGTCGCCGCCGGCACCCAAAAGGAATCAGCGGTTGATACGTCCAAAACGTATCTACTTTCCCGAACACTTTTGCTATTGTTTCTCCTCTAATTTGTGTGTTTTGAATGCAACTAACACGGACTGACGCTGTTTTCAGCAGAATTGCTCTGGTGTCTCGTTTTTGTGCAGAAATTCAACTTCCAGTAAAAATTCGGGAAAAATCACCAAAAATCATATTTCACCAGAAGACCCACGGAGCCAGAAGACCGGAGGGAGAAGTGGCTCGAGGAGCCGTCACACGTGGGCGGCGCGGCCCAGCCCTGGCCGCGCCACCCCTGTGTGAGGTGGCCCCAGGCCCCCTCTCGACCTCCTCTCTCGCGTACATATACCCCCTGACGACTTAAGATCGGGGAGACGGCGTTTTTCCCAGATAGACTTCCGCTGCGCCGCCGCCATCAGAAACCGCGATTCGGAACCAGAAACTCCGTTCTGGCACCCTGCCGGGACGGGGATTCGGAGGAGATCTTCATCACCATCACCACCGACGCTCCTCCATCGACCATCCATGACTCCCCCATCCATGTGTGAGTAATTCCCCCGCTGTAGGTGAGGGGATGGTAGGGATTGGATGAGATTGTTCATGTAATTTGATATGAGATTGATAGGGCATAGTGCCTAGTATCTTTATTTAGTGCCTATGACATTGTTGCAACTTGTTGTGCTTAATGCTTGTCACTTTGGGCCCGAGTGCCATGATTTCATATCTGAACTTGTTATTATTTATATGATGATACTTGTTGTTTATGGTCTTACCTACAAGTTGTATACACATATTGTTGTCCGGAACCCGAGGCCCCAAAGTGACAGAAATTGGGATAACCGAAGGGGATGGCTATGATGTGAGGATCACATGTGTTCACCGAGTGCTAATGCTTTGCTCCGGTACTTTATTAAAAGGAGTACCTTAATTACCAGTAGTTTCCCTTGAGGCCCTGCTGCAACAGGCTGGTAGGACAAAAGATGTCGTGCAAGTTTCTCCTTGTGAGCACGTACGACTATATATGGAACACATGCCTATGATTGTTTGTACTAGGATGCTTTATCATTATTTATCTGCAATGCCCGTATCTCATTGATTTCATGAATTATCTTATCCATGCAACGCCCGTTATCCATCCCTATGCCTACAATATTTGTTCCTACTGTTTACAACCGTTACTTCTACTACTGCTATTTTACTACTGCTGTTACTGTTTTCCTACTGTCACTGCTATAAAACTGTTGCTACTAATAAACCGCTGCGAGTGAGACTGTTTCTAGGTGCAGGTGAATTGACAACTCATCTGTTAAGGCTTACATATATTCTTTGGCTCCCCTTGTGTCGAATCAATAAATTTGGGTAATACTTCCCTCGAAGACTGTTGCGATCCCCTATACTTGTGGGTCATCAAGACTATTTTCTGGCGCCGTTGCCGGGGAGCATAGCTTTATCTGTAAGTTCACTTGGTATTCATATTGTTCGCTGCAATCCTTTCATCATGGGTAAACCTCGTGATGGAAAAGTTCCTATATTACCATCCACTACAAGAAGAGGTACGACTCTCAACACCTCTGTTGCTCTTGATTCACCTTCTGTTATGAGTAAGTTGCTTACACCACCACACCCACACGTTACTGCTACTACTTCTGCTGAGATTGAAAGTGCCACTGATAATTTAGATGATGCTTCTACTGTGCTTGATGAGAGAGGTTCACTAGGTTCCTTTTTAGAGGCTACTATTGCTAGAGCTAAGTTGGGAAACACCATTGTTACACCTGTTAGTTCACCTGAGTCTAGGGAATGTCCTAGTGATGATTATGATGCTGATGCTTATATTGAGCTTAATGATGATTTTATTGCAGAAGCTCGTGCTGCTCGTGATGCAGGTAATATTAAAGAGCTTCTTGCTAAACGTTCTGTTAGATATAATTTATCTCCTGATCCTAAGTTTGATGCTTCACCTATCAATATTAGAGACAAAGATTATGATTTTTCTCTGGATTTATCTTACATATCTATTGTTGAGAAAACTCCCTTTTGTGGTACTAAAGATGAGAGTGCTATGGAGCACATGAATGAGCTTTCTACTTTGAGTAATTTGTTTTCTGATGATATTAAGCTCCGCACTTATTTTGTTGCTAAGATTTTTCCTTTCTCGTTGAAAGATGCTGCTAAAATTTGGTTTAATAGCTTGTCTCCTGGATCTCTTACTAGTCCTATTGCTTTGGTTAATGCTTTCTTTCAGAAATATTTTCCCGCTAGTGCTCAACATGCTGCTGTGCAGAAAATCTTTGATTTTGAACAGGGAAAAGGAGAGAAATTGCCTGAATCTTGGACAAGGTTTTGTTCTTTAATTAGAGCTTTGCCTAAAGAACCATTGCCTAAAAATGAACTCATTGATATATTTTATAATGGACTAACGGATGAATCTAAGTCATATTTGGATAGTTGTGCTGGTTGTGTTTTCAGGGAAAGAACTCCGGCTGAAGCAGAGGAGTTAATGGCTAAAATAAGCCGGAATCATGATGATTGGACTTTAGTTGAGCCAGCACCAGCACCAACTCATGTGCCATCTACAGAGCCAACACCGAAGAAGAGAGGGATGATTGAATTAAATGATGAAGTTATGAAGGAGGCTAAGAAAGCTCTTAAGGAGAAAGGTATTAAGGCCGAAGATGTGAAGAATTTACCTCCTATTGAAGAATTATGTAAGCCAATCCCTCGC
This sequence comes from Dactylis glomerata, assembly GCA_007115705.1. NCBI lineage: Eukaryota > Viridiplantae > Streptophyta > Magnoliopsida > Poales > Poaceae > Dactylis > Dactylis glomerata. Next base: position 2,235,016 of record QXEO01000383.1, read on the forward strand.
TCATCTACTATTGAGGTACACTCTCTCCAACGCTTTGATGAAAGGGATATTCCTTACACTAAACCTCCTGAACAATGCTTAGATGAGTTTGATAATTTTATTGTTAAGCAAGAAAATTTTAATAGAATGGTGCATAATCATCTGTTGGAGAATTCTAGAGTTATTAACAAGATGCAGGATATTGTGGAGAGAACCGCCAATGATGTGAAGATACTTGCTAAACATTTACAAATGATTCAAACACAAATTGATCAGCTTACCAAAGTGCAGCAAGACCTGCTAGTTAATGCTGCAAGAGAGAAGCAAGCATGTGAAATACGCACAAGAAGTGGAGCTGCTACTCAAGACCCATTATATCCTGAAGGACATCCTAAGAGGGTTGAGCAAGATTCTCAACGAACTTCAAGTGATGATATTCCTCCCAAGAAGAAGAAGAAGCATAAAACAACTGCAGAATCCTCTGATGCAGGTAAAGATCCTAACAGTGTTTCTATTTCTGATGCTGAAACAGAACCAGGAAATGATAAAGAAGAAGATAAAGAAGAAGCTGAAGAAGAACCGGAAAAGAGTGATAAAAATGTAAAGTACACCAAAGAAGACTTCATTGCCAACAAGCATGGCAAGGAGAGGGAACCTTGGGTACAGAAGCCAATGCCTTTTCCTAGTAAGAAACACAAGTCTAAGGAAGAAGAACACTACAACAGGTTTTGTGAATGGATGAGACCTTTATTTTTGCAAATTCCTTTGACTGATGCTATTAGAGTGCCTCCTTATGCAAAGTATATGAAAGATATTGTCACTAACAAAAGGAAAATTCCTAGTGAGGAAATTTCCACACTACTTGCTAACTATTCTTTTGATGGTAAAGTTCCAGAGAAGCTTGGAGATCCAGGTATACCAACTATTCCTTGCTCCATTAAAAATAACTATGTTAGAACTGCCTTATGTGATTTGGGAGCTGGAGTTAGTGTCATGCCTTTCTCTCTTTATAAGAGACTTGATTTAGAAAAATTGGTTTCAACTGATATATCTTTGCAGATGGCTGATAAGTCTACTACTATTCCTATTGGTATATGTGAGAATGTTCCTGTTCAAGTTGCTAACAGCTGTTTAATACTAACTGATTTTGTTGTGTTAGAAATGCCTAAAGATGACAATATGTCTATTATTCTTGGGAGACCTTTTCTAAACACTTCAGGTGCTGTTATTAATTGCAATCAAGGAAAAGTCACTTTTAATGTTAATGACAAAGAATACACTGTTTATTTTCCCAAGAAGATTGATAGGAGAAATGCTCTAAATTCAATCAAGCATGTTGAGACCATCAAAGTTGGTCAAATTATTTGTTCAGAGCAGAAGCCCAAGGAAGAATGTCAAATTGTTATGGTTGGGACTATACCTATCAAAGTTGAGGTAACATAAGCATTAAGTGATATGCAAAGTTTTGCCTCATAAAAAGTTAGTTTGGTAACAAGACTTGATCAACCTTGTTAACAAAGTGATTTTATATGAAAGAAACTTCGTTTTCACCGCATCCACTCCACCTCACTTGTATTTACTTTCATCAAATTTTATTCTTTCAGTTTAGTTGTATGATTAAGAGTATCTCAGAGCTGCTGCATGCTTAGTTTTGATTTGCTTGAAATCTTTTCATCCTCGTTTTCCTGAGTTTTATCGTTATGCAAATTTCTGAAAAATCCTCGAAAATAAAGTTTCTCGAAAAATTCCAGAAAATTCTTTATAAATTTTTATGTCAAAAATGGGGCAGAGAGACACCTGGGAGGCACCAGGTGGGGCAGCCACGCCACCTCACACACAGGTGGCGCGGCCCAGCCCTGGCCGCGCCACCCATGTGTGAGGGGGCCCCACCAGGCCACTCACTCATCTCTTCTTCCCCTGCTCTTTCTCTCTCCCGAAAAACACCGCCCCATTTGCTCAAGCTCGAGTTCTTGCTGTTCTTCACCCAGATTTTCGATCTCCTTGTTCAGCCCAACATTTTTGCTGAAACTTGGATCATTTGCTCTCCGGTATGTGACTCCTCCACTTGTCCAAGTAGATTTTCTTTTGGTAAAGTATTTCTTGAGTATGTTAGCATTGTAGGTGACAGTATAAATGAGTATGCATGCTTGTTCTATTGTTTAGAAAGATTATTTTGATGCATGATAGCTCTCTAGTAACCCTCTATAGTAGTTTCCTACATTTGCTTGTCTTTAAATCACTTTTTATGAGTTTGTTGAAAAATTTCAGAGAAGGAGATGGCCAACTTCACATATGGAGAAGTGTTTGAAAGTGATGCACCAAGGGCATCAAGGCCCTCAAGATCCGCTGCCCGATATAGGGTATCCTATAATGAGGATCTCATGTCACCGAACCCAGAAGGGGATGATGGAGATGCACATCCATCTGCCTTCCCTTGTTTTAACTTCTTGAGTGATGTAGGGATTCTTGATGATTTCTTGCTCCTTATTAACAGGGTTGGGTTGACAGATTATGTGGCGGATGAAAGAAACCAATATGCTTTGCTTACAAAGACTTTCGTTGAAAGTTTTAAATTTATTAACTCTCATTACAATCCGTCTGTTGCATTTAAGATTTATGATCAGCCCATCACCATGTCTTTGGAGAGGTTTTGTTTTGTTTTAGGTATTCCCATGTTTGGAACGTCTAGGAAGATACAAAATCACCCCGCTAATTTGTTGGAGCTTTACCGGGGGGTGACCAATGATGATGACCGCAACGCACAGCGTGGCAAGATAAGAAATATTCAACTCCCAGCTATTAGATATTTTACTTAGTATCTTGCAACTAGTGTACTTGGTAGAGAAAACACTAGCAATATCTCCAACTATCATTTAGCTTTTCTAGCCACTGCTCTTGATGTTGGTAGGGAGTATAACCTTGGTGCTGTTATTGCTCGTCGCCTAGCTGCTAGGGGACCTATTTATGGAGGTATTATTGCTGCACGCATTGTTGCTGAGCTAGGACTTTCTATTGCTCCTAATGATGTATTGTTGGCTCCACAGAGGCTTGATCTCGCTGCTATGAAACTCCATCATTTTGTTACTGCTAACTCTCGTGCAGGGAAATTAGTTTACAGGATGTTATTCATTGATGGAGAGGAAAGGGAAATTCCCTTTCCTCAGCCTAACTTGTTCAGCATTCATAAGAAGCCATGGTCGCGCACGAAGGTGGAGTTGGACGATCAGCTTAGGCTGCTTGGTTTCAATATCCAACACGGCGTGGTGGTCCAGGAGGAAGAGGAGGAGCCGCCCTATCACTTCACCACATACCACTCCGGGGCATCCTCAAATTCTTATCAGGACGATGGTGCTTCTTCGTCACACCACGAGGGCGCCACTTCATGGCAGGGTTGGCCGAGTTGGGATTGATCTCCACTTAGGCCAAAAGCCTAAGCTTGGGGGGAGGTACGCCGACAGTTCACTCATCTATATATCATATTTATTCGGTCCTTTGTATATTCATGTTTCGCTTTCTTTACTGTTCTTGTTCTTGTTTTCATTGCTTCCAAAACACAAAAAGACCAAAAATATTTCTGTTGTTTCTCTCTATTTGGTTCTTTAGTTTTCTACCTTTGGTTTGCTTTACTTGCTATTTTCAGTTTGCTACTTGAAAAATCCAAAAATATTTTGCTTTGTTGCTATTCTCTTCCGCTTTTGCTTTCAAAAATCGAAAACTCCAAAAATATTTGTTGTTCTTCTTTGGTTTTGTAAAGTTTGTTGCAGAGTTCAGTCTCCCGTTACTCCATTGGAGCTTGGTATTCACTTTATATTATTCAAGCCACACAAGTGAAGAGCAATAATGACGATATATGACAATCCGAGATGCGGTAAGAGGCTGGTATGAACTCTATTTGTTTTCATTTTTGTACATATATTCATCTATGTGGACATGCTTAGTCAGTTCATGTAAGGTATATGTCATCTAATGGATGCTTTGTAGTTCTTGCTTTCATATGATTAGTTTCAATCTACTATTAGCCTGTAGCATGTCATGTAGATGCTTGCATGCATTGTTTTATTCATAGTATGGTATGATATTGTGGTATCCACCTCTGAAAGCTCCATTTGAATCGACTTGGCACATGCTCATGCATGCATATGACTGAACAAAAAGTCAATTAAGCCTCGATGATCTAATTTGCCTCAGAGTTCTTGTATCATTTTTATGCCTATATTAATTTTGTTTTGTCGCAAGCATGATTATGATAGTTATTGCTCTCTCGATTGTCGCTTCCCAGTCTTTTGCTAGCCTTCACCTGTACTGAGTATGAGCTCTACTCGTGCATCCAATTACCAAAAACCTAGTCTTCCAAGGAGTCCACTATAAATTCCTATGCATGGTATTTGTAAGCCATTCCAAGTAAATTTTCATGTGCTACCTTTCAAAACTTTCAACTACTTCTCATTTTGTGCCACTGTTTTTAGCTCATGGGGACGTAGTGGTTGGAATTGCTATCTTCCATATTAAATTAAGTACCCTTCGACTAGGCAGCTTCATCTGCTCGTCATTAATTTTGCAAGGGAGCTGGTCAGACCTTTATAATCTTAATTCTAAAAGAAAGAAAAAAAGGCACTCCTCCAATGGAATGTGAAAGTTGGTGGGCACCCGATGGAATCGGTTAGCCATGGTTTGAGAAAGGAAAAAGGTGGGGAGGAGTGCCAAAGCTTTATAAAAAAGAGCACCAATGTGCTAATTTTTCAAAGAACTCGGAACCGCTCTCACTTGTTTATTATGGAAGATAGTAAGCCCCCATTGCTAGTCGTTGACATAGAACAACCACCTCTCAAAAGAACCTTTTATCTCTATTTTACAAATGAAAAGCTCTAGCACATGTTAAATCACTGCTTCCCTCTGCGAAGGGCCATTCGTTTACTTTTATGTTGAGTCATCATCTTCTAACTTTTAAGCACTTCTTGAGAGCATAGCTGTTATTCTTAGTGTAATGTGCTTGTCCCAGAACACGGTTAATTGTGGTATAACTATGATGCTTGTATCTTTGATATTTCTACTTCTAGTCTTCCCTTGGATTTCAGAGGTGCCTCAGCATTTATGTTTTGCTCTACAAATAAAGGCAAGTGGGATACCATTCTCTCATATCATTTATGCATATTACAATCTTGTAGCTTCTCATGCACATGTTACTTGTTATTAGTGCATTGGCACTCTTTCATAGCTTGCTTGACTATAAGGTGACATTAGTTGCATATTTCTTATTATGAATTGCCTGAGTACTTGATCACATAGTTAGTATATATACATCATATGAGCAAATGTGTTCGTGAAAGTTTCTTTTATCGCTCTCAGTTGTTAACTGAATTGCTTGAGGACAAGCAAATAGCTAAGCTTGGGGGGAGTTGATACGTCCAAAACGTATCTACTTTCCCGAACACTTTTGCTATTGTTTCTCCTCTAATTTGTGTGTTTTGAATGCAACTAACACGGACTGACGCTGTTTTCAGCAGAATTGCTCTGGTGTCTCGTTTTTGTGCAGAAATTCAACTTCCAGTAAAAATTCGGGAAAAATCACCAAAAATCATATTTCACCAGAAGACCCACGGAGCCAGAAGACCGGAGGGAGAAGTGGCTCGAGGAGCCGTCACACGTGGGCGGCGCGGCCCAGCCCTGGCCGCGCCACCCCTGTGTGAGGTGGCCCCAGGCCCCCTCTCGACCTCCTCTCTCGCGTACATATACCCCCTGACGACTTAAGATCGGGGAGACGGCGTTTTTCCCAGATAGACTTCCGCTGCGCCGCCGCCATCAGAAACCACGATTCGGAACCAGAAACTCCGTTCTGGCACCCTGCCGGGATGTGGATTCGGAGGAGATCTTCATCACCATCACCACCGACGCTCCTCCATCGACCATCCATGACTCCCCCATCCATGTGTGAGTAATTCCCCCGCTGTAGGTGAGGGGATGGTAGGGATTGGATGAGATTGTTCATGTAATTTGATATGAGATTGATAGGGCATAGTGCCTAGTATCTTTATTTAGTGCCTATGACATTGTTGCAACTTGTTGTGCTTAATGCTTGTCACTTTGGGCCCGAGTGCCATGATTTCAGATCTGAACTTGTTATTATTTATATGATGATACTTGTTGTTTATGGTCTTACCTACAAGTTGTATACACATATTGTTGTCCGGAACCCGAGGCCCCAAAGTGACAGAAATTGGGATAACCGGAGGGGATGGCTATGATGTGAGGATCACATGTGTTCACCGAGTGCTAATGCTTTGCTCCGGTACTTTATTAAAAGGAGTACCTTAATTACCAGTAGTTTCCCTTGAGGCCCTGCTGCAACAGGCTGGTAGGACAAAAGATGTCGTGCAAGTTTCTCCTTGTGAGCACGTACGACTATATACGGAACACATGCCTATGATTGTTTGTACTAGGATGCTTTATCATTATTTATCTGCAATGCCCGTATCTCATTGATTTCATGAATTATCTTATCCATGCAACGCCCGTTATCCATCCCTATGCCTACAGTATTTGTTCCTACTGTTTACAACCGTTACTTCTACTACTGCTATTTTACTACTGCTGTTACTGTTTTCCTACTGTCACTGCTATAAAACTGTTGCTACTGATAAACCGCTGCGAGTGAGACTGTTTCCAGGTGCAGGTGAATTGACAACTCATCTGTTAAGGCTTACATATATTCTTTGGCTCCCCTTGTGTCGAATCAATAAATTTGGGTAATACTTCCCTCGAAGACTGTTGCGATCCCCTATACTTGTGGGTCATCAGCGGTCACCGCCGCCACTACCCTGAAGGAACTGGCAGTCGCCGCTGCCACCCGGAAGGAACCGGCGATTGCCGCCACCACCGCACGCCACCAACAGCTGTTGGGAAAGCTACCGCAACGACCATCGACCAAACGCAAGGTACGCCAAGCAGCGGCATCGCAACCGCCACCACCTAACTTCCAGGACATGGCGCCACTTGATGGCAACGATGATGATGATGACATCGATGCCTACATCAACACGGGTTTTTCTCTGCAAGACACTCCTCCGGAGGCTGGCAATCCAGCTCAAGTCAAGCCGACTACCATTTTCAGCCCTAACACGCTGTATAAGACGATCGTCGGGGAGCCACGCGAATCAACCCCAGCACCCCAAGCAACCCCAGCACCCAAAGCTCCACCATCAGCACCACCAGCACCCCAAGCAACCCCAGCACCCCAAGCACCACCATCATCACCACCAGCACCCCAAGCAACCCCACCATCAGCACCACCAGCACCCGAAGCACCCCCAGCAGGTCAGGTGAAGAAGTCAAGGAAGAGAGGAAATAAGAAGGGCGCATCTTCAAGCCAGACTATTCCTAAGAGGATGCGGGCCGATGACATGGTACCACGGACACCGGGTGGCTTGCCCCGGCTTCATGAAGCTGGTAAACTGATACTGCTTGAGGACCTCGAACACCTCGCAAGTGGACCAATGATCAGTTTGTAGCAAAATATTCAATTTCTAGAGACCCTCCTTCTTAAAGACAAGGATCCAAATTACCCGGTGTTCACGGTCAAGGTGCCAGCAGCAGACCCGAACTTCGTCCAAGCATACCCCGCGGATATTTTCTTCATAGCGTTCGAGGACGTCTTCAATCTATTTCACTGGAAATGGCTCGACTATAACTTGGTTCGCCTATACGCGATCAATCTTCAGATGAAGATCAAGAGAGAGAGACCCCCCAACGTCGTGGTAGCGGATCCCTACTACATGCGCGATAGCCAGCTGGTGGATGGCTCAAGCACACGGACCGCGGCAGTGCGGTACCTCCAGAGCTGCATGCTCATGAACAAAGAGAAGAACACCATTCTTCTGCCTATCTTTCCCAAGTAAGTACACATTCGCTCGCGGCCGTCATAACTTATGTTTTCTTATATATTTCTTCCATTGCCGATCCTTTCCAATATTCCATTTTAATTGCATGTGTTGAGCAGGGACACATACTGCACACTCGTCGTCCTTTGCCCGAAGTGGTCACTAGCCCAGTATTTCGACTCATCGAGTACGACAACAAAGAAAGACTACAACAGAATAAGGGGTGTTCTCGATGAGGCTATCCTTTTCTACTCTAAAAATGGAGGCATCTTCCACAAGAAGGGGAAATTTATCAGGCCGGACACTAAAGAGCACGGGTTCAAGCACGTGATCAACTTCCCTTGCATCAAGCAGCCAGATGACAGCATGAAGGAGGCCTTCTATGTCCTCCATCACCTTAAAGGGTTTGTCACGGATGCAGAGATGATGCGTCTGCCACCTAGTAAGCGAGACCCCAAAAAAATGGCGGGGGAGATCAGCGATGCTGATCTTAGAGAAGACTTCCATCGCATCCAAGTAAAGCTATCGGAAATTATCGTAGAAGATGTATGCAACAGATCGGGGCTCTTACACCAACTCAGAGGGTTGTGTAAGAGGGATATAGAAGAACGCCTACATAGGCAGGGTGATGGAAGGACGTGGGGACGATGAAGGACATGTACAAACCGTTCCCGGAGCCCATGAACAAGACGTCTCGTTGATCGAGAGGCCGGTGTGCCTACCATTACTTTGAATCGATGGACAATGTGTGTACTGTGTTGTAAACTAAACTTGCTTAATGTCGTTGTTGGACTTCAATTACTATTGTAGTCGATGTCATTGAACTTGATTACTTATGTGATACCGATGCTATATGACTTTTAGGTTGTTTATTATTTCCTTGCTTTAATTCTTGTGAATATGTATGCATGTGAACCCTCTAATTCTTTCCATTGCATTATATACTAATATGCCTTGTGTCCATAGAGATGATGTGGTACGTCGTGTTCGAGGGGCGGGTTCCAGGAGTCTACAAGGAGTGGGCGGACTGCAAGAAACATGTGCACAAGTTCAGCGGCAACTACTACAAAGGCTACCCGACTCAACAAGAGGCGGTTGCCAAGTGGAGGAAGCACCAGTCGAACAAGAGCAAGATGAAGACCTTCGTTGTGCTCTCGCTCTTGCTCACCATCGTCGTAGCGGTACTCTATTTCATCCTAGTGTAGGCGGCGGCCGGTGTCACTTCATTTGTATCTTGAGATGATGCACTTAATTTGCATGGATTATGAGTTGTATGGAGATATATATGTATGATGAGTTGTATATGGAGCTATATGAAATCTGTTAATATTCTATATGAAATGAGTTGTATATGGAGATATATAATTGTGCTATATTATATCTGTTAATATTTCTATGTACTGTATATAATATCTGTCGTGGGAATTTGGAGACAGTAGCCATGGGGAGGCTTATCGGAGGGGCTCGACGTTGGTGACGATGGGTCCGGCTCGGGATTGTGCCAACAGAGACACCTCGGTTTACCCAGGTTCAGGGCCCTCCCGGTTGGAGGTAAACCCCTACTTCCTGCCTGCTTCGTATTGATTGGATAGTAGCGATTACAATGCTCCTCGAGCTGTTCGGCTAGAGGAGGAAGAAGAAGATCGGATCTCCCCTATGCTAAGGGTCCAGGCCCCCTTATATAGACGGGGGCCTGGTTACAGGTTTTGGTAACGCTTCGGCTGGCTGCCAGCTCCTCGGCGGCGGCGTCCTTGGCCGGATCTCCTCTGGCCATGCTCTGGCAAAGGAACTTTATAAAGTGCCTTTTCCCTGGGCCAGCATCTGGAGAGCATATTCCCTCTCCTTTGCCTCGGATCCCGCTGTGGGGAAGGGTCTTCGTCTTCTTATTGGTCGGTCGTGGTCGTGGCGCTCGTCACTCCTGTCTCGCGCCTCTGCCACTCCTGTCGGAACCGTCCTGCTTTTGGCCAGACAGCCGTTGAGAGGTTTTGTCTCCATCGCCCGGCTCCAGTCCTCCTCGGTGGAGTCATCAGCCGGCTGCTGGCGCAGCCGGCCCTTCCGGCTGGGAGCCGGTCTTCTGGTGCTAAGGCCGTGGGGTCTCCTGGGACGCTAGCCGGCATACTGCCTGGCCCGTGGTGCGCCCCCTAAGTCATCCCCACGACACTAGCCCCCGAAACTGGCGAAGTCTCATGGGCTAGCATGGGGCTTCGGCGGGTTCTTCTTCTCGCCGAAGTCTTGCTCTTCTTCATCGAAGTCCCAGGGCCTCCGGCTCGACTTGGTCGATCTAGTCGTCGAGGCTGGGCCTTGCGGAATTTTCCCGGCTGTCTCGGGACGAGCCGGCGCCAGGACGCGGCCCGATTGGAGGCCGCGAGCCGGTGAGCCACGAGCCGGCATGCCGCCTCCTGGGAACTTGCGCCGCTTCAGATCTCGTTCCCTTGTAGCGGCCAACGCAGCGCGCCAGTGGCTGGTCTCGTCATTTTGACTTCGGAATCACCATCGCCACAACTTCCCAAGTCATCGTGCTGAAACGACGTGTCCCATCAACTCCTCCCACGATCCGCTGTGGCAACTGCCGCAGTGGCGCACGATACGGAAGTTGGTTGCTAAAATGTCGGGGGTTATCCTTTAAATCTCGAAGCCTTCGAGGGTTTTCCTCACTCTCGAGCATTCCGCTTCCTTCACCTGTCGCCTCCACTTCCCTGCCTGGCCGGAACCGTCGCCTCCACAACTCCCGCTCCACTCTCAATGTCAGCATCCGGGGCGAACAGCGGAGCCGGGGCCGGCGACGGGTCAGGCGAGCGTGGTCGCCCACTCGGTGGCCTGGCGGGGATGCCGTCGATGCCTCGGAAACGCGGTCGCCCGCAGGGCAGCCGCAACAAGAAGACCTTGGCCGCGCTCGCGGCAGCAGCTGGCACTGCGGCCGCCGCCCGGCCTCTCGGGATCGGCCGCCCCTCCAACATTGCCGCGGCCCCTGGCGGGATCGCGGCTACAGCCGCCGGCGGTGCCGTGGTTCCCGCGGTCGCGACCTCTGTCGCCGGCCTCACCGGGACGCCCCTACAGGCGGCAGCGGCCCTCGTCGGCGCCGCGATGGCGTTCGGGGCTGCTCCTCCGGGCCTCGCCGGCGTGGATGTCGGCGGCTCCTCCAGCGCGACCACCGGGAAAGCGCGGAAGGCGCCGCCGCGGCCGCCCACCAAGCAGCGGCTTTCCTATGTTCCGGTGCATGGGTTTGCCACTGCCTTGGCGCCCCTGCTGGCTGGGAGCAATGAGCGTCTACCGCTCCCTTCCAGCTTCGTCGGCACCATGGGGAAGAATCCGCTGACGAGCTTCATGATCGAGGACGGCAGCGGCGGGCAGCCGCTGTACGACGTCGAGGTCCTCCATGACGGGGAGGGGAAGAGCTACCTCACCGGGGGGTGGGGGCGGTTCTTCCGCGACTACGGCCTGGAGTGGGGGTGGTCTCTCATCTTGACCCACCGCGCCGGGTCGCACATCCTCTGCGTCCGCGTCATCGACGGCTCCGGCTGTGCCCGCGCCTACTCCCCCTGGCCATGATCGGCGAGCTGTCCCGAAGCCTCCCTCTCGGCGACGTTGTCATCAACAGGAGTCTAGGAGTTAGGCAGGGGAGTCCTTTTGCTGTTCCGGCCCTTAGCGTGGCCCTTATTATGTAACACCAGCCGTATGGCTAAGAACCTTCTTTAGCTTCCTGCAAATCTTTGCTTGCTGTACGAACATCTTTGTTTGCTGTACGAATGTCTTTCTCCATTGTGTGCTTTTGCCGTCGCGCAAAACGTCCTCTGCTTGATACCGCTGCGCCGCGATGGTTCTTCTTTCAGCGAAATCGCTTGTCGCGCGAATCCGTAGGTAGGGACTACGATAGTCACTGGCCTGCGCAAGCGCTTCGGGCGAGGCTTGATGCTTCCGGTGAATGTGGCAACAGACAGTCCTTGTGCGTGGTGAATGACCAGCCCGTTGGGAACCCCAAGAGGAAGGTATGATGAGTGCAGCAGCAAGTTTTCCCTCGGTTAAGAAACCAAGGTTTATCGAACAGGAGAAGGGAGACGATGACGACTGAAGGTGTTTGTGGAACCTGCACACACACAGACAAATACTTTGTTCCCAACTTGCGATGAGGTTGTCAATCTCACCGGTTTGCTTGAAACAAAGGTTATGAGTGTATCGAGTGGAAAACAGTAGAGTATATGCGAGTAAAGTAAACAATGCGGGAAAAGTAAACAGGTGATTGCAATATGATTAAAATAGGACCGGGGTCCACAGTTCACTAGTGGTGTCTCTCCATAGATAAATAACATGCTGAGTAAACAAATTACAGTTGGGCAATTGATAGAATAAAGATAACGTGATATGTCAAGAAGATCACTATGAGATTCACTCTGGGCATTACAACAAAATACATAGACCGCCATCCAACTGCATCTATGACTAATAATCCACCCCCGGGGATATCATCCGAACACCCTAGAAGTATTAAGTTGCGAACAACAGATAATTGCATTAAGCAAAGTGTGTAATGTAAACAAAGCATATGCCCTTGAGCATATGAATGTTGTTTTCTCCCTAGTAGCAACAGCACATCTACCACCTTAGAGGTTTCTGTCACTCCCCCAGGTGAAATAGAGACATGAACCCACTATCGAGCATAAATACCCCCTCTTGGAGTCACTAGCAACTACTCGGCCAAGATAGCTACTAACAACGGAGAGCATGCAAGATCATAAACAACATAGAGATAACAAAAGATATAATTCAGTACAGCAACTTAATCATAAACACCAATATTCATCGGATCCCAACAAACCAACATCATAGTATTACATAACGGTGATCTCAATCATGTAGGGCAGCTCATGAGATCTAAACATGAAGCACATGGTGGAGAAGACAACCATCTAGCTACTGCTATGGACCCATAGTCCAAGGTAGACTACTCACTCATCGCTCCGGAGGCAAGCATGGCGATGAAGAAGACCTCCGGTGGCGATTCCCCTCTCCGGCAGGGTGCCGGGAAGAGCTTCTGGACCCTCCCGATCTTCGGGTCGACGGCGGCGGCGGATCGCGATGTATTCTGGAAAACTGATCGGGCCCTTAGGTTTTTCTCGTCAGGGGGTATATGTAGGCGAAAGGGGGCTGTCAGAGGTGGAGCCACGCGGCCTCACAAGGGGGTGGCGCGGCCAGGGGCCAGGCCGCGCCGCCCCTGTGTGTGGGGGCCACGTGGCCCCCCTCCGTCAGGTCTTCGGATGTTTGGGAGCTCCCCGGTGAAATATGACTTCAGGAACTTGTTTCATCCAATTCCGAGAATATTTCCTGTGTATCACTTCTGAAACACAAAAACAGCAGAAAACAGGAAACTGGCACTATGGCACTTCGTTAATAGGTTAGTTCCGGAAAATGTATAAAAATGCCACTAAGTGTAACGAAACAATAGGCAAATGGTGTAAAAACAAGCATGGAGCATAAAAAATTATAGATACGTTTGAGACGTATCAAGCATCCCCAAGCTTAACTCCTGCTCGTCCTCGAGTAGGTAAGTGATAACAAAAGAATAATTTTTGAGGTGACATGCACCTACACAATCTTGATCATATATGTAAGCATTGATGAGCTGGGATCAATAGAAATTAAAACATGGGCATGAAAGATATAATCATGACAATAAGAACTTAGCAACCATGTTGTAAACATGCAAATGAACACAAACAAAAGATCATGATAATGAAACAATGAAAGTCAAATGTGTGTTCTAATCATAAGGAAAAACATACAAATGGTTTTCAGCTTGTCCTTCAAAGAGAGCAAAACATAAATGCATAGGACACCTCAAAGTTTAAGAGGGCGACTAGATACAAATAATTTAAGAACAAGTGAAACCAACAATATGAGTCAATCAATGAACCTTGGGACAATGCATATCACACTAAGAATGACAACTATGCTCTCTTAATGGTGCATAAAGAAAGAAGGTGGTGACTCAACATAAAAGTAAAAGAAAGGCCCTTCGCAGAGGGAAGCAGTGATTTAAACATGTGCTAGAGCTTTTCATTTGTAAAACAGAGATAAAACTTGATTTTGAGAGGTGGTTGTCTTTGTCAACGACTGGCAATGGGGTTCTTACTATCTTCCATACAAAAATAAAGCAAGTTTTTGAGAGAGAGATTGGCACTTCGTGCTCTTTTTATAAAACTTGGCACTCCTCCCCACCTTTTCCTTTCACATACCATGGCTAACCGATTCCATCGGGTGCCCACCAACATTCACATTCATTGGAGGAGTGCCTTTTTTTCTTTCTTTTTTCCCTTTTTTTTTCTTTTTGGAATAAACAATATGGAAGATAGCAAATCCGACCACTACGTCCCCATGAGCTGAAAACAGTGTCACAAAACGAGAAGTATTTTGAAGGTTTTTGAAAGGTAGCACACGAAAATTTTACTTTGGAATGGCTTACAAATACCATGCATAGGAATTTATAGTGGACACAATGGAAAACTTGGCTTTTAGGAGTTGGATGCACGAGTAGAGCTCATACTCAGTACAAGGTGAGGGCTAGCAAAAGACTGGGAGCGACCAACTAAGAGAGCAATAATGGCCATAATCATGCAAAGCGACAAAGCGACATTAAAAGAAGCATACGATGGCATCAAAAGTCAAAAACTAAATGATCATGATGGCTAATGGCGACTTTGGAAGAGTCTAACATGTGTGAGCATGCGCCAAGTCAACCCAAATAAAGCATCAAGGAGAAAACCAAAATAATGCTTCCATACAATAAAAACAACGCATGATTTTTTCAAAGGCTCATTAAGCAATCTCAGATATTTGAGACAAGTCATGCTACAGCAAAACCACTAAGCATACTATCAAAAAGACATCAAGCATGACATGAAAAAGCCTAAGCCGCAGTCTACACAAGCTCCTTCTTGTACCACTATTTTGCACAAAGCTTTTTCTCTTTTCCAACACCATTTGAAATTTTTATAAACACCTTTTTTGATGAAAACAAATAAAGACCAGAGGCAAAAATACACCTTGATGAAAAGATATGACAAAATCTGAACGCATATCAAGGCGAAAACAAAAACCAAAAGCAGTAGCAGAAAAACTAGAATGCTCGATTAATAAGAGTGAAAACTAGAGCATTCTTTGCAAATGAAAACGAGTCAACTTCTCCAAAGGAAATTTGTTGGGGTCCAACCATTTATTGCAGCAAACAAACAAACTAAACAAACTAAGAAAACTAAAACAACTGACGCTCCAAGAAAAACACATAGTGCATGAAGCAATAAAAATATAGTGTTTTGAAAGGTGACCTGATTTTTGCCGATGAAGAAGGGGTGCCTCGGGGGCATCCCCAAGCTTTGACGCTTGCACTTCTTGGATATTTCTTGGGGTGATGCATGGGCATCCCCAAGCTTGAGCTTTTGTCCATTCTTCAACTCATCTCATCATTCTCCAATCCCTACACTTGAAAACTTCCTTCATACAAAACTAAACACAATTCTATTAGCAACATTAGTGTAAGCATAAAATATATTCAACCTCTTTTAGCTTCAGGTTTCAACCCAAAACTACCACATATAAAGTATATACTACTGTAGCAACTTCCACAAGAGTTCCATGATAAAAAAGAACTCAAAAGAAAGCGATAAAGTGGCAAAAACAAATGTTGGCAGAAATCTGTCAAAACTGGACAGCTGATAATGGACGAATTTTTGAGGGATTTTCTGTTGCTCAAATCAAAAAGTGTTCAACTAAGAAAAGTTTGGATATAACCTGGGGCATATGCACAAGAAATCGCAGGTTCAAAAGATAAACAGAGAATTTTCACGAATTTTTACGGTGCAGCACCGAAAACAGTTTCAGGATAGCAATAACCCCAAATCTTTACCTCGCTCAAATTAGAGGCTTCTCTTGGCACAAAAACGAAATAAACAAGATAAGGAGCGGTCATTACAGTAGTAATGACTTCCAAGACTCAAATAAAAGAAAAAGTACTGAAAAGTAAACAATGGGTTATCTCCCAAGAGTGCTTTTCTTTAACGCCTTTGAGCTAGGCGCAGAAAATTGCGAATCAAGTAATATCAAGTGATGAAGCATCAAGCTCATAATTTGCTCTAAGAATAGAGTCAAAAAGTAATTTCTTTCTTTTCCTAGGGAAGTGTTCCATACCTTTCTTTAGTGGGAATTGATACTTGATAGTGCCTTCCCTCATATCAATGATAGCACCTACAGTTCGAAGAAAGGGTCTTCCCAAAATAATAGGACATGAAGCATGGCATTCAACGTCCATAACAAGAAAATTAACGGGAACAAGGTTATTGTTAACCACAATAAGAACATCATTAATTCTTCCCAAAGGTTTCTTCTTAGCAACATCAGCAATAGGAACATCAAAATAACACTTTTCAAGCGGTGGTAAATCAAGCATGTCATAAATCTTTCTAGGCATGATAGAAATACTAGCACCTAGATCACATAAAGCATGGCAATCATAACCATTAACATGCATATCAATGATGGGTTCCCAACCATCTTCTAACTTCTTGGGAATAGAGGCTTTTTGCTTCAACTTTTCATCCCTAATCTTTATGAGAGCATTGGTAATATGCTTAGTAAAAGCAATATTTAAAGAACTAGCATTGGGAGTCAAAGCAAGCTTTTGTAAGAACAAAATAACTTCAGATATATTGCAGCCATCAACATCAAAATCATTAAAGGAAATAGAGCTATCATCTCCCACACTCCGAAAAATTTCAGCACTCTTTTGAGAAAAAGTTTTGGCAGTTTTAGGCTTTTTAACACAAGGAGTGGGAGTTTTCTCTACACCAATCAAAGTAAGAGGATTGCTATCAGTAGGAGCAACATCATTAGAGGTAGTAATAGTACATACCTTCATCTCTCTAGCCATCTCATCTTCTCTTTCCCACCTGGCATGCAATTCCGCTAACAATCTAATATTTTTATCAATTCCAACTTGGGTAGCATTAACGGCAGCAAAAGGATCAGGCTTAGCGGACATTCTATTAACTAAAGAAGATTGCACATTAGACAATAATGAGATATCGGTTTCAGCTTTGGAAGCCTTAGCTTGTAATTCAGAAACAACCTTGTTTAAATTTTCAAGTTGATGACTTATAGTCCTCAACAGAGCTGATTGCTCCTCCATAGTCTTGGTGAAAGCCCTGTTCTGCTCATGTTGCATCTGCATAAAATTCTTGGTAGCCTTTTCAAGTTCAAAAATTCTTTCTTCACTAGGCATTTCAGGTCTACCAAGATAGCTATTATCACCATTAGAAGGAAACGGTCTATAATTGTTACTAGCAAAATTGTTCCTATAATCATTAAAATTGTTATTTCTAATGAAATTCACATCAACTTGCTCTTCTTGAGCAACCAAAGAGGCCAAAGGAACATTATTAGGATCAACATGAGTCCTATCATTAGCAAGCATAGCCATAATGGTATCAATCTTATCATTCAAGGAAGAGGTTTCCTCAACAGAATTTACCTTCTTACCTTGTGGAGCTCTCTCGGTGTGCCATTCCGAATAATTTACCATCATGTTGTCGAGTAACTTTGATGCGGCGCCCAATGTAAGGGACATAAAAGTGCCTCCAGCAGCTGAATCAAGTAGGTTCCTTGAAGAAAAGTTCAGTCCTGCATAAAAAGTTTGGATAATCATCCAAGTAGTCAGTCCATGAGTGGGGCAATTCTTTACCATAGATTTCATTCTTTCCCAAGCTTGAGCAACATGTTCATTATCAAACTGAGTAAACTTCATAATATTGCTACGCAGAGATATAATCTTAGCAGGAGGATAGTATCTACCAATAAAAGCATCCTTACACTTAGCCCATGAATCAATACTATTCTTAGTCAAAGACAGCAACCAATCTTTAGCCTTTCCTCTCAAAGAAAAAGGAAACAACTTGAGTTTAATAATATCACTATCAACATCCTTATATTTCTGCATCTCACATAGCTCAACAAAATTGTTGAGATGAGCTGCAGCATCTTCAGTACTAGCACCAGAAAATTGCTCTTTCATAACAAGGTTCAATAAAGCAGGCTTGATCTCATAAAAAGTGGTAGCAGGAACAGGTGGTGCAATACGAGTGCAGATAAAATCACTATTGTTCGTGCTAGCAAAGTCACACAACTTGGTGTTTTCAGGAGTACCCATTTCAGCAAAACGAAAGTAAACAAGTAAAAACAACTACCAAGGATTTTAATTTTTTTGGGTTTTTGATATAAAAAGCAATGCAGGTAAAATAAAATAAAGTAAAGCAAAACAAATAACAAAGTAAAGAATGTGTGTGCGAAGAACTCCCCTCGCAGAAGTCTTCTCTTCCTTCCCTGGCAACGGCGCCAGAAAAGAGGCTGATGCTTCCGGTGAATGTGGCAACAGACAGTCCTTGTGCGTGGTGAATGACCAGCCCGTTGGGAACCCCAAGAGGAAGGTATGATGAGTGCAGCAGCAAGTTTTCCCTCAGTTAAGAAACCAAGGTTTATCGAACAGGAGAAGGGAGACGATGACGACTGAAGGTGTTTGTGGAACCTGCACACACACAGACAAATACTTTGTTCCCAACTTGCGATGAGGTTGTCAATCTCACCGGTTTGCTTGAAACAAAGGTTATGAGTGTATCGAGTGGAAAACAGTAGAGTATATGCGAGTAAAGTAAACAATGCGGGAAAAGTAAACAGGTGATTGCAATATGATTAAAATAGGACCGGGGTCCACAGTTCACTAGTGGTGTCTCTCCATAGATAAATAACATGCTGGGTAAACAAATTACAGTTGGGCAATTGATAGAATAAAGATAACATGATATGTCAAGAAGATCACTATGAGATTCACTCTGGGCATTACAACAAAATACATAGACCGCCATCCAACTGCATCTATGACTAATAATCCACCCCCGGGGATATCATCCGAACACCCTAGAAGTATTAAGTTGCGAACAACAGATAATTGCATTAAGCAAAGTGTGTAATGTAAACAAAGCATATGCCCTTGAGCATATGAATGTTGTTTTCTCCCTAGTAGCAACAGCACATCTACCACCTTAGAGGTTTCTGTCACTCCCCCAGGTGAAATAGAGGCATGAACCCACTATCGAGCATAAATACCCCCTCTTGGAGTCACTAGCAACTACTCGGCCAAGATAGCTACTAACAACGGAGAGCATGCAAGATCATAAACAAAATAGAGATAACAAAAGATATAATTCAGTACAACAACTTAATCATAAACACCAATATTCATCGGATCCCAACAAACCAACATCATAGTATTACATAACGGTGATCTCAATCATGTAGGGCAGCTCATGAGATCTAAACATGAAGCACATGGTGGAGAAGACAACCATCTAGCTACTGCTATGGACCCATAGTCCAAGGTAGACTACTCACTCATCGCTCCGGAGGCAAGCATGGCGATGAAGAAGACCTCCGGTGGCGATTCCCCTCTCCGGCAGGGTGCCGGGAAGAGCTTCTGGACCCTCCTGATCTTCGGGTCGATGGCGGCGGTGGATCGCGATGTATTCTGGAAAACTGATCGGGCCCTTAGGTTTTTCTCGTCAGGGGGTATATGTAGGCGAAAGGGGGCTGTCAGAGGTGGAGCCACGCGGCCTCACAAGGGGGTGGCGCGGCCAGGGGCCAGGCCGCGCCGCCCCTGTGTGTGGGGGCCACGTGGCCCCCCTCCGTCAGGTCTTCAGATGTTTGGGAGCTCCCCGGTGAAATATGACTTCAGGAACTTGTTTCGTCCAATTCCGAGAATATTTCCTGTGTATCACTTCTGAGACACAAAAACAGCAGAAAACAGGAAACTGGCACTGTGGCACTTCGTTAATAGGTTAGTTCCGGAAAATGTATAAAAATGCCACTAAGTGTAACGAAACAATAGGCAAATGGTGTAAAAACAAGCATGGAGCATAAAAAATTATAGATACGTTTGAGACGTATCAAGGCTCCTCCGGCTTCGATGCAGAGGGAACGATGCTCCTGCGAACCGGCTCTGGGGAACGCAGGCTAGCTCCGGCTCCAGCGCGGATGGACCGGCGCTTCTGCTGGCCGGCTCCAGGAAGGATGGGCTAGCTCCGGCTCCAGCGCGAACAGAACGGGAACCGCATCTTGTACCGGCTCGGGCGAGGTTGAAGCCGGCACGTTTCCCCTCCCAGGCCTTCGCACGTCCCAAGCCACGATTGGAGCAGACCTCCTAGCCTTTAGCTCTAGCCGTTGCTTTGCGAGTGTTAGGTTTCGATTTCGCTGCTCGTTTACCGATCGTGTCGCAGCGCCGGCTGCTCGAACAGCCGGCGAGGTACTGGAGCTGGCCTGCTTCTGAGGGCCAATTCCCTTTCCCCCTAGCCCCCGAGTTTTGGGGTAGCTGGACTGACAGCTAGCTCGAAACTAATTTTTCGCGAACGATGCCAATCGCCAAGTGAGGTAGCTCTAGCTTCGAACCTCTTGGGCGTGGCTTCTCAGCCCACGCGTCAAAAACTGTGCCTATCAGCTACTCGCTGGCTTTGCATTTGCCCGGTTCCCTCAACCTTTTCCTTAATCTTCCCACCCTTCGGCCCTTCTACCCCCAACCGGCAGCCTGGTGCCGGTTGGTCTCCCTTGGGCCGGCAGCCGAATGCCGGCCTAGGGTGGGAGCGTGCCGCGGAGTGAGAAGTAGTACTTCGGTCTGTTGGGCCCCCGACTCGTGCTAGCCTACGATTAGTTGACAGACACTGCCCTTAACGTTTGGTTGAGCGGTTTTTCTATCGTTTGTGGTTCTGCTCCGCGGCTTTCCCTCGTATGTGGCCTGCCGGCTCCTATCCGTCCGGCTACGCGGAGCCGGAAGGTGGAGGTTGGGCTCGAGACCTTCGTCTTACGCAGTACTCATCCGGCTGGCGAGAGATCGATCGTTTTCGGGGCAGCCGGCTGTGGCTCGGTGCCCGGAGCCGGCTGCCGGTCAAGTGAATAACGCAGGAAGCAAAACATGCACGTAGTGTTTTTCCCCGGAGCCGGCCGTAACTAGCCGCTCCGTTTTCCTTTATTCATTGACACGTTTTTCAGGGTACAAGCTTTCGCCTTAACAGAAGAAAGGTCTTAGGAGACTGACATTCCAGGGACGCTCGGTCTCCTTGTCAGAGTTATCTGCCTTGTTCTTTCTGGGCTCTTGTGTGTCGATGAGGTAATACGCCCCATTGCCCAACACCCGGCTGACAATGAATGGTCCCTCCCAGGGAGGAGACAGCTTATGCATGCCTTTAGTGCTTTGGACCAGCCGGAGTACGAGATCACCTTCGCGAAACGCGAGCGGGCGAATTTTCCGGCTGTGGTATCGTCGCAGCAGCTGCTGGTAGAGCGCTGATCTAGCCAGAGCCTGCTCTCGAGCCTCCTCGAGGAGGTCGATGCCATCTTCGCGAGCTTCTTTTGCTTGTTTCTCCGTGTACTGGACAATTCTGGGCGCGTCAAATTCGATGTCCGTGGGTAACACCTCCTCTGCTCCATAGACTAGGAAGAAGGGTGTGAAGCCCACAGAGCGATTTGGAGTGGTGCGCAGGCTCCAGAGCACTGAGGGTAGCTCCTCGACCCAACAGCCGGCTGAGCGCTCGAGAGGCTCGACCAGTCTTGGTTTGATGCCGGCCAGGATCAGCCCATTTGCCTTTTCCACTTGTCCGTTTGACTGAGGGTGCGCCACTGACGCTAGGTCCAGCCGGATGCCTTTCTGACCACAGTAATCGGCAAAGAATCCCTTCGCAAAGTTCGTCCCATTGTCGGTGATGATACTATGGGGTACTCCGTATCTTGTGATGATCTCGTTGAAGAACTTGATTGTGGACGAGCCGTCGAGTTTCTTGATTGGCTTGGCCTCAATCCACTTGGTGAACTTGTCCACGGCAACCAGCAGATGCGTCATGCCCCCGGGTGCGGTCTTGAATGGCCCTACCATGTCCAGACCCCAGACAGCGAACGGCCAGGTGAGCGGGATGGTCTTGAGGGCTGCCGCTGGAGTGTTTCTGTGCTTGGAGAAGCGCTGGCAGCCATTGCACTGCTTCACCAGCTGCTCTGCATTCTGCTTGGCCGTCGGCCAATAGAAACCATGGCGGAAGGCTTTGGCCACCAAGGCTCTGGAAGATGCGTGATGTCCGCACTCCCCTTGGTGTATTTCTCTCAGCAGCTCTGTCCCTTCTTCTGGCTCGATGCACTTCTGGTAGATGCCTGACACGCTGCGCTTGTACAGCTCACTGTTGATGATGGTGTATGCCCCAGCTCGGCGCTGAATTCGCCTAGCTTCCGCTTCGTCTTGCGGCAGGTCCCCAGTGATGAGGTAGTTGGAGAATGGCTCCGCCCATGAAGGTATCTCTCGTATGTGGAAGACACTGGCGACCAGAGGGTCAGCAGCCCCCGGGTCTGTCGTTGAGCCGGCCTCGCTTGATTGTCCGGCTGGGGGAGCGGGCGTGGAGCCGGCAATCCCCTTGTCCTTCGTCGAGCCGGCCGCGCTGGGCTGGCCGGCTGCCTCCTCCAGCCCCGAGATGGCAGCCCCCGGGTCCGGTGACGGTACCAGAGCCGGGGCCGGGTCTCCAGGCACGTAGATGGATATGGATTCCGGTGAAGGCTTGATGGACGGCTTTTGGATGATCTCCAGGGATACCCCGGCTGGGATGTCCTGCTTGGTGGAGCCGATCTTGGACAACCGGTCTGCCTCCTCGTTGTTTGCTCTGGGGACATGGTGGAACTCGCAGCCCTCAAAGAATCCGCTGAGCTGCTGCACGTAGAAGCGATAGGAGGCCATGTTGGCGTCCTTAGCGTCCCAATCTCCTGAGACCTGGTGCGTTACCAGGTCAGAGTCTCCGAAGCAAAGAATCCTCCTGATTCCGATCTGCTTGGCCATCTTGAGCCCATGCACCAGGGCTTCGTATTCGGCGACGTTATTCGACGCACAGAAGTGCATTTGCAGCACGTATTGCAGCTTGTCTCCCTTGGGAGAGGTGAGGACGACGCCGGCTCCCAAGCCCCCGAGCAGCTTGGAGCCATCGAAGTGCATGCGCCAATGGGTGGAGTCTGGAGCCGGCGGCAAGTACTGGTGCTCTCCCCAGTCCGCGAAGAAATCCGCTATGATCTGCGACTTGATCGTCGTCCTGGGCTTGTACTGAATGGTATGAGCTGCGAGCTCAATCGCCCACTTAGCCACTCTTCCCGACGCATCCTTGCATCCGATGATCTCCGAGAGCGGAGTGGTGCTCACCACTGTGATTGGGTGCTCCTCGAAGTAGTGCTTCAGCTTCTTGGCCGCCATGTACACGCCGTACGCGACCTTCTGATAGTGCGGGTAGTTCTGCTTGGAGAGAGTGAGCACCTCGCTCAGGTAGTACACCGGGCGTTGAACCGGCAGCTCTTTGCCTTCCTCGGTGCGTTCCACCACGATCACCACGCTGATGATGCGTGGGGTTGCTGCGATGTAGAGCAGCATTGGCTCTCGTGGAGCCGGCGCTGCCAAGACTGGCGCGGTAGACAAGGCTCGCTTGAGGTCGTTGAAGGCGTCGTCAGCGCGCTGGGACCAAACGAAGTGGTCTGTCTTCTTCATCAGCTGGTACAACGGCATGGCCTTCTCCCCGAGCCGGCTGACGAATCGGCTAAGCGAGGCCAGACAGCCAGCAAACTTCTGCACATCTCTGAGCTGGGTGGGCTTCTCTAGGGCCTCGATGGCTTTTATCTTCGAGGGGTTAGCTTCGATCCCTCGCTGGGAAACGATATAGCCTAGGAGCTGTCCAGCCGGCACACCGAAGATGCACTTCTCAGGGTTGAGCTTCATGCGATAGCGCCGTAGGTTGGTGAAGGTCTCCCTGAGGTCGTCCAGGAGCGTGCCGCTCTGCTTGGTCTTCACCACCACGTCGTCCACATAGGCGTGCACGTTCCTGCCAATCTGCCCTTGCAGACATCGCTGCATGGTTCGCTGGTAAGTGGCTCCAGCGTTCTTCAGGCCGAATGGCATGGTGACATAGCAGTAGGCTCCATATGGGGTGATGAAGGAGGTCTTGATCTGGTCCGGCTGGAAGAGCGGGATTTGGTGGTAGCCTGAATAAGCGTCCAGGAAGGACAGCAGGTCACAGCCGGCTGTGGAATCGATCACCTGGTCAATCCGTGGCAGTGCGAAAGGATCCTTGGGGCAGGCCTTGTTGAGGCTGGTGTAGTCGATACACATTCGCCAAGTGTTGTTCTTCTTCAGAACCAAGACTGGGTTCGCGAGCCAGTCAGGGTAAAACACTTCCATGATGAAGCCGGCTGCAAGGAGCCGGGCAATCTCCTCGCCAATTGCTTTCCTCTTCTCTTCTGCGAACCGCCGCAGCGGCTGCTTGACCGGCTTGGCGTCCGGCCGGACGTTAAGCGTGTGCTCAGCCAGCTCCCTCGGCACACCTGGCATGTCCTTTGGAGACCATGCAAAGATGTCCCGATTCTCACGGAGGAAGCTGGTGAGCTCGCTTTCCTATTTGGCAGACAAGCCGGTGCCGATGATGATGTACTTGGAGGGGTCGCTTTCGTCCAACAGGATCTTCTTGGTATCGTCGGCCGGCTTGAATTGCTCCACCGGCGACTGGCGAACTGGCACATCTTGCTGAGTTAGCTCCACGCGATGTAGAAGCTGCCTCTTCTCCTCAGCGACGACCAGCGCCTCCGCCAGCTGCGAGCTTTCCTTGGCGCAGGCCAAGGACTTCTTGAAGCTTCCCGAGACCGTGATCACGCCTCTGGGCCCTGGGAGCTTCATCTTCAGATAGGCGTAATGCGGGACAGCCATGAACTTGGCCAGGGCTGGTCGGCCTAGCAGCGCGTGGTAGGGACTGCTGATGTCCACCACCTCGAACCAGATAGGCTCGCGGCGGCTATTCCCCTTCTTTCCGAAGAGAACCTCCAGCTGCACCTTGCCCAAAGGGGTGCAAGAATGCCCAGGCACGATGCCATGGAAGGTGGGCCGGCTAGGTTTCAGTTGAGCAAGCGGGATGCCCAACTTCTCCAGAGAGCTCCGGTAAAGAAGGTTGATACTACTGCCGCCGTCGATGAGCACGCGGGAGAACCGGCACATGTGCGTATCGGAGCACACAACAGGGTCCACGACCAGGGCGTATTCTCCAGGGCTGGGCATCAGCCTCGGGTGGTCCTCGTGCCCCCAGGTAATGGCCGCCTCGGACCAATGCATGAACTGGGGTTCTGCAGGCATCACAGCATTCACCTCCGCCTCATGCCAAAGGTCGTTCCTTTTATCCTTGCCCGGGGTAGTGAAGATGTGATACTGCTCCACATCCGTCGGGAAGTCGTCATCTTGATCCGGCTCGCCTCCGGCCGGTTCGCGCCGTTGGTCCTCCTGACCTCCAGCCGGTTGTGCTTGCGGCGTTCTAGGGATCTGCCGAGCGCGCTGCTCCAGCTCTCTCATGAAACGGCACTGACGCGTGGAGTGGGTCGCTTCCCTGCCCGGGGAGGTGTGAAACTTACACGGCTGACCAAGCGTAGCATCGAGGGTGTACTTGCCCTCTTTGCGCCCGTGACCGCTGCCTGCAGCCCCCGGGTCTCCTTGGTCTGAAGCCGCTCGCTTTGAGCTAGCAGATCCCCTAGAGGACGCCTGAACATGGTCTAGCCACAGGTGGATGTGCAGCGCCGATGGGTGAGCCTGGGACTCCGACCCTGGTGCTGACTCCTGGGACTGGCATGGCCTGCCTGCCCCGCCGCCTTGCTGGGCGCGGCGGCCTTGAGCGATACCACTGGGAGCACGGCCACCGTGCCCACGCCCTCCACGGCCTCGGCCTGCCGATGGCGACCGCTGGATCTGGCCAGGGACAGTGGTGGCAAAGCTGCGGCGCAGGTCACGGGCGAGCTCGGTCGGTGCGTCTCTGTGCACATCGTAGAACTCACCGAGCGTGGTGCTCGCGCGGCGTCGGTTGGTCTCGTCCTCAGCCGCCTTGCCAAGGAGAACGAGGCGCGTCCGCTCCAAGGCCTCAGCGACCCGAGCGGGATCAATGACGCGGTCGAGGGGAGCGCGCAGGTCCACCACGGAGACGTCCGGGGCGTCCCGCTCTGGGAGTGAAGCATCTTGCTCTTGTGGAGGTGGGCGCTCGAGCGACGGGCGCTCGGGGCGCGGTGAGTCGCCGCCCTCATCCTCTCCCAGGGCCATCACCTCAACCAAAGCGCCAAGACTGCTGCTTTCGCCGCAGCTCGAGCCTCCGTCGCAGGGAGAGTCGAAGACGTCGGTGACCTCCTCCGGGAAGGGCTTGGCGACGTAGAAGCGGTGGCCGCCGACATCGAGGAAGGAGCCACCGTTGCCGAAGCCGTTCTTGAAGTGGGCCAAGTTGTCGTCGACGCAGTCGAAGGTGCCGAACCTCCAGACGAGGCCGGAGGTGACCTTCTCGCCGGAGGGTCCCGGCCGGAACTTGACTCCGCTCGCCACCGCGCTTTGCCCCACGGTGGGCGCCAACTGTCGTGGGAATTTGGAGACAGTAGCCATGGGGAGGCTTATCGGAGGGGCTCGACGTTGGTGACGATGGGTCCGGCTCGGGATTGTGCCAACAGAGACACCTCGGTTTACCCAGGTTCAGGGCCCTCCCGGTTGGAGGTAAACCCCTACTTCCTGCCTGCTTCGTATTGATTGGATAGTAGCGATTACAATGCTCCTCGAGCTGTTCGGCTAGAGGAGGAAGAAGAAGATCGGATCTCCCCTATGCTAAGGGTCCAGGCCCCCTTATATAGACGGGGGCCTGGTTACAGGTTTTGGTAACGCTTCGGCCGGCTGCCGGCTCCTCGGCGGCGGCGTCCTTGGCCGGATCTCCTCTGGCCATGCTCTGGCAAAGGAACTTTATAAAGTGCCTTTTCCCTGGGCCAGCATCTGGAGAGCATATTCCCTCTCCTTTGCCTCGGATCCCGCCGTGGGGAAGGGTCTTCGTCTTCTTATTGGTCGGTCGTGGTCGTGGCGCTCGTCACTCCTGTCCCGCGCCTCTGCCACTCATGTCGGAACCGTCCTGCTTTTGGCCAGACAGCCGTTGAGAGGTTTTGTCTCCATCGCCCGGCTCCAGTCCTCCTCGGTGGAGTCATCAGCCGGCTGCTGGCGCAGCCGGCCCTTCCGGCTGGGAGCCGGTCTTCTGGTGCTAAGGCCGTGGGGTCTCCTGGGACGCTAGCCGGCATACTGCCTGGCCCGTGGTGCGCCCCCTAAGTTATCCCCACGACAATATCTGTATAAAACCTGTATATCTACACCAGACAGAACAAGTTCTGTATAAAACCTGCACTATTTCTATGGCGCACTAAAACTTAATTCAGTGGCGCACCTATTTCTATGGCGCACCTAGGACTCATGCGCCATAGAATGCCTTATTTCTGTGGCGCATATGAACTGGTGCGCCACAAAATACCTTATTTCTGTGGCGCATGTACTGGTGTGCCACAGAATCCTTATTTTTGTAGCGAAGATTCTCTGGCGCACCACCCATACGCCACAGAATATGAATACTGGTGCACCACTAATGAGGTTTTCCCTACTAGTGCACCCATCATGAATGCGCTACGGGTACTAAGGGTTACCCGTAGCGCATTCAGACTCGGTGCGCTGCGGGTAAGTTGAGTAGGGATATATAGGCATATGGGGCAGGTTACCCGTAGCGCATGCTACCCCCATGCGCTACGGGTAAGTGCACTACCCGCAGCGCATGCCCCTCCAATGCGCTACGGGTAACCTGGGATGCTTATTTTTAAGGCATGAAGCCACCTAGCACCAATCATTGCCCCCCTTCTTCCTCCTCCATTCAGCACTAGATCTGGTCGTCCTCCTCCTCCTCCCCAACCTAATTTCATCATTCTTCCATCTATTTTAGCTTATTAAAGCTACTTTGGTTGGTAGATATGTGAGTGCAATGTCTACTAACCTTTAGATATCACTTTATTACTCTCTCGTCCACACACTCTCTCGTTCTCTCGTGTCGCGGTATCATTTATAATAGGTGAGTAATATGAGGACATCCATGCTTAAGATTGTGTGGCATCGGTGTTTGTATGCCCTACGGGTATGCTTGTAGGTGTGTCATCGTTGTTTGTATGTATGCATGCTTGTGTGGCATCGGAACACGTTTGTATATATATATATATATGCATTTGCTTGCATATGTTTATGAAATTTTAATTTGTTTGGATCCAAATATGATGATTTGCCGATGGTGCCCATGTTGTTTTGCCGAAATGTTGATTCACTTCCATTTCGGCATATTTTGGCACCACGCATAGGTCCATTTTTAGGCAAGGTCATGCCGAAATTTTCGGACGACTATGTGTGTATTTGGCCGGTTCTAAGATATTCTCTTGCTCTATATATATGTATACCAGGCGACCATGGTCTAATCGATGAATGAAGGCACAGTGGCAAGATATATGAAAGCCGTGACGCACGACATGATTCAAAATAACCAGACGGAGATAAAATGTCCGTGTCACAGATGCAAACTGAAGTGCTATATCGACCCTTATTCCGGACAACTGCAGAGCCACCTGCTCTCTCGCGGTTTCATGGATGGCTACACTCGGTGGATAAGTGATGAAGATGATGATAACGTCCATGGAGCGGCGATGGGAAATGATGAGGAAGGGCATGGTAGTGATGAAGATTTTCCCGGTCATGATGAAGGCGGAGAAGATGTCGGACATGGTGGGGCAGATCAAGATGCCGGACATGGTGGTCAAGATGCCGGACAAGATGAAGAAGATCAAGATGCTGGACATGGTGAAGAAGATCAAGATGTCGGAGCAGATGGAACACCGTCAGGTAGCTGGGTGCAGAACCCTTACGTTCAAGCACTGCTTTTCAAGCAGACAAGCAACGCGCGGGATGCCGCTAGAGAGAAAGCCAAGCTGGCGAGCCTAGAGAAGGACGCGGTTACTCCATTGTATGCAGGATGCAGGCCCGGGGATACACGTTTGGATGTCACGCTCAGGGCTCTGCTGATGAAGGCAAGACACAAATGGACCAACAAAAGCTTTGACGAAAACATGGCATTCTGGCAGGAGCGTCTTCCCGAGGGGAACAAGTGTCCAACTAGTATCGAGGAGGCCAAGAAAATCGTGTGCCCTCTTGATTTACCTCACGTGAGATACCATGCTTGCATTAATGATTGCATCATTTATCGGGGAGAAGATGCGGAGAGAAACACATGTTCGGTGTGCGGCGCATCTCGATACAAGAGTGGGAAGAAAGCTCCTTAAAAGGTGGTATGGTACTTTCTGATCACTCCTTGACATGGATATGCCCTTTGGGTACCCACGAATTAGTATACCGGGTCCGACCCATTATGGAGGTGGATTAGTATAAGGACTCAAAGATTGACTTGGAGACAAAGAAGGAAGGTTTCAATACGTATTCGACTAGGACACTTGTAAAACCTAGCCTGGTTGCATATATAAAGCAAGGCAGGGGCGCCCTAAAGAGATATCTGAGACAAGCTACATCGAGAGCTAGAACATACAAGATAGATTAGACATAGACCAGATACAAAACTCCACCTACGGCGACACCATGTAAACACTTGTGATCATATACTAGATTGCTAGCAGGATGTAGCGATCCTCCACCGCGGGAACGTGAACCTGGGTACGTCGTGTGCCAATCTCGATCCCGGAATCTCTAGTCATTGCTCTTCCCCCGATCCTAAGTCCTTCATCTAGGATATTTGTTGAGTTAACCCTCGTCAATTGGCGCCGACCGTGGGGATCGCGACGACTGGATTTTATCATCCGGGCGGGATCCTTCAACTTTTTCATCGACAAGATCCGCAAATTGTGCGGCTACCGACAGCAGCAATAGCCATATCTCTCCATAAGATCGAAGACAGAAAGATCAAGTCGTGTTCTTGCTCGGGCATGCATCCGAGTCGCATACGTCCTACTGCAGATCAAGTCGACGATACCAAGTTTGTTGAAAAGAAGAAGAGGCGTTCTCGCCGAGATCACATCATGAAGCTGTGGCGGTGGTGATCGCTGTATTTCAACAATCTTCAAATCAGATCAGCTCGTACAAGCGTACGTATTATTACCTCGCGCGTGCGTGACAAGGGAAGGAAAAAAAAGAAGTTTTCGGCAAGATCGGAGATCTCCGGCAAGAGCAACAATTTTTGATGTACTTTACTTAATGCGGTTCCTGAGAGTTTGTGTGGTCTGCGGAACAACAAATTAATCAGGCATATATCAAGTCGGCAAAGGAAATCATCTGAAACCGGTACGGATCCTTCTTCCAAATACAAGGGCAGCATACCAGGTCGAAAAAATATCAAGTCTCAGGAAGAAATAAAGCGTCTGGTCAGCAAGTACCATCGTATGTGGAGTATTGAAGAAATCATGACGTGAAGCAGCTATCAAGAAAGAGAAAGAGCGCATACTAGCTCAGTTTGACGACGCATCACGACTGGAAAAATTGGCCAAGAAATCAAAGCCCATTATTTCATGTGGAGCAACAATGAAACAAGACATCATCAAAGCCACTTACTTAGAGGAAAAATTAGAGGAAAAGACAGCAGTCTGCATCGGCGAGTTACCAAAGCTGTTTGGACAAATTGGAAAAAAAATACTTCGACTACTTCGCTTTCAAAATCGTCAACTGCGGCTTATTACGCTCGGGGGCTCGCCGTCGTGCACTCGCGCAAACTATCGGCAACGCTTGGGGGCTCGACATCAACTCGCCCCTGAGTGCAGAAGCTCATACTCAAGACCTGCGATTTCGTCGACATCAGCAACGCGATGATCCAAACAGCGCTCGGGGGCTCGACAACAACTTTGCCTCTGATCGTGATTGTGATTTTACGACAACAACTCGACTACGTCATCGTCGATTATGTCGCGCCGACCATGCCGCACCCGATAAAAGCTAAGTTTTCCTCTTCCAAGAGTTTATCTACCTTCCACCGCACCCGATACTCGGGGGCTCCGCCATGAAAAATCATTTTGCATATCATTGACTTCGAAAAATTGCGAAAGCCCTAGTAGCTGGCGTTCCTTATCGAATACTTGACAATTTAGTTTACAGTCGCAGAAGCTCGACTAACGGTTGGCAAGGCACAAACCTTGGGTGTCAGGCTAACAAAAAGGCTTAGCAAGTATCTTGAAATTCAGATGCGGCAAACGCGTCACATTACGTCTGACCTGAGTAGCTGATCGAGCCGTGAAGTGCATCAGGCTAACGAAAGGGTCTTACGTACGAGCAACAAAATTGCACAAAAAACATCGAGTTTTTATTTTATATACTACATCATCATTACAATATGCAAACGTAATATTTCTTTGAGAGACAAAATATTTCACAGTTCTTCATATTTTCTGCAGGAGTCGACAAATTCATCAAAGTCATCAAGAGTCGAACTTCTTCGAGTAGTACAACTTGAGTCTATGCCCGGCTACAAGCACTCGAACATAGACTCGGGGGCTACTCCCATCGGGAGCGCTGGTCGCGCACCCGATAGAAATACAATTTTGAGAAAGATTTCGACAAGAAGAGATGAAGAAGATGAAGAAGAAATTGGAGCCTATGATCGACTACAAGTACCCGACCATAGCCTCGGGGGCTACTCCCATCGGGAGCGCTGGTCGCGCACCCGATGAAGAATTACTTCGAGAAGAACAAGGAAGAAAATTTCGAGTCCATTATCGGTGGCAAGCACCAGAAAATAAACTCGACATTTCACTCCCATCGGGAGAGCTGATTCAAGAACTCGACGATTTTATCCATTGCATTTGAAGTCGAATGATTGAAGAAATCGAAGTTTGAAGAAGTCAAAAGATTGAAGAAATCAAAGTTTGAAGAAGTCGAAGATTCAAGAAGTCAAAGATTGAAGAAGTCAGAGAATTGAAGAAATTAAAGTTTGGAGACTCAACGCAAGTCTACGACTCAAGTAGAGTCTCGGGGGCTACTGACATGGATATGCCCTTTGGGTACCCACGGATTAGTATACCGGGTCCGGCCCATTATGGAGGTGGATTAGTATAAGGACTCGAAGATTGACTTGGAGACAAAGAAGGAAGGTTCCAATACGTATTCAACTAGGAAACTTGTAAAACCTAGCCTGGTTGCATATATAAAGCAAGGCAGGGGCGCCCTAAAGAGATATCTGAGACAATTTACATCGAGAGCTAGAACATACAAAATAGATTAGACATAGACTAGATACAAAACTCCGCCTACGGCGGCACCATGTAAACACTTGTGATCATATACTAGATTGCTAGAAGGATATAGCGATCCTCCATCGCGGGGACGTGAACCTGGGTACGTCGTGTGCCAATCTCGATCCCGGAATCTCTAGTCGTTGCTCTTTCCCCGATCCTAAGTCCTTCATCTAGGACATTTGTCGAGTTAACCCTCGTCACTCCTCGTCTATAGCGATATTTCGCAGACCCTAAGGAAGCAAAGCTTATGCGCTAGCACGCGGAAAGAAAGAAGCCAAAAGATGATGACGATGATGATCAGGAGGACATGACACTGAGACACCCTTCAGATGCTAGCTAGTGGAAGGCATTGGACATCGAGTGCCCAGAATTTGGTAACGATCCAAGGAACGTCAGGCTGGGTGTGAGCACCGATGGACTCAATCCATTTGGCAGCCAGAGCAGCACCCATAGCACCTGGCCCATATTTGTATGGATGTACAACCTACCCCCCTGGCTGTGCATGAAGAGGAGGTACATACAAATGTCTATGCTAATTCAAGGTCCGAAACAACCGGGAAACGATGATGACCCACAAGTATAGGGGATTGCAACAGTCTTCGAGGGAAGTAAAACCCAAATTTATCTATTTGACACAAGGAGAGCCAAATAATATTTATAAGCCTTAACAGATGAGTTATCAATTCAGCTACACTTGGAAACAGACTTGTTCGCAGCGGTTTATCAGTAGCAGTTTTATAGTGGGTGTAGTGAAATAGTAACAGCAGTAGTCAAATAAAAGCGGTAATAGTAGCAATAGTAAACAGTAGGATAAAATACTGTAGGCATAGGGATGGATGTATGGGCGTTGCATGGATAAGATAATTTATGAAATCAGTGAGACATGGGCATTGTAGATAAATAATGATAAGCATCCTAGTACTAAACAATCATAGGCATGTGTTCTGTATATAGTCGTACGTGCTCGCAATGAGAAACTTGCACGACATCTTTTGTCCTACCAGCCTGTTGCAGCAGGGCCTCAAGGGAAACTACTGGTAATTAAGGTACTCCTTTTAATAAAGTATCGGAGCAAAGAATTAGCACTCGGTGAACACATGTGATCCTCACATCATAGCCATCCCCTCTGGTTATCCCAATTTCTGTCACTTTGGGGCCTCGGGTTCTGGACAACGATATGTGTAAACAACTTGCAGGTAAGATCATAAACAACAAGTATCATCATAAAACAATAACAAGTTCACATCTGAGATCATGGCACTCGGGCCCAAAGTGACAAGCATTAAGCACAACAAGTTGCAACAATGTCATAAGCACTAACAGTAGATACTAGGCACTATGCCCTAACAATCTCATAGAAAATTACATGAATGATCTCATCCAATCCCTACCATCCTCTTCGCCTACAGCGGGAATTACTCACACATGGATGGGGGAGTCATGGATGGTTGATGAAGAGACGTCGGTGATAATGGTGATGAAGATCTCCTCCAAATCCTCGTCCCGGCAGGGTGCCAGAACGGAGTTTTTGGTACCGAATCACGGTTTCTGATGGCGGCGGTGTAGTGGAAGTCTATCTGGGAAAAACGCCGAACCCCCGCTCCTTTCAAGTCAGAGGGTATATGTAGGCGGAAGGAGGGGTCGAGGCGACGGCCGAGGTGGCCTCACCACAGGTGGGCGCGGCCAGGCCTGGGCCGCACCCCCTGGTGGTGAGCCCAGGCCACTGCCCCCTTCGTCTCTCCTTTTGGCTCCGTGGGTCTTCTCACAAAATAGAATTTTTGCAGTATTTTCTGGGATTTTTCCTGAAAGTCGGATTTCTGCACAAAAATGAGACACCAGAGCAATTCTGCTGAAAACAGCGTTAGTCCGTGTTAGTTGCATTCAAAACACACAAATTAGAGGAGAAACAATAGCAAAAGTGTTCGGGAAAGTAGATACGTTTTGGACGTATCAACTCCTCCCAAGCTTAGCTATTTGCTTGTCCTCAAGCAATTCAGTTAACAACTGAGAGCGATAAAAGAAACTTTCACGAACACATTTGCTTCATATGATGTATATATACTCACTATATGATCAAGTACTCGGGCAATTCATAATAAGAAATATGCTACTAATGTTATCTCATAGTCAAGCAAGCTATGAAAGAGGGCCAATGCACTAATAACAAGTAACATGAACATAAGAAACTACAAGATTGTAATGTTCATAAATGATATGGAAGAGTGGTATCCCGCTTGCCTTTATTTGTGGAGCAAAACATAAATGCTGGGGCACCTCTGAAGTCCAAGGGAAGACTAGAAGTAAAAATATCAAAGATACAAGCATCAAAGTTATACCACAATTAACCGTGTTCTGGGACAAGCACATTACACTAAGAATAACAGCTATGCTCTCAAGAAGGTGCTTAAAAGTTAGAAGATGAAGACTCAACATAAATGTAAAAGAAAGGCCCTTCGCAGAGGGAAGCAGTGATTTAATATGTGCTAGAGCTTTTCATTTGTAAAATAGAGATAAAAATTTATTTTGAGAGGTGGTTGTTTCATGTCAACGACTGACAATGGGGACTTGCTATCTTCCATAATAAACAAGTGAGAGCGGTTCCGAGTTCTTTGAAAATTTGGCACATTGATGATCTTTTATAAAGCTTTGGCACTCCTCCCCACCTTTTTTCCTTTCTCAAACCATGGCTAACCGATTCCATCGGGTGCCCACCAACTTTCACATACCATGGAGGAGTGCCTTTTTCTTTTCTTTTTAGAATTAGATTACAATGGTCTGACCAGCTCCCTTGCAAAATTAATGATGAGCAGATGAAGCTGCCTAGTCGAGGGGTACTCAATTTAATATGGAAGATAACAATTCCGACCACTACGTCCCCATGAGCTAAAAACAGTGGCACAAAATGAGAAGTAGTTGAAAGTTTTGAAAGGTAGCACATGAAAATTTACTTGGAAATGGCTTTGAAATACCATGCATAGGAATTTATAGTGGACTCTTTGGTAGACTTGGTTTTTGGTGATTGGATGCACGATAAGTATTCCCTCTCAGTACAAGTGAAGGCTAGCAAAAGACTGGGAAGCGACAATCGAGAGAGCAATAGCTGTCATAATCATGCTTGCGACAAAACAAAATTAATATAGGCATAAAAATGATACAATAACTCTGAGGCAAAGTAAATCATCGAGGCTTAATTGACTTTTTGTTCAGTCATATGCATGCTTGAGCATGTGCCAAGTCGATTCAAATGAAACTTTCAGAGGAGGATACCACAATAACATACCATATTATGAATAAAACAATGCAAGAAAGCGTCTACATGACATGCTACAAACTATTAGTAAATTGGAACTAATCATATGAGAGCAAGAACTATGAAGCATCCATTAGATAACATATGCCTTACATGAACCGACTAAGCATGTCCACATAGATGAGTGATGACCCACAAGTATAGGGGATTGCAACAGTCTTCGAGGGAAGTAAAGCCCAAATTTATTGATTCGACACAAGGGGAGCCAAAGAATATATGTAAGCCTTAACAGATGAGTTGTCAATTCAGCTGCACCTGGAAACAGTCTTGCTCGCAGTGGTTTATCAGTAGTAACAGTTTTATAGTGGTGATAGTAGTGAAACAGTAACAGCAGTAGTAAAATAGCAGCGATAATAGTAGCAGTAGTAAACAATAGGAACAAATACTGTAGGCATAGGGATGGATTACGGGCGTTGCATGGATAAGATAATTCATGAAATCAATGAGACATGTGCATTGCAGATAAATAATGATAAAGCATCCTAGTACAAACAATCATAGGCATGTGTTCCATATATAGTCGTACGTGCTCACAAGGAGAAACTTGCACGACATCTTTTGTCCTACCAGCCTGTTGCAGCAGGGCCTCAAGGGAAACTACTGGTAATTAAGGTACTCCTTTTAATAAAGTACCGGAGCAAAGCATTAGCACTCGGTGAACACATGTGATCCTCACATCATAGCCATCCCCTCCGGTTATCCCAATTTCTATCACTTTGGGGCCTCGGGTTCCGTATAACAATATGTGTATACAACTTGTAGGTAAGACCATAAACAACAAGTATCATCATAGAAATAATAACATGTTCAGATCTGAAATCATAGCACTCGGGCCCAAAGTGACAAGCATTAAGCACAACAAGTTGCAACAATGTCATAGGCACTAAATAAAGATACTAGGCACTATGCCCTAACAATCTCATATCAAATTACATGAACAATCTCATCCAATCCCTACCATCCCCTCACCTACAGCGGGGGAATTACTCACACATGGATGGGGGAGTCATGGATGGTCGATGGAGGAGCGTCGGTGATGATGGTGATGAAGATCTCCTCCAAATCCCCGTCTCGGCAGGGTGCCAGAACGGAGTTTCTGGTTCCGAATCGCGGTTTCTGATGGCGGCGGCACAACGGAAGTCTATCTGGGAAAAATGTCGTCCTCCCGATATAATCGAGTCAGGGGGTATATGTAGGCGAAAGGAGAGGTCGAGGGGACGGCCGAGGCGTCCTCACACCAGGTGGACGCGGCCAGGGCTGGGCCGCGCCCCCTGTGTGTGTGAGGCCCTCGAGCCTCCCCTCTGTCTCGTCTTCTGGCTCCGTGGGTCTTCTGGTGAAATAGGATTTTTGATGATTTTTCCTAAATTTTTACTGAAAGTTGAATTTCTGCACAAAATGAGACACCAGAGCAATTCTGCTGAAAACAGCGTCAGTCCGTGTTAGTTGTATTCAAAACACCCAAATTAGAGAAGAAACAATAGCAAAAGTGTTCAGGAAAGTAGATACGTTTTGGACGTATCAACTCCCCCAAGCTTAGCTATTTGCTTGTCCTCAAGCAATTCAGTTAACAACTGAGAGCGATAAAAGAAACTTTCACGAACACATTTGCTCATATGATGTATATATACTAATATGTGATCAAGTACTCAGGCAATTCATAATAAGAAATATGCAACTAATGTCACCTCATAGTCAAGCAAGCTATGAAAGAGTGCCAATGCACTAATAACAAGTAACATGTACATAAGAAGCTACAAGATCGTAATATGCATAGATGATATGAAAGAGTGGTATCCAGCTTGCCTTTATTTGTGGAGCAAAACATAAATGCTGAGGCACCTCTGAAGTCCAAGGGAAGACTAGAAGTTAAAAATATCAAAGATACAAGCATCAAAGTTATACCATAATCAACCGTGTTCTGGGACAAGCACATTACACTAAGAATAACAGCTATGCTCTCAAGAAGTGCTTTAAAGTTAGAGGATGATGACTCAACATAAAAGTAAACGAATGGCCCTTCGCAGAGGGAAGCAGGGATTTAATATGTGCTAGAGCTTTTCATTTGTAAAACAGAGATAAAAATTTATTTTGAGAGGTGGTTGTTTCATGTCAATGACTGGCAATGGGGACTTGATATCTTCCATAATAAACAAGTGAGAGCGGTTTTGAGTTCTTTGAAATTTTGGCACATTGGTGCTCTTTTTATAAAGCTTTGGCACTCCTCCCCACTTTTTTTCTTTCTTTCTCAAACCATGGCTAACCGATTCCATCGGGTGCCCACCAACTTTCACATTCCATGGAGGAGTGCCTTTTTTCTTTCTTTTTAGAATTAGATTATAATGGTATGACCAGCTGTCATGCAAAATTAATGACGAGCAGATGAAGCTGCCTAGTCGAGGGGTACTTAATTTAATATGGAAGATAGCAATTCTGACCACTACGTCCCCATGAGCTAAAAACAGTTGCACAAAATGAGAAGTAGTTGAAAGTTTTGAAAGGTAGCACATAAAAATTTACTTTGGAATGGCTTACAAATACCATGCATAGGAATTTATAGTGGACTCTTTGGTAAACTTGGTTTTTGGTAATTGGATGCACGAGTAGAGCTCATACTCAGTACAAGTGAAGGCTAGCAAAAGACTGGGAAGCGACAATCGAGAGAGCAATAACTGTCATAATCATGCTTGCGACAAAACAAAATTAATATAGGCATAAAAATGATACAGGAACTCTGAGGCAAAGTAAATCATCGAGGCTTAATTGACTTTTTGTTTAGTCATGTGCATGCTTGAGCATATGCCAAGTCGATTCAAATGAAACTTTCAGAGGTGGATACCACAATAACATACCATATTATGAATAAAACAATGCATGCAAGCATCTACATGACATGCTACAAACTATTAGTAAATTGAAACTAATCATATGAGAGCAAGAACTACAAAGCATCCATTAGATAACATATACCTTACATGAACCGACTAAGCATGTCCACATAGATGAGTATATGTACAAAAATGAAAACAAATAGAGTTCATACCAGCCTCTTACCACATCTCAGATTGTCATATGTCGTCATTATTGCTCTTCACTTGTGTGGCTCGAATAATATAAAGTGAATACCAAGCTCCAATGGAGTAACGGGGGACTGAACTCTCCAACAAACTTTACAAAACCGAAGAAGAATGTCGTGGGAATTTAGAGACAGTAGCCATGGGGTGGCTTATCGAGGGGGCTTGTCGGTGGTGACGATGGGTCCGGCTTGGGATTGTGCCAACAGAGACACCTCGGTTTACCCAGGTTCAGGGCCCTCCCGGGTGGAGGTAAAGCCCCTACTTCCTGCCTGCTTCGTATTGACTAGACAGTATCGATTACAATGCTCCTCGAGCTGTTCGGGCGAGAGGAGTGATGTCTACGCACTTCTATTCTTGTAGACACTTGTTGGGCCTCCAAGTGCAGAGGTTTGTAGAGCAGCAGCAAGTTTCCCTTAAGTGGATCACCCAAGGTTTATCGATCTCAGGGAGGTTAGAGGTCAAAGCTATCCCTCTCAAGCAACCCTGCAATTACGATACAGAAAGTCTCTTGTGTCCCCAACACACCCAATACACTTGTCAGATGTATAGGTGCACTAGTTCAGCGAAGAGATAGTGAAATACAAGTGGTATAGATGATTATAAGTAGCAAACGTGATGTGAAATAAATATCACTGCGAGCAAACAAGTAACGAAATAGCAAGTAAACGGTGTGCAAAGCTTGGAAATAAGGCCTAGGGATCATACTTTCACTAGTGGACACACTCCCAACAATATAACATGAATGAACAAATAACTTCTCTTTGCTAAGGTACTCTGAATTACTCTCCTATTGAATAACACTAATCATTGCGTAGTGGCTACAGAAGCACCCCTTAAAGTTCATCAAGTACTTGACAAACACCACTCATAGCGATACCCAAATCAGATCACAACTCAAGATAGAAATCATTGCAACTTAAACCAAGTACTAACACGGTGCACACACTGTCAACATTACACCATGAAAGGAGGAATAGATCACTCAAACTATCATAGCAATAATTATTCTCATAATCCACAAGAGATCACAATCATAGCCTAAACCAAGTACCACCATGATGCACGCACTGTCACCGTTACACCATAGTAGGAGGAATAGATTACTTTAATAATATCACTAGAGTACACAAAATATCTGAATAATAACATGTACTTGTTCAACATGATACAAAGCTCACGATCACATAAAGATCACATCATGGGAGAGAGAGGTGAACCACATAGCTACCGGTAGAGCCCTCAGCCCCGGGGATGAACTACTCCCTCCTCATCATAGGAGACAACAAGGTTGATGGAGATGGCGGTGAGGTCGATGGAGATGGCGGAGATGGCGATGGAGACCGATGGAGATGGCTCCGGGGGCACCTCCCCGTCCCGGCAGGGTGCCGGAACAGAGACTTCTGTCCCCCAAAATTCGTCGGCGATGGCGGCGGAGCTGCGGAACTCTTTCTGGAAAATTGCCGACTCCCCTAGGGTTTTCCGTCCCGAGGCTTCTTATAGGTGAAGGGGCGATGTCAGAGGAGGGCCAGGGCCTCCTCACACATGGCTGGCGCGGCCAGGGGCCTGGCCGCGCCACCTATGTGTGTGGGGCCCCTGTGGCCCACCTCCTACTCCTCTTCGGATCTCTGGAAGCTTCCGGGTAAAATAAGACTTCAGGAACTTGTTTCGTCCAATTCCGAGAATATTTCCTATGTATCACTTCTGAAACACAAAAACAGCAGAAAACAGGAAACTGGCACTGTGGCACTTCATTAATAGGTTAGTTCCGGAAAATGCATAAAAGTGCCACTAAGTGTAACGAAACAATAGGCAAATGGTGTAAAAACAAGCATGGAGCATCAAAAATTATAGATACGTTTGAGACGTATCAAGCATCCCCAAGCTTAACTCCTGCTCGTCCTCGAGTAGGTAAGTGATAACAAAGAATAATTTTTGAGGTGACATGCACCTACACAATCTTGATCATATATGTAAGCATTGGTGAGCTGGGATCAATAGAATTTAAAACATGGGCATGAAAGATATAATCATGACAATAAGAACTTAGCAACCATGTTGTAAACATGTAATTGAACACAAACAAAAGATCATGATAATGAAACAATGAAAGTCAAACGTGTGTTCAAATCATAAGGAAAAACATACAAATGGCTTTCAGCTTGTCCTTCAAAGAGAGCAAAACATAAATGCATAGGACACCTCAAAGTTTAAGAGGGCGACTAGATACAAATAATTTAAGAACAAGTGAAACCAACAATATGAATCAATCAATGAACTTTGGGACAATGCATATCACACTAAGAATGACAACTATGCTCTCTTAACGGTGCATAAAGAAAGAAGGTGGTGACTCAACATAAAAGTAAAGGAAAGGCCCTTCGTAGAGGGAAGCAGTGATTGCAAGTTTTATAACCTTCAAAAATTATGGTACTTACCGGCTTTGAGCTCTCATTGCCCCCATCATAAGCATCTTGAATGGTTAAAGTTAATGCGAGAACAATTATGATGCATATGCTTGACAAATCATAAGTTGAAAACCTCGTGTCCCGTGAATACGAGTACCCAAACCTCATGCTACTTTACTTAGAGTCCCAAGCAAGGCTCTTATCATTGTAAGTATATGCATATCATTGAGAACCGCCAATGGGGTACCTCCGTGCCCGATGACATGGAACAAGCCCACACCAAAATGACAGGATAAGCAGACAATGAACACCTCGACATCTCTTTTGTTTACTATATTGTTTAGCTTTTTATTATGAGATGCGTCGTCGAATGTTCACCATGGGTATGCTGCAAATTTCCACCATGAATTATGCATGGCTTAGATTGGCGGCCCGGCGTTTCCCTAACACATATAAAAACTCCATGATCCTCACAAGATTCCCAATTCATTTCACACCGCGGGCATCCATAAACAAAAGATCACGATTTCAACTAAAATAGAAGTGCAATGTTGAAAGCTTGCCCCATGACAGCATGGCTGGGCTAGAATCCAACTTACAACTTGCAAGCATAACAACTCAACATAAGAGACCACAATGTCAAATTTTTAGAACAGGAAAAAGTAAAGTGTGCCTTCCGGTTCGTGAGAGCTTTACTGACCGAATTTCGCATAACACTGGTAAGAGTTTAATTTGAAGAGAAAATAAAAGCAAGTCAAATTTACTTGGAATAGCAAATTGCTAGTAGGTATGTATGGTGGACACTTTGGAAAACTTTGGCTTTTAGGAGTTGGATGCACGAGTAGAGCTCATACTCAGTACAAGGTGAGGGCTAGCAAAAGACTGGGAGCGACCAACTAAGAGAGCAATAATGTCCATAATCATGCAAAGCGACAAAGCGACATTAAAAGAAGCATAAGATGGCATCAAAAGTCAAAAACTAAATGATCATGAAGGCTATTGGCGACTTTGTAAGAGTCTAACATGTGTGAGCATGCGCCAAGTCAACCCAAATAAAGCATCAAGGAGAAAACCAAAATAATGCTTCCATACAATAAAAACAACGCATGATTTTTTCAAAGGCTCATTAAGCAATCTCAGTTATTTGAGACAAGTCATGCTACAGCAAAACCACTAAGCATACTATCAAAAAGACATCAAGCATGACATGAAAAAGCCTAAGCCGCAGTCTACACAAGCTCCTTCTTGTACCACTATTTTGCACAAAGCTTTTTCTCTTTTCCAACACCATTTGAAATTTTTAAAGACACCTCTTTTGATGAAAACCAATAAAGATCAGAGGCAAAAATACACCTTGATGAAAAGATATGACAAGATCTGAATGCAAATCAAGGCGAAAACAAAAACCAAAAGCAGTAGCAGAAAAAGAAGAACACTCGGTGAACGATAAGAGTGAAAAACTGAGTGTTCTTAGCAAATGAAAACGAGTTCATCTCCTCCAAAAGAAACATGATGTGATCTAACCATTTATTGCAGCAAACAAACAAACCTAACCAACTAAGAAAACTAAAACAACTGACGCTCCAAGAAAAACACATAGTGCATGAAGCAATAAAAATATAGTGTTTTGAAAGGTGACCTGATTTTTGCCGATGAAGAAGGGGTGCCTCGGGGGCATCCCCAAGCTTTGACGCTTGTACTTCTTGGATATTTCTTGGGGTGCTGGGCATCCCCAAGCTTGAGCTTTTGTCCATTCTTCAACTCATCTCATCATTCTCCAATCCCTACACTTGAAAACTTTCCTTCATACAAAACAAAACACAATTCTATTAGCAACATTAGTGTAAGCATAAAATATATTCAACCTCTTTTAGCTTCAGGTTTCAACTCAAAACCACCACATATATAGCAAATACTACTGTAGCAACTCCCCAAAAAGTTCCATGATCAAAAGAAAGCGATAAAGTGGCAAACACAAATATTGGCAGAAATCTGTCAAAACTGAACAGCTGACAAAGGTCGAATTTTTGAGGGATTTTCTGTTGCTCAAATCAAAAAGTGTTCAACTAAGAAAAGTTTGGATATAACCTGGGGCATATGCACAAGAAATCGCAGGTCCAAAAGATAAACAGGGAATTTTCACGAATTTTTACGGTGTAGCACCGAAAACAGTTTCAGGACAGCAACATCCCCAAATCTTTACCTCACTCAAATTAGAGGCTTCTCTTGGCACAAAAACGAAATAAACAAGATAAGGAGCGGTCATTACAGTAGTAATGACTTCCAAGACTCAAATAAAAGAAAAAGTACTGAAAAGAAAATATTGGGTTATCTCCCAAGAGTGCTTTTCTTTAACGCCTTTGAGCTAGGCGCAGTAATTTGCAAAGATGCTCATGTGGGCGCCATATAAAAGCTTGAGGCAAAGGCGCCATATAGGAACTTAAAGCAATAGAGAGCATCAAAAAGCAAATGTGAAAGACATTTAAATCTAAACCACTTCCTATGAAAAATAGTCTTTTAAAGAGACAAGTCATAAAAGCGCAAAGCAAAAAGCGTAGGAATGCAAAACAAGTACAACTTCAAGAATTGCAACATAAAGAGGGGAAACTTAATATTGTTGAGATCCATCAAACCATGTTTCCCTCTCTCATAATAACTTTCAGTAGCATCATGAATAGAATTAATAACATAACTATCACATAAAGCATCCCTATCATGAGCCACATGCATAAAAGGATTAATACTCCCCACATGAACAATAGTAGTAGGAGCAGAATCAATAGAATAATTATTCTCATCACCATAATCATCAAAAACAGGAGGCATATTGTAATCATAACTAATTTTATCCTCAATAGTAGGTGAACTGAAAATATTATACTCATCATTATAACCATCATAAACTAGAGGTTTAGTATCATCACAAGCTAGAGAACAACTATTTCGCAAAGCATATTCTTCAAACATATCATCATAAGAAGGAACATCA
This sequence comes from Dactylis glomerata, assembly GCA_007115705.1. Taxonomy (NCBI): domain Eukaryota; kingdom Viridiplantae; phylum Streptophyta; class Magnoliopsida; order Poales; family Poaceae; genus Dactylis; species Dactylis glomerata. Next base: position 2,278,833 of record QXEO01000383.1, read on the forward strand.
CATATGGGAGATAAAATATCATCAGAGGAAATTTTCTCCACCAAAGCTGGGGAACTAAAAATATCATGCTTAACAAAACCAGCTTCCCCAAGCTTAGACTTTTCTATAGCATTAGCAACAACGGTGTTCAAAGCATTCATACTAACAACACTATTAGCATGCAAATTAAGCTCCAAAGGTTTTTCAATTTTCTCTTCAAACACTTCATCTCCAAACTCAGGAAAAAGACTACAGAACTCTTTGTTTTCCATTAAGCCTAACTAGTAAAAATAAAAACAAGAAACAAAAAGATATAACTGCAGAATCTAAAGGAAATAACTCCGAGCACTCACACAGGAGGATGCGAGTACCTTTTACCTTACCTCCCCGGCAACGGCGCCAGAAAAGAGCTTGATGTCTACGCACTTCTATTCTTGTAGACACTTGTTGGGCCTCCAAGTGCAGAGGTTTGTAGAGCAGCAGCAAGTTTCCCTTAAGTGGATCACCCAAGGTTTATCGAACTCAGGGAGGTTAGAGGTCAAAGCTATCCCTCTCAAGCAACCCTGCAATTACGATACAGAAAGTCTCTTGTGTCCCCAACACACCCAATACACTTGTCAGATGTATAGGTGCACTAGTTCGGCGAAGAGATAGTGAAATACAAGTGGTATAGATGATTATAAGTAGCAAACGTGATGTGAAATAAATATCGCTGCGAGCAAACAAGTAACGAAATAGCAAGTAAACGGTGTGCAAAGCTTGGAAATAAGGCCTAGGGATCATACTTTCACTAGTGGACACACTCCCAACAATATAACATGACTGAACAAATAACTTCTCTTTGCTAAGGTACTCTGAATTACTCTCCTATTGAATAACACTAATCATTGCGTAGTGGCTACAGAAGCACCCCTTAAAGTTCATCAAGTACTTGACAAACACCACTCATAGCGATACCCAAATCAGATCACAACTCAAGATAGAAATCATTGCAACTTAAACCAAGTACTAACACGGTGCACACACTGTCAACATTACACCATGAAAGGAGGAATAGATCACTCAAATTATCATAGCAATAATTATTCTCATAATCCACAAGAGATCACAATCATAGCCTAAACCAAGTACCACCATGATGCACGCACTGTCACTGTTACACCATAGCAGGAGGAATAGATTACTTTAATAATATCACTAGAGTACTGATACGTCTCAAACGTATCTATAATTTTTGATGCTCCATGCTTGTTTTTACACCATTTGCCTATTGTTTCGTTACACTTAGTGGCATTTTTATACATTTTCCGGAACTAACCTATTAACGAAGTGCCACAGTGCCAGTTTCCTGTTTTCTGCTGTTTTTGTGTTTCAGAAGTGATACACAGGAAATATTCTCGGAATTGGACGAAACAAGTTCCTGAAGTCATATTTCACCGGGGAGCTCCCAAACATCCGAAGACCTGACGGAGGGGGGCCACGTGGCCCCCACACACAGGGGCGGCGCGGCCTGGCCCCTGGCCGCGCCACCCCCTTGTGAGGCCGCGTGGCTCCACCTCTGACAGCCCCCTTTCGCCTACATATACCCCCTGACGAGAAAAACCTAAGTGCCCGATCAGTTTTCCAGAATACATCGCGATCCGCCGCCGCCGTCGACCCGAAGATCGGGAGGGTCCAGAAGCTCTTCCCGGCACCCTGCCGGAGAGGGGAATCGCCACCGGAGGTCTTCTTCATCGCCATGCTTGCCTCCGGAGCGATGAGTGAGTAGTCTACCTTGGACTATGGGTCCATAGCAGTAGCTAGATGGTTGTCTTCTCCACCATGTGCTTCATGTTTAGATCTCATGAGCTGCCCTACATGATTGAGATCACCGTTATGTAATACTATGATGTTGGTTTGTTGGGATCCGATGAATATTGGTGTTTATGATTAAGTTGCTGTACTGAATTATATCTTTTGTTATCTCTATGTTGTTTATGATCTTGCATGCTCTCCGTTGTTAGTAGCTATCTTGGCCGAGTAGTTGCTAGTGACTCCAAGAGGGGGTATTTATGCTCGATAGTGGGTTCATGCCTCTATTTCACCTGGGGGAGTGACAGAAACCTCTAAGGTGGTAGATGTGCTGTTGCTACTAGGGAGAAAACAACATTCATATGCTCAAGGGCATATGCTTTGTTTACATTACACACTTTGCTTAATGCAATTATCTGTTGTTCGCAACTTAATACTTCTAGGGTGTTCGGATGATATCCCCGGGGGTGGATTATTAGTCATAGATGCAGTTGGATGGCGGTCTATGTATTTTGTTGTAATGCCCAGAGTGAATCTCATAGTGATCTTCTTGACATATCACGTTATCTTTATTCTATCAATTGCCCAACTGTAATTTGTTTACCCAGCATGTTATTTATCTATGGAGAGACACCACTAATGAACTGTGGACCCCGGTCCTATTTTAATCATATTGCAATCACCTGTTTACTTTTCCCGCATTGTTTACTTTACTCGCATATACTCTACTGTTTTCCACTCGATACACTCATAACCTTTGTTTCAAGCAAACCGGTGAGATTGACAACCTCATCGCAAGTTGGGAACAAAGTATTTGTCTGTGTGTGTGCAGGTTCCACAAACACCTTCAGTCGTCATCGTCTCCCTTCTCCTGTTCGATAAACCTTGGTTTCTTAACTGAGGGAAAACTTGCTGCTGCACTCATCATACCTTCCTCTTGGGGTTCCCAACGGGCTGGTCATTCACCACGCACAAGGACTGTCTGTTGCCACATTCACCGGGAGCATCAGCCTCTTTTCTGGCGCCGTTGCCGGGGAAGGAAGAGAAGACTTCTGCGAGGGGAGTTCTTCGCACACACATTCTTTACTTTGTTATTTGTTTTGCTTTACTTTATTTTATTTTACCTGCATTGCTTTTTATATCAAAAACCCAAAAAAATTAGAATCCTTGGTAGTTGTTTTTACTTGTTTACTTTCGTTTTGCTGAAATGGGTACTCCTGAAAACACCAAGTTGTGTGACTTTGCTAGCACGAACAATAGTGATTTTATCTGCACTCCTATTGCACCACCTGTTCCTGCTACCACTTTTTATGAAATCAAGCCTGCTTTATTGAACCTTGTTATGAAAGAGCAATTTTCTGGTGCTAGTACTGAAGATGCTGCAGCTCATCTCAACAATTTTGTTGAGCTATGTGAGATGCCGAAATATAAGGATGTTGATAGTGATATTATTAAACTCAAGTTGTTTCCTTTTTCTTTGAGAGGAAAGGCTAAAGATTGGTTGCTGTCTTTGACTAAGAATAGTATTGATTCATGGGCTAAGTGTAAGGATGCTTTTATTGGTAGATACTATCCTCCTGCTAAGATTATATCTCTGCGTAGCAATATTATGAAGTTTACTCAGTTTGATAATGAACATGTTGCTCAAGCTTGGGAAAGAATGAAATCTATGGTAAAGAATTGCCCCACTCATGGACTGACTACTTGGATGATTATCCAAACTTTTTATGCAGGACTGAACTTTTCTTCAAGGAACCTACTTGATTCAGCTACTGGAGGCACTTTTATGTCGCTTACCTTGGGCGCCGCATCAAAGCTACTCGACAACATGATGGTAAATTATTCTGAATGGCACACCGAGAGAGCTCCACAAGGTAAGAAGGTAAATTCTGTTGAGGAAACCTCTTCCTTGAATGATAAGATTGATACCATTATGGCTATGCTTGCTAATGATAGGACTCATGTTGATCCTAATAATGTTCCTTTGGCCTCTCTGGTTGCTCAAGAAGAGCAAGTTGATGTGAATTTCATTAGAAATAACAATTTTAATAACAATGCTTATAGGAACAATTTTGCTAGTAACAATTATAGGCCGTATCCTTCTACCAATGGTAATGGTTATGGTAATTCTTATGGTAATTCCTACAACAACACTAGGGCCGCGCCCTCCGAGCTTGAGGTAATGCTCAAGGACTTCATCGGTAAACAAACTGCTTTTAACAAGTCTGTTGAGGAAAAGTTAGGCAAAATTGATATTCTTGCTTCTAAAGTTGATAGCCTTGCTCATGATGTTGAACTTCTGAAACTAAAAGTGTTTCCTAATGATGTGAATGTGAGCAATATTGTTGCTGCCGCTAATGCTACCCAAGTTGGAATTGATAAAAATATTAGATTGTTAGCGGAATTGCATGCCAGGTGGGAAAGAGAAGATGAGATGGCTAGAGAGATGAAGGTATGTACTATTACTACCTCTAATGATGTTTCTCCTACTAATAGCAATCCTCTTACTTTGATTGGTGTAGAGAAAACTCCCACTCCTTGTGTTAAAAAGCCTAAAACTGCCAAAACTTTTTCTCAAAAGAGTGCTGAAATTTTTCGGAGTGTGGGAGATGATAGCTCTATTTCCTTTAATGATTTTGATGTTGATGGCTGCAATATATCTGAAGTTATTTTGTTCTTGCAAAAGCTTGCTTTGACTCCCAATGCTAGTTCTTTAAATATTGCTTTTACTAAGCATATTACCAATGCTCTCATAAAGATTAGGGATGAAAAGTTGAAGCAAAAAGCCTCTGTTCCCAAGAAGTTAGAAGATGGTTGGGAACCCATCATTGATATGCATGTTAATGGTTATGATTGCCATGCTTTATGTGATCTAGGTGCTAGTATTTCTATCATGCCTAGAAAGATTTATGACATGCTTGATTTACCACCGCTTGAAAAGTGTTATTTTGATGTTCCTATTGCTGATGTTGCTAAGAAGAAACCTTTGGGAAGGATTAATGATGTTCTTATGATGGTTAACAATAACCTTGTTCCCGTTGATTTTCTTGTTATGGACGTTGAATGCCATGCTTCATGTCCTATTATTTTGGGAAGACCCTTTCTTCGAACTGTAGGTGCTATTATTGATATGAGGGAAGGCACTATCAAGTATCAATTCCCACTAAAGAAAGGTATGGAACACTTCCCTAGGAAAAGAAAGAAATTACTTTTTGACTCTATTCTTAGAGCAAATTATGAGCTTGATGCTTCATCACTTGATATTACTTGATTCGCAATTTTCTGCGCCTAGCTCAAAGGCGTTAAAGAAAAGCACTCTTGGGAGATAACCCATTGTTTACTTTTCAGTACTTTTTCTTTTATTTGAGTCTTGGAAGTCATTACTACTGTAATGACCGCTCCTTATCTTGTTTATTTCGTTTTTGTGCCAAGAGAAGCCTCTAATTTGAGTGAGGTAAAGATTTGGGGTTATTGCTGTCCTGAAACTGTTTTCGGTGCTGCACCGTAAAAATTCGTGAAAATTCTCTGTTTATATTTTGGACCTGCGATTTTTTGTGCATATGCCCCAGGTTATATCCAAACTTTTCTTAGTTGAACACTTTTTGATTTGAGCAACGGAAAATCCCTCAAAAATTCGTCCATTATCAGCTGTCCAGTTTTGACAGATTTCTGCCAATATTTGTTTTTGCCACTTTATCGCTTTCTTTTGAGTTCTTTTTGATCATGGAACTCTTGTGGAAGTTGCTACAGTAGTATATACTTTATATGTGGTGGTTTTGGGTTGAAACCTGAAGCTAAAAGAGGTTGAATATATTTTATGCTTACACTAATGTTGCTAATAGAATTGTGTTTAGTTTTGTATGAAGGAAGTTTTCAAGTGTAGGGATTGGAGAATGATGAGATGAGTTGAAGAATGGACAAAAGCTCAAGCTTGGGGATGCCCATGCATCAGCCCAAGAAATATCCAAGAAGTACAAGTGTCAAAGCTTGGGGATGCCCCCGAGGCACCCCTTCTTCATCGGCAAAAATCAGGTCACCTTTCAAAACACTATATTTTTATTGCTTCATGCACTATGTGTTTTTCTTGGAGCGTCAGTTGTTTTAGTTTTCTTAGTTTGTTTAGTTTGTTTGTTTGCTGCAATAAATGGTTGGACCCCAACAAATTTCCTTTGGAGAAGTTTACTCGTTTTCATTTGCAAAGAATGCTCTAGTTTTCACGCTTATTAAAAATCGAGCATTCCAGTTTTTCTGCTACTGCTTTTGGTTTTCGTTTTCGCCTTGATATGCATTCAGATCTTGTCATATCTTTTCATCAAGGTGTATTTTTGCCTCTGGTATTTATTTGTTTTCATCAAAAGAGGTGTTTATAAAAATTTCAAATGGTGTTGGAAAAGAGAAAAAGCTTTGTGCAAAATAGTGGTACAAGAAGGAGCTTGTGTAGACTGCGGCTTAGGCTTTTTCATGTCATGCTTGATGTATTTTTGATAGTATGCTTAGTGGTTTTGCTGTAGCATGACTTGTCTCAAATAACTGAGATTGCTTAATGAGCCTTTGAAAAAATCATGCGTTGTTTTTATTGTATGGAAGCATTATTTTGGTTTTCTCCTTGATGCTTTATTTGGGTTGACTTGGCGCATGCTCACACATGTTAGACTCTTCCAAAGTCGCCATTAGCCTTCATGATCATTTAGTTTTTGACTTTTGATGCCATCGTATGCTTCTTTTAATGTCGCTTTGTCGCTTTGCATGATTATGGCCATTACTGCTCTCTTAGTTGGTCGCTCCCAGTCTTTTGCTAGCCCTCGCCTTGTACTGAGTATGAGCTCTACTCGTGCATCCAACTCCTAAAAGCCAAGTTTTCCATTGTGTCCACTATAAATTCCTATGCATGGTATTTGTAAGCCATTCCAAAGTAAAATTTTCGTGTGCTACCTTTCAAAAACCTTCAAAATACTTCTCGTTTTGTGACACTGTTTTCAGCTCATGGGGACGTAGTGGTCGGATTTGCTATCTTCCATATTGTTTATTCCAAAAAGAAAAAAAGGGAAAAAAGAAAGAAAAAAAGGCACTCCTCCAATGAATGTGAATGTTGGTGGGCACCCGATGGAATCGGTTAGCCATGGTATGTGAAAGGAAAAGGTGGGGAGGAGTGCCAAGTTTTATAAAAAGAGCACGAAGTGCCAATCTCTCTCTCAAAAACTTGCTTTATTTTTGTATGGAAGATAGTAAGAACCCCATTGCCAGTCGTTGACAAAGACAACCACCTCTCAAAATCAAGTTTTATCTCTGTTTTACAAATGAAAAGCTCTAGCACATGTTTAAATCACTGCTTCCCTCTGCGAAGGGCCTTTCTTTTACTTTTATGTTGAGTCACCACCTTCTTTCTTTATGCACCATTAAGAGAGCATAGTTGTCATTCTTAGTGTGATATGCATTATCCCAAGGTTCATTGATTGACTCATATTGTTGGTTTCACTTGTTCTTAAATTATTTGTATCTAGTCGCCCTCTTAAACTTTGAGGTGTCCTATGCATTTATGTTTTGCTCTCTTTGAAGGACAAGCTGAAAACCATTTGTATGTTTTTCCTTATGATTAGAACACACGTTTGACTTTCATTGTTTCATTATCATGATCTTTTGTTTGTGTTCATTTGCATGTTTACAACATGGTTGCTAAGTTCTTATTGTCATGATTATATCTTTCATGCCCATGTTTTAAGTTCTATTGATCCCAGCTCATCAATGCTTACATATATGATCAAGATTGTGTAGGTGCATGTCACCTCAAAAATTATTCTTTTGTTATCACTTACCTACTCGAGGACGAGCAGGAGTTAAGCTTGGGGATGCTTGATACGTCTCAAACGTATCTATAATTTTTGATGCTCCATGCTTGTTTTTACACCATTTGCCTATTGTTTCATTACACTTAGTGGCATTTTTATACATTTTCCGGAACTAACCTATTAACGAAGTGCCACAGTGCCAGTTTCCTGTTTTCTGCTGTTTTTGTGTTTCAGAAGTGATACACAGGAAATATTCTCAGAATTGGACGAAACAAGTTCCTGAAGTCATATTTCACCGGGGAGCTCCCAAACATCCGAAGACCTGATGGAGGGGGGCCACGTGGCCCCCACACACAGGGGCGGCGCGGCCTGGCCCCTGGCCGCGCCACCCCCTTGTGAGGCCGCGTGGCTCCACCTCTGACAGCCCCCTTTCGCCTACATATACCCCCTGACGAGAAAAACCTAAGTGCCCGATCAGTTTTCCAGAATACATCGCGATCCGCCGCCGCCGTCGACCCGAAGATCGGGAGGGTCCAGAAGCTCTTCCCGGCACCCTGCCAGAGAGGGGAATCGCCACCGGAGGTCTTCTTCATCGCCATGATTGCCTCCGGAGCGATGAGTGAGTAGTCTACCTTGGACTATGGGTCCATAGCAGTAGCTAGATGGTTGTCTTCTCCACCATGTGCTTCATGTTTAGATCTCATGAGCTGCCCTACATGATTGAGATCACCGTTATGTAATACTATGATGTTGGTTTGTTGGGATCCGATGAATATTGGTGTTTATGATTAAGTTGCTGTACTGAATTATATCTTTTGTTATCTCTATGTTGTTTATGATCTTGCATGCTCTCCGTTGTTAGTAGCTATCTTGGCCGAGTAGTTGCTAGTGACTCCAAGAGGGGGTATTTATGCTCGATAGTGGGTTCATGCCTCTATTTCACCTGGGGGAGTGACAGAAACCTCTAAGGTGGTAGATGTGCTGTTGCTACTAGGGAGAAAACAACATTCATATGCTCAAGGGCATATGCTTTGTTTACATTACACACTTTGCTTAATGCAATTATCTGTTGTTCGCAACTTAATACTTCTAGGGTGTTCGGATGATATCCCCGGGGGTGGATTATTAGTCATAGATGCAGTTGGATGGCGGTCTATGTATTTTGTTGTAATGCCCAGAGTGAATCTCATAGTGATCTTCTTGACATATCACGTTATCTTTATTCTATCAATTGCCCAACTGTAATTTGTTTACCCAGCATGTTATTTATCTATGGAGAGACACCACTAGTGAACTGTGGACCCCGGTCCTATTTTAATCATATTGCAATCACCTGTTTACTTTTCCCGCATTGTTTACTTTACTCGCATATACTCTACTGTTTTCCACTCGATACACTCATAACCTTTGTTTCAAGCAAACCGGTGAGATTGACAACCTCATCGCAAGTTGGGAACAAAGTATTTGTCTGTGTGTGTGCAGGTTCCACAAACACCTTCAGTCGTCATCGTCTCCCTTCTCCTGTTCGATAAACCTTGGTTTCTAAACTGAGGGAAAACTTGCTGCTGCACTCATCATACCTTCCTCTTGGGGTTCCCAACGGGCTGGTCATTCACCACGCACAAGGACTGTCTGTTGCCACATTCACCGGGAGCATCAAGTACACAAAATATCTGAATAATAACATGTACTTGTTCAACATGATACAAAGCTCACGATCACATAAAGATCACATCATGGGAGAGAGAGGTGAACCACATAGCTACCGGTAGAGCCCTCAGCCCCGGGGATGAACTACTCCCTCCTCATCATAGGAGACAGCAAGGTTGATGGAGATGGCGGTGAGGTCGATGGAGATGGCGGATACGGCGATGGAGACTGATGGAGATGGCTCCGGGGGCACCTCCCCGTCCCGGCAGGGTGCCGGAACAGAGACTTCTGTCCCCCGAAATTCGTCGGCGATGGCGGCGGAGCTGCGGAACTCTTTCTGGAAAATTGCCGACTCCCCTAGGGTTTTCTGTCCAGAGGCTTCTTATAGGCGAAGGGGCGATGTCAGAGGAGGGCCAGGGCCTCCTCACACATGGCTGGCGCGGCGAGGGGCCTGGCCGCGCCACCTGTGTGTGTGGGGCCCCTGTGGCCCACCTCCTACTCCTCTTGGGATCTCTGGAAGCTTCCGGGTAAAATAAGACTTCAGGAACTTGTTTCGTCCAATTCCGAGAATATTTCCTGTGTATCACTTCTGAAACACAAAAACAGCAGAAAACAGGAAACTAGCACTGTGGCACTTCGTTAATAGGTTAGTTCCAGAAAATGCATAAAAGTGCCACTAAGTGTAACGAAACATTAGGAAAATGGTGTAAAAACAAGCATGGAGCATCAAAAATTATAGATACGTTTGAGACGTATCAAGGAGGAAGAAGAAGATCGGATCTCCCCTAGACTAAGGGTCCAGGCCCCCTTATATAAGTGGGGAGCTGGTTACAGGTTAGGTAATGATTCGGCCGGCTGCTGGCTCCTCAGCGGCGGCGTCCTTGGCGTCATCCTCTGGCCCTGCTCTGGAAAAAGGCACTTTATAAAGTGCCTTTTCCCCGGACCGGCATCTGGGAGGCATATCCCCTCTCTTTTGCCTCGGATCCCGTCGTGGGGAAGGGTCTTCGGTCGCTGATTGGCTGAGGCCGGTCGTGGCGCTCGTCACTCCCATCCTTGGCCTCTGTCGTTCTTGTCGGGGCCAGCCCACTTTCGGCGAAACAGCCGTTGGAGAGCTCTTGTCTTCATCGCTTGGCTCCGGCTCTCCTCGGTGGAGTCGCCAGCCGGCTACTGGCACAGCCGGCCCTTCAGACGGAGCCGGTCTTCTCGTGCTGAAGCCGTGGAGACTCCTGGGATGCCAGCCGGCATTTAGCTCGGCCCGTGGCATGCCCTATAAGTCATCCCCACGACACTAGCCCCCGAAACTGGCAAAGTCTCATGGGTTAGCATGGGGCTTCGGCGGGTTCTTCTTCTCACCAAAGTCTTGCTTGTTTTTGTCGAAGTCCCGGGATCCTTGGTCGGGTCTGGAGGCTGCCGGTTTTGAGGCCAAGTCACGCGGAATTCCTCTGGCCGTCTCGAGACGTACCGGCTCTGGGCTTAACCCGGCTGGCGGCTGCGAGCCGGGGCTGCCTTCTTGGAACTTGTGCCGCTTTGGGTCTCGCTCCCACGCTGCGGCCGGCGCAGTGCGCCAGTGGCCGGAGTCCCATCCTGTCACTTTGACTCTACGGCCACCGAAATGATTTCCGTAGACGTCACGTGATGGGGCGAGGCTGGCGTCAGCGACATGTCCCATCGAAGCACCACGCGTATGGTTTAATCGCATTAAACCGGCTCGGCTTTTCGTGCCTCGCCAGCCTTTAAATCTCGGAGCTCCTGAGGGTTTTCTTCACTCCTTCGCCTTGCCAAATCGTCGTCTCTGCTTCTCCCCCTGCAACCTCAATGTCGTCGCTGGGGGCGTTCGGCGGAGCCGGGGATGGGACCGCCGGCGGGCTAAGCGGGCGCAAGCGCGGTCGCCCGTTCAGGAGCCAGAACAAGGCCAAGGACCCGGCGGCGACGCCACCAGTGCCCCAGAGGCGCGGCCGCCCCCCGAGGAGCCGCAATAAGAAGACCGTGGAAGCGCTCGCGGCCGCGGCCGCCGCCGAGCCTTTCGGGGCTAGCCACTCCACCGCCGTCGTCGCGGCCCCCGGAGGGGCCAATGCCTTGGCCGTTGCCAATGCCGCAATCCCCGCGGCCGCGACTTCCATCGCCGGCCTCACCGGGACTCCTCTGGAGGCGGCAGTGGCCCTTGTCGGCGCCACGATGGCGCTCGGGGCTGCCTCTTCGGGCCGCGCCGGCCCGAGCGTCGGCGGTTCCTCCAGCGCGGCCGCCGGCAAGGCGCGCACGCGGCCGCCGCGCCCGCCGTTTAGGCAGCGGCTTTGCTACATCCCGAAGCACGGGTTCGCCACCTCCGTGGTGCCCCTGCTGGCCGGGTGCGAGGAGTGTCTGCCGCTCCCCGCCAGCTTCATCGGCATGATGGGGAAGAACCCCCCAACGAGCCTCATGGTGGAGGACGGCAGCGGCGGCCAGCCTCTGTACCACGTCGAGGTCCTCCATGACGAGGAGGGGAAGAGCTACCTCACCGAGGGCTGGGCGCAGTTCTTCACCGACTACGGCCTGGAGCGGGGCTGGTCTCTCATCCTGACCCACCGTTCCAGGTCGCCCATCCTCTGCGTCCGCGTCGTCGACGGCTCCGGCTGCGCCCGCGCCTACTCCCCCTGGCCGTGATTGGCGAGCGCCCTCGAAGCCCCCTCTTTGACAGTACCATCGTCAACAGAGGTCTAGGGGTTAGGAGGGGGAGTTCTTTTGTTGTTTCGGCCCTTAGCGTGGCCTATGTTATGTAATCCCCAGTCGCATGTTCAAGAATTTCTCTTAATTTCCTGCGAATCTTCGTTTGTTCCTCTTCATTGACTGCATGAATGTTCTTGTGCTTGTATCGCCGTGCCGCAACGATTCCTCGGCTAGGATCCTTCCTTGGATGGAACCATTGACACACAAATCCGTAGATAGGGACTACGATGGACACTGGCCTGCACAGGCACTTCGAGCGATATCCTCCGGCCTCAGCTCGAAAGGAGCAGTGCTTCTGCTGGCCGGCTCTAGGAGGGACGGATTAGTTCCGGCTTGGCAGAGTCGGAGTGGAAACTGAGTCCTGTGCCAGCTCGAGCGGGGCTGGAGCCGGTACATCTCCCTTCCCAGGCCTTCGCACGTCCCTTGCTGTGGTTGGAGTAAATCTCCAAGTCTCTGGCTCTAGCCACTACTTTGCGAGTGTTAGGTTTCGATTTCGTTGCTCGTCTGCTGATCATGTCGCAGCGCCAGCTGATCGGACAGCCGGCGAGGTACTGGAGCCGGCTCACTTCTGATGGCCAATTCCCTTTCCCCCTAGCCCCCGAGTTTTGGGGCAGCTGGACTGACAGCTGGCTCGAAACTAACCTTTCGCGTACGATGCCAACACCGAACGAGGCAGCTCGAGCTTCGAACCTCTTTGGTGTGGCTACTCAGCCCAGACGTCGAGAGACCATGGTCGTCAACCGTTCGCTGGCTTGCCTTTGTCTGGTTCCCTCAACTTTTTCCTTAATCTTCCCACCCTTCGGCCCTTCTACCCCCAACTGGCAGCCTGGTGCCGGTTGGTCTCCCTTGGGCCGGTAGCCGAATGCCGTCCTAGGGTGGGAGCGTGCCACGGAGTGAGAAGTAGTACTTCGGTCTATCGGGCCCCCGACTCATGCTAGCCAACGCTTAGTTGACAAACATTGCCCCGGACGTCTGGTTGAGTGATTTTTCTATCGTTTGCGGTTCTGCTCTGCGGCTTTCCTTCGTATGTGGCCTGCCGGCTCCTATCCGTCCAGCTGCGTGGAGCCGGAAGGTGGAGGTTGGGCTCGAGACCTTCTTCATACATAGTACTCATCCGGCTGACGAGACATCGATCGTTTTTCGGGGCTGCCTGCTGTGGCTCGGTGCCCGGAGCCGGCTGCCGGTCAAGTGAATAACGCAGGAAGCAAAACATACACAAAGTGTTTTCCTTGGAGCCGGCCGTAACTAGCCGCTCCGTTTTCCTTTATTCATTGACAGGTTTTTCGGGGTACAAGCTTTTGCCTTAGCAGAAGAAAGGTCTTAGGAGACTGACATTCCAGGGACGCTCCGTCTTCTTGTCAGAGTTATCTGCCTTGTTCTTTCTGGGCTCTTGTGCGTCGATGAGGTAATATGCCCCATTGCCCAGCACCCGGCTGACAATGAACGGTCCCTCCCAGGGGGGAGACAGCTTGTGCATGCCCTTAGTGCTTTGGACCAGCCGGAGTACGAGATCTCCTTCACGAAACGCGAGCGGGCGAATTTTCTGGCTGTGGTATCGTCGCAGCTGCTGCTGATAGAGCGCTGATCTGGCCAAAGCCTGCTCTCATGCCTCCTCGAGGAGGTCGACGCCATCTTCGTGAGCTTCTTTTGCTTGCTTCTCTGTGTATTGGATAGTTCTGGGCGCATCGAACTCGATGTCCGTGAGCAACACTGCTTCTGCTCCATAGACTAGGAAGAAAGGTGTGAAACCAATAGACTGATTTGGAGTGGTGCGCAGGCTCCAGAGCACTGAGGGTAGCTCCTCGACCCAACAGCCGGCTGAGCGTTCGAGAGGCTCGACCAGCCTTGGTTTGATGCCGGCCAGGATCAGCCCATTTGCCTTCTCCACTTGCCCGTTTGTCTGAGGGTGCGCCACTGACGCAAAGTCCAGCCGGATGCCCTTCTTGCCACAGTAATCAGCAAAGACTCCCTTCGCAAAGTTCGTCCCGTTGTCAGTGATGATGATGTGGGGAACTCCATATCTTGTGATGATCTCGTTGAAGAACTTAATGATGGACGAACCGTCGAGTTTCTTGATTGGCTTGGCCTCGATCCACTTTGTGAACTTGTCCACATCAACCAACAGATGCGTCAAGCCCCCGGGTGCGGTCTTAAATGGCCCTACCATGTCCAGGCCCCAGACAGCGAACGGCCAGGTGAGCGGGATAGTCTTGAGGGCTGTCGCTGGAGTGTTTCTATGCTTGGAGAAGCGCTGGCAGCCGTTGCACTGCTTCACCAGTTGCTCTGCATTCTGCTTGGCCATTGGCCAGTAGAAACCATGGCGGAAAGCTTTGGCCACCAAGGCTCTGGAAGATGCGTGATGTCCGCACTCCCCTTGGTGTATCTCTCTTAGAAGCTCTATCCCTTCTTTCGGCTCGATGCACTTCTGGAAGATGCCTGACACACTGCGCTTGTACAGCTCGCTGTTGATGATGGTGTACGCCCCTGCTCGGCGTTGAATTCGCCTAGCCTCCACTTCGTCCCACGGCAAGTCCCCAGTGATGAGGTAGTTGGAGAATGGCTCCGCCCAGGAAGGTATCTCCTGAAAGTGGAAGACACTGGCGACCAGGGGATCAGCAGCCCCCGGGTCCGTCGTCGTGCCGGCCTCATCTGATTGTCCGGCTGGGGGAGCGGGCATGGAGCCGGCAGCCCCCATGTCCTTCGTTGAGCCGGCCGCGCTGGGCTGGCCGGCTGCCTCCTTCAGCCCCGAAGCGGCAGCCCCCAGGTCTGGTGGTGGTACCTGAGCCGGGGCGGGGTCTCCAGGCACGTAGATGGACGGAGATTCCGGCGAGGGTTTGATGGATGGCCTGTGGAAGATTTCTAGTGACACCCCAGCTGGGATATCCTACCTGGTGGAGCCGGTCTTGGATAGCCAGTCCGCCTCATCATTGTTTGCTCTGGGGACATGGTGGAACTCGCAGCCCTCGAAGAATCCGCCGAGCTGCTGCACGTAGAAGCGGTAGGAGGCCATGTTGGCATCCTTGGCATCCCAATCCCCCAAAACCTGGTGCGTTACCAGGTCGGAGTCTCCGAAGCAGAGGATCCTCCTGATGCCAATCTTCTTGGCCATCTTGAGCCCATGTATCAGGGCTTCATACTCGGCGACGTTGGTCGACGCATGGAAATGCATCTGCAGCACGTACTGCAGCTTGTCTCCCTTAGGAGAGGTGAGGATGACACCAACTCCCAAGCCCCCGAGCAACTTGGAGCCATCGAAGTGCATGCGCCAGTGGGTTGAGTCTAGAGCCGGTGGCAGGTACTGGTGCTCTCCCCAGTCAGCGAAGAAATCTGCTATGATCTGCGACTTCATTGTCGTCCTGGGCTTGTACTGAATGGTATGAGCAACGACCTCAATCGCCCATTTGGCCACTCTTCCTGACGCGTCCTTGCACCCGATGATCTCCGAGAGCGGAGTGGTGCTCACCACCGTGATTGGGTGCTCCTCGAAGTAGTGCTTCAACTTCTTGGCCGCCATTTACACGCTGTATGCGACCTTCTGGTAGTGCGGGTAGTTCTGCTTGGAGAGAGTGAGCACCTCACTCAGGTAGTACACCGAGCGCTGAACCGGCAGCTCCTTGCCTTCCTCGGTGCGCTCCACCACGATCACGACACCGATGACTCGCGGAGTAGCTGCGATGTAGAGCAGCATTGGCTCTCGCGGAGCCGGCGCTGCCAAGATTGGCGCGGTAGACAAGGCTCGCTTGAGGTCGTTGAAGGCCTCATCGGTGCGCTAGGACCAAACAAAGTGGTCCGTCTTCTTCATCAGCTGGTACAGCAGCATGGCCTTCTCCCCGAGCCGGCTGACGAACCGGCTGAGCGAGGCCAAGCATCCAGCAAACTTCTGCACGTCTCTGAGCTGGGTGGGCTTCTCTAGGGCCTCGATGGCTTTTATCTTTGAGGGGTTAGCCTCGATCCCTCGCTGGGAAACAATATAACCTAGGAGTTGTCCAGCTGGCATACCAAAGGTGCACTTCTCTAGGTTGAGCTTCATGCGATAGCGCCGCAGGTTGGCGAAGGTCTCCTTGAGGTCGTCCAGGAGCGTGCCGCTCTGCTTGGTCTTCACCACCACGTCGTCCACATAAGCGTGCACGTTCCTCCCAATCTGCCCCTGCAGACATCGCTGCATGGTTCGCTGGTAAGTGGCTCCAGCATTCTTCAGGCCGAATGGCATGGTAACATAGCAGTAGGCTCCATATGGGGTGATGAAGGAGGTCTTGATCTGATCCGGCTGGAAGAGCGGGATCTGGTGGTAGCCTAAATAGGCATCCAGGAAGGACAGTAGGTCACAGCCGGCTGTGGAATCGATTACCTGGTCGATGCATGGTAACGCAATTGGATCCTTGGGGCAAGCCTTGTTGAGGCTGGTGTAGTCGATACACATTCGCCAAGTGTTGTTCTTCTTCAGAACTAAGACTGGGTTCGCAAGCCAATCAGGGTAAAACACCTCCATGATAAAGCCGGCTGCAAGGAGCCGGGCAATCTCCTCGCCAATAGCTTTCCTTTTCTCTTCTGCAAAGCGCCGCAACGGTTGCTTGACCGGCTTGGCATCCGGCCTGACATTGAGTGAGTGCTCAACCATCTCCCTCGGCACACCTGGCATGTCCTTTGCAGACCATGCAAAGATGTCCCGATTCTCACGGAGGAAGCTGGTGAGCTCGCTTTCCTATTTAGCAGAAAGGCTGGTGCCGATGATGACGTACTTGGAGGGATCACTCTCATCCAGCAGGATCTTCTTGGTGTCGTTGGCCGGCTTGAACTGCTCCACCGGTGACTGGCGAACGGGCACATCTTGCTGGGTAAGCTCCACGCGATGCAGAAGCTGCCGCTTCTCCTTGGCGATGACCAGTGCATCTGCCAGCTGCGAGCTCTCCTTTGCGCAGGCCAGGGACTTCTTGAAGCTTCCCGTGACGGTGATTATACCTCTGGGTCCTGGGAGCTTCATCTTCAGATAGGCGTAATACGGGACAGCCATGAACTTGGCTAGGGCTGGACGGCCAAGCAGTGCGTAGTAGGGACTGCTGATGTCCACCACCTCGAACCAGATGGGCTCGCGGCGGCTATTCCCCTTCTTTCTGAAGAGAACCTCCAGATGCACCTTGCCCAAAGAGGTGCAAGAATGCCCAGGCACGATGCCATGGAAGGTGAGCCGGCTCGGTTTCAGCTGAGCAAGCGGGATGCCCAACTTCTCCAGAGAGCTTCGATAAAGAAGGTTGATACTACTACCGCCGTCGATGAGCACGCGGGAGAACCGGCACATGTGCGTATCGGAGCACACAACAGGGTCCAAGACCAGAGCGTACTCTCCAGGGCTGGGCATTAGCCTTGGATGGTCCTCGCGCCCCCAGGTAATGGCCACCTCAGACCAATGCATGAACTGGGGTTCTGCAGGCATTACAGCGTTCACCTCTGCCTCATGCCAAAGGTCGTTCCTTTTATCCTTGCCGGGGGTAGTAAAGATGTGATATTGCTCAACATCCGCCGGGAAGTCATTATCTTGGTCCGGATCGCCTCCAGCCGGGTCGTGCTGTTGGTCCTCCTGACCTCCAGCTGGCTGCGCTTGCGACGTACCAGGGATCTGCCGAGCGTGTTGCTCCAGCTCTCTCATGAAACGGCACTGACGCGTGGAGTGGGTCGCTTCCCTGCCTGGGGAGGTGTAGAACTTACACGGCTGATCAAGTGCGGCATCGAGGGTGCACTTGCCCTCTTTGCGCCCATGACCGCTACCGGCAGCCCCCGGGCCTCCTTGGTCAGAAGCCGCTCGTTTTGAGCTAGCAGATCCTCTGGGGAACGCGTCGACGTGGTCAAGCCACAGGTGGATGTGCAGTGCCGATGGGCGAGTCTGGGACTCCGACCCTGGCACGGGCACCAGGATCTGGCGTGGCCTGCTTGCTCTGCCACCTTGCTGAACGTGGCGGCCTTGGGCGTTGCCGCTCGGGGCACGGCCGCCCTGTCCGCACCCTCCGCGGCCTCGGCTCACCGCTAGCGACCGCTGGATCTGGCCGGGGCCTATGGTGGCGAAGCTGCGCCGCAGGTCATGAGCAAGCTCGGTCGGTGCATCTCCATGCACGTCGTAGAACTCGCTAAGCATGGTGCTCGCGCGGCACCGGTTGGCCTCGTCCTCAGCTACCTTGCTAAGGAGGACGAGACGTGTCCGCTCCAGGGCCTCGGCGACCCGGGCGGGGTCGATGATGCGGCTGAGGGGTGCGCGCAGGTCCACCACGGAGACGTCCGGGGCGTCCTGCTCTGGGAGCGGAGCATCCTGCTCCTGTGGAGGAAGGCGTTCGGGCGACGGGCGCTCGGGGCGCAAGGAGTCGCCGCCCTCCTCTTCTCCCAGGGCCATCACCTCGACCATGGCGCCAAGACTGCTGCTTTCACCGCAACTCGAGCCTCCGTCGCAGAGAGGGTCGAAGACATTGGTCACCTCCTCCGGGAAGGGCTTGGCAACGTAGAAGCGGTGGCTGCCGACGTCGAGGAAGGAGCCGTTGTTGCCGAAGCCGCTCTCGAAGTGGGACAAGTTGTTGCTGATGCAGTCGAAGGTGCCGAACCTCCAGACGAGGCCGGAGGCGACCTTCTCGCAGAGAGCCGATGAGGGTCCCGGCCGGAACTTGACTCCGCTCGCCGCCGCGCTTTGCCCCACGGTGGGCGCCAACTGTCATGGGAATTTAGAGACAGTAGCCATGGGGTGGCTTATCGAGGGGGCTCGATGGTGGTGACGATGGGTCCGGCTCGGGATTGTGCCAACGGAGACACCTCGGTTTACCTAGGTTCAGGGCCCTCCCGGGTGGAGGTAAAGCCCCTACTTCCTACCTGCTTCGTATTGACTAGATAGTATCGATTACAATGCTCCTCGAGCTGTTCGGGCGAGAGGAGGAAGAAGAAGATCAGATCTCCCCTAGACTAAGGGTCCAGGCCCCCTTATATAGGCGGGGGCCTGGTTACAGGTTAGGTAACGATTCGGCCGACATCCGGCTCCTCGGCGGCGGCGTCCTTGGCGTCATCCTCTGGCCCTGCTCTGGAAAAGGCACTTTATAAAGTGCCTTTTCCCCGGACCGGCATCTGGGAGGCATATCCCCTCCCTTTTGCCTCGGATCCCGTCGTGGGGAAGGGTCTTCGGTCACTGATTGGCTGAGGCCGGTCGTGGCGCTCGTCACTCCCGTCCTTGGCCTCTGTCGTTCTTGTCGAGGCCAGCCCACTTTCGGCAAAACAGCCGTTGGAGAGCTCTTGTCTTCATCGCCCGGCTCCGGCTCTCCTCGGTGGAGTCGCCAGCCAGCTGCTGGCGCAGCCGGCCCTTCGGACGGAGCCGATCTTCTCGTGCTGAAGCCGTGGAGACTCCTGGGACGCCAGCCGGCATTTAGCTCGGCCCGTGGCATGCCCTATAAGTCATCCCCACGACAAAGAATGACAAATATTTTTGGGGTTTTCGATTTTTGAAACAGGAACAGAAGGAAATAGCAAACAAAGCAAAATATTTTTGGATTTTTCAAATAGCCAACCGAAAATAGCAAAGAAAGCAAACCAAAGGTAGCAAACTAAAAAGACAAACAAAGAGAAACAATGGAAATATTTTTGGTCTTTTTATGTTTTGGAAAGCAAAAATAAGAACGAGAACACTAGAGAAAGCGAAACATGGATATACAAAGGACCGACAAAATATGATATGTAGATGAGTGAATCGTCGGCGTACCTCCCCCCAAGCTTAGGCTTTTGGCCTAAGTGGAGATCAATTCCGGCCCTGGTAGCTGCTCCAGGCTGGTGGGTCATCATAGGTGTAATCGTACCCCGGCTCTTGTGAAGATGAAGCTAATGGCGCATAATCATAATAAGGTTGCTCGTATGGGAAATTCGCAATGTTGGAGGGCTGACCCGACTCCTCTGCGCCCTCCTCATCGTGCACAGGCGGCGGGTGCTCCTCTATGTACACATTGAGCTCAACCTCCGTGAGCGACCATCCATTCCTGCGATCAAGGTTAAACAAAAGAGGTGCAGGCAAACGGACTAATCGATCAGTCTTTACTACCTTCCAGGTAGTCTTCTTGAAAAAGGTTAGCTCAAATGTTAAATTAATCAAACTAGCAGGAGGAGAAATAAACTTATGATGAATCATAGAACTAAGATCAAGTTTCTCCCCAGGGAACTGCAAATCTAGAAAATGAGGCATTACACCATGCAAAGCTAACAGGCGTGAAGCTATAAGTCCTCCATAGATTCCCCCTTTCTCACGATTAACATCAAGATGGAAAGCTATTAAGGCACCCAAATGGTAAGTCCTATCACGCCTCAAAGCAGCAACAATAAAAGCTAAATCATGGAGAGATAATTTACTTGCAGATTTCCTAGCAAGAACACATTTGGTAATAAAGAAGGCAAA
Organism: Dactylis glomerata; assembly: GCA_007115705.1. Taxonomy (NCBI): domain Eukaryota; kingdom Viridiplantae; phylum Streptophyta; class Magnoliopsida; order Poales; family Poaceae; genus Dactylis; species Dactylis glomerata. The sequence continues at coordinate 2,299,149 of QXEO01000383.1, forward strand.
ATACCAAATGCATGGGAAATGAATATTTCGAGTTTTACCACCGTCTCCTGTGAAGCTTCTTCCTTGACAAATCTTCTCATATAGTTCCAACAATGGCCTAGGCTGCCCCCTTATCTTCTCGAGCGATCCCCACTGTGGTACTCTAATAGCTGTACAGAAAACATCAAGAGGCAAGTCCACATATTTGTTATAGATTTTATAATGAACCATGGGGTTAGAAGTGTACCAACTAAATCTGAAATCCTGCACCATAGACATTGTTAGTTTAACATATTGGGGAGGTTCACCCTCAATAAAATGTTCCAATCCTGCATTAGAGAGTAAGGTTTGAAAATCCTGCAGAATTCCGGCAGCATTCATGAACTCTGAGCATGGATAGTGCAAGGGGAAGACCCTCTCTTCACGGTGAACTTTCATAACTTCATGCACTTCTAGTTCATGTTGAAAAAGTTGATATGCATTCTCCTCCATTTCTGAAATTTTTAACAAACTCATAAAATATGATTTTGAGACAAGCAAATGTAGGGAACTACTATAGGGAGTTACTAGAGAGCTACCATGCATCAAAATATCATTTCTAAGCAATAGAACAAGCATGCATGCTCATTTATCCTGCCACCTACAATGCTAAAATACTCAAGAATTACTCTACCAAAAGAAATTCTACTTGGACAAGCGGAGGAGTCACATACCGGAGAACAATTGCTCCAAATCTCAGCAGAAATGTTGGGCTGAGTAAGGAGATCAAAAAATCGAGGTGAAGAACAGCAAGAACTCGGGTTTGAGCTGGGTGTGTCATTGTTTTCGGGAGAGAGAAAGAGCAGGGGAGAAGAGATAAGTGAGAGGCCAGGTGGGGCCTCCTCACACCAGGTGGGCGCGGCCAGGGCTGGGCCGCGCCCCCTGTATGGGAGATGGCGTGGTAGCCCCTCCTGGTGTCTCCCAGGTGTCTCTCTGTCCCATTTTTGACATAAAAATTTATAAAGAATTTTCTGGAATTTTTTGAGAAACTTTATTTTCGAGGATTTTTCAGAAATTGGCATATCGATAAAAACTCAGAAAACGAAGGATGAAAAGATTTCAAGCAAATCAAAATCAAGCATGCAGCAGCTCTGAGATGCTCTTAATCATGTAACTAAACTAAAGAAATAAAATTGGTGAAAGTAAATATAAATGAGGTAAAGTGGATGTGGTGAAAACGAAGTTTCGTTCATATAAAATCACTTTGTTAACAAGGTTGATCAAGTCTTGTTCCCAAACTAACTTATATAAGGCAAAACTTTGCACTTCACTAGAATGCTTATGTTACCTCAACTTTGATAGGCATAGTCCCAATCATAACAATTTTATATTCTTCCTTGGGCTTTCGCTCTGAACAAATAATTTGACCAACTTTGATGGTCTCAACATGCTTGATTGAATTTAGAGCATTCTTCCTATCAATCTTCTTGGGAAAATAAACCGTGTACTCTTTATCATTGACATTGAAAGTTACTTTTCCTTGATTGCAATTAATAACAGCACCTGCGGTGTTTAGAAAAGGTCTCCCAAGAATAATAGACATATTATCATCTTCAGACATTTCCAACACAACAAAGTCAGTTAGTATTAAACAACTATTAGCAACTTGAACATGAACATTTTCACATATACCAATAGGAATAGTAGTAGACTTATCAGCCATCTACAAAGATATATCAGTTGATACTAATTTTTCTAGATCAAGTCTCTTATAAAGAGAAAAAGGCATGACACTAACTCCAGCTCCCAAATCACATAAAGCAGTTCTAACATAGTTATTTTTAATGGAGCAAGGAATAGTTGGTATACCTGGATCTCCAAGCTTCTCCGGTACTTTACCATCAAAAGAATAATTAGCAAGTAAAGTGGAAATTTCCTCATTAGGAATCTTCCTTTTGTTAGTGACAATATCCTTCATATATTTTGCATAAGGAGGCATTCTAATAGCATCAGTCAAAGGAATTTGCAAAAATAGAGGTCTCATCCATTCACAAAACCTGTTGTAGTGTTCTTCTTCCTTGGACTTGTGTTTCTTACCAGGAAAAGGCATTGGTTTCTGTACCTAAGGTTCTCTCTCTTTACCATGCTTGTTGGCAATGAAGTCTTCTTTGGTGTACTTTGCATTTTTATCAATCTTTTCTGGTTCCTCTTCAGCTTCTTCTTTATCGGAAGCATCTACTGGTTCAGTTTCAGCATCAGAAATAGAAACACTGTTAGGATCTTTACCTGCATCAGATGCTTCTGTAGTTGTTTTATGCTTCTTCTTCTTCTTCTTCTTCTTAGACGGAATATCATCACTTGAAGTACATTGAGAATCTTGCTCGACCCTCTTAGGATGTCCTTCAGGATATAATGGATCTTGAGTAGCAGCACCACTTCTTGTGCGTATTTCACATGCTTGCTTCTCTCTTGCGACATTAACTAGCAAGTCTTTTTTGCACCTTGGTAAGCTGATCAATTTGTGTTTGAACCATTTGAAAATGTTTAACAAGTATCTTCACATCATTGGCGGTTCTCTCCACAATATCCTGCAACTTGTTAATAGCTCTAGAATTTTCCAACAAATGATTATGCACCATTCTATTAAAATTTTCTTGCTTAACAATAAAATTATCAAAGCGTTGGAGAGAGTGTACCTCAATGGTAGATGAGTGAGGGATTGGCTTACATAATTCTTCTATAGGAGGTAAATTCTTCACATCTTCGGCCTTAATACCTTTCTCCTTAAGAGATTTCTTAGCTTCCTTCATAACTTCATCATTTAATTCAATCATCCCTCTCTTCTTTGGCGTAGGCTCTATAGATGGCGCAGGGGTTGGCGCTGGTGTTGGCTCACCTAGAGTCCAATCATCATGATTCTGACTTATTTTAGCCATTAATTCTTCAGCATCAGCCAGAGTTCTTTCCCTGAAAACACAACCAGCACAACTATCCAGATATGACTTAGATTCATCAGTTAGTCCATTATAAAATATATCAAGGAGTTCATTTTTAGGCAATGGTTCTTTGGGCAAAGCTCTAATTAAAGAACAAAACCTTGTCCAAGATTCAGGCAATATCTCTCATTTTCCCTGTTCAAAATCAAAGATTTTCTGCACAGCAGCATGTTGAGCACTAGCAGGAAAATATTTCTGAAAGAAAGCATTAACCAAAGCAATAGGACTAGTAAGAGATCTAGGAGACAAGCTATTAAACCAAGTTTTAGTAGCATCTTTCAATGAGAAAGGAAAAATCTTAGCAACAAAGTAAATGCGGAGCTTAATTTCATCAGAAAACAAATTACTCAAAGTAGAAAGCTCATTCATGTGCCCCATAGCACTCTCATCTTTAGTACCACAAAAAGGAGTTTTCTCAACAATAGATATGTAAGATAAATCCAAAGAGAAATCATAATCCTTGTCTCTAATATTTATGGGAGAAGCAGCAAACTTAGGATCAGGAGACAAATTATATCTAACAGAATGTCTTGCAAGAAGTTCTTTAACATTACCAGCATTATGAGCAGCACATGCTTCAGCAATAAAATCATCATTAAGCTCAACATAAGCATCATCATCATAATCATCACTAGGACATTCCCTAGACTCAGGTGAACTAACAGGTGTAATAGTGGTGTTTCCCAACTTAGCTCTAGCAATAGTAGCATCTAAAAAGGAACCTAGTGAACCACTCTCATCAAGCACAGTAGAAGCATCATCTAAATTATCAGTGGCATTTTCAAACTCAGCAGAAGTAGTAGCAGTAGCGTGTGGGTGTGGTGGTGTAAGCAACTTACTCATAACAGATGGTAAATCAAGAGCAACAGAGGTGTTGATAGTTGTACCTCTTCTTGTAGTGGATGGCAATATAGGAACTTTTCCATCACGAGGTTTACCCATGATGAAAGGATTGTAGCGAACAATAGGAATACCAAGTGAACTTACAAATAAAGTTATGCTCCCCGGCAACGGCGCCAGAAAATAGTCTTGATGACCCACAAGTATAGGGGATCGCAATAGTCTTCGAGGGAAGTAAAGCCCAAATTTATTGATTCGACACAAGGGGAGCCAAAGAATATATGTAAGCCTTAACAGATGAGTTGTCAATTCAGCTGCACCTGGAAACAGTCTTGCTCGCAGTGGTTTATCAGTAGTAACAGTTTTATAGTGGTGATATTAGTGAAATAGTAACAACAGTAGTAAAATAGCAGCGATAATAGTAACAGTAGTAAACAGTAGGAACAAATACTGTAGGCATAGGGATGGATTATGGGCGTTGCATGGATAAGATAATTCATGAAATCAATGAGACATGGGCATTGCAGATAAATAATGATAAAGCATCCTAGTACAAACAATCAGAGGCATGTGTTCCGTATATAGTCGTACGTGCTCACAAGGAGAAACTTGCATGACATATTTTGTCCTACCAGCCTATTGCAGCAGGGCCTCAAGGGAAACTACTGGTAATTAAGGTACTCCTTTTAATAAAGTACCAGAGCAAAGCATTAGCACTCAGTGAACACATGTGATCCTCACATCATAGCCATCCCCTCCGGTTATCCCAATTTCTATCACTTTGGGGCCTCGGGTTCCGGACAACAATATGTGTATACAACTTGTAGGTAAGAGCATAAACAACAAGTATCATCATAGAAATAATAACATGTTCAGATCTGAAATCATGGCACTCGGGCCCAAAGTGACAAGCATTAAGCACAACAAGTTGCAACAATGTCATAGGCACTAAATAAAGATACTAGGCACTATGCCCTAACAATCTCATATCAAATTACATGAACAATCTCATCCAATCCCTACCATCCCCTCACCTACAGCGGGGGAATTACTCACACATGGATGGGGGAGTCATGGATGGTCGATGGAGGAGCATCGGTGATGATGGTGATGAAGATCTCCTCCAAATCCCCGTCCGGCAGGGTGCCATAATGGAGTTTCTGGTTCCGAATCGCGGTTTCTGATGGCGGTGGCGCAGCGGAAGTCTATCTGGGAAAAACGCCGTCCTCCTGATATAATCGAGTCAGGGGGTATATGTAGGCGAAAGGAGAGGTCGAGGGGACGGCCGAGGCGTCCTCACACCAGGTGGGCGCGGCCAGGGCTGGGCCGCGCCCCCTGTGTGTGTGGGGCCCTCGAGCCTCCCCTCCGTCTCGTCTTCTGGCTTCGTGGGTCTTCTGGTGAAATAGGATTTTTGATGATTTTTTCCGAATTTTTACTGAAAGTTGGATTTCTGCACAAAACGAGACACCAGGGCAATTCTGCTAAAAACAACGTCAGTCCGTGTTAGTTGTATTCAAAACACACAAATTAGAGGAGAAACAATAGCAAAAGTATTTGGGAAAGTAGATACATTTTGGACGTATCAATGAGTATATGTACAAAAATGAAAACAAATAGAGTTCATACCAGCCTCTTACCACATCTCGAATTGTCATATGTCATCATTATTGCCTTTCACTTGTGTGGCTTGAATAATATGAAGTGAATACCAAGCTCCAATGGAGTCACGGGAAACTGAACTCTGCGATAAACTTTACAAAACCGAAGAAGAACAACAAATATTTTTGGGTTTTCGATTTTCGAAACAAGAACAGAAGGAAACAACAAGCAAAGCAAAATATTTTTGGATTTTTCAAATATCAAACCAAAAATAGCAAGTAAAGCAAACCAAAGCTAGCAACTAAAAAGGCAAACAAAGAGAAACAACAGAAATATTTTTGGTCTTTTTGTGTTTTGGAAAGTAGAAATAAGAACAAGAACATCAAAGAAAAGAAAATGAAATATGGATATACAAAGTACCGACAAAATATGATGTGTAAATGAGTGAATCATCGGTGTACCTCCCCCCAAGCTTAGGCTTTTGGCCTAAGTGGAGATCAATCCCAGCTCGGCCATGAAGTGGCGTCCCCAAAATATGACGAAGAAGCACCTTCATCCTTATATGAGCTCGAGGACGCCCCGGTGTGGTACATGGTGTAGTGATAGGCCGGCTCCTCCTCTTCCTCCTGGTCCACGATGCCATGCTGCATGTTGAAGCCGAGCAACCTAAGCTGCTCGTCCAACTCCTCCTTCGAGCGTGACCATGGCCTGCTGTTAATACTGAACAAACTAGGCTGTGGCAAGGGCACTTCCCTTTCCTCTCCATCTGTAAATAACATTCTATAAACTAATTTCCCTGCACAAGAGTTAGCAGTAACAAAATGATGGAGCTTCATGGCAGCAAGATCAAGCCTCTGTGGAGTCAACAATATATCATGAGGAGCAATAGGAAGTCCAAGAGCAGCAACAATGCGTGCAGCAATAATGCCACCATAAATAGGTCCCCTAGCGGCTAGGCGATGAGCAATAAGAGCACCGAGGTTATACTTCCTGCTAACATCAAGAGCGGTAGCTAGAAAAGCTAAATGATAGTTGGAGATATTGCTAGTGTTCCCTCTACCAAGAATACTAGTGGCAAGATAGTAAGTAAAATATCTAATAGCTGGGAGTTGACTGTTTCTTATCTTGCCACGCTGTGCTGTGCGGTCATCATCGTTGGTCACTCCTCGGTGGAGCTCCAGCAAATCAGTGGGCTGCTGTAGCATCTTCTTTGCCATCCCAAACATGGGAATACCTAAAATATCACAAAATTGCTCCAAAGACATGGTGATAGACTTATCATAAATCTTAAATGCAATAGAAGGCTTGAAATGAGAGTTAGTGAATTTAAAGCTTTCAACAAAAATCTTTGTGAGAATATCATATTGATTACTCTCATCCGTCATGTATGCAGTCAATCCAACCCTGTTAATAAGGAGTAAGAAATCCTCAAGAATCCCTGCATCACTCAAAAAGTTAGCACAAGGGAAGGTGGATGGATGTGCATCTCCATAGTCTCCCTCAAGGTTCGGTGACATAAGATCTTCATTGTAGGACATCCTATATTGAGCAGTGGATCTTGAAGGCCTTGATGACCTTGGTGCTTCTCTTTCAAAGACTTCTCCATAGGTGTAGTTGTCCATTTCCCTTTTCTGAAATTTTTAACAAACCTCATAAAAACTGAATTTGAGACAAACAAATGTAGGGAACTACTATAGGGAGTTACTAGAGGGCTAACATGCATCAAAATAATATTTCTATGCAATAGAACAAGCATGCAAACTCATTTCACCTGTCACCTATAGAGCTAAAATACTCAAGAAATACTCCACTAAACAAAATTCTACTTGGACAATCGGAGGAGTCACATACCGGAGAACAAATGCTCCAAATCTCAGCAACAATGATGGGCTGAGCAAGGAGATTGAAAAATCGAGAAGGAGAGTAGCAAGAACACGAGTTTGAGCTGGTGTGTCACTGTTTTTCGGGAGAGAGAAAGAGCTGGGGAGGAAGAGATAAGTGAGAGGCCAGGGCCCCCCCCTCACCATAGGTGGGCGCGACCAGGGATGGGCCGCGCCCCCTGGTGGTGAGGTGGCATGGCAGGTCCCCCTGAGGTCTCCCAGGTGCCTCTCTGCCCCATTTTTGACATAACAAATTAAAAAGATTTTTCTGAAATTTTTTGAGAAACTTAATTTTCGAGGATTTTTCAGAAAAACGATAAGAGAATAAAACTCGGGAAAACAACGGTGGAGCGATAGAAAGCAAATCAAAACCAAGTATGCAGTAGCTCTAAGATATACTTGTATGAAACTAAATAGAGAGAACAAAAATGAACAAGTAAATGTAAGTGAGGTAAAGTAAATGCAGTGAAAACGAAGTTTCGTTCATATAAAATCACTTTGTTAACAAGGTTGATCAAGTCTTGTTACCAAACTAATTTTATATGAGGCAAAACTTTGCATTTCACTATATGCTTATGTTACCTCGACCTTGATAGGCATAGTCCCAATCATAACAATTTTATATTCTTCCTTGGGCTTTCGCTCTGAACAAATAATTTGACCAACTCGAATGGTCTCAACATTCTTGATTGAATTTAGAGCGTTCTTTCTATCAATCTTCTTGGGAAAATAGACCGTATATTCTTTGTCATTGATATTGAAAGTTACTTTTCCTTGATTGCAATTAATAACCGCACCTGCAGTGTTTAGAAAAGGTCTCCCAAGAATAATAGACATATTATCATCTTCATGCATTTTGTTGTGGTTTCGTCAACAAATCTGCCATAGGGGTAGGTGTATAGCAGTTTGCGGAAGGGGGTGAACACGACGGAGCGATCCGGGATGGTGGTAGCACGAGTTTACCCAGCTTCAGATCCCGCAACGGTGGCGAGACCCTACGTGCTGCTATAAATCACTGTATGGCAACAAGTGCTCGGTTACAATGATGAGGTTGGCTGTTTCGCTATGCGATCGGCCGTAAGTCTAAGCTCTGCCTCAAGGGCTTCTCCACACCGGCTTATAAAGGCGCCTGGCGTGGGCTACACGATGGTACCAGAGCGGATACAACTGGGAGTCCTAGACTAAGTCCTATGCGTGTACTACAAGGCAACCCGCCATGGGCCTGTCTACGGATCCGCCATGAGCTCCTGCGTCCAGTACCGCCATGGTCTCTCCAGCAACTGGGCCGCCCGGTAGGGAATCCGCCATACCACCCTGATGGGCCACCCTGGCTTGCTGGTTTAGGACTACATCGCTGGTATACCTATTTGGTATATCCCCAACAATAGCCCCCAGGGAACTTCAAGATCGCCATTTTCATCCGCCATGCCTTGTTTTTGGTGAAGTCCATCCACCATAGCTCATCTTCTTCCCTGCGTCTGGATGGAGGTTCTTGATGTTCCTCTTTCTTCATCTTTCAATCCGCCGTGAATAGCGGATCATGCGACGTAGTTTCAAATTAGCGAGATTTCCGGGATCCGTTGGATCATACCATAGAAATCCACCATAATTTTCGGCACGTAGTTCCTTCTAGGGCAAGATTCACAGCGCACGCACTTTTTAACTAAAGTTACTGTTTTACCCTTGGACACGTGTCGCTGAACTAGGGTTTCCGTGATCAGGATGAACGGTTCTGATGGCGGGCATGAATCTTGAGGCCCGGGGTCTATATATACCCCGGCCGCTCACCCCCGTCCGGTTCACACTTCATTTACCCCCCACGCATTCTCTCTCCTTAGCGCCTCCACGAGAGCTCTGCGATCTCTGACGAGCCACCGCAGGAGTTCTTCGCCGCCGGTGACTTTTCCGATGGAGCAGTTCACCTGAGAACTTAGCATATTCCATAGCGGGATTCAACCTTCATTTGCCGCCATGAACTCTGGATCTCCTTCCTGCCACCCTTCCGAAGCTGAGGAGGAAGATTCTCCTCTGCAGCAATCCGCTCAGGGCGCGCATCCTCAAATGGCGGATTTATATCTGGAGGACATCATGTCCGAGGCAGAGGAGGAAATGGCGGGACTGACCGCAGAAGAAACTGCGAACAAAGAGATAGATGGCGGAGCCAAAGAGGAAGAACAAGATGACAAAGCTAAGGCCGAGGAAGAGCAGATCCCCCAGAACCTCCACGGGTACTAGGTGAAATGCCATGTCAAGGACGCTCACGTCCAAGGTTTGGAGAACGAGGGCACTGTGGCCCCCCAGGCAGAGTCCCACTGGCGGACTGACTTCAAAGCCCTGGTGCCAGCCCCTAACTCCACGGAAATCGTGATGCTCAAATCTTACGTGGAGAGTGTCGGGGGGATGACCCCCGATAGGGTCAAGAGACTAGAAAGATACCAGGTCTATGGTTGACTTTATGCTGGATTATCAAGGAAGGGCCTGGCCGGAACATAAGAGCATCGGCCAGGCCGGCATATATGTGTATCCCGGCTGGTGTTCGGATATGCCGGTATAGCCGGAATACTTATATAGGAGTGCCGGCATATACTTAGATATGCCGGCCTATCTATTTGGTGTGTTGTGCAGGAGCAGGGGAGGCCGGATTACCCGACCTTCATAGGTCGTTGGTCCGGCATATATGTCCAGGATATGGCCAACGGTCGTATCCGGGACACAGAAGTCAGCTAAGATGTCATGTCCCTACAATCAAGGAGAGACTCTGCCAGGTATGGAGAAGGGTCATGTTGACAGGGTGCACAGTGGTGGACTACCTACCCTCACTGTGCACAAGTACGGAGCTTACCTCACAGAGGTAAGGTCACAGTGCAGGAAGTACAAGGTACAGGGATATGAAGTCCCATCGAGAGCAATCAGGGAGAAAGTCAAGGATCTCTGCCTTCGTCAGCAAGTCCTGTTTGGAGCGTAGTTGGTGTCTCCTGGTCTTATGTGACCGTTGTAACCCTGGCCACCACTATATAAGGTGGCACAGGGAGTCCTAGCAAAGGGTTGGTCACTCTGTGTTCCTACACTTAGCAGTTCATCTTCCTCCTCTAGCTGAGAGCTTGGAAGCACCATTGTTGTGTACTCCATCGATCCAAATATATAACCAGTAGAGCAGGAGTAGGGGTGTTATCTCCTTACGAGAGCCCCGAACCTGGGTAGATCTGTGTTCCTTTCTGTCGTGCTTTTTAGCTCGTTCCCCTCTCCCGAATCCTCCAGCATCTAGTTCGGCCCCCATTTAAGCCATCCTATGGCATATGTTGTTTCACCACGACAACATTTGGCGCCCACCGTGGGGCAGATCGATATGCTGGGCGGAGTGTTTATTCGGACGGGGTCTGTGATAGCAGCTTCGGGAGTGCGCGTGGTCTCTGGCCTCGTCCAGAGGCTAGGCTCGCTCAGCTTCGTCAGTGACAACGCCGGATGTCTCGGCGGCCGGCCGTTCCCCAGGGATGGCCGGATCATGTCTTTCGGTTCCCACGAGGTGTACGTGGGGACTGAGAGAGTTTGCTGGGAAAAGGTGCTGGTGGCGGCGGATCCTCCGTCGCATCGGCTAGCTCACGCTGGGCGTAGCGCTCGCTCAGTAGAGTCAGCCAAGGTGATGATGGCCGGCACATCAGTGCCGCCGGCAGATGGTGCCGGCAAGGCCGCAGCAGCAGCAGCAGGAGATACTCCCCCTGAGCCGCCGAAGGCCAAAAGGTCGGCACGTCCTCCGTTGGAGCGTGTCGAGAACCTGGCCGACACTTCCGCTGTGCCGGCAAAGGGTCAGGTGCTTCTTCCCATCATCGATCGGCTTCTCGAGCCAGTGCGATCCAGTGATGATCCAGAGCAGACAAGGGAGGTCCTGGAGGGATCTCGCCAGGCCCTCATCGATGAGGCCCTGGCCATGCATCAGGAGCGCGAACGGTTTAACCGGCAACTCCGTGAGTATGAGGCAGCCCATGGTTTTACTCTTGTGGTAACCCGGCCCAGCCGGATAGAAGAGGTTAGAACTAGAGGTAGAAATCTTAACACTGAGCTAGAAAAAGGTGCTAGTGGTAAGGGTCATACTGCAACTAGTACTGTGCCTAAGGTAATTTATAGCTCACCAGTGAAGAACCTTAGAGCAGCAGCAGAGGTAGCTAAGGATTTATCTAATTTGTCCGGTGAAGCACTGCATGAGCAGCAAGCCCGGCTTAACCATATTTTGTCTGAAGCTACTAAGCAGCAGGAGGCCTTTAAGAAGGCAAACCCAGGTGCCGGGGCATCCCAGTACATTGCGTCGGTAGGAGGTGCCGGCGCAAGGTCGAGGGGCGAAGCTTCGTCCCCGCATCCCAGTGCCCGGCGTGCCGGAAGTGTGACCTCTGGCCGCCGGGACAAGCAGATCCAAGTATATGATCCGGCAATCGCCGGAAAGCAGGCAATAGCTCAGAAATGTGCCGGCCGGGCAAGGGGCAGCTTCGGCCGGAGGTGGCCGGAGTAACAGTGCAGCCCGGCGTCAGCAGCAGGGCGCCGGGGGTGCAGCGCAGCGGCAAGGTGCAGGTCAACCGGGACATCGAGAAGACGATGGGAATTCCACCCTTGTCAGGGCGGGATATCAGCAGCAGCATCAGCAAGGCCGACAAAGCGAGCAGTATCAGCTGGAGCAGCAGCAGGAAAAAGTGATCGCGGGCCCAATTGCGTCCCGGCTTGGACCTCGGTCCTTGGCAGCAAGTGATGCGTGCTTCAAGCTGGACAGGATTCACCAATCGGAGTTGGTGGAGAGGCAAGGAGCTCCGGGTCCTATGTGCTTTGGACCCCGGATTATGGGTGAGCCGGTACCCTACTATTTCCAGCTCGCGCGTGGCGCGAGGACATACAACGGCAGTACAAAGCCGGAAGATTGGTTGGAGGATTACTCCACCGCAGTGAACATTGCCGGAGGAAACCTCAGATGGGCGGTACGATATGTACCGCAAATGCTAGAAGGACCAGCCAGGATATGGCTGAATAATCTGCCGGCCGGAAGTATCAACGGCTGGGTTGATTTCGAAGAACAGTTTGTATCAAACTTCACCAGTACATATAAGAGGCCGAATCGTCCTCGGCAGCTGGCTAACTGCCGGCTGGGACTGAATGAGACCGACCGAGACTATCTGACCAGATGGTGCACCTTGCGCAATTCCTGCGAAGGAGTTGTGGAGCAGCAGGCCATCATGTGGTTCGCTGATGGGTGCCGGCACGGCACCATGTTGTGGCAAAAGCTGCAGAGGGACATGCCGGCCACGCTGGCCGAGACAATCAAGATTGCCGATAGTTATGCTCTGGGTGACCCCATGCAGCCCACCCTTGATTCACAAGGACAGGGGCAGACCCAGCGGAACAATAGCAACACCGGGAGACCGGGGCAGTTCTATCGCCCGGATAACCGGAACAAGAGGAGAGATGATCGGCCGGATTTTCGGTATGGAGCGGCACAAGTAGCAGCTGTGGAGGAAGAGCAAGAGGGCGCCGGCAGTAGCCAACGTCCGAGGTATGAGGGCTATCAGCAGCCTCAGCAGCAACAACCGCAGCAGCAAGCACAGCCCTTCCAGAAGAAGAATGTCTGGATCAACAAGAATGCCGGCGGAGCCGCCGGACAGAAGAAGCAGTGGCCAAAGTATACAGTGGGTCTGGCCATGGACAAGCCTTGTGTGTTTCACACGTTCCAGCCGGGTAAGCCGGCAAACCATTTGACGAGAAACTGTTCATGGCTGGACGACATATTAGCAGGTCGTGCAGGTCCCTGGGGACCGGCTAGGCCATCTATCCCGGCAGCTCCATCGCTTTTGACAGGTGCAAATACAGTTGCAATCCCGCCCAGGCCGGTTAATCCCGGGAATCAGAGCAATGCCGGAAATGTCGGCGTAAATCAGATAGACCAGAGCTATGATCCGGAATATAATGCCGGGGGCCCAGGAGCGGGCCGGAATGAGTACAAGGAGCACGATCAGAGCTACATGGTCTTTGAGACCGAGAGAACAGACAAGCAGAGCTTGTACCGGCGGAGTTTGGAGGTAAACGCCGTTATGTCGGCAGTTCCGAAGATGATGCATTGGTCTGACCAGGCCATTGGCTGGGGCAGGGACGATCATCCCCGAATCATGCCGAATCCCGGCGGGTATGCTCTTGTGATGGATCCGACATTTGTCGGGCCAGCTAATAACGTGAGGTTCAGTAAGGTCCTCATTGACAATGGAAGCAGCATCAACATCATGTATCGGGATACGATGCAGAAGCTGGGGATCAAGGAGAATATGCTGGAGCCAAGCAAGACTACGTTCCACGGCATTGTGCCGGGACTTTCGTGTGCGCCGATGGGCAAGATCCGGATGGATGTCATGTTTGGCAGCCGGGATAACTGCAGGGTGGAAAACCTCATGTTCGAGGTGGTTGATCTGGAAAGCCCCTACCATGCTCTACTGGGGAGGCCGGCATTGGCAAGGTTCATGGCCTCTACGCATGTTGCGTACCTGAAGATGAAGATGCCGGGGCCCAGAGGGGCGATTACCATCATTGGTGATTACAAGCGTTCGATGGCATGTGCAACAGCCGGGTCTAACCTGGCCGAGACTCTGATCATTGCAGAGGAAAGGAAGAGGCTCAAGCGAGCAGTGGAAATTGCTGAGACGGTCGTGGCCGGCAAATCTATGCCGGGCATGGCGAATCCCGGTGGCAGTGCTTCTTTTCAAGTGGGCAAGGAAGTCAAAAAGGTGCCTCTGGATGAAGTTTTCCCGGAGCGCCATGCCCTCGTCGGGGCAAGTTTGGATCCCAAATAGGAAAGCGAGCTCATCAGCTTCCTCCGTGAGAATCGGGATATCTTTGCATGGTCTACTTCAGACTTGCAAGGTGTGCCGAGGGAGCTGGCTGAGCACGCATTGCATGTGAGACCGGATGCCAAGCCGGTGAAGTAGCCGCTCCGGCGGAATGCAGGCGATAGAAGGAAAGCCATTTGGGACGAAGTGGCCAGGCTCTTAGCCTCCGGCTTTATCAAAGAAGTGCTTCATCCGGATTGGGTGTCTAATCCGGTTTTGGTGGAAAAGAAGAAGGATGAGCCCGCCATAGTAAAAGTATGGCGGATGTGTGTTGATTACACCAACTTGAACAAGGCATGCCCTAAAGATCCATTCCCGCTCCCTCGGATCGATCAAGTGATTGATTCCACAGCTGGATGTGAACTGTTATCATTTGTAGATGCCTATTCTGGTTTCCACCAGATCCCCTTGTATGAGCCGGATCAAATAAAGACATCCTTTATTACCCCGTACGGGGCTTATTGCTATCTTACTATGCCATTCGGTTTAAGAAATGCCGGCGCAACTTACCAAAGGTGTATGCAAAAATGTTTGCACGATCATATAGATAAAAATGTGCAGGTATATGTTGACGATATCATCATAAAAACCAAGGAGAGCAAGACTCTCATAGATGATCTCCGGGAAACCTTTGGGAACCTGAGGAGATTCCGGATGAAGTTGAATCCGGCTAAGTGCACCTTCGGTGTGCCGGCGGGCAAGTTGCTTGGCTTCCTTGTTTCCAGCCGGGGTATTGAGGTGAATCCCGGCAAGATTCGTGCCATAGAAAGGATGAAGCCGCCGACAGATTTGAGGGAAGTACAGAAGTTCACTGGGTGCCTCGCATCCCTGAGCCGTTTCATAAGCCGGCTAGGAGAGAAAGCTTTGCCGTTATATCAGTTGATGAAGAAGTCCGACACATTTGTCTGGACAACACAAGCAGATGCTGCTTTCAAGGAATTGAAACAGATGTTGTCAACAGCGCCGGTATTAGCGTCTACGATGCCCCGTGAGCCGATGTTGCTCTATATAGCGGCAACCAACAGGGTTGGCAGTGCAGTGGTAGTAGTGGAGCGAGAGGAGGGAGGCAAAACCGTGCAGCGGCCGGTATATTATCTGAGTGAAGTTCTCTCCACCTCAAAGCAAAACTACCCGCACTATCAGAAGATGACTTATGGTGTCTATATGGCGGCCAAGAAGCTAAAGCATTACTTCCAAGAGCATCCGATCCGGGTAGTGGCCGAGGCCCCTATCTCGGAGATCATTGGCAATAAAGATGCCAGCGGCCGGATAACAAAGTGGGCAATAGAGCTTTCACCATATACACCTCAGTATGATAAGAGGGATACAATCAAGTCCCAGGTGTTGGCTGACTTCTTTATTGACTGGGCCGAGATACAATATGAGCCACCATTGCCAGATGCAAATTATTGGAGGATGCATTTCGATGGGTCCAAGACAATACATGGCCTGGGTGCCGGCATAGTTCTCAGTTCACCAAAGAATGACCAACTGAGATATGTTCTGCAGATTCATTTTGCAGCATCCAATAATGTGGCGGAATATGAGGCACCGGTGCATGGCCTGAAGGTGTCTAAGGACATAGGAATTCGCCGGATTATGTGTTTCGGTGATTCTGACTTGGTAATTCAGCAATGTTCCGGCATATGGGATGCTCATGATGCAAACATGGGATCCTACCATTTCCTGGTACAGCAGTTAAGCGGTTACTTCGAAGGTTGTGAGTTCCGGCATGTTCTCCGGGCTCAGAATGATGCAGCCGATGCATTGTCCAAGCTGGGATCTTCCAGAGATTCAATCCCGCCCGGCATTTCATTGGAGCATCTGAGGAAGCCGTCAATCAAACCCTCGCCGGAGTCATCTTCCATTTATGTCCCGCCAAGTCCGGAGGAAGCAGTTCCGATGGAGATAGAAGCCGGAGCCAGGTCAGATAACCCGGGGACTATTTCCTCAGTCCCGGGGACTGCGCCGACATATGCTGTGAGTGCAGTATTCTGGAGCAGAACTAGGGGCAAGGGTAAAATGTACCAAGAGGTTGTGCCGGTATCCCCGGGGACTGCTTCGGCATACCCGGGGACTGATTCCTCAGTCCCGGGGACTTCGCAGCCCATGGAGATCGATTATGTGTCGGTCGAAATGATGGAAATAGATCAGGCAGTGTTCACTGTCAGGGAAGTGCCCTCATGGGCACGTCCTATCATGGATTTCTTGGTGGATAGTCAAGTGCCGGCGGATGAAACCGAGGCACGCCGGATTGCGAGGAGATCCAAAGGATATACTATCATCAACAAGGAAATATACAAGAGAAGTGTCACCGGGGTATTGCAGAGATGTGTCGAATCTGCGGAAGGTCTGGAGATGCTCCAGGAAATTCATCAGGGGGAGTGTGGTCACCACGCTTCGTCCAGAGCATTGGTGGCAAAGGTATTTCGGCATGGGTTTTATTGGCCGACGGCGCTGCAAGAAGCAGAAGACTTGGTCCGGAAATGCAATGGGTGTCAGAGATATGCCCACCAGATTCATCAGCCGGCATCTGCCTTGAAGACTATCCCGATAACCTGGCCCTTTGCTGTTTGGGGCCTGGATATGGTCGGGGCTTTTAAGCCGGCCAGAGGAAAGATGACCCATATCCTGGTCATGGTGGACAAGTTCACCAAATGGATTGAAGTGAAGCCCATAAGCAAGTGTGATGGTCACACAGCAGTGAAATTCTTAAAAGATATAATCTTGAGATATGGTGTTCCTCATGGCATCATCACTGACAATGGGTCGAACTTTGCCCAAGGGCCATTTGCCAGATTTTGTGAGGAAGTGGGAATCCGGCTGGACATTGCGTCGGTCGCTCACCCTTGTGCCAATGGCCAAGTAGAGAGGTCAAATGGGCTAGTGTTATCCGGCATAAAACCCCGGCTAATAGAGCCACTAGAGAAAACTCCGGGATGTTGGCTAGATGAATTGCCAGCAGTGCTTTGGAGTTTAAGGACAACTCCGAATAGGTCAACAGGCTACACACCATTTTTCCTGGTGTATGGAGCAGAAGCTGTGCTTCCAACAGATGTAATACATGATGCACCAAGAGTAGTGCTATATACTGAGGAAGAGGCTAAAGAAGCCAGGGAAAATGATGTGGATCTGCTAGAGGAAGCAAGAGAAATAACTCTGTCAAGAACAACAGTATATCAGCAGAACCTCAGACGCTATCATGCGCAGAAAGAAAATCCAAGGAGATTCCAAGAGGGAGATCTAGTACTCCGGCTAAGGCAAGGAACAGAAGGCCGACATAAGTTAACTCCTCCATGGGAGGGGCCATTCATTGTGAGCAGAGCTCTGCACAATGATGCCTATTATCTTATAGATGCGCAGGCCCCCAAGAAGGACAAGGCGGACAGGTCCGGAGAAGAAACCAAGAGACCATGGAACATAGCTCTACTCTGCCCTTTTTACTCCTGAGCAGCACAATGTATGTATTTCCATATTTTGCCTTGTGTGCCGGCGTTTTATGCCGGCACAGGACTAATGAATGAAATGTCGGCATCCCGAAGAGATCGGGCACTGCCTCCGAGATATATCGTTGTTTTTTTTAAGTTTTTTGTTATATGCCGGCTGGCTTGATTTGAATGTTTCCTATGTCGGCCTAGTAATGTGTCGGCAACAAAGGCCGCTCTTTGACTCAGCTGCTGTCCGAAACCCGGCTTCATGGCTAGCAAGAGTAGATGCCGGAGATTGTCTGCACATGAAAAACGGCTAAGGAAATGTATAGCAAGCGAACCGACATTTGTGATAAAGCTAAAGGTAAAACTGGAAATGTCGGATGATTTGAAGTCTAGGTTTCAAAGTTAAAGTACTGTATGTTCGATGAAGCAACCTTGAGACTCATACGTCGAAAGCCAAATAAGGTAGACAAGTAGCCAAGGTTGTGAAGTTGAGGAAACAGGAAAACAAACTCGGTGACTTAGCCAAAAGATGATCTGGCATTGATAACAAGCAAACCAAGATAAAACTTGTTCGAGTAGCAAACCAAAGGAAATTAAATGTATATATTACATCTGCACCCGGCATACCGGGGATCTGATAAAGCTTAAAGTTTTTGGTGCGGTGAAGTTAAGAAGCAGGGGCAGAAGCAGAGCCGCCGGCTGGAGGAGCTGTAGCGGTGGAGATGTCAGCTTCAGGAGTGCCGGACCTAGCAGATGGAATGGAGCCATCACCTCCGCCCGGGACAGATGCCTATTCTGGAGCATCAGTGTCGACCTCTTCAGTTTCCTCTTCATCTTGGCTAGAATCGGAGCCCTCAACATCAGCAGCATCATTGGCATCATCTGCTGTCTTTTCCGGCTCGCGGATGTCCCGGACAAAGGCATCGGTGTCGGCATAATCCACATAACTGTGGGCCAGTTCCCGCCGACGCCGGATGTGTTCCGGATCCGTGGTCCAGATGGATCCTTCGCGCACAGTGCGCAAAGTCTCCTAGTCAGCCTTTTCATACCAGGAGAGGAAGTAGCTGAGAGCTTCATCAGCTCCTACCCTCACGCCGGAATCCCGCCATTACCGGAGGCGAACCTTGGCAAACTGCAGATCATTGCCGAGATCAACAGGATCAGTGGGCATCCTTTGTCCCGGCCAGAGGGCAGAGAATGCCTCCTGGGCGCCATAAAAGAGTTCTTCTGTGTAGAGGGTCATGGCGTTCTTTCGGGATTGCAGGGCCAACAGCTGCTCCGACATGTCCCAATTGGCCGAGTCAACCGAAACACCCCGGTTCTCTCGATCCAACTGCAGAGCCCTCTCAACGTCTTCGACGGAAGCGGGAAACATGTCTGAGAAAAATAGATAATATTAGCAAGAGGGGAATATGTCGGCATAGATGGTATGCCGGAAAGGATTATGGAATGTCGGGCAGGATAAGGAAAAGAGGGATTTGAAGCATACTGGCGAGGTCAGCATTGAGCTGTGCGACTGTGACTTCCCATTTTGTCGCTTGCTCCTTTAAGCTAGTCAGTTCGGCATGGGCAGTGGAGGCATCAGTCTCGGAAGCAAAGAGCAGGTCCTGGGTCTTCTTCAGTTGGCCCTCCCTCTGTTCCTTCTCCTCCAGAAGCTCGGCAACCCGGCCCTTCAACTGCTCTATCTCGGCCTTGTGAGCGGCATCCCGGTCGTCCAGTTGCTTGGCCACATCCACTGAGGGCATACAGTCCTGGTGGCGTGCTTCCAGTCCAGCCTTCTCATCTGCAAAAATTTGAAGTTAAAAGGATTTGAAGATAGAAAACAGTGACAAAGATTAAAGGATTTAAAGTACAGAATGTTTAGTTGAAGATTAACAGGATTCGGCATACCAGTAAGCTCTTTCACCCTCTTAAGAAGCTCGACGACTTGTTCTTCAGTGCCAGCTGAAGAATGTCGGCACAAGGTTATGTGTCGGCAAGAATAGTATTGCAAAGTAAAAAGAGGAAAGGTATCCGGCATATAGCGGTATGTCGGCGAAGATTACCTTTCTTGGACAGCTCCAGCCGAAGCTTGCTATGTGCGTCAGATAACTTCCGGTGCTCGCACACCAAGTCGTGGAACATGTCGGCACGTGTGTTGTTCATGCGCTGCAAAAGTGTTAGGATTTGAAAGGTTATGAGAAAAGTCTAGCATGCCAGTACAATTGAAGATTATACGAAATATTCATGCTGTTGAAGACCCGGCACAGGTGCTGCGTACCTATCCCGGCTCTCGGTGACTAGGATTTGAAGCTCGAGACGAGCTTATATCTCGGCCAAGAGGATTTGAAAAATAATTAAGATGTGAAATAGTTAAAGACCCGGCACAGGTGCTGCGCACCTATCCCGGCTCTCGGTGACTAGGATTTGAAGCTCGGATCGAGCTCATATGTCGGCAGATAATTCAAGAGCAGCTAACTAAAAGACTATTGGAAAATCCCGGATGTCCGTATCCCGGACAGCTGACATTTTCGGGGACTGGGGATATGTGTATAAGTAGAGAGGACTTACGTTGGTGGCATCGGCCAATTGGTGAAGTCTTTGCTGGAGGCTGAGGAGCTCGCAGGCAATCGGAATGGGCTTCGCGGCCAGGATGTCTGATGGGCTGCCAGTGGCCGAGGCTTCGGCCATCTTCTTGCTCTTGGAGTCCGCAGTGTCCATGTTGCCGGCGTCATTCCACCTGACGCAGTGCTCCTTGAGAGACCCAAGGCTTTGGTCACTTTTCGTCTCCAGGGGGACGCGGCCCTCAAGTTCCGGCGTGTCGAAGAAGCTGGGCCGGTAGCCAGGCCGGGTTGCTGCCCTGCCAAGATGCAGGGCCAGGGCAGAGCTGGGCCGGGACGCTGCTTTAGAGGGAGCAGTGGCGGCGGACGGTGTGCCGGACTTGGTCGGCTGAAACTTGAGAGTACCGGACTTGACCGGGGCAGAGGTCTTGTCCGGGATGAGGGTCTTGGCCGGAGCAGCGGTCTTGGATGGTGCTAGAGTCTTCTCAGTAGAGGGAGTCTTGGGCGCGGGTTGTTCCGGCGCGGCCGGCGCAGCTTGGCCAGCAGAGGCAGGTTTCAGAATAGTCCGGACTTCCGGCACAGCAGGGCCTTTTCCTTTGTCATCTATGCTGGCGCTCTTGTTGCTTGCGCCGACATCTTCAGTTGTGCCGGCGTTGTTGGTGGGCGCGCCAGAGTCTGGGGCTTCTTGGTGGGCTCCTGTGTCCATGTGGACATCAGAAGCCGAAGGTTCCTGTTGAGCCCCCGAGTCCATGTGGACGTCGGGGGCAGAGATATCTTGTTCCGGCGGAGGATCGTCCTTCGCCGGGGAGGTGGTCTTGTCAGGCGCAGGCGAAGATGCCGGCGCCGGGGAGGTCGTGTGACTTGCTGATGGTATGTCGGAGGTGGCAGTTTCCACCGGCTTGGTAACCTTCGGGCCGCCACTCGAGCCAGAAGCTTGTTCCGGCGCAAGAGGAGCCCTGAAGGAGAGAAAACACCAAGTTAATAATCAGAGCAAGAGATATGTCGGAGGAAATGCAAAGAAAAGAAACTTACCCCGAGGCAACTGGCCTCTGTTTCTTCGGAATAGGCACGCCAACCTTCTGCCTCTTTTGTTGCTGAGGTGTGTCGGGCTGGGGCTTCACGCCTCGCTTCCGGCCGGTACATCCGCCGGTGGAAGGAGGTCCCTGGTTCAGAGGGGCGGCGTCGACAACCATGTCGTCTGGGATAGCTGAGGATGGCATTGGAAAGGCATAAGCAAAGGATGCGGGAGGAAAGGCATATGCAAGTGGCATCGGGTCATAATACGTCAGGATCTCCTCGTCAGAATCACCCTCACCCCGGCCTTGAGTGAAATGCCGGGATGAAGAGGCCTTACCCGCGGCAGCGGCAGCGCGGGTGTTCCGGGGCAGCTTGTCCCAATGGTCCGGATCTTCAACATCCGCAGCAGTGCGGTCTGCCGCGATCTTGATCCGGGAGTTCTCCATACTCTAGAAGCTGAACTTCTGCATAATGCAAAGTAAATGGGTCAGAAGCAAGAAATATGTCGGTGGAAGAAGTATGTCGGATCAAGCACTATAAGTATGTTGGTAAATAACAAATCTCGGGGCATGCATGATAAGTATCTATATGCCGGACAAGAGAGTATGTATCGGCCAGAGTATTTACCGTTGGGGCGGGCCGGTCCCGGCTGTATGGTTCAAGTCCCCAGGCAAAGGTGGCCTGGGAGGACTTGCAGACGTCCTTGATCTGCCGCAGAATGTCGGCCGGGGTCAGCTCATGTGTAGAATGCCGGGTGGGGTCCATGGGCCCACTCATCTGGCAGATTTTGTGTGACCGGCGCTGCAGAGGAGAGACGCGCCGGCTGATAAAGCATGCCACTAAGTCTTGAGGGGTAAGGCCGGCATCCCAGAGCTCGCCCTTAACCCGGTGGAGAGCATTCACCGGCATCACCGAGTTCTTCGGATTGTAGGTCCAATTCTTCATAGCCAAGGGTGGCTCGTCCACAAATGGCGGCATGTTGAGCAGATCCACGTCGGTGGTGTTCTTGACGTAGAAGAAGCTTTTCTGCCACTTCTTGCAAGACTCGAGGAGTTCCACCTTGGGGAAGTCAGAGCCCTTCCGGGACATGATGGTGGCCGCGCCACAAAGGGTCATGGGGCAGTCCTTCTTCTCCTGGGCTGTCTCCGGCGGGTCATCCTTGCTCCGGGGCGGCTCCTGGACGACTTGCTTCCGTAGTTGGAAGTACTTCGCCCAGGCTTGGGAGAAGGGCTCTATGCCGGCGAAGCCTTTGCAGAATGCGGCGAAGGCGGAGAGGATCATCACCGCGTTCGCCGGGATATGGTGAGGCTGCAGGTCGTAGGTGTCGAGGACGTCCCAGAAGAAGTCCGACGCCGGCAGGCCGAAACCCTGCTCGAAGTGGGCAATGAAGACGACTCGTTCGCCGGGCTCAGGTGCCGGTGCAGTCTCTCCCGCAGGTAGCCGGCATGCAACACCCTCCGGAACTCTCCTGGTGGAGGTGACCCAGGATATGTCGGCCGGGGTAACCTCCGACCCCTCCCAGCCGGAGCGTCCTTGGACCCGGGCCGAGGTATCTTCCTCTGAGGCCGAGGTACCTGTCATGCTCGAGGAAGCCATCGGGATGGCCGGTACAAGGCGTGATAGCCGGAGTCCCGTGATGTTATTCCTATCAAGGCCGGAGAAAAGAGGGAGGTTAGTCTCTCCGGCATACCGCTCTCACCAATGTTAGCAGAAATAGAAGATCTACCGAGGCAGTTAAAACCAGAGACAAACAAGGGAAAAACTTCTAAGGAAGAACACCTGCGAATTGCTAAGGAACGTTGCTAGCAATGCTAGTCGAATCAAAGGGATAACAAGCAGAGGAATTGCAGCAGATCTATGCAAGTGTGGTTACCGATGCGAAGCTATAGAAAAGCATGAAAGAGGAAGAACAGAGGATGATCTCATCGAAGCTTGGCCGGCGGCAATGGAGCGGCGGCGAGCGTGCAGGAGAAGGTCCAATCTCCCAGCAATGTCGCTGCAGAAAGAGGCGGCGGCGGCGACGTCGTCGACAAAGATGTCGGGCGTCGTCGAGCGTCTGCGTCGGCGTGGAGCAGATCGACGGCGGCGGCGATGCTGGTCCTCTGCTCTTCGGCCCGGCGGTGAAGCGCAGGAGGCAGGGGGACAGGGGAGGAAGACGATGGTGTGGGGTAAAAGGATAAGTTTACCCCCGCCGCCCTATTTATATGCCTACCAGGTAAGGGTCGTGGGGATGGTAGTGCTCCACTACCCCGACCGTTTCTGCGGTGAGTCGCCACGTGGCAGCACAGAGTGGGGCGGTGGTTCCTGTAACCGTGCCACTAGGCAATGATGGTGGGGAGTAACTGCGCTGTGAACCGTCACATCGTGTGACCATTCAAGGTGGCAGGGCAGTTGCAAGTTTCGATGCAAACTGTCAGGCGTGGCTTCTCGAGGAAGTCTCATCTATATGCCGGCTCGGCTGCCCGGAGAATAAGCTCCGTCCGGAATACCCTCAGGGCCGGCCGGATTAAACTTTTGGAGAAGGAACGGCGGCCGGTATATGGGTGGATGTCCTGGCATATAATCTGGTCGTCGGGATATAATGGAGAACCGGGGTATAATGAAAAAAGGTATGTTGAACCTGTCAAGACTCCACAGTTAAAACTGGGGAACCTCGGCAGCTTCGGGGACTAGTGTCGGGGGGATGATCCCCGGTAGGGTCAAGAGACTAGAAAGATACCAGGTCTATGGTTGACTTTATGCCGGATTATCAAGGAAGGGCCTGGCCGGAACATAAGAGCATCGGCCAGGCCGGCATATATGTGTATCCCGGCTGGTGTTCGGATATGCCGGTATAGCCGGAATACTTATATAGGAGTGCCGGCATATACTTAGATATGCCGGCCTATCTATTTGGTGTGTTGTGCAGGAGCAGGGGAGGCCGGATTACCCGACCTTCATAGGTCGTTGGTCCGGCATATATGTCCAGGATATGGCCAACGGTCGTATCCGGGACACAGAAGTCAGCTAAGATGTCATGTCCCTACAATCAAGGAGAGACTTTGCCAGGTATGGAGAAGGGTCATGTTGATAGGGTGCACAGTGGTGGACTACCTACCCTCACTGTGCACAAGTACGGAGCTTACCTCACAGAGGTAAGGTCACAGTGCAGGAAGTACAAGGTACAGGGATATGAAGTCCCATCGAGAGCAATCAGGGAGAAAGTCAAGGATCTCTGCCTTCGTCAACAAGTCCTGTTTGGAGCATAGTTGGTGTCTCCTGGTCTTATGTGACCGTTGTAACCCTGGCCACCACTATATAAGGTGGCACAGGGAGTCCTAGCAAAGGGTTGGTCACTCTGTGTTCCTACACTTAGCAGTTCATCTTCCTCCTCTAGCTGAGAGCTTGGAAGCACTATTGTTGTGTACTCCATCGATCCAAATATATAACCAGTAGAGCAGGAGTAGGGGTGTTATCTCCTTACGAGAGCCCCGAACCTGGGTAGATCTGTGTTCCTTTCTGTCGTGCTTTTTAGCTCGTTCCCCTCACCCGAATCCTCCAGCATCTAGTTCGGCCCCCATTTAAGCCATCCTATGGCATATGTTGTTTCACCACGACGACAGAGAGGGGTATCAGTATGCCGCCATCCTCTTTCTTCACAAATCTCCTGAAGTTAGCTCCACCACATAGCTCCCAACAGCTTGGTGTCTGTAGCAGGCTACGCTGCCTTGTGCGAAGGATTCCTTGGAGTTCTTCCCAGGGTAGACCTCTTCCAGCTTTACTTCTCAGTGCGGGCCAATTATAAGGATGACGGATTTCTTTGAACCTGTGGGACAATTTGCTTTCTTCCACGGAGATCAAAAGAGTATCCCTTCATCACTCCTCTGGACTCCGCCATAGGATGGAGAGGGTCCTGGTTCTACATGGCGGATAAGCCTGCGCCATCTCAAGCCCATGGCCTTCCTTCCTTTGAGAACATAGCAGCATAGCCCCTCGACTCCTAGAATCCCGTCAACGACGAAACCGCCACCCCTTATGTCAAGCTCCTAGCACGGCGGATCGCCAAGCTATCCAAAGATGGTCTCAAAGGAATTGATACCATCAATTGTTGGATTTCTCGGCAGATCCAGCCTCTACAACACTGCGATAGCCTGATGCACAAGTACACTGGTGCAAATGATGGCATGCGATATTTAGACAAGGAGCCAGACCCTAAGGTGGTCGAGAAGCGCATTCGCTCACTTATGAAATCTCCCAGGAAGAAGCCCTTGAAATTTGGCATGGCAATGTTTGAGAATGGCAGCTGCCCACCGGTAAGTTACGTTTCTGCCATAGTATTCCATGATACCTTTGCACTTTAGGAGAGCTGATGTCTTTATTTATCAGCTCAAATCGCTTGGCCCTGCGGACTTTGCTCATCCCCTTCGCTGCTCCAACTCCAAACCTACCGCTGACGAGGAAGTGGTTCACTCCAGCGGAAACAAAGAGAAGACAGCGGGGGACGTAGATGACACGGCCCGCACGGTGAAGACGAAGGTGGTCAGCAAGAAGCGGGGCAGTAGTGGGAAACCTCGTGGTGGTGGCGGGAAATCTACTGATTCCCGCCGTTCCAAAGCTCAACGCAGGGCGGAGCTAGAAACGCCATCCGAGAATACCGCTACCATCAACCTGCCAAAGTCAAAGTAACCTTCTACTATTTCTTTCTTCATTGTTGTTGATTTCACTACTAATCCCCCTTTGCTTAGAAGGAAGAAGCCTGTTGTCAAGGAACCGCCATCCAAGCGAACCAAACCCTCTCCTACTGCTATCCCGCAGACCCCTGATGCACCGATTCCCTCCCCCGCTCGTAATGACATTGATATGGAGGATGCTGGTGGTTAGTTTGGGACGATGCCAGAAGCCAACCCAACGACTGAAGCTACGGCTAATGATGTTGTCCAAAGTGAAAAGGCTCCTGACTCGTTCCAAGGTCAGATGGCGGATGCCCCAGCAGGGGGCAGCTTGTTTTGGAGGCAGAGACAACTTGAGATCGTCGACCTTATCACCAGCCAGGAAGATGCCAGCAACCAGTTATCCAGCGGAATTTCCTCTTTTATAGAGAAGACAACAGTCATGAATAAGGTATGTACTCCCAGTAGCCCCCGAGCGCAGTGGCAGATTTCCCTAGATGATCCGCTATGGTGCTCTAAGAGAAAACTACTTTAAACTTTGCATAGTATAGCCCCCGAGCGCCGTCATATTGTACGGTACTCTTTAGAGAACTTAAGTTTTGCACTGAGTAGCCCCCAAGCATTATGGCGGGTAACTATCCGGCATAAATCTCTAAGAAGACTAAAAAATCATCATGAGTAGCCCCCCGAGCGTTATGGCGGATGGCTATCCAGCATAAAGCTCTAAGAGTGACTAAAAAATTATCATGAGTAGCCCCTGAGCGTTATGGCGGATGGCTATCCAGCATAAAGCTCTAAGAGTGACTAACACATAATATCATTTTACCAGAATTACAAGAAAGTTGTGGAGGACCTGGTCCAGGTCATCAGCTCACAGGAGAAGGAGCTGGCGGAAAAGAGCACTCTTGTGGCGGACTTGCAGCAGCAGCTCAAGAATAGCGGTAATTTTCTTTTGTCTTGGACAAGTTTAAGTACCTTTATGCTATCTGATCAATACTTTGCTTATATTTCAGCCATGCAGATGCTGCCAAGCTAAAGTCCATACTCGAGGGGGTGGAAAAGGGCCACGCTATCGCGATGGAGGGGTTGCAGATGCAGCTCCAAAAATCTTTGGCCTCGAATACCCTCCTCGAAGAGAAGCTTAAGGACCAGGAACCTGCAGAAGCACAAGGAGGTAGAGGATCTCCGCAAAGCCGCCACCAAATTTGAAAAGCGGCGAGATGGCTTTAACGAGGTCCTCGATCATTTCCAGAAGACCCTGCTAGGTATCAATGGCTCTCCATACTGTGTAGTTTGTAATAATGTTTTATGCCGAGTATGACGCCTTGTTTTATTTCCGCTATGTAGCGACCCTGGAGCAAGACGAGGTGGATTCTGCCGCAGGCTTACGCATAGCCACCGACGCGGCGAAGAAGGAGCTGGATGGCCTTCTCAACGCTGGTCGTCAGGCGTGCAGAAGTCTGCAGATAGCGGGTTCAGCTGGCCTCTCCACCATAGGGCTCACCAAGAAGTTGCTGCTCGTGCCTGGGCTAGTGGCGGACTGGAAGCAGTCTTCCGCTCGGGGTGGTGCCAGAACTGCCTTAACTTTGGCGAAGGCCCACTACCCCGAGCTGGACCTGGACTTGATCACCTCCGGCATCCCAGAGAGTGGCGAGGATGGAGCGCCAGTGGATGAGGCCGCCATCCGGCAGAGTGTGCTAGGATATGATCAGTGATACGTCTCCAATGTATCTATAATTTTTGATGCTCCATTCTTGTTTTTACACCATTTGCCTATTGTTTCGTTACACTTCGTGGCACTTTTA
Source organism: Dactylis glomerata (assembly GCA_007115705.1). NCBI lineage: Eukaryota > Viridiplantae > Streptophyta > Magnoliopsida > Poales > Poaceae > Dactylis > Dactylis glomerata. Next base: position 2,326,718 of record QXEO01000383.1, read on the forward strand.
TGCGTTTTCCGGAACTAACCTATTAACGAGTTGCCACAGTGCCAGTTCCCTGTTTTCTGCTGTTTTTGTGTTTCAGAAGTGATACACAGGAAATATTCTCGGAATTGGACGAAACAAGTTCCTGAAGTCTTATTTTACCCGGAAGCTTCCATAGATCTGAAGGAGAGTAGGAGGGGGGCCACCAGGGCCCCACACGCAGGGGTGGCGTGGCCAGACCCCTGGCCGCGCGGGCCCCGCGTGAGGGCGCCTGGCTCCTCCTCTGACATCGCCCCTTCGCCTATAAAGACCCCCCGACGGAAAAAACCTAAGGACCCGATCAGATTTCCAGAACACATCGCGATCCGCCGCCGCCGTCGACCCGAAGATCGGGAGGGTCTAGAAGCTCTTCCCGGCACCCTGCCGGAGAGGGGAATCGCCACCGGAGGTCTTCTTCATCGCCATGATTGCCTCCGGAGTGATGAGTGAGTAGTCTACCTTGGACTATGGGTCCATAGCAGTAGCTAGATGGTTGTCTTCTCCACCATGTGCTTCATGTTTAGATCTCATGAGCTGCCCTACATGATTGAGATCACCGTTATGTAATTCTACATGTTTGGTTTGTTGGGATCCGATGAATATTGGTGTTTATGATTAAGTTGTTGTACTGAATATTATCCTTTGTTATCTCTATGTTGTTTATGATCTTGCATGCTCTCCGTTGTTAGTAGCTATCTTGGCCGAGTAGTTGCTAGTGACTCCAAGAGGGGGTATTTATGCTCGATAGTGGGTTCATGCCTCTATTTAATCTGGGGGAGTGACAGAAACCTCTAAGGTTGTAGATGTGCTGTTGCTACTAGGGAGAAAACAACATTCATATGCTCAATGGCATATGCTTTGTTTACATTACACACTTTGCTTAATGCAATTATCTGTTGTTCGCAACTTAATACTACTGGGGTGTTCGGATTGATATCCCCGGGAGTGGATTATTAGTCATAGATGCAGTTGGATGGCGGTCTATGTATTTTGTTGTAATGCCCAGAGTAAATCTTATAGTGATCTGCTTGACATATCACGTTTATCTTTATTCTATCAATTGCCCAACTGTAATTTGTTTACCCAGCATGTGTTATTTTATCTATGGAGAGACACCACTAGTGAACTGTGGACCCCGGTCCTATTTACATCATATTGCTATCACCTGTTTACTTTACTCGCACTGTTTACTTTACTCGCACTGTTTACTTTACTCGCATACTATATTGTTTTCCACTCGATACGCTCATAATCTTTGTTTCAAGCAAACCGGTGAGATTGACAACCTCATCGCAAGTAGGGAACAAAGTACTTGGTTGTGTGTGCAGGTTCTGCATCACCTTCAGTCGTTTATCTCTCCTCTCCAAGATCGATATTAAACCTTGGTTTCTTAACTGAGGGAAAACTAGCTGCTATATTCATCATACCTTCCTCTTGGGGTACCCAACGGGCTGGTTATTCACCACGCAAAAGGACAGTCTGCTCCCACGTTAACCACACGCCATCAACCAGTAGCAGCTAATTTTCTGGCGCCGTTGCCAGGGAGGAAAAGAAGACTTCTGTGAGGGGAGTTTTCGCACGCACATCCTTTACTTTGTTATTGTTTTGCTTTACTTTATTTATTTTACTTGCATTGCTTTTTATCAAAAACCCAAAAAATTTAGAATCCTTGGTAGTTGTTATTTCTTTACTTTAGTTTACTATGTCTAGTTCAGTTGCTACTTCTTTGTCGCCCGAGGATATGATTTTCACTTTTAAACAAAAGGATGAGGAAAGCTTTAAAGAAGCTTGGTCTAGAATTTATGATTGGCATGGAAAAACTGAACCTAAAATGACTTTGAGTTTGCTTCTTAGTAGCTTTTACTTTGGACTTTCTCTTCATTATAGATATGATTTGGATGCTACTGCTGAAGGAGATTTCCTTCATTGTGATGGAGATCAAGCTTTCAATATTATAAAAAAGTTGATTATAATTTATAGCATGCCAACCTATTTTGATTCCTCTCTTGTGTGCATTTTTAATAGACTTGATACTCTTGAGACTCGCACTGCTAGTTTGAATTCTTGCTACAATACTTTGCGCCAGCATTTTCATTATGTGCCAACAAATACTGAACCTTCGAGTTGGTATCCTACAATAAAAATCACCATTAGTGGTGAAACTTTTCATGCTCGTTATGATATTATGTCTGAATTTTGTCTCATGCCAAAGGATGTTTATGAATCTTTGAGCCTTTGGAAGCTTTCTGAGGGAGGAGAAGGAATTTCTCTTACTAACAATGCCACTATATTTCCCCTTGGAATAGCTGAAGGAGTTTTTAGAAAAGTCCTAGGAAGAATGATATCTACTGATTATCTTGTTATTGAATGTGTAGGAAAAGGACAAATCACACTTGGAAGATCCATTCCGAAGCTCCTGGGCGCCGTCATCGATGTGGGAAAAGGCAATATAAGATTTATCTCTCCACCTTGCAATAACCATGTCTTTCCTAGAGTCAAGAGCAAAGGTAAGAAAGGAAGACGTAAGGCACGCGCTGATCCTAGCACTTCATCACTTGATATTACTTGATTCGCAAATTTTCTGCGCCTAGCTCAAAGGCGTTAAAGAAAAGCACTCTTGGGAGATAACCCAATGTTTTCTTTTCAGCACTTTTTTCTTTTATTTGAGTCTTGGAAGTCATTACTACTGTAATGACCGCCCCTTATCTTGTTTATTTCGTTTTTGTGCCAAGAGAAGCCTCTAATTTGAGCGATGTAAAGATTTGGGGATGTTGCTGTCCTGAAACTGTTTTCGGTACTGCACCGTAAAAATTCGTATAAATTCTCTGTTTATATTTTGGACCTGCGATTTCTTATGCATATGCCCCAGGTTATATCCAAACTTTTGTTAGTTGAACACTTTTTTATTTGAGCAACATAAAATCCCTCAAAAATTCTACCTTTGTCAGCTGTTCAGTTTTGACAGATTTCTGCCAATATTTGTGTTTGCCACTTTATCGCTTTCTTTTGAGTTCTTTTGATCACGGAACTTTTGGGGAGGTTTCTAAAGTAGTATCTGCTATATATGTGGTGGTTTTGAGTTGAAACCTGAAGCAAAAAGAGGTTGATTATATGTTATGCTTACACTAATGTTGCTAATAGATTTGTGTTTAGTTTTGTATGAAGGAAGTTTTCAAGTGTAGGGATTGGAGAATGATGAGATGAGTTGAAGAATGGACAAAAGCTCAAGCTTGGGGATGCCCACGCATCACCCCAAGAAATATCCAAGAAGTACAAGCGTCAAAGCTTGGGGATGCCCCCGAGGCACCCCTTCTTCGTCGGCAAAAATCAGGTCACCTTTCAAAACACTATATTTTTATTGCTTCATGCACTATGTGTTTTTCTTGGAGCGTCAGTTGTTTTAGTTTTCTTAGTTTGTTTAGTTTGTTTGTTTGCTGCAATAAATGGTTGGACCCCAACAAATTTCTTTTGGAGGAGATGTACTCGTTTTCATTTGCAAAGAACGCTCTAGTTTTCACTCTTATTAAAAATCGAGCGTTCTTCTTTTTTTGCTACTGCTTTTGGTTTTCGTTTTCGCCTTGATTTGCGTTCAGACCTTGTCATATCTTTTCATCAAGGTGTATTTTTGCCTCTGATCTTTATTGGTTTTCATCAAAAGAGGTGTTTATAAAAATTTCAAATGGTGTTGGAAAAGAGAAAAAGCTTTGTGCAAAATAGTGGTACAAGAAGGAGCTTGTGTAGACTGTGGCTTAGGCTTTTTCGTGTCATGCTTGATGTTTTTTTGATAGTATGCTTAGTAGTTTTGTTGTAGCATGACTTGTCTCAAATAACTGAGATTGCTTAATGAGCCTTTGAAAAAAATCATGCGTTGTTTTTATTGTATGGAAGCATTATTTTGGTTTTCTCCTTGATGCTTTATTTGGGTTGACTTGGCGCATGCTCACACATGTTAGACTCTTACAAAGTCGCCAATAGCCTTCATGATCATTTAGTTTTTGACTTTTGATGCCATCTTATGCTTCTTTTAATGTTGCTTTGTCGCTTTGCATGATTATGGCCATTATTGCTCTCTTAGTTGGTCGCTCCCAGTCTTTTGCTAGCCCTCGCCTTGTACTGAGTATGAGCTCTACTCGTGCATCCAACTCCTAAAAGCCAAAGTTTTCCAAAGTGTCCACCATACATACCTACTAGCAATTTGCTATTCCAAGTAAATTTGACTTGCTTTTATTATCTCTTCAAATTAAACTCTTACCAGTGTTATGTGAAATTCGGTCAGTAAAGCTCTCACAAACCGGAAGGCACACTTTACTTTTTCCTATTCTTAAAATTTTGACATTGTGGTCTCTTATGTTGAGTTGTTATGCTTGCAAGTTATAAGTTGATTCTAGCCCATCCATGCTGTCATGGGGCAAGCTTTCAACATTGCACTTCTTATTTGAGTTGATATCGTGATCTTTTGTTTATGGATGCCCATGGTGTGAAATGAATTGGGAATCTTGTGGGGATCATGGAGTTTGTATATGTGTTAGGGAAACGCCGGGCCGCCAATCTAAGCCATGCATAATTCATGGTGGAAATTTGCAGCATACCCATGGTGAACATACGACGACGCATCGCACAATAAAAAGCTAAACAAAAGGCAAATAAAAGAGATGTCGAGGTGTTCATTGTCTACTTGTCCTGTCATTTTGGTGTGGGCTTGTTCTATGTCATCGGGCACGGAGGTACCCCATTGGCGGTTCTCAATGATATGCATATACTTACAATGACAAGAGCCTTGCTTGGGACTCTAAGTAAAGTAGCATGAGGTTTGGGTACTCGTATTCACGGGGCACGAGGTCTTCAACTTATGATTTGTCAAGCATATGCATCATAATTGTTCTCGCATTAACTTTAACCATTCAAGATGCTTATGATGGGGGCAATGAGAGCTCAAAGCCGGTAAGTACCATAATTTTTGAAGATTATAAAACTTGCAATCACTGCTTCCCTCTGCGAAGGGTCTTTCTTTTACTTTTATGTTGAGTCACCACCTTCTTTCTTTATGCACCATTAAGAGAGCATAGTTGTCATTCTTAGTATAATATGCATTGTCCCAAAGTTCATTGATTGATTCATATTGTTGGTTTCACTTGTTCTTAAATTATTTGTATCTAGTCGCCCTCTTAAAACTTGAAGGTGTCCTATGCATTTATGTTTTGCTCTCTTTGAAGGACAAGCTGAAAACCATTTGTATGTTTTTCCTTATGATTTGAACACACGTTTGACTTTCATTGTTTCATTTTCATGATCTTTTGTTTGTGTTCATTTGCATGTTTACAACATGGTTGCTAAGTTCTTATTGTCATGATTATATCTTCATGCCCATATTTTAAGTTCTTATGATCCCAGCTCACAAATGCTTACATATATGATCAAGATTGTGTAGGTGCATGTCACCTCAAAAATTATTTCTTTGTTATCACTTACCTACTCGAGGACGAGCAGGAGTTAAGCTTGGGGATGCTTGATATGTCTCCAACGTATCTATAATTTTTGATGCTCCATGCTTGTTTTTACACCATTTGCCTATTGTTTCGTTACACTTCGTGGCACTTTTATGCATTTTCCGGAACTAACCTATTAACGAGTTGCCACAGTGCCAGTTCCCTGTTTTCTGCTATTTTTGTGTTTCAGAAGTGATACACAGGAAATATTCTCGGAATTGGACGAAACAAGTTCCTGAAGTCTTATTTTACCCGGAAGCTTCCAGAGATCCGAAGGAGAGTAGGAGGGGGGCCACCAGGGCCCCACACGCAGGGGTGGCGCGGCCAGGCCCCTGGCCGCGCAGGCCCCGCGTGAGGGCGCCTGGCTCCTCCTCTGACATCGCCCCTTTGCCTATAAAGACCCCTCGACGGAAAAAACCTAAGGACCCGATCAGATTTCCAGAACACATCGCGATCCGCCGCCGCCGTCGACCCAAAGATCGGGAGGGTCCAGAAGCTCTTCCCAGCACCCTGCCGGAGAGGGGAATCGCCACCGGAGGTCTTCTTCATCGTCATGCTTGCCTCCGGAGCGATGAGTGAGTAGTCTACCTTGGACTATGGGTCCATAGCAGTAGCTAGATGGTTGTCTTCTCCACCATGTGCTTCATGTTTAGATCTCATGAGCTGCCCTACATGATTGAGATCACCGTTATGTAATTCTACATGTTTGGTTTGTTGGGATCCGATGAATATTAGTGTTTATGATTAAGTTGCTGTACTGAATATTATCTTTTGTTATCTCTATGATGTTTATGATCTTGCATGCTCTCCGTTGTTAGTAGCTATCTTGGCCGAGTAGTTGCTAGTGACTCCAAGAGGGGGTATTTATGCTCGATAGTGGGTTCATGCCTCTATTTAATCTGGGGGAGTGACATAAACCTCTAAGGTTGTAGATGTGTTGTTGCTACTAGGGAGAAAACAACATTCATATGCTCAAGGGCATATGCTTTGTTTACATTACACACTTTGCTTAATGCAATTATCTGTTGTTCGCAACTTAATACTACTGGGGTGTTCGGATTGATATCCCCGGGAGTGGATTATTAGTCATAGATGCAGTTGGATGGCGGTCTATGTATTTTATTGTAATGCCCAGAGTAAATCTCATAGTGATCTTCTTGACATATCACGTTTATCTTTATTCTATCAATTGCCCAACTGTAATTTGTTTACCCAGCATGTGTTATTTTATCTATGGAGAGACACCACTAGTGAACTGTGGACCCCGGTCCTATTTACATCATATTGCTATCACCTGTTTACTTTACTCGCACTGTTTACTTTACTCGCATACTATATTGTTTTCCACTCGATACGCTCATAATCTTTGTTTCAAGCAAACCGGTCAGATTGACAACCTCATCGCAAGTTGGGAACAAAGTACTTGGTTGTGTGTGTGCAGGTTCCGCATCACCTTCAGTCGTTTGTCTCTCCTCTCCAAGATCGATATTAAACCTTGGTTTCTTAACTGAGGGAGAACTAGCTGCTATACTCATCATACCTTCCTCTTGGGGTTCCCAACGGGCTGGTTATTCACCACGCACAAGGACAGTCTGCTCCCACGTTAACCACACGCCATCAACCAGTAGCAATCAGCTGTGTGCCCTGGGCACTCAGCTGAATGTATACTATGAGGCATATGATCTGCCGGGGTCTCCGAGCCAAGCTTCGGCGTCGGTCTCTGCAGCCAGTGCTGGTGCTGATGGCGGCGATGAAGTGTCCTCGGTAATTCCACCATCCTCTTAAGTTATACCCTGCAATGTGGCAGGAAGAAAACAATTGCATCAATTCGGCGCCTGAGTGGGTCTGTAAGTTAAACTATTAAACTACGTGTATGCTTTGCACTGTGCCTGATCTGCCTGATCTACCAGCGGCAGATCAGTGAATGCTTTTGAACTTGTGGCACAGTTTTTATTAAGTGGTTTATGCATGAAAAAACTGCCAGGCCTATTTTTACGCAACTTGCAGCAGTTTGACATGCTCAAAAAACAACACTTTGAAAAAAAATCTCGCGTAGGATTATGTGATCCGCCATCCGGCTCTTTGTGCTCGACTTTTCGTGAAATGGCGGAATCTTCGCACGAACAATCCGCTAGGGCGACGATACTTAATAGCAACCGTCTAAAACCCTTAGCAGATAGCAGCTTAGACCGCAAAAAAGTCACTACTCGGGAATCCACATAAAGAACGTCAGATGGAGATCAAAACATAAATATGCTACGTGGACCGCTATGGCGGATTTAAAAAGACACAAGTGCAAAGCACAATTGCGCAAAAGTTCCACACGATCTAAATGAACAATAAAGGAGGTAAAATACTCAGAAAAAATCAAGAGTGAACCAGATGCTTTATTTCATTGATCACATGGAGGTGCCTATTACATAGCTTAGGTAAGTGCTAAGTGTAGAAAGGACGTAGTGTGCGATGTTCCATGGACTATCTCTTTCATCGTAGATATCGTTAGGGTCTCTTTGTTTGCGCTTCTTTCTGGGTCGCTTATCTAGCTCACGAATATCAATGAGGTAGTAGGAACCATTCAGTAGAGCTTTGCTGATGATGAAGGGACCTTCCCAAGGCGGGGATAGCTTGTGGGACTTCTGCTGTTTGAGGCGTAGCACCAGGTCCCCCTCTTTGAATGAGCGTTTGCGAACTCAGCGGCTGTGATATCAGCGGAGATTCTGCTAGTAGATGGCGGATCTCTGGGCTGCTAGGTCTCGTTCTTCTTCTAGCAGGTCCACGGATAGTTGTCTGGACGCTTCTGCATCTTCCTCCTCATAGGCCTCGACACTTGGGGAATCGTACTGGATATCACTTGGCAAGATTGCGCCTACTCCGTAGACTAAGAAGAAAGGGGTGAGGCCAGTTGATCTGTTTGGCGTGATCCGTAGACTCCATAGCACAGATGGCAACTCTTCTGCCCAGGCTCCAGCTGCTCTATGTAGCGGTGCTTCTAGCCTTCTAGGCATGGCTTGATCCCTGACATGATTAGTCTGTTGGTCCGTTCAACTTGGCCATTCGACTGTGGATGTGCCACAGATGCCAGGTCAAGGAGGATTCTGTTGTGATGGCAGTATTCTTCAACTTCTCCCTGAGACAAGTTAGTGCCGTTGTCGGTGATGATGCTATGTGGGACGCCGAATCTGACCACAATGTCCCTGATACGTCTCAAACGTATCTATAATTTTTGATGCTCCATGCTTTGTTTTACACCATTTGCCTATTGTTTCGTTACACTTAGTGGCATTTTTATACATTTTTCGGAACTAACCTATTAACGAAGTGCCACAGTGCCAGTTTCCTGTTTTCTGCTGTTTTTGTGTTTCAGAAGTGATACACAGGAAATATTCTCGGAATTGGACGAAACAAGTTCCTGAAGTCTTATTTCACCGGGGAGCTCCCAAACATCCGAAGAACTGACGGAGGGGGGCCACGTGGCCCCCACACACAGGGGCGGCGCGGCCTGGCCCCTGGCCGCGCCACCCCCTTGTGAGGCCGCGTGGCTCCACCTCTGACAGCCCCCTTTCGCCTACATATACCCCCTGACGAGAAAAACCTAAGGGCCCGATCAGTTTTCCAGAATACATCGCGATCCGCCGCCGCCGTCGACCCGAAGATCGGGAGGGTCCAGAAGCTCTTCCCGGCACCCTGCCGGAGAGGGGAATCGCCACCGGAGGTCTTCTTCATCGCCATGCTTGCCTCCGGAGCGATGAGTGAGTAGTCTACCTTGGACTATGGGTCCATAGCAGTAGCTAGATGGTTGTCTTCTCCACCATGTGCTTCATGTTTAGATCTCATGAGCTGCCCTACATGATTGAGATCACCGTTATGTAATACTATGATGTTGGTTTGTTGGGATCCGATGAATATTGGTGTTTATGATTAAGTTGCTGTACTGAATTATATCTTTTGTTATCTCTATATTGTTTATGATCTTGCATGCTCTCCGTTGTTAGTAGCTATCTTGGCCGAGTAGTTGCTAGTGACTCCAAGAGGGGGTATTTATGCTCGATAGTGGGTTCATGTCTCTATTTCACCTGGGGGAGTGACAGAAACCTCTAAGGTGGTAGATGTGCTGTTGCTACTAGGGAGAAAACAACATTCATATGCTCAAGGGCATATGCTTTGTTTACATTACACACTTTGCTTAATGCAATTATCTGTTGTTCGCAACTTAATACTTCTAGGGTGTTCGGATGATATCCCCAGGGGTGGATTATTAGTCATAGATGCAGTTGGATGGCGGTCTATGTATTTTGATGTAATGCCCAGAGTAAATCTCATAGTGATCTTCTTGACATATCACGTTATCTTTATTCTATCAATTGCCCAACTGTAATTTGTTTACCCAGCATGTTATTTTATCTATGGAGAGACACCACTAGTGAACTGTGGACCCCGGTCCTATTTTAATCATATTGCAATCACCTGTTTACTATTCCCGCACTGTTTACTTTACTAGCATTTTATTACTGTTTTCCACTCAATACACTCATACCTTTGTTTCAAGCAAACCGGTGAGATTGACAACCTCATCGCAAGTTGGGGACAAAGTATTTGTCTGTGTGTGTGCAGGTTCCGCGTTGCTGCTGGCCGAAGACGAGTCAACAAGTATCGTTAACGGTGCCCTTGTTGGAAGTTACTAAGCCAGTCCGCATCACCTTCAGTCGTCACCGTCTCTCTTCTTCAAGATCGACATTAAACCTTGGTTTCTTAACTGAGGAAAAACTAGCCGCTACACTCATCATACCTTCCTCTTGGGGTTCCCAATGGGCTGGTCATCACCACGCACAAGGACATACTGCTCCCACGTCAACTAAACGCCACAGCTCTTTTCTGGCGCCATCACACGAGTAGCAGTCCCTGAGACAAGTTAGTGCCGTTGTCGGTGATGATGCTATGTGTGAATTTGTCTACCGCTACCAGGAGGCGCATAAATCCCGAAGGTGCTGTTTTTAGCGGACCCACCATGTCCAGCCCCCAGACTGCAAAAGGCCGGGTTATAGGGATCGTATGCAGTGCTGTGGCGGGCATGTGGGTTTGCTTGGAGTACATCTGGCAACCTTGGCAGAGCTTCACGATACAGTCTGCATCTGCCTTGGCTGTTGGCCAGTAAAATCCATGGCGGAACGCCTTAGCTACTAGGGACCTGGCGGCGGCATGATGCCCACATTTGCCTTTGTGGATCTCCGTTAGTATTTTGATTCTGTCCACTTAGGATATGCACTTCATAAAGACTCCCGAGGTGCTTCGCTTGTAGAGCTGGCCATCTATGATGGTGTACGCTTTTGCTCTACGCTCGATTTGTCTCTTCTGGACTTCGTCCTTGGGTAGTTTCTTGCTCGTCAGATACTCCAGGTAGGGCTCTGCCCATGGTGGGTTGCTAGGCAAAACTGCCATAACGGGGGAGCTTGCCAGTTCTGGATTTTCTGGATCCACCATCTTGACTGATGGTACATGCAGATGCTCGAGGAATACGCCTCGCGGGACTGCCTTGCGGCTGGACCCTAGCTTGGACAAGGTGTCGGCCGCCATGTTATCTTCTCGTCGTACGTGCTTTATGTCGTAGCCAAGGAAACTTTTGGCCATCTCATCTACTTCGTCTCTGTAAGCCGCCATAACTTCGTTCCGAGCTTTGTATGTGCCAGCCACCTGCTGAGCGACAAGGTCAGAATCTCCACAACACATAATGTGTTGTACGCCGATCTCCTTTGCGATGCGTAGCCCATGCAGTAGCGCTTCATACTCCGCAATATTGTTGGTGGTGGGGAAGTGGATCTGGACAACGTAGCTGAGCTCGTCTCCCTTGGGAGATTTGAGTGTCACTCAAGCCCCTGAGCCATGTAGCAGCTTTGAACCATCAAAGTGCATCACCCAATGCTTTGGTTCTGGGACGGGCATAGTCTCCTATGCTTCCTTCCAATCCGCCATGAATTCCACCAAAGCCTGAGACTTGATGGCGGTGCGAGGCTTGTAGTCGATGTCGAAGGAGGCCAATTCAATGCCCCACTTTGCAACTCGTCCTGTTGCGTCGCTGTTGTTGATGATGTCCTTCAGTGGAGCCTTGCTCACCACTGTGATCTTATGGTCATAGAAGTAATGCCGTAACTTATGAGAAGCTAGGAAAACTCCATATGCCAACTTTTAGTAGTGAGGGTAGCGCTGCTTGGATTCCGTCAAGACCTCGCTGACATAGTAGACTAGTCGTTGCACGCCATACTCCCGCGCTTCTTCCTTGCATTCTACCACGATGACGATGTTGATGACCCTGTTGGTTGCCGCCATGTATAGTAACATGGATTCCTGGTCTTCAGGAGCTGCTAGGACTGGTGCAGTGGATAGCACTCTCTTCAGATCCTTAAGCACAGCGTCTGCCTTGTCGGTCCAGACGAATTGGTCTGATTTCTTCATCAGCTTGTAGAGTGGCAAAGCCTTCTCGCCAAGACGACTGATAAATCTGCTCACTGCTGCCACGCAGCCTGTGAGTCGTTGTACGTCCTTCAAGTCATTAGGCCGGGAGATGTCGAGGATTGCCTTGATCTTCTCTGGGTTGACCTCGATTCCGCGGTGGGAGACGATGAATCCCAGGAGTTGTCCAGCTGGTACCCCGAAGACGCACTTCGTGGGGTTGAGCATCATGTTGTACTTCTTTAATTGTTGAAGGTCTCTTGTAAATCCGCTATAAGGCCATCTTGCTTCTTGTACATAACGGCGATGTCGTCCACATATGCGTGGATGTTGCGTCCGATTTGATCCGCTAGGCATTTTTGCATGGTGCGCTGGTACGTTGCTCCTGCGTTTTTTTAGACCGAATGGCATTGTCACATAGTAATATGTGCCATAAGGTGTTACGAACGACGTAGCAAGCTGATCGGACTCCTTCATCTTGATCTGGTGGTATCCCGAGTAGGCATCTAAGAAACATAGCAGCTCTGATCCCTCCGTCGAGTCAATGACTTGGTGAATGCGAGGCAAGGGAAAAGGATCTCTTGGACACGCTTTGTTCAGGCCAGTGTAATCTACACACATGCGCAGAACTTTTGTGTTTTTCTTAGGAACTAACACAGGATTTGCCACCCACTTTGTATGGATCACTTCTTTGATGAAGCTTGCTTTTAGTAGCTTTGAAATTTCCTTTGCTATCGCGTGGCGTTTTTCATCTCCGAAGCGTCTCATGGCTTGTCTTACTGGCTTGGAGCCAGGGATTATCTGTAGGGCATGCTTGGCGAGTTCCCTAGGTACACCTGTCATGTTAGATGGCTGCCATGCAAAGATGTCCCGGTTCTCACAGAGGAACTTGACGAGCGCGCTTTCCTATTTGGGGGACAGATTTGTCCCAATCGAGGTGGTCTTGGCGGCATCACCAGCGACAAGTTCCACCTGCTTTGTATCAACTATAGGCTTGAAGGTGGGCGGGGAGGCGGAGACTTCTTGCTTGGATGCCGGCATCTCCACAGGGTCCATGGCGGCATGAATTTCCTTGAACTCTTCGCCGAAGAACACTGCTTCCGTGAAGGCGGCTTCTCCTTCCTCGCACTCCTTTGCCTTTCTGAAGCTGCCATAAACGGTGATTATGCCATCCGGTCCTGGCATCTTCAGCTGGTTGTAGATGTAGCATGGCCTGGCATGGAAACTGTGGAAGGCAGGGCGGCCAAAGATCACGTGATATGTACTTTTGAACGGGACCACCTCAAAGGTTATGGGCTCTTCTCGGTAATTTTCTTCACCGCCAAAGGCAACCTTGAGGGTGATGGACCCGAGGGACTTAGCTTGGCGGCCAGGAACCACTCCATAAAAAGTGACAGCACTATGGCGGAGTTGGGTCTTAGTAAGGCCGAGCTTTGTCAGAGTCTCCACGTACATGATGTTCAGGCTGCTGCCGCCATCCATTAGACACTTGGAGAACTCGTAGCCCTGGATCACAGGGCATACTACCATGGCGTAATATCCATCCAGGATGTGCTCTGGATGATCGTCGTGGCTCCAGTGCACCGGTACTTCAGACCATCGGACGTACTGACAGACTTTTGGCACGGTGGTTGACGAGGGTTAACTCGACAAATGTCCTAGATGAAGGACTTAGGATCGAGGAGATAGGGCGCCGGATGAACTCGAAGGTAAGGTTAGTCGAAATAGGTGTATATCGAAAGTAAACTTGGGTGTTGAACCTGGCTTGCCTTCAATCTGGCCTACACCGTCCCCTCCTGGCCCCTATATATAGGTGGCCAGGTCTCGAGGATCGGGTAGGGTCCGATACAGATTACAATATCGACATATGGTAAGAACTCGTATCTCGACTATCATTACATTTGGGCCTAGCTTAACGGGCCTCAGGGATACACAACTAACGGGCTCTATTAGCTATACCCTTGTCAGTAGCCCCTGAGATTCTACCAGAATTGCAGATTCAGGTTGAATCTCTAATCTCTAAATCTTCACTTTGATCAATTCTTTGACTTCTTCATATCTTCGAATCTTTGACTTGGTCTTTCGACTTATTTTCATGATAATATTCGCAAGGGGTTTTGATGAACAAGCCTGACAACTCTGACGGATCAGGAGGTCAGCTAACTGTCGGAACAGATACTCGTCACCTACTTCAAATTCAATCCCCTTGGACCTGAATTCGGTATACCGGTCAAACCCACTCTTTTGCCGCATTTAGGACTTACAAAGAATGAATCCCAGTGATTCTCAGGGTACCCAGTGCGTCCACCAGGATTTTCTTCGCGTCGTAGACACGGATACATACCAGCAGAGCGCATCCATGTGCGTATACCAGGCCACATAGGACGGATCCCGGGGTCTTACCTTCATGATAAATCACGGCATTCGAGTTTCGTTGCGATAACACAACTCGAGAATCTCATATCGCAGTCATATTTTGACTGAAAATATTCGGGTTATACAACCATAAAAACTCGCTCCCGATGGGAGTAACAATATTCCACCATGTACTCCTTCTCTTCCCATGCTATAGTGTTTTGTCAATAAACATCATCGGGTGCGCGCTCAGCGCTCCCGATGGGAGTAGCCCCCGAGGCTATAGTCGAATAATTCTTTTTTCGAGTATAGGCTCAAATATAGTGTATTCTATCATCACACTGTAACTCGAAAAGATTTATCGATAATTTTCGTCGGGTGCGCGTTCAGCGCTTCCGATGGAAGTAGCCCCCAAGGCATTTGTTGAATTGATCTCTAACCTCTTCGTGACGTCAGCGACTGAATTTACCTATACGTCATCTGAGCGCGTACCGTTTCATGGGTAGCGCGGTAATTTATATTTTTCTGCCTATTAGTGGGCTGCTGTTTCCGCTCCTTGCGCCACGTCTCAGCCCATGTTCCTTCTCTGAGAAGGTATATAAGGGGATAGTGGGGGATTTTTACTGCTTACCAGCTCTTCCTCTCCGCCGCCGCCATTGTCGATCTCTGCTCCCTTCTCCGCTCGTGTATAGCCTCCAAGCGCGGATTGATAGATGCGCGTAAAGCACCTGGCGACCAAGAACACCATGACCAAGGGAAAGGCGAACTCTGCGACCAGCTGGGTGACCTCTGCCATCACGAAGAAGGAGGTGGAGAAGGCTAGGACGGACGGCCTCATCTCTGGCAGCGACTCCATCAAATTCCCCAGCACCGAGCGAATCCCGTAGCCCCCGAGCGGTTATCGGGTAATGTTTCTTGCCTTCCTCCTCCGCGGCCTTTCTCTTCCTGCCCACGAATTTCTTCGTGGGCTTCTCTTTGTTTATGGTGTGCAGCTCACACATAACTCCATCCTCCATATTGCTTGCTTCGTGACTCTTTGCGAGTCATTCTTGGGCATTGAGCCCCATTTTCTTCTCTGGAGGTCGATCTTCTGGCTCCGCCCCAATGTTGCTTTGGCCAGAAAACCCGAACTGGGCGGAGCCGTTGTTTCTGTGCGTCATGAGGCACAATATCTCGAATTTTCCATGGCCGCATCTGTCCAAGGGTGAAGGACAAAATGGTTCTATATCAAAGACCGCAAGGCCTCTCCTGAAGACGAATATGGTCTAGCCCCCTTCGATGCCTCCAAGGAAGTGAAGAAATTGGCATCATGGGATTCGCTTCCCTCAGATGCAGAAATAGAACAGATTACCCCTCTGCCGTCTCGCATTCAGGCTCTCAAAGGAGGCAAAGGAGGCGCATTGTCGGGTATTCAACTCATGGCGTTCTTCATGCAACGTCGAGTTCAACCCTTGCAGCATCGCCTTACCAAGCTTTGGAGCTACTCTGGTTTGGAGGATCCTGCTCTCATCTCTGAAGATCTGATACAGAAGCAAGATGTCAACAAGCGAGTCAGGAGCCTCACCAAGCTCACCAAGGACCATGCGGTTGCTGAATTGGCCGCTGGTTACTTTGACTCCGTGCACCCCCTACCCGAGGTATACGTTTGTTTGCTTTTGTTCACCTGTTGCCAAATTTCATTAGTTTCGGGATGTGTTTCTTTTTGCGTCTGCTACTTTGCTGACTTGCTCGCGTGCAGGACCACCAATTCCTCGTTTCACTTCCTCCTCTTCCCGAAGAAGGGCCTCTTGCGGCTGATCTGGCCTCCACTGTATCTGAAGCCCCCGAGGCTAAAGAAAGTTAGGACGGAGATGAAGCCGAAGAATCAGAGGAAGATACCAGCTCAACGACATCGCCTCCTCCTGCACTTTCCAAAGACACTGGTATAGACAAGAAGAGGAAGCACGTCGATGAGTTTGCTTCTTCGTGTACCTCTGCCCAGAGAACTGCGACTGTCGAAGCCCCTGCTCTCGAAGAGGATGTCGAGTTCTTTGACCTCATGGCATCATAAGTATTTCTACGGGTTCTGTGATTTCGTTATTCTTTCTTTCTTTCTGTCGGATTGCATATAACCTGTTTCCTTTTGCAGTGACGACGAAGAGCCGCAAAAGGACGCCGCGGATGCTCCATCGACTCAAGCTGCTGCTCCTGAGAAACCTTCTGCGCAAGAAGTTGAGCCAGCTGTGCAGGCACCAAGGACCACCAGGTCTTCTGTCAAGAAGATTCCTGTGACCCGAAGCACCAAGCGGTCGAAAAAATCCCAGGAAACGGATGTTGCTCTTGAAGCTCATGGATCCGCTACCTCTTCTGATGATGTTAGTAGATACCCTTGACTTGCTTTCTTTGTATAGTCCATATGCTTACTCGTGCCTCTTATTCCAGGCTTTGATGAAGAAATTCATCGCCTTGGGCACAGAATGTGCTAAGTACCTAAAGGTAGCGAAAGCTTCCGAAGGTAAATTCTGTTGCCTTGTCTTTGTTTATCTTCTTTGATTCCTTTTTGTTGTTTTATTTGACTTCTTTCCTTGCTCTGCTGAAATGTAGGTGCTCTAGCAGCGGCCAATGCCCGCATTGCGTCGCTGGAAGCCGAACTTAGCGCTTCGCGAAAAGCCTATGACGCTGCGACTGCTGCCAAAGCAGCTGCTGATAAGTCGCAAAAATCGGCACTGGCTAAGGCAAAGAAAGTGGAGAAAGCCTTAGCTGATGCTGAGAAAGAGCATCATCTGCGAGAGCACGCCGTGGCTGAGCGGCTTCAGACGATGTCTATTGCTGCTGAAGGTACACATTTTGCCTTTCCCCTTCTTCGATTGTTGTTTGTTTTCTTGTACTTTTGTTGAAATTGTCCTTTCCTGCTTTTCCTATCCCTTTTGTTATACAGGATTCGCCGGGGTATCTTTGTCAACTCTGCAGCCCGGCGATGATCCTCTGATGACCGCGGTGAACTTGCTCGAAGCAAACTGGATATCTATCCAGGAAATCTTTGAGTTGGTGAGCCGCGTGCTGATGCGGATGTTCGTCGGGTTATGGCCGAAGCAGAAGGCGGATATCCCGAAAGATGATGTGAAGAAGCTTGCAAAGGCCTTCGACACTACCAAAGACCCCATCCTCCAGCTGAAGGGGCTTTCTCTGAAGCGAGGTGCTGAAGGTGCTATCGCACTTTCATATGCCCATGGCGGAGATTTCGACTGGGAAAAGGTGAGCTCCCCTCATGGCCGCACCCGCTCGGAGCTGAAGTCCTTTTTCGAGAAGGCGAAGAAGTTTGTGCCTGCCATAGTATCAATAATTTCTCCTTCAGCGGCAGCCGCGGCTTCTATTGCGCCACCTTCTTCGACTCCAGCGACGGCTAATGCCGCGCCTCCTTCGACTCCTGGCGCTGAATTTATCATGCCTTCTTCTGCCATAGAGCAAAATGCTGAGGTGGCGTAGACTCGGCTTTCTTTGTAGTTTTCAATTTTTGCTTTTGATGTAAAAACCTGTAGTCGCATGCAACCCGAGAACCTTAGTCAAAGGGTTTGCATCTATGTAAATATGTGCTTCTTTTCTATAATATGTTATGCTGGCTTCTGAAATGTTTCCCTTTTCTTTGACTTCCAGTCTATGCACATCAATGACCCTTTGAATCGCGATCTTGCTCCTTCTTCTGCTCGCGAGTTCAGCTCTGAGGTTTCGTCGCCTCCTCGCCGCTGCTGTCAATGCGCGGAATATTCTTCAAGGATTTCTGATCTTGAGGCTCGCTTGACTTTAGCCAAACGCCAAGCTCAAATGGCTTTTGATAAAGCTAGCAAAACTTCTGGTTTGATGAAGCAGGTATGTATTCTTGACGATAAGGTATCTAGTCTGATGGCAAAGATTGTACATCATGAAGAGTGCGACTCTTTTGTCATTGGTATTATCGAATCTGCCTGCGAGATGCTGCGATGTAAGGTTCCTTGTGACTCCTCTTTCTTTTCCTTTTAATCCACTACTTTTTTTGTGATATCATTTGCTATCATAGGCACTTGTTTGGATTTCGCTGCTGAAGATCGTCGGGTTACCGAGCGAAATGCGGCTCTAGAAAGAATGTTCGCCGGTGTTGAAACTTTGTGGTCTGATCCTCGACGCCGGAGTGCTATTGTATTGCTTCAGGACCGCGCTCAGCACATTGGCGAGGCAGTTGATGGCTGCAGAAGAGCTCTCGTAACTATGCACTCTGCTATGCTTCCTCGCAATCATCTGCCTGCAACTTTCCCACTGCTTCTTGATACTTTTAGATCCAGCCAGCGAATTCATCGATTGATAGAACTGAACTTAGTGGCAGGTGCCAATTTTGCTCTTGGATGGATACGCAAGTGGCAGCCAAGACTCAATTATAGTTCTATGTCGCTGAGCTATCCTCCAGGTGGAGCTAGCCTTCGAGTACACTTGGAGAGTACCTTGCAGCCTGCCCGACGAATTATAGCCAGGCTGTTGCAAGAAGATGCCGCGTTTTTCCGCGAGTATCACTACTTAGACCCTTTAGGTGTAGATGATTCTGACAACCCGATGTTGTAATACTTATGTGGAACGCGAGAGTTTCTTATTTCGTGACTGTATGTCTGAAATTTATTCTCAGAGCGTTTTTGTACGATTCGTGCATTTGCCGCATTTTCCCTTTGAAAGACTCGTAAACTCGAATATGAGGAACATTTTGTCTTTATTATACTTGTAATGTAAGATACATGGGGTGACCCAACAGATCCGGCCTATGACCTGTGTTCTGGATCTAGAGGGCATTGCCCCTGGTATGACTCGTAGCTTTTACAGTCTTTTTCTTCTACTATACTTTGTTGCTCCTGATGCTTATGCCGTCGTAGCCTTCTCTTCTTCTTCTGTAGCTTTGTCTTCTCCTGATGCTTCTACTTGTGGTTTCTTCATCTCTGGTTCCGCGGCGCGTCCTTCGAGTAGCTTGACGCCTTCCGTAGTCGTGCTTTTCACCTTCTCTGCATAGTTGGCTATCATGCCAAAGTTTTGCGCCATCTTGAACTCCTTGTCGCAGAGATCTGAGACTTCGAAGCTTCCCTTGATTGTGATTATTCCCTTTGGTCCTGGCATTTTGAGTACTAGATACGTATAGTGAGGCATTGCCATGAACCACGAAAATGCGGGTCGCCCGAGGATCGCATGATACTGAGATGGCCAATCCATGACCTCGAAGTCTAGCTTTTCTCTTCTGTAGTTTTGTCGGTGGCCGAAGCAAATGTTGAGTGCTATCCGCCCTAGTGGATAATTGGCACTTCCTGGTACGATTCCATGGAAGGAACAATCTGTTGGCTTCAGGAACTCTAGTGATATATGCATTGCCCTAAGTGTTTTCGCGTATATCAAATTGATTCCGCTTCCTGCGTCCATGAATATTCTATCGACATCGTATGCGCCGATTTGAGCTTTGAGTACCAAGGGCGCATTTCCCGGCTGAGGTACTGTTATAGGGTGATCCTCCCTGTTGAACTCGATGAGTTGTTCTGGCCAGTGTAGATATTCTGTTGTAGCTGGAGCTGAAGTGACTGCTAGATTGACTTGTCGAGTAATACTATTTTCCTCTTTGTTCGACTTGGGCACAGGTTCTATCATTGCTGTGATGTGTCCCTTAGATGGAACGTACCCTTCATCATCATCGTGTCCCTGGTTTGGCTGGTCTTGTCCTTGAGGTGCTCCACTGTTCCCTTGCTGATTTGTGAGAGGTTTGTTGCTTCCTTCGTATCCTTGTCGCCTTGCTTCGGTTTGTTTGTTTAATGCTGCCTCTTGTAGCTTCAAGAATGTTGTGCAATCTTTCATTGCATGCCTAGATACTCGCTTTCCATCGACGAACGCTGAGTGTATATGACAAGGTCCATTTAGGATGTCTTCAGGTGATGGGTTATACTCTCTGGATTCTCTCGTGGGAAACTTTTTATAGTCCTCTTTTCCATGGCTTCGATATCCTGAGCTTCTGCGATCACTTCCTTGATAGTTGTTGTCCTTATACCCCACGACTACTTGGATATGGGAGCCGTAGTTGTCGTAATTGTAGGACCGTCTCCTTTGACTTCCATATCTATATCTTCTATCGTCCTCTGGGGATCGCGTCCGCTTGTTGTTGCATGCGTCTTCTCCATCTGCAAATCTGTTCGCTACGTCCATGAGGTCTGACACTATTTTTGGCTTAATTCTGCCCATCTCTTCGACTAGGTCTCTTCGCCTTAATCCAATTATGAACGCGTCTATTGCTCTTTTGTCTGAAACTTCGACTGTTGAGTTTTTGATAAGACTCCATCTTTGGATATATGCCCGTAATGTTTCGTCGCGTTGTTGCACACATGCTTTGACTTCTTCTATTGATACTGGCCGCTTGTATGTCAACCTGAAGTTGCTTGTGAATTGCTTTGTGAGGTCTTCCTAGCTCCCAATGGTTTCTTTCTCTAGTTTGCTCAACCATGACCTTGCTGCGCCGGTGAGGTGTAGTTGCAAACTTTGCATTGCTGTTTCTTTGGTTCCTCCCAATATTTGTACTGCTTGCAGATAGTTTGAGAGCCATGATTGTGGTTCCTGTGATCCGTCGTACTTTTGTTGATCATGAGGTAATTTGAACCCCTTGGGTACTGGTGTAGTGCAAACCCCGCGGGTAAAGCACGATGCTCCCATCTCCTTTTCGTCGTCCTCATAGTCGCGTTTTCCATTTGGAGATCGAGATCTTCGGGTTCCTCCATGTTGTCTTGGTGATGGCGATCGAGATCGTTGATTACTACTTCTGTGCCGAGGACTGTTGTGACGGTGAGGTGACCTTGGCTTGTGCGCTTCCTTGTGGTGATATACTTCCTCTTCTTTTGTTGATAGCTTGTGGCCCACCATGTTGAGTCCGTTTAATGCTGCTCTATGCATATGTTCCCTAGGATCCCCTGGGCTTGGTCGAGTTGTAAGCAGATATGCTTGTGCTGCTACTAGCTAGTGCTGCTTCAGGGGTTTTTGGTACGATGTTCCCCTGCTCGTCGACCGATAGGAAGGACGAGTCGAGGTTTTTGGAGATGCTTTGCCTTTCTGAGTACTCGAGGTTTTCGTACCTTGAACCATGTCGACGATTTCTCCTTGCGTTAGTGTGTGATGCGTCGCTTCGTGCTCTGCGAGCGGCATTGCTAGCTGCAATGGCTGATTCTTTTCTTTGTTGTATCTCTATTTTCTCCTTTGCTAGTTGTTTTGCCTGCTGCCTTAGGGCATAATGATACCCCAAAAGCATGTCTTTGCTGGAATTTGATGGTATTGGCGTCCCGTGTTCTACGGCTTCTCTTATTATTCTCCATTCGTCGACTGATAGTCGAATTTTTTCCCTGGCTGTGAGGGATTCTGCTGTTTGCCCTTCTGCTAGATGATTTGCTCCTCTGTCGATATTTGCTGGGTTTAGCACTGGATTGTTGTTTTCGTCGAATTCTTCTGAATTGCCTCCTACGATGGCAAGCACCTGGCATTGTTTGCCGATGTTACTATTAAAGCTTGAGAAGATCGAGTCCCCATCTTCAGAAAGCTCTAACCCTGTCTTCCATGTATCTGTTGACTTGTCTAAGATATCGTCGAGGCAGATCATGAGATCTTTGAGTTGGACCCCTGCGTTGAAATTTTCCATTGCTTCGTTTTCTTCTACGATTTTTCCTTTTTGCACTTCTTCTAAGCTGACCGGCGAGTTTACCTCGCTGGAAGAGCCTTCAGAATATTCCATCATTGCTACTGTTTCGGGCTCACTTGCCGACGGATCTAGTTTCGTCGGATCTGAAAGGCGAGATGAACCTGATGGCCCGATAAAGATGCTTAAACTTCCGATTGTCAACTCCATCTCTTGATTTTCGTCGACTTCTGTGTTGCTGTTGGCTAAAAGCGAAAAAGCCGTCAAATTCATGATTCCAACGCCCAAGTTCCCCACGGTCGGCGCTAATTGACGAGGGTTAACTCGATAAATGTCCTAGATGAAGGACTTAGGATCGGGGATATAGGGCGCCGGATGAACTCGAAGGTAAGGTTAGTCAAAATAGGTGTATATCGAAAGTAAACTTGGGTGTTGAACCTGGCTTGCCTTCAATCTGGCCTACACCGTCCCCTCCTGGCCCCTATATATAGGTGGTCAGGTCTCGAGGATCGGGTAGGGTCCGATACAGATTACAATATTGACATACGGTAAGAACTCGTATCTTGACTATCATTACATTTGGGCCTAGCTTAACGGGCCTCAGGGGTACACAACTAACGGGCTCTATTAGCTATACCCTTGTCAGTGGCATTGAGGGAGTGCATAGCAGCTCGCTGTGCTTTAGCCGTGGGGGGTCCAAGGAACATGTGAAAGGCTCCCTTTTTATTGGTGTTTTTGAATGGGTTACCCGTGCCAGCCCCACCCTCTGCCTTTTCAGTGGGTTTGGGCGCAGGGTTTTCGTCCATATCACTGCCATCCTTGGACTCCTTATCCTTATCCACTTTTCCTTTGCCACGAGGCCGTTGTCGCTGGTTGCGCTTGTAGCTAGCTTCTTGGTCCGCCTTGATGTCGTTGACAAATTTACAGTTCCGGTTGGTATGATTGCACTTCCCTAAAGCGTCTCGATGGGCGAAGCATGGCATATTGCGGTACTCATCATAGGACACAGGAGCGGACGGCGCCGAAGCGGGAGCTATAGAGCTCCGCGGCTAGCCGCCGCTGGTATCGCGTCCCTTGCCGCGTTGGCTGCTTTGACCCTTATCGGCGAAGGTTGTGGCCACCATATCCGGAGTTTGCTGCTCTTCTGGCGGGTTCTTCCGTTTATTGCTATTGTTCCGCTTTCCAGTATTCTGGATGGCGGAAGCCTTCAGGGATTTCCGTTTATTGCTATTGTTTTTTAGATCCGATCTAGATAACTTAGGAAGTTCCAGATCAGATGATTCCTCCTCCGTATCCAGCTCGAAAGCGGTCCGTTTGGCGGTTTTAGCCATACCAATCCGCCGGAAATTGGTTTCCGTAGCGGGGGTAGGGTTTGTCTCTCCGATGAAGATATGGATATCTCTGATCAGAACAACGGTGAATCGAGCAGGGTCTTCTCTAGCCGGTACCCAGAGGTTATCCACTGGGACGATGGAGAAGCCGGAATCGTAGAGGACGCGCCCAATGGCGACGGTGTCGCCGATGCCTGCAAAGGTGGATCCCGCCTGGATCCGTGCTCCTGACGCGTTTTGCCCCACGGTGGGCGCCAACTGTCGTGGTTTCGTCAACAGATCTGCCATAGGGGTAGATGTATGGCGGTTTGCGGAAGGGGGTGAACACGATGGAGTGATCCGGGACAGTGGTAGCACGAGTTTACCCAGCTTCAGATCCCGCAACGGTGGCGAGACCCTACATGCTGCTATAAATCACTATATGGCAACAAGTGCTCGGTTATAATGATGAGGTTGGCTGTTTCGTTATGCGATCGGCCGTAAGTCTAAGCTCTGCCTCAAGGGCTTCTCCACGCCGGCTTATAAAGGCGCCTGACGTGGGCTATACGATGGTACCGGAGCAGATACAACTTGGAGTCCCAGACTAAGTCCTATGCATGTACTACAAGGCAACCCGCCATGGGCCTGTCTATGGATCCGCCATGAGCTCCTGCGTCCAGTACTGCCATGGTCTCTCCAGCAACTGGGCCGCCCGATAGGCAATCTGCCATACCACCCTGATGGGCCACCCTGGCTTGCTGGTTTAGGACTACGTCGCTGGTATACCTATTTGGTATATCCCCAACACATTTCCAACACAACAAAGTCAGTTAATATCAAACAACTGTTAGCAACTTGAACAGGAACATTTTCACATATACCAATAGGAATAGTAGTAGACTTATCAGCCATTTACAAAGATATATCAGTTGATACCAATTTTTCTAGATCAAGTCTCTTATAGAGAGAAAAAGGATGACACTAACTCCAGCTCCCAAATCACATAAAATAGTTCTAACATAGTTATTTTTAATGGAGCAAGGAATAGTTGGTATACCTGGATCTCCAAGCTTCTCCGGAACTTTACCATCAAAAGAATAATTAGCAAGTAGAGTGGAAATTTCCTCATTAGGAATCTTCCTTTTATTAGTAACAATATCTTTCATATACTTTGCATAAGGAGGCATTCTAATAGCGTCAGTCAAAGGAATTTGCAAAAATAAAGGTCTCATCCATTCACAAAACCTGTTGTAGTGTTCTTCTTCCTTGGACTTGTGTTTCTTACCAGGAAAAGGCATTGGTTTCTAAACCCAAGGTTCTCTCTCATTACCATGCTTGTTGGCAATGAAGTCTTCCTTAGTGTACTTTGCATTCTTATCAATATTTTCTGGTTCCTCTTCAACTTCTTCTTTATCGGAAGCATCACCTGGTTCAGTTTCAGCATCAGAAATAGAAATACTATTAGGATCTTTACCTGCTTCAGAAGATTCTGCAACTATTTTATGCTTCTTATTCTTCTTCTTGGAAGGAAGATCATCATTTGAAGTGCGTTGAGAATCTTGCTTGATCCTCTTAGGATGTCCTTCAGGATACAAGGGGTCTTGAGTAGTAGTGATGTCTACGCACTTCTATTCTTGTAGACACTTGTTGGGCCTCCAAGTGCAGAGGTTTGTAGAACAGCAGCAAGTTTCCCTTAAGTGGATCACCCAAGGTTTATCGAACTCAGGGAGGTTAGAGGTCAAAGCTATCCCTCTCAAACAACCCTGCAATTACGATACAGGAAGTCTCTTGTGTCCCCAACACACCCAATACACTTGTCAGATGTATAGGTGCACTAGTTCGGCGAAGAGATAGTGAAATACAAGTGGTATAGATGATTATAAGTAGTAACTGTGGTATGAAATAAATATCGCTGCGAGCAAACAAGTAACAAAATAGCAAGTAAATGGTGTGCAATGCTTGGAAACAAGGCCTAGGGATCATACGTTCACTAGTGGACACACTCCCAACAATATAACATGACTGAACAAATAACTTCTCTTTGCTAAGGCACTCTGAATTACTCTCCTATTGAGTAACACTAATCATTGTGTAGTGGCTACAGAAGCACCCCTTAAAGTTCATCAAGTACTTGACAAACACCACTCATAGAGATATCCAAATCAGATCACAATTCAAGATAGAAATCATTGCAACTTAAACCAAGTACTAACACGGTGCACACACTGTCAACATTACACCATGAAAGGAGGAATAGATCACTCAAACTATCATAGCAATAATTATTCTCATAATCCACAAGAGATCACAATCATAGCCTAAACCAAGTACCACCATGATGCACGCACTGTCACCGTTACACCATAGCAGGAGGAATAGATTACTTTAATAACATTGCTAGAGTACACAAAATATCTGAATAATAACATGTACTTGTTCAACATGATACAAAGCTCACGATCACATAAAGATCACATCATGGGAGAGAGAGGTGAACCACATAGCTACCGGTAGAGCCCTCAGCCCCGGGGATGAACTACTCCCTCCTCATCATAGGAGACAGCAAGGTTGATGGAGATGGCGGTGAGGTCGATGGAGACGGCGGAGACGGCGATGGAGACCGATGGAGATGGCTCCGGGGGCACTTCCCCGTCCCGGCAGGGTGCCGGAACAGAGACTTCTGTCCCCCAAAATTCGTCGACGGCGGCGGCGGAGCTGCGGAACTGTTTCTGGAAAATTGCCGACTCCTTTAGGGTTTTCTGTCCCGAGGCTTTATATAGGCGAAGGGGCATCGCGAGAGGGCAGCCAGGGGCTCCTCACATAGGGGTGGCGTGGCCAGGGCCTGGGCCACGCCAGCCCTGTGTGAGGGAGGCATGTGGCCCCTCTCCTTCCTCTCTTCGGATGTCTGGATGCTCCCGGGAAAAATAAGACTTCTGGCTTTTGTTTCGTCCAATTCCGAGAATATTTCCTGTGTATCACTCTGAAACACAAAAACAGCAGAAAACAGGGAACTGGCACTGTGGCATCTTGTCAATAGGTTAGTTCCGGAAATCGCATAAAAATGCCACGAAGTGTAACGAAACAGTAGGCAAATGGTGTAAAAACAAGCATGGAGCATCAAAAATTATGGATACGTTGGAGACGTATCAGCATCCCCAAGCTTAACTCCTGCTCGTCCTCGAGTAGGTAAGTGATAACAAAAGAAATAATTTTTGAGGTGACATGCACCTACACAATCTTGATCATGTATGTAAGCATTTGTGAGCTGGGATCAAGAGAACTTAAAACATGGGCATGAAGATATAATCATGACAATAAGAACTTAGCAACCATGTTGTAAACATGCAAATGAACACAAACAAAAGATCATGAATAATGAAACAATGAAAGTCAAACGTGTGTTCAAATCATAAGGAAAAACATACAAATGGTTTTCAGCTTGTCCTTCAAAGAGAGCAAAACATAAATGCATAGGACACCTCAAAGTTTAAGAGGGCGACTAGATGCAAGTAATTTAAGAACAAGTGAAACCATGGTCATGAATCAATCAATGAAAACTTTGGTACAATGCACATTATACTTAGAATGACAACTATGCTCACTTAATGGTGCATAAAGGTAGAAGGTGGTGACTCAACATAAAAGTAAAAGAAAGGCCCTTCGCGGAGGGAAGCAGTGATTAAACATGTGCTAGAGCTTTTCATTTATAAAACAGAGAGATAAAAATTGGTTTTGAGAGGTGGTTGTCTTTGTCAACGACTGGCAATGGGGTTCTTACTTTCTTCCATACAAAAATGAAGCAAGTTTTTGAGAGAGAGATTGGCACTTTTGTGCTCTTTTATAAAACTTGGCACTCCTCCCCACCTTTTCCTTTCACATACCATGGCTAACCGATTCCATCGGGTGCCCACCAACATTCACATTCTTTGGAGGAGTGCCTTTTTTCTTTCTTTTTCTCTTTTTTCTTTTTCTTTTTGGAATAAGCAATATGGAAGATAGCAAATCCGACCACTACGTCCCCATGAGCTGAAAACAGTGTCACAAAACGAGAAGTGTTTTGAAGGTTTTTGAAAGGTAGCACACGAAAATTTTACTTTGGAATGGCTTACAAATACCATGCATAGGAATTTATAGTGGACACAATGGCAAACTTTGGCTTTTAAGAGTTGGATGCACGAGTAGAGCTCATACTCAGTACAAGGCGAGGGCTAGCAAAAGACTGGGAGCGACCAACTAAGAGAGCAATAATGGCCATAATCATGCAAAGCGACAAAGCGACATTAAAAGAAGCATAAGATGGCATCAAAAGTCAAAAAATAAATGATCATGAAGGCTATTGGCAACTTTGTAAGAGTCTAACATGTGTGAGCATGCGCCAAGTCAACCCAAATAAAGCATCAAGGAGAAAACCAAAATAATGCTTCCAAATAATTAAAACAACGCATGATTTTTTCAAAGGCTCATTAAGCAATCTCAGTTATTTGAGACAAGTCATGCTACAGCAAAACCACTAAGCATACTATCAAAAAGACATCAAGCATGACATGAAAAAGCCTAGGCCGCAGTCTACACAAGCTCCTTCTTGTACCACTTTTTTGCATAAAGCTTTTTCTCTTTTCCAACACCATTTGAAATTTTTAAAGACACCTCTTTTGATGAAAACCAATAAAGATCAAAGGCAAAAATACACCTTGATGAAAAGATATGACAAGATCTGAACGCAAATCAAGGCGAAAACGAAAACCAAAAGCAGTAGCAGAAAAAGAAGAACACTCGGTGAACGATATGAGTGAAAAACTGAGTGTTCTTCGCAAATGAAAACGAGTTCATCTCCTCCAAAAGAAACATGATGTGATCTAACCATTTATTGCAGCAAACAAACAAACCTAACCAACTAAGAAAACTAAAACAACTGACGCTCCAAGAAAAACACATAGTGCATGAAGCAATAAAAATATAGTGTTTTGAAAGGTGACCTGATTTTTGCCGATGAAGAAGGGGTGCCTCTGGGGCATCCCCAAGCTTTGACGCTTGTACTTCTTGAATATTTCTTGGGGTAATGCATGGGCATCCCCAAGCTTGAGCTTTTGTCCATTCTTCAACTCATCTCATCATTCTCCAATCCCTACACTTGAAAACTTCCTTCATACAAAACTAAACACAATTCTATTAGCAACATTAGTGTAAGCATAAAATATATTCAACCCTCTTTTAGCTTCAGGTTTCAACTCAAAACCACCACATATATAGCAAATACTACTGTAGCAACCCCCAAAAAGTTCTATGATCAAAAGAACTCAAAAGAAAGCGATAAAGTGGCAAACACAAATATTGGCAGAAATCTGTCAAAACTGAACAGCTGACAAAGGTCGAATTTTTGAGGGATTTTCTGTTGCTCAAATAAAAAAGTGTTCAACTAATGAAAGTTT
Source organism: Dactylis glomerata (assembly GCA_007115705.1). Lineage (NCBI taxonomy): Eukaryota > Viridiplantae > Streptophyta > Magnoliopsida > Poales > Poaceae > Dactylis > Dactylis glomerata. The sequence goes on from QXEO01000383.1 coordinate 2,355,405, forward strand.
GGATATAACCTGGGGCATATGTACAAGAAATCGCAGGTCCAAAAGATATACAGAGAATTTATACGAATTTTTACGGTGCAGCACCGAAAACAGTTTCAGGACAGCAACATCCCCAAATCTTACCTCAGTCAAATTAGAGGTTTCTCTTGGCACAAAAACGAAATAAAAAGGATAAGGAGCGGTTATTACAGTAGTAATAACTTCCAAGACTCAAATAAAATAAAAAGTACTGAAAATAAAACATTGGGTTATCTCCCCCAAGAGTGCTTTTCTTTAACGCCTTTGAGCTAGGCGCAATAATTTGCAAAGATGCTCATGTGGGTGCCATATGAGAGCTTAAGGCAAAGACGCCATATAGGAACTTAAAGCAATAGAGAGCATCAAAAAGCAAATGTGAAAGACATTTATATCTGAACCACTTCCTATGCATAGGAATCTTGTAAGAAAATAAATCAACGAGGCACATAGTAGCAAGCATGGATAGATAAAACAAGTGCCACTTCAAGATTCGCAACATAAAGAGGGGAAACTTAATATTGTTGAGATCCATCAAACCATGTTTCCCTCTCTCATAATAACTTTCAGTAGCATCATAAATAGAACTAACAATATAACTATCACATAAAGCATCTCTATCATGAGCCACATGCATAAAAGAATTAATACTCACCACAGGAACAATAGTAGTAGGAGCAAATTCAATAGAATAATTATTCTCATCACCATAATCATCATAAATAGGAGGCATATTGTAATCATAACTAATTTTATCCTCAATAGTAGGTGAACTAAAAATATTATACTCATCATCACAAGCTAGAGAACTACTATGTCGCAAAGCATACTCATCAAACATATCATCATAAGACGGAACATCACATATGGGAGATAAAATATTATCAGAGCAAATTTTCTCCACTAAAGCTGGGGAACTAAAAATATCATGCTTAACAAAACTAGCTTCCCCAAGCTTAGACTTTTCTATAGCATTAGCAATAACGGTGTTCAAAGCATTCATACTAACAACACTATTAGCATGCAAATTAAGCTCCAAAGGTTTTTCAATTTTCTCTTCAAACACTTCATATCTAAACTCAGGAAAAAGACTACAGAACTCTTTGTTTTCCATTAAGCCTAACTAGTGAAAATAAAAACAAGAAACAAAAAGATGTAATTGCAGAATCTAAAAGAAATAACTTCGAGCACTCACACAGGAGGATGCAAGTACCTTTTACCTTACCTCCCCGGCAACGGCGCCAGAAAAGAGCTTGATGTCTACGCACTTCTATTCTTGTAGACACTTGTTGGGCCTCCAAGTGCAGAGGTTTGTAGAACAGCAGCAAGTTTCCCTTAAGTGGATCACCCAAGGTTTATCGAACTCAGGGAGGTTAGAGGTCAAAGCTATCCCTCTCAAACAACCCTGCAATTACGATACAGGAAGTCTCTTGTGTCCCCAACACACCCAATACACTTGTCAGATGTATAGGTGCACTAGTTCGGCGAAGAGATAGTGAAATACAAGTGGTATAGATGATTATAAGTAGTAACTGTGGTTTGAAATAAATATCGCTGCGAGCAAACAAGTAACAAAATATCAAGTAAACGGTGTGCAATGCTTGGAAACAAGGCCTAGGGATCATACGTTCACCAGTGGACACACTCCCAACAATATAACATGACTGAACAAATAACTTCTCTTTGCTAAGGCACTCTGAATTACTCTCCTATTGAGTAACACTAATCATTGTGTAGTGGCTACAGAAGCACCCCTTAAAGTTCATCAAGTACTTGACAAACACCACTCATAGAGATATCCAAATCAGATCACAATTCAAGATAGAAATCATTGCAACTTAAACCAAGTACTAACACGGTGCACACACTGTCAACATTACACCATGAAAGGAGGAATAGATCACTCAAACTATCATAGCAATAATTATTCTCATAATCCACAAGAGATCACAATCATAGCCTAAACCAAGTACCACCATGATGCACGCACTGTCACCGTTACACCATAGCAGGAGGAATAGATTACTTTAATAACATTGCTAGAGTACACAAAATATCTGAATAATAACATGTACTTGTTCAATATGATACAAAGCTCACGATCACATAAAGATCACATCATGGGAGAGAGAGGTGAACCACATAGCTACCGGTAGAGCCCTCAGCCCCGGGGATGAACTACTCCCTCCTCATCATAGGAGACAGCAAGGTTGATGGAGATGGCGGTGAGGTCGATGGAGACGGCGGAGACGGCGATGGAGACCGATGGAGATGGCTCCGGGGGCACTTCCCCGTCCCGGCAGGGTGCTGGAACAGAGACTTCTGTCCCCCGAAATTCGTCGACGGCAGCGGCGGAGCTGCGGAACTGTTTCTAGAAAATTGCCGACTCCTTTAGGGTTTTCCGTCCCGAGGCTTTATATAGGCGAAGGGGCGTCGCGAGAGGGCAGCCAGGGGCTCCTCACATAGGGGTGGCGCGGCCAGGGCCTGGGCCGCGCCAGCCCTGTGTGAGGGAGGCCTGTGGCCCCTCTCCTTCCTCTCTTCGGATGTCTGGATGCTCCCGGGAAAAATAAGACTTCTGGCTTTTGTTTCGTCCAATTCCGAGAATATTTCCTGTGTATCACTCTGAAACACAAAAACAGCAGAAAACAGGGAACTGGCACTGTGGCATCTTGTCAATAGGTTAGTTCCGGAAATCGCATAAAAATGCCACGAAGTGTAACGAAACAGTAGGCAAATGGTGTAAAAACAAGCATGGAGCATCAAAAATTATGGATACGTTGGAGACGTATCAAGTAGCACCTCCTCTTGTGCATATTTCACACGCTTGTTTTTCTCTTGCGGCATTAACTAGCAAGTCTTTTTGCACCTTGGAAAGCTGATCAATTTGAGTCTGGACCATTTGAAAATGTTTAACAAGTATCTTCACATCATTGGAGGTTCTCTGCACAATATCTTGCAACTTGTTAATAGCTCTAGAATTTTCCAACAAATGATTCTGCACCATTCTATTAAAATTATCTTGCTTAACAATAAAATTATCTAATTCATCTAAACATTGATCAGGCGGTTTAGAGTAAGGAATATCTCTATCATCAAAGTGTTGGAGAGAGTGTACCTCAATAGTAGATGAGTGAGGGATTGGCTTACATAATTCTTCTATATGAGGTAAATTCTTCACATCTTTGGAGTTAATACCTTTCTTCTTAAGAGATTTCTTGGCTTCCCTCATAACTTCATCATTTAATTCAATCATTCCTCTCTTCTTCGGTGTCGGTTCTGGAACTGGCGCAGGTGTTGGTGCTGGCGTTGGCTCAACTAGAGTCCAATCATCATGATTCTGGCTTATTTTAGCCATTAATTCTTCAGCTTCAGCCAGAGTTCTTTCCCTAAAAACACAACCAGTACAACTATCCAGATATGTCTTAGATTCATCAGTTAGTCCATTGTAAAATATATCAAGGAGTTCATTTTTAGGCAATGGCTCTTTAGGCAAAGCTCTAATTAAAGAACAAAACCTTGTCCAAGATTCAGGCAGTATCTCTCCTTTTCCCTGTTCAAAATCAAAGATTTTCTGCACAGCAGCATGTTGAGCACTAGCAGGAAAATATTTTTGAAAGAAAGCATTAACCAAAGCAATAGGACTATGAATAGATCAAGGAGACAAGCTATTAAACCAAGTTTTAGCTGCACCTTTCAATGAAAAAGGGAAAATCTTAGCAACAAAGTAAGTGCGCAACTTAATATCATTAGAAAACAAATTACTCAAAGTAGAAAGCTCATTCATGTGCTCCATAGCACTTTCATTCTCAGTACCACAAAAAGGCTCTTTCTCAACAATAGATATGTAAGATAAATCTAAAGAGAAGTCATAATCCTTATCTCTAATATTTATGGGAGAAGCAGCAAACTTAGGATCAGGAGATAATTTATATCTAACAGCACGTCTTGCTAGAAGTTCCTTAACATCATTAGCATTACGAGTAGCATGAGCTTCAACAATAAAATCATCGTCAAGCTCAATATAAGTGTCATCAAGATCATCACTAGGGCATTCCCTAGACTCAGGTGAACTAACAGGTGTAATAGTGGTGTTTCCCATCTTAGCTCTAGCAATTGTAGCATCTAAAAAGGAACCCAGTGAACCACTCTCATCAAGCACAGTAGAAGCATCATCTATATTCTCAGTGACATTTTCAAACTCAGCAGAAGAAGTAGCAGTAGTGTGTGCATGTGGTGGTGTAAGCAACATACTCATAACAGATGGTGAATCAAGAGCAACGGAGGTGTTCAGAGTCGTACCTCTTCTTGTAGTGGATGGCAATATAGAAACTTTTCCATCACGAGGTTTACCCATGATGAAAGGATTGCAGCGAACAATATAAATTCCAAGTGAACTTACAAATAAAGCTATGCTCCCCGGTAACGGCGCCAGAAAATAGTCTTGATGACCCACAAGTATAGGGGATCGCAACAGTCTTCGAGGGAAGTAAAATCCAAATTTATTGATTCGACACAAGGGGAGCCAAAGAATATTTATAAGCCTTAACAGATGAGTTGTCAATTCAGCTGCACCTAGAAACAGACTTGTTCGCAGCGGTTTATCAGTAGCAACAGTTTTATAGTGGGTGTAGTGAAATAGTAACATCAGTAGTAAAATAAAAGTGGTAATAGTAGCAATAGTAAACAGTAGGATAAAATACTGTAGGCATAGGGATGGATGTACGGGCGTTGCATGGATAAGATTATTCATGAAATCAGTGAGACATGGGCATTGCAGATAAATAATGATAAGCATCCTAGTACTAAATAATCATAGGCATGTGTTCCGTATATATTCGTACGTGCTCGCAATGAGAAACTTGCACGACATCTTTTGTCCTACCAGCCTATTGCAGCAGGGCCTCAAGGGAAACTACTGGTAATTAAGGTACTCCTTTTAATTAAAGTACCGGAGCAAAGCATTAGCACTCGATGAACACATGTGATCCTCACATCATAGCCATCCCATCCGGTTATCCAAATTTCTGCCACTTTGGGGCCTCGGGTTCCGGACAACGATATGTGTAAACAACTTACAGGTAAGATCATAAACGACAAGTATCATCATAAAACAATAACAAGTTCAGATCTGAGATCATGGCACTCGGGCCCAAAGTGACAAGCATTAAGCACAACAAGTTGCAACAATATCATAAGCACTAACAGTAAATACTAGGCACTATGCCCTAACAATCTCATAGCAAATTACATGAATGATCTCATCCAATCCCTACCATCCCCTTCGCCTACAGCGGGAATTACTCACATATGGATGGGGGAGTCATGGATGGTTGATGGAGAGACGTCGGTGATAATGGTGATGAAGATCTCCTCCAAATCCCCATCCCGGCAGGGTGCCAGAACGGAGTTTCTAGTTCCGAATCACGGTTTCTGATGGCAGCGGCATAGCGGAAGTCTATCTAGGAAAACGCTGAACCCCCGCTCCTTTCAGGTCAGAGGGTATATATAGACGGAAGGAGGGGTCGAGGCGACGACCGAGGTGGCCTCACCACAGGTGGGCGCGGCCAGGCCTGGGTTGCGCCCCTGGTGGTGAGCCCAGGCCACTGCCCCCATTCGTCTCTCCTTCTGGCTCCGTGGGTCTTCTAGCAAAATAGAATTTTTGCAGTATTTTCCAGGATTTTTCCTGAAAGTCGGATTTCTGCACAAAAACGAGACACCAGAGCAATTCTGCTGAAAACAGCGTTAGTCCGTGTTAGTTGCATTCAAAACACACAAATTAGAGGAGAAAAATAGCAAAAGTGTTCGGGAAAGTAGATACGTTTTGGACGTATCAAACGACATCCAACTGTATCTCGGTCTGTTGACAGAGGAACTAGCCACGTTATGGGACACACCACCCAATACGTGGGACACCATCGCACAAGATTATTTTCCTATGGGAGCCGTGTTGGTCACGACGGTGCATGACTATCTCGGTTGTGGATATGTCTCGGGGCAGGTGGTCCATGGATATTGTGCATGTATTCGGTGCATGGATGACACAACATATCACCAGCTACAGAAAGATCCCTGTTCTTCAAAGACCGTGTTCCTTGGGCATCGAAGGTGGCTTCGCAAGGATGACCCGTGGAGAAAATGCAAAGATCTGTTCAATGGTAAATTTGAGCTCTGAGATGCCCCATGTCTAAGGAGCGGCGAGGAAATTGATGAGTTGTTGACAAGTTGGCCAGAGTGCCCTGCATCGGGAAAGAAGCGAAAGGCGCCCAAGCCGCTCCTGAAGGTATGGAAAAGGAGGTCTGTTTTCTGGGATCTGCCTTACTGGAAGATCCTCCACATGCCCCATAGCCTTGATGTCATGCATATCACCAAAAACGTGTGCGAGAGTCTGCTTGGCACCCTTCTCAACATGCCTGATAGGACCAAAGACGGACCGAAAGCAAGGCACGACTTGGAATTTATAAAAATCAGGGAAGACCTTCACTTAGGACGATCTGATGATGACGATGATGATGAGGAGACCGAAGGTCGTCGCAAGGGAAAAAGGGCCAAGAGGAATGACTATCACTGCCCCGCTTCGTGCTTCACTCTAAGTCCTCAGGAGATCGAGCAGTTTTTCAACTGCCTCCTAGGAGTCAAAGTTCCTTACGGTTACTCGGGCAAGATAAGTAGATACCTAGACAAAGCGAAGCAGAAGTTCAGCGGGATGAAGTCTCACGACTGTCACATGCTGATGATGCAGATACTTCCGGTTGCAATTTGAGGAATAATGACGAGCACGTCCGCCAAACGTTGTTTGGCCTCTGCAACTTTTTTGACATCATCTCTCAGAAGTCAATTAGCCTGAGGAAACTTGACAGGCTACAGGAAGAGATCATGGTGATTCTATGCGAGCTCGAGATGTACCTCCCGCCCGCATTCTTTGACATTATGGTACATCTGCTGGTCCATATCGTGGAGGATATCGTCCAACTCGGGCCGATGTTCCTGCACAGCATGATGGCGTTCGAAAGGATGAATGGTGTCATCAAAGGATACGTTCGCAATAGATCATGTTCCGATGGAAGCATAGCCAAGGGCTTCCTGACCGAAGAGTGCATCTCCTTCTGCACGAATTATCTTAACATCGAAAGCCCTGTTGGTCTGCCCGTCAACAAGCACCTTGACATGATCGATGGATGGGGTCACCGCGAGGGTCGTCGTGAAATGCATGTCGACTTCACTGGTCGAAGCGCCGACTTTGATAGAGCAAACCTAGTCGCGCTACAACACATGCAACTGATCGACCCTTGGGTAGAAGAGCACAAAAGCTTTATTGCGAATAAGTATAGTGACGGGGGCTAGCAGAGGACGGAAGGAGCAATAATCAATGAGCACAACTCCAATTTCACGCGTTGGTTCAAGGACAAGATTCTAGCTAATCCCCCACCAATGCAATCTTCCGAGGAAGAAAAACTCATATTCGCCTTGTCACAGGACGCTGAACACTGCCTAATGACCTATCAGGCATATGATATCAATGGCTACACATTTTACACTGAGGAAAAGGACAGTAATTGCGATTACCAGAACTCAGGGGTAATGATGGAAGCCTATACCGGTGATGTCAAGCAAAGATACTATGGAAGGATCCAGGAGATCTGGGAGCTGAGCTACGCTGGGGAGAAGGTGCCGATGTTTCGTGTTAGATGGGCCAAAAACATCGTAAAAGAAGACCGGTATTTCACCACCATGGTTATACCCGAAGCCAAATCCAAGACTGCCGGCGCAAACGTCACCGCGAAAAATGAGCCATGGGTACTGGCAAGCCAAGTGGACCAATGCTTCTTCATTACCGACCCGCCAAAGCCTACCCGGGTTGTCGTGAGAAGAGGCAAAAGGAACATCATCGAAATAGATGGAGTCACCAACGAGCAAAACTTTGACATGTACGGTGACCCGAAGATGGAAGATGAAAGCGATGCCGATGAACCATACACAACAAGAAGCCGGACCACCCAACCTAAAGGTCTACCATTCAAGAGAAGAAGTCTCGCAGTTCCGGGGCTTAATTATTCAACATTGTCAAAGAAGGGCAAAAAGATTGTGAAACGGTAGCAAAGCTTGACCGTGTGTGTGGGTATATTATTATTATTATGTATCACTTTTCCATTTTCGGACCAAACTAGACATGTAACTCATATTTTGTATCATTTATCAATCACTTTTGTATTTTTGGCATGATACAAAAATATTATTTGTGCTTATTTACTTTATAATATATATTATAATATATAGTAATGTAATAACATGCTAAAAAGTTAATTAAAAAATAATACAAAAAAATTTGGGTTCCAGGACTCGAACCTGGAACTCCTAGGTTTAGAACAGGCAGGCTAGCCGAAGCCACTAGGGTAGAGAAGAGCTTGTGTCCTATATCGGTTTGGTTTCTTTTAAACTATACCTGTCTATTTGGCGTAGCTCATCCCTCCACCGTGCGCTACGGGTAATGTTACCCGTAGCGCACCAGCCCCCCGTGCGCTACGGCTATGGTGCTTCATAGCCAACACCCCACGCCCCTCTTCTCCCCTAACCTCCAGATCGACCACTTCTCACCGCGCCAACCCTAGCGCCGCCGCGTCCAACCCTAGCGCCGCCGCGTCAAAGAGGAGCCCGACGCAGAAGAGCCCCACCGCCGCGTCGCAGAGGAGCCCCGCCACAGAGGAGCCGTGACGTCGTCCTCTACTCCTGCGCCCCGCCCTAGCAAGCCCGTCATCCCCATCTCCACGAAAGGTTGGACTCCAATTCGTGCTCCCGTCCTCTTCCCTCTCTCCCTCTCTCTGTTCTTTTATTTGTTGCTTTACCCCCAGATACATGACGAAAATATCTGTCCAATTCATGGGCGGGCCGAGCTAAAAAGGAACAATGTGCCCGACTTCCCCTCTCTCCCGTTCCTCTGCTCCTCTGTTTACCTAAATGGAAAATGTGCTAGTCAATCTGAAGTATCCACTTCTATGTTTCAGTATTTTTACTCCTTTTTGTACTCCGTAGCAGGTTTGTTGATTGTGAATTTGCAATGTGCGCGCCTGAATCTCTTGTTCAATGTACAATGCTATATGCCAGATACATTAGGAGGATTACTATTTGTTTGTGCCCTCCTTTTCTTTTTGTTAGATATGGAGTAGAAGAGCTCTGTAGTTTCACTCAGTCTGAACTCTTTTTAAAAAATGGTCAAGTCTGAACTCTGACCATGTAGTTTGCTCTGAAATGGAAATGTGCCAGTTAATCCGAAGTATCCATTTCTACATTTAAGTTGCTTTTGTGTAACAGATTTGTTAATTACGATGTGTGCGCATGAATCTCTTGCTTAATGTACAGTATACATATTAGAAGGACTAGCTGTTTGTGCCCTCCTCCTCTGGTTTTTAATTTTACTGAAAATCCATAAGTAGACATGACAGGTTGCTTCAGAGTTAAAAGTGCTCTGTAGTTTCACTCAAGTCTAAACTCTTTTTTTGAACGGCAATCTTTGCATGGCAATCTTTGCAGTTTCTGTTTTTCCTGCTCTACTCTCACCACTGCATACAATAATGGCATCATTCATTCATTCATTCTAGACTACAACTGACCATCATGTTTTCTTCTTCTTCTTGTGCAATGCCAAATGCTAAGTTCTTAGTGATAAAGAAAAGCAATTAAATTATATATAGTTTAAATCGACATTGATGCTTTGCTGCTGTAAATTTTTGATAATTGTGTTGACAAACCAATATGGGAGCATTTGCAGTCATGCAATTGCATAGCATATTTATTGTTTGGCATCACATTTTTTTCTGCTTTGTTTGGAAAAGATATGAGGCCTGTTGCTGGCGGCTTGATTCTTGGGTTGCTGATGTAATACTGTTTCAAGCAAGTTGTGTAATATTGAGTAGTGGAATTTGCTATTGTTTTTGTTATTGATGTTCAGTTAAATTACTGTTTAATTCTCTACATGTACTGTTTAATTCTAGTACTTGGAGAACTTAACTAGAAGATGCACAGTAGGTTTACTTGTAGTTCTATATTTTGTCTCTGCTACATACTATCTTGACATGCTCTGCTACATAATTTTGTCTCTAGAAAAATAACTAATATGCATAACAAGCATATCTGTTCATTTTTTGAGGAGATTCAGAGGAGTTTCAGAGGAGATTCAGAGGAGTTTTCATATACTGGTGGAGATTTCAATCAAATCTGTTCATTTTTTGATGCTTAGCAGTAATCTGGTAGTTATGTATCCATTTTTTGATGCTGGGAGTTATGCTGGGAGTTATGTGGGAGTTATGTATGCATTTTTATAAATCTGGGAGTTATGTATGCAAATTCAGAGGAGTTATATATGCATTTTTATAAATCTGGGAGTTATGTATGGTTTTTTATAAATCTGGGAGTATATATAAAAGATTGCTGCCATGTTATTGGGATTTTGGTACGAATTTGTATGCAGGGAATTTAAATGAGTGCCCATTTACCGCTGAAATGTCGATTTACTTCCGTTTCAGCAAAAATGGGCACTCCCTATGTCAAAAAAATAGCATAGGTCATGCCGGATTTTTCCGTGAATTATTGTACTAACTCGTAGCATTTTCTGTATTTAGTGCGAACATGGCCGACAACGAGGAAGCCAGTGGTTCTGCCAAGCCATTCTGGAAGTTGTCCCAAGAGTTGGAAGAAGAGAAGATGATGGAGGTAGAGGTAGAGGAGAGGGAGGAAGAAGAAGAGGAGATGGAGGGCGCAGATCCCGATGATATTTTTGTAGAAGAAGAAAATATGGATCAGGGTGCCGACGACACCACTACCACCACATCTGGCGGTGAAGATGGTACCCATCGGAAGAAAAAGCCACGGAAGGATAGGAAGGATCGGCGCCCAAACCAGCTGCTGCCCGACCGGCAAGAAATCACACAAGTGTCGGAGAATGGGTATCCTCTCGTGCCCGAGGAGGTTGTGGCCGGGTACAGAGGGCAAGTCGCGTGCATCCTCTGAAACACTGTCCCGCTCAACACCGAGAACCTGAGGAGTGAGGAGAACGAGCATTACCGCACACTCCTCTTGCAGAAGCTTCATGCTCGATACATTTTCGCCCCCGAGTATGTCAATAGGGATATTAGTAAGAATCCTGTGAACAACGCCGCCATCACGAAGATGAGCACCGCCCTGGCCAGCTGGAAAGGCCGGGTGAAGAAATTGATCCTCAAGGGTCAAACATTTGAGGAGGTCAATAAGAGCAACCCGACGGTCACGAAGGCAGACTACGATGAGATGAAGCTCAAGTGCGACCCCAACGACATACGTACCAAGGAAAAGAGTGACTGGGGGAAGAAATTGTAGTCCAAGAACTTGGGTGTCCACAACCTCGGTAGCGGCGGTTACCGAGGGAAGGATAAGATATGGGCGCGAGAGGACGCAGAATATGCGGCGAATGGCATCGAAAACCCTTGGCACAGGATTGAAGATCCGGTGGCCAGGGCAGTAATTAGGTCCAAGTATCATTGGGACCCGAAAACCAAGCAACTTACCACGGATCCGAAGGTGAAGAAGTTTGAGGAGGTTCTGCTAGCTGAAGAAAAGGCATCTTAGACGTCCTCGTCCCAGGGTTCGACCACCGCTGGGTCGTCTAGGTGGGACACAGCTTTGAATAGAGCCGTGAATGTGATGAAGGGATGACCAAAGTTGAAACCGCCGACGTTAGCTGGCCGTGTGCTCGGCGAAGGATTGTCCGTGAAATGGTCGGACAAGTTTGGCAAGCCAAAAAGGGGAAAGAAGTCACTCAATGCGGATGAAAGCCGCGAGCTTCAAGAACTGAGGGAGAAAGTGACACAGATTCCAGAGCTTGTCGAAAAACAAGTTCAAGAAAAGATGACCTCCTTCATCCCTACCATTGTTCAAGCGCTTGGGAGTTGGGAAGCGGCAGGTCAAGTTGGGCCGCCCCCGATACCTAGCATGGTCGGCAGCAACTCAAACAACGCCACGGCGCCAAACGTACCACCAGCCGCCAACACCGCGGCGCCAAACGTATTGGTGACACCCATCGCCAACATCGCGGCGCCAGAGATTAATACAGCGGCAGGTACCGCGCAACGAAGCACTCCATCCATGACCTGCACGCCGACGTACGTCGACGGTCCTTCTACAACAGCCGAGCTCGACGCCGTCAAGGTAACTAAGCGGCGGTGGCTCAACTTACACTTTCCGCATTGTGTAACCTATACACTTGCATAACATCTGGCCTACACCTGTTTTCACAGGCCGCGGGCGCCGACGTTCCTTGCACTCTCCTACATTACGTCGATGGCGTGTTGAAGGATGTTGCCACTGGTAGTATCATGCAATCGGGAAACAGGATGTTCCATGGTCGGCAGATGCCATCCAACGTGTTAAGGGTCCAAGTGGCTCGGACGCTGCGGGGCTATGACCACGTGATGCCTCCCTTTCAGCCCGAGGGAGACAAAGATGAAGAGCCGAAAGCCCTCAGACAGTGCTTTGGCCACATAATGCTATGGTCGGAGAGTCAGATTCATCTGGGGCAGGGAGCACCGCCCCACGCATAACACCGTCGGTCGTGCTGGGGCCAAGCCATGTGGTGGCTAATCCTGATCTTGATATGCAGATGGCACAGGATCCAAACGATGATGATGATGAAGTCGATGTTGATGCCTACATCAATACTGCCTACTGTGATGGCTTAGATGACCTTGAAGGTCCCTCGGACAAACGACAAACTATCACCAAACGTTTGTCATTCCATTCTCAGGAGACGCCTCCAGATGCCGCCTGGACGGAGCCTCCAAGAGGAAAGCCTGAAAACTTTATCTCCCCCAAGACACTCCTTAAGGTGGTCGAGAAGCAGAATGCAATTCCCATGAAGAAGAAGGAAAGGAAAAGGAAAAATAAGAGGAAACTGAGAGCCAGCCGCCGCCGGTTACGAAACCGATCCGAGCTCATGACGGGCCACCAAGACACAAGGGTCTTAATCACATCGTGCATACTATGGGTGAGCCGATGCTGAATGAGCGAATGCTCAAGGCTTGCTGACGAGGGTTAAACTCGACAAATGTCCTAGATGAAGGACTTATGATCGGGGAGATAGGGCGTCGGATGAACTCGAAGGTGAAATCAGTCAAACAAGGTGGCTATGAAAGTAAACGTGGGTGTAGAACCTGGCTTGCTTTCAATCTATCCCACACCGTCCCCTCCTGGCCCCTATATATAGGTGGCCAGGTCTCAAGGATCGAGTGGGATCCGATATAGATTACAATATCGACATAGGACATGAACTCATATTTCGACTAGTATTACAATTGGGCCTAGCTTAACGGGCCTCAGGGGTACTCAACTGATGGACTCTATTATTTATACCCTTGTCAGTAGCCCCCGAGATTCTACCAGAATTGCAGATTCAGGTTCAATCTCTAATCTTTAAATCTTTGACTTAATCAATTCTTCGACTTCATATCTTCAAATCTTCGACTTGATCTATCGACTTATTTTCATTATAATACCTCGCAAGGGGTTTTGATGAACAAGCCTGACAACTCTGACGGATCAAGAGGCCAGTTAACTGCCGGAACAGATACTTATCACCTACTTCAAATTCAATCCCCTTGGACTTGAATTCGGGAACCTGTCAAACCCATTCTTTTGCCGCATTTAGGACTTACAAAGAATGAATCCCAGTGGTTCTCAAGGTACTCAGTGCGTCCACCAGGATTTTTCTTCGCGTCGTAGACACGGATACATACCAGCAGAGCGCATCCATGTGCGTATACCGGGCCACACAGGACGGATCCTGGGGTCTTACCTTCGTGATATACTTCAATCACGGCATTCGAATTTTGTTGCGATGACACAACTCGAGAATCATATGTCGCAGCCTTGTTTGACTGATTCAATATACGCAATTTTTTGAGTTATCCTTTTTAACTTTTATGAATACCTCCCGATGGGAGTAATCAATGTTTATTTTTGTTGGCAATGTAGCCAAAGTTCCTTGCTCTTATCTTTTGTCGACTTCTTTCTATCGGGTGCGCGATAGCGCTCCCGATGGGAGTAACCCCCGAGGCTATAGCCGAAATTTTCGGGTATAGGCTCAAGAGAATAGATAAATTTGCTCCATACACTTCTTCTCACATCATTTGTTGATTTTGCTCACTTTTGAATGGATTTTCCCCCTGTGTTCGTTGCAAGCCCCCGTGTCGAAGACAAGGTAAACCTGTGCGTCTTGACAGAATTTTGCTTATCCTCTGCTCCCTTCTCGCTTCTTTTTTTTATACGCATCGGTTTTCTTGATACGCTAACTCCTCTGTTCTATTTGTACTGTAAAAAATCTGGAAGTTTACTTTGGGCCTTGCCACTCCAGGGGCCCATTAGCACGTGCTTATAAATAAAGCGCACTTTGACCAGGGTGAAAACCCTAACTCCTCCATCTTTCTTCGCCACATCGTCTTCTCACCCCATCTAGGGTATTTCATCTCTGATGCTTATCTCCCATGGCCGATGCAAGTGAATCTCGCTTGAACATCGACGCCCCGGTGGAGAAGTGGGGTCGTGGCCGCCAACGCGGTAGTAAGAATAGATGAAGGACTTAGGATCGGGGAGATAGGGCGTCGGATGAACTCGAAGGTGAAATCAGTCAAACAAGGTGGCTATGAAAGTAAACGTGGGTGTAGAACCTGGCTTGCTTTCAATCTGTCCCACACCGTCCTCTTATGGCCCCTATATATAGGTGGCCAGGTCTCAAGGATCGAGTGGGATCCGATACAGATTACAATATCGACATACGATATGAACTCGTATTTTGACTAGTATTACAATTGGGCCTAGCTTAACGGGCCTCAGGGGTACTCAACTGACGGACTCTATTATCTATACCCTTGTCACTTGCAGTGCGGATATGTGGAGTCTACATGACTCTATTCTATACCTAGAACAGTGCCAACTTGCTGAAAATGATTCAATGTACCCGCTTTACATGGCCAAGGTGCCAAAGGGCAAGGGCTTCGTCGAGGCTTCCCCCGCCGATATTATGCTTCTTCGGTTTGCCGACATCTTCGACCTATTTCACATGTATCGGCTATACTAAGTATCCAGATGCAGATCATTAGAGACAAGACCCCGGGCATCGCGGTAGTGGACCCCTACTACATGTGTAAAAGCCAATTGTCTACATTGGCGGGCCGAAATGCCGCGACTAACTATCTCAGCGGCGTCATGACGTCAAACATTGGGAAGGACTTGCTCCTGGCCTACTTTCCTGAGTAAGTGATTGGCTCACCGCCTTCTTTCTTAGATTTCCATCCCGGTCTTTGCCAACATTTTGTTTGAATTGTTTTGCGCAGTGACAAATACTGCACACTCATCCACATCTCCCAGATGTATATGCGTACCCTGTTTTTGGACTCGGGCAGTGCAATCAAGAAGAACTATACGCATGTCAAGATAGTTTTGGATGATAATCTTACCAAGTACGTCCATCAGGGTGGCTCATTCAAGAGTAAACGGCCGACCAAGCACGTCATGTACACCTTCGCCCATACTACGTCGTTCCCCTGCATCAAGCAGCCCGAGGGAAGTCACAAGGAGGCCTATTACGCCTTATATCATATGCTGGCGATGGTACGGGACAAGAAAAACTTGACGCTGCCAGATTCACTCCAACCCTGGGCCCAAAAGTTGGTGATGATTGATGATGACAATCTACGAGGACAATTCTATCGCATCCAGGAGCAGTTTGCGACAATCATCTTTCAAGATGTCATCAGAAGAGGGGATGTTCTACACTGCCGAGCTGAAGCCGTTAAATGAAGAAGTAGATCAGAGGCTGCTTCTGCAGGGCGACGATAGGGCATTCTTGTTGCCAGGAGGCGGCTTCCGCTTTGTTCCTGATATTGGCAAGCCAAAGTTGTAATAATAAGTACACTTTGTTCCTAGCTTGCTTAGCATGGCATGTTTCGTAGACAATCAGTGAACTTAGTTCTGATCGATGATCGTGTCGTGTGATGAACTTAGTCGTGGTGTAAAGTTAATAAGTACATCCTAGTTAATTATGTCATTTCATTACTATTGCATACATGTGATGAACTCTTGCTTTCTGTTATCTAACCTTATTTGTCTTGAAGGTAGGGATGCCGTACGTGGTGTATAGAGGTAGGGTTCCTGGAGTTTATGTCCACTGTGAAGATTGCTTGAAGCAAGTCAACATGTTCAAGGGCAACAGCTACAAAGGGTACAAGACGATGGCGGAGGCGGAAGCTAGGTGGAGGAACCACCTTCGAGAGGAGAGGAGGACGACCTTCTTCAGCGTCACCACCGCCGTCTTGCTCACCGCGGTGATTGCGGTTGTAGTGTACTTCATCGTACCGTCGGTGACTATCTTATTCATGTAATGTGGGATGATGAACTTGCATACTTGACCGGTGTCGATGACTTAGAGACATTCATGTAATATGTGATCGCTTCATTTCAGAAATAATGAGATTCATATTCCGTGTCTATTTCATACTATTTATATTGCATTTTCCTGTATACTTCTTGTGATCTTGTATTTCTGCAATTTTCTGTATAAAAATTGTAATCTGGCAGTATAAATGACTATATATTCGAAATTTGAAAAAACATACCCGTAGCGCATTGACAAAAGATGCGCTACGGGTATATCCTATACCCATAGCGCATTGACAAACGATGCGTTACTGGTATGAACTATACCCGTAGCGCATGCTACCAACGGTGTGCTACGCCTAATGCACATACCCATAGCGCACCAGCAATTACCCGTAGCGCACGACGTGCATGCACTACGGGTAACATAGATACCCGTAGCGCACGCTGATGGTGCGCTACGGGTAATGCATTACCAGTGGCGTGGTAGCGGCAGCGCGAGGGCATGCACTACGGGTAGCAATTATAGGTGCGCTACGGATAGCTGTTTTCCTAGTAGTGCGACATGTTCCGATAAATATAATTGTGTGACTTCAGTGAGTTATGGTATAGTTGTTTGTGGTTGTGGTCATACTATTATGTTAGAGATAATGATATATTACTTTATAGAGTATTTTTATCAAATATCTTGACCATAGAATGCTATTATTAATCTGGCTTAGGTGCAACTAAATAGAGAATTCTAGTTTGTGTGATGTGCTGGCAAGTGGTATATTCTCGAATCCCCCCCCCCCCCCCCCACCTCCACACTCATTGGCACTTAAGCTGTTAAACATACACTTGCATATCAGTCCCTCCATTTCAAAATATAAGGTGTTTTAGCCTTTAAAAAATATATATATATATCTAGATGTCTTTTAGTGTGTAGGTTTACTCATTTTGCTTCCAATCTACACACTGGAAGATGTCTAAATACATACGTGTTAGAAAATGCTAAAACATCTTATAATTTAGAATGGAAAGAGTATTTCGTTACAATGTTAATCCTTTAACTTGTTCTTAACCTAGAATACCATGTTGTCTGATTCTAGTACATTCTCTTTCATGGAATCACGTCACAAACGGCACCAGGGTTAACTGCATGTCTTATGTATATTACCCCAAATTTTCATGGGAAAATAAACAATGTGTCGTATTGCACTAATGCACTTGTGAGTCAGCTATCAGTCAGTATGTCAAATAGATTCAGAGCACACGGCCATGCCTATCAAAGAACACTACATGTGTGACACGCAGCAGAGCAAGCCAAGTCGGGCGCTTGAGCATACCTTGCAGATGGACATATAAACCAATATAGGGTTTTGGGAATAGCTCGTACACCTGATGCGGTGCCCGCCCAGGAGTATTACACGGAAGGGGAAAAAATCTGATCCTACAATCACGGTGATCAGATTTGTGCCATATACACAAGGGATCCTATTGATTACAGGAGATACACATCCTAATACACCCCATGATCAATGGCACAGTCGCACGGTAGCTCGCAAATTAAGGCCCATTGGTCCAGCGGTGCTAGAGAAATCAAGACGCAGCGCTGGCCCACTGGAAACGGGCACCGACCTACCGCTCTCACATAAAGTCCAGTCTCGAATTCTCGATTCGATAATCACGATCGCGATGCCTCCGCCGGCGGCCGCTCGGAGTCGGAGGGGACGAGCCAGGAAATCCCCGGCGATCCACGTCTCGGTGTTCAACTGCATGCCGGAGCCGTGGGAGGCGTGGGAGCGGGACTGGGCGGAGCTGCCCGCGGACACGATCTCGTGCATCCTGCACAAGCTGAACCTCGATCGAGGAGCTCCTGCTGGGCGGCGTGGCCGAGGTGTGCCGCTCCTGGCGCCGCGCCGCGAGGGAGGAACCCGAGCTCTGGCGGCACATCGACGTGCGCCGTCTGCCCAATCTCCCGCAATTCACCAAGCGTGCCACGCGCGCCAATTTCATGAGGTCTGCCTTACGGCTCAGCGCGGGGCAGTGCCGGACCTTTCTTGGCAAGGGTCTCGACGGCGACCACTTCATGATGCTCGCTCAGCGGTAAGATATGTTTTCTTGTTAATTCGGATTCCTACATTATGAAAAATAGATTTCCAGCAAAAAACATTGAACTGTAAGACAAAGCTACGCAGATCTTTGGATTAGTGGTATACTACTAATAGGAAAAGTTTTGTCTAAGCATGGTCTCATCTACACCCTCATACTTTTTTAAATTTATCTTTTTATATCTCTCAAACTATGTGACATATAGATTTTAAACTTTGCAGATCGTTGTAATATGACAGCCATCATTGACAACTGCCCCAACCTAGAGTATCTTAACATTCGCGACTGCTACAACCTCACAATGGATGGTAACCTGACAGCCAAGTGCGCTCGGATCATCGTGAGTTACGACGAGTACTTTCCGCCATCTAAACCACACCATAGTCGTAGTTGTTGCTTTTCTCCATTATTATCTTGGTTCAGCAGGTTCAGCGATAATGACTATGACCTCAACAATTACTATGATCTTTCTCTTTATTCCTACCTTGGTGACGAGATTGATTGCGCCGACTTTGAAGAGCATGAAAGGATCCTAGATGTCAAGAGCATGCGTAGGTATTTGAGCTAGTGCATGTACTGGTATAGATTGGGATGCTCATGTGAGTGTCTAAATGCTCATGCCTTCCCTTCTATAATGTATGCGTCAACCCACATGTTTTGTTGCTTCCTCCGGTGACAACTTTTCTCCATGTGGATCGGACTTTTCTTTCTCATGGTGTCTACCCTGAGCTGTGTGCAAGATCTGTCAGTCATAAGATGAATGATCCTTTCAAATAAAATAGTCTGAGTTATGACAACAAGCTCCGTAACATCATCTGAATCCATATGTAAAGTGCCCTCGAGATACTATGCTGGATGGATGCTTAGTATCTGATAATATGTAGTTGCAGACACTGTATGTAACTAATACCATCTTGGTATTAATTTAATATATTGATTTTATTGAACAATTCTGTATGGGCTCGCACGTCCTGACCAAGTAAAAGACCAAAGTACAACCAGAAGGAGCTGATTTCCCTGAAAAAGAAGAAAACGTTGAAGGAGCTGATGTTAGTATGCAGTTCTGCCGTTCACCGTGACAGATCACCGCTCACCAGCATTGTTCATAGTTTTAGCCTTAAAATAAGCATTGTTCATGGTTGTTTGAAGTGACGTGGGAATTGCTGCCCGGCTTGGAGCTAAACTACATCTTCGGGTGGACGCACGGAATTCAAAAGGCGCTTGCCTGCGTCCTAGGAATTTTTGACACATGAGACCAGCTGTGCGAGTGAAATGCTAGAAAAGACCATCTGCGAAAATTTTTGTCAAAAAGGACCCCCTACGGGTGGCGGCACCCCTGGCCAGGCGACACGTGGCACGTGCCGCCTGGGCCAGTGCCGGCAGGCCCCTGCCGCCGATGCCAAACCCGGCATGTGGCCGTCGGACGTCGCCGTTCACGGCCGTTTGGCCAGGGTGGGCCCTGCCGCCTACATGGAAGCCGGCATGCTGAGCTGGCTGCATGCCGGCAGCGACAGTAGCGGCATGTTCCGCGGGCGGGGCAGCATCTTACGCTTTTCAAATGATTGCACTGATTTTTAGGTAGACTGTGCAAGATTCGATCGTGTAGAGGTAATTTCTCGCATGCGATGATAGAAACGAAGCTTTAGAATACTGTTTGATACAGCAAATAGACCACCGTTCGCTATGTTGTAGCAGTAACAAGACCACCGACGGCACTAATCGCAGGCTATATAAGCAAGGTATTCGTCATTCATTCGATCAGTCATCTGCACTGCCTTCTATCTTTGCTGTGTCATTCAAATTAGTTGCTATGAGTTTGCCTTGCTCCGACCAGGGCCTAAGGCCCAAAAAAATGAAGTATGCTAGTTTACCGGAGGGAATGGAAGCCGCACGATGCTGGTGCGGCGACATAGCGAAGGTTAGGGAGTCGACGGATTTTTCGGACAGGATGGGCATGAAATTTTTCATGTGTGCCAATCATGCGCATGATCCTCCGGAGTCTTCATTGCTGTTTTACCGCGCTCCGGTAAGATTTAAGTTTCACAAGATGACATATTTGCGCGTGTTTTATTTAGATGTATTAGTAACATTATTTTTATTGCAGTTGCCGCCGCCGCTCTGCCAATGGTATCATTGGATCGACACGGAGCAGCCGGCTTGGGCGTTGCGTGAGATTGAAGAAAGGCAGCGCAGGGCTTGGGAACGCTTCCAAAGGGAGGAGCGAGAAGAGGAGGAGGCTGCCCAGCGGAAAGCGGCGCAAGAAGCTTACAATGAGGAGAAGCGCCAGAGAATCATAGAAGGTAAACGCCGTAGGGAGGCGGAGAAAGAGCGACGCAAGCAGATTCGTGAGTCGGAGAGGGAGAGAAAGAAGGATAGGGCTGCTCAGGCAGAAGCAGCAGAAAAGCGTGGTGATACCACCGGAAAATGGCCACGGTGGACTCAGGACTTAAATGCGTTGGTGTTTATTGTACCAGTTTGTATCTTAATTTCTGTTGTATTTTTATTTCCGCATCCAGATGTATCTTACTTTAAAATGTTGTTTTTATTAATCAACTGTCATGTTATGTTTTATTGCCTGCAAGACCGATGTATTTTCATTAAAAATTATACAAAGATTCCCGCGCATTTTTCCCGCCATTGTTTCCCGCTCTTTATTCCCGCCATTTTTTCCCGCTCTTATTTCCCGCCATTTTTTCCCGCTCCTTTTTCCCGCCATTTTTTCCCGCTCTTTTTTCCCGCCATATGTTCCCGCCATTTGCAGGTTTCGCTAGGCTATAAAACCCCCCTCTCACCCATGGGTTTGTTGCATCAGTATAGCCTCCAACCATGTCGGATGTTCTTCCTTTCTTTGATCCCGCTAACCGTGATTTCCACCCAGAGATGACCCATTGTATCCTGTGTCGTACCGGAACATTTTGTGAGATTAGAGGTATGTCTTTCCAGGAGGTAATCATTGAAGATAGCCACGTAGCTGAGATAGGTGTATGGTTACCGAGGATGCAGCTCCCACAGAGGAGCATAGAAGAGGTACGCCAAGAACTATTAAGGCAGCAAGCAAGGTGGAATAGAGTGGTTGAGCTCAAAAATATTGAGGCTGGTCTTGGTTTTCAAAGTTGGATCAATACTGATTCAACTGAAATCACGATGCTGCCAAAAACATACGCATTGCACATGTAGGTAATATTTATTATTTTGCGCACTTTATATTCCTTAAGATTTATTTGTAGTACTACTGACATTATCTGGTTTTCTATTTGTCATATACAGCACTATCCTGATGACGCAGAGTTTGTCAATAGAAGAATCAAGCACTTTGCCTGGCTGAATAAGATATTTGGTCCAGTGCGGGGTGGGTTATACCGCCCGAATACATATGCTGATGCTCTAGCAGAGGCAGCATATGATGAGTATGATGACGATGACTTCATGCCTGCGCCTGTGAAATCTAAGGGTAAGAGTGCTGCGTCATCGAAGGCCAAGAGGACGTCAACGTCGAAGGCCAAGAGTACATCAGGTTGCAAGGCCAAGACTACGGTAGCCTCCGATGAGGATAGTTGTGATGACTTCACGCCTCGGTCGGCTGCTAGATTTAAAGCAATGAAAGCCAAATCTAACGCAGCATCATCGGGCAAGCGTTTATTCGATTAGTGAAACATTGTAATGTATCTTAATTTGAAGCCTCGTGACATGTGTATCTTACTTGTAGTTTATGTTGTATTTGTGTTGCAAGCAAATAAATGGTAGGCCTTATTATCGCAATAAGTGATTGAAAGCAAATTTATTTGTCCCATACAAACGAACATAGAAATATGTCTATTACATAGCTGGAAATAGTAACATAGATATATATAGGCGTACACAAATTGTGTTAGCCTTGTCGGCGAGATCTGGGCTGCCTGTGCCGACGTCCTGAAGGCGATAGACGTTCACGGGGGGGATGAGGTTCACGGTGGCCTCGGCCGTACTGCCGCTCGTCCTCTTCTGGTTGTGTGTCAGGTGGTGGCAGAGGAGTATGAAACACGTGCTGAGATCCTGAGGGTGGAGGGATTAAGCTTCCAGATGTGCTAGCTAGATCGTACGAAAAGAAGTCTGGGATAGATGAAAAAAAATTGGTGTTATCCTGTCCCAGCATATGCTGAAATCCCTGTGGTGGAGCCATGGTGTATCCAATACCAGCTCCCATATCGTCCCACGTCGGATCAATAGTTTCCTAAGGGTTATAGACAATATTAGAACCCATGTCACGTTAATGAGGTTGAGAAGGTGTAATTAGTTAAGATATATGCACATACTTGTGTGGTATTGAATCGTTGTGAACTCTCGCCTTGATTCCACATCGCATGTGCTTGCGGCATATTTTGGCCAACATCACAATCCACTGAATCCCACGCAGTCCCAATATTTTCGTGCACACGCCGTGCTCCCACGTCGCATGTGTACGTGTCTATTCCTCCAGATGGGGTAACAGTTGGTATAGTAATTGGCTCCTCCTAGCAAAATCATTGAAAAAAGAAATTGTTACTGTCTATGGAATTGAGTGTTTTTGTAGACAAGAGTCTTATCGGGGATGGGAAATGTGAAAAAAGACGTTGTTCCATAGTACCTGTCTAGTAGCACGTCTTTGAGATCCTAGGCGTGAATGTGAACGTTGTAGTAGTGATGAGTCTTGTCGAGGATGTGTCATTGGTGTGGTACTCAATCGCGGCTCACTGGGTCGCGCAAGACTCGGTCTAGACGAAGGCGCTTCAGGCATTTCGCGATGATGCGCAATAATATCATCAAGACGGGTGCAGCCTAAACGCCAAAGTCCGCTTGCGGCAGTAGCAAAAATACGTCTGAATATGTTCTTCCCTTCCTGTGTATTTAAGTTCTGCTGTTACATAGCTCTTTGCGCATCAAAAGCGATTTGCCGTAAATCTTCTAGCTGCATGTATCACAATTAGGACATGATTAATTAGGACATGATTAATTAGAACACAATCAGTACCGTGCTGTCACGATGGTACGCCGATGATAAGATTTCTGGTCCACACACTTTCTCATCCTGTATGGCATGTTCGAGCTGTCTGGGTACTGGTGGGTGGATTTTATTCTTCATAACTGGACGACCAACAGGTATGTACTCCCATGACCATAGCTGCAAAAACTCATAGGGAACAACAAGTGTATGACCACCAGCACCTTTCTTCCTGGTTGCATCACATAAACCCCTATAAGTATGAGCTAGCAAAGCAGAACCAAAGCTGTATGGGGAGCTTGTAGGTAATGGAGCATCTACTATCTCCTCGGCAATTTTAATTAGATTAGGGAGACATACATCCCCGTGCGTCGACGGGAACATCATACCAAAAAGAAACAGGAAATACGCGAATAGATGCCTCCTCAACGTCTCCTCTGTTGCATCATCTGGTATTTTATAATAAAGTTGTGTTAACCAACTCATTGGGACACCCCTTGGTCTTCTACCACCCCGAGCACCTGAATTAGGCACTTCCGTGTCTAGACGCACTCGAAGATCGTCAGGCCAATCACTAGAATATGCAGGAGGGACCAAAGGCTTACCGCAGATTGGTAGACCTGTGATCAGTGACACATCCTTAAGTGTGGGCGTAAGCTCCCCACAACGTAAGTGAAAAGTGTGTGTCTCAGGTCTCCAGCGATCTACTAGTGCTGATTGCAGAGACGAGTCTAACATGAATTTAGCCTCAACATCTGTTAACCTCGAGTATGGAAGAAGTCCGTAAGCCTGAAGGTATGTGTCATAAAAAGCATTTGTATACCATCGGCTTTTAATGGTTCGGAGCCTAAATGTTGGAGGCGGGTGCACATGTGTACTAGGATCCAACCAAATGTGGCAGCGGTGTCCATCATCAATTGATTGATGTAATAGGGATGGTAGTTGCGCCATATTATCCTGTAGTCAGATAAAATATAGTTAGTACAAATAATATTGCGAAAACTTACTAAAAATTATATACAAACTAAAATCATTAGATAATACAAAATAACAAATTACAAATTAAACTCATTACATAACACAAATACATAATTCATTACAAACGAAATTCATTACATAATAAGTTCACGAAAATTAATAGTAATTTATTACATTACATCGAAGCTAGGAAAATACAACATTCGAAATGACTAGCTGCGGTAGGGGAATTCCCTGCGTGGGTGTCCAGCGCACCTACAAATGCGACATCGACGTGGTTCTCCAGATTGGCTATGGTCCATGTCGTTCCTATGACGTCAAGATGGTCGGCGTCCCTTATCAGTTCTAAGCATCGCCGGATTTGGAACATATATGATATTACTTCGTTTGCACACATCCCTGTAGTGTTCATCTATGCCCCAGGCCCAGAATTCACCATTCCAGGTGTTAAGAAGACTGAATATGCTGAAATAAGGAGATATGTAATGCTCCACGCTGATCTTCTGTTCGGCAGCCGCCCTGAGGACATGACTACATGGATAGCCTAGCAGCTTGGGCTTGTTGCAGGTGCACTCACATGAGTTGGGGCCAAGAGTAATAGCATGCTTTCGTGCTCCCCTGTGGTGGCCGTGAACATACTTCGCTCGAACATTGATCAACCATTTATTCCTAAGGGCGTCGACAAGACTACACCCATGACTCCTGGATTTTTCTGCTTTCTCATCCAGATACCTCTGCATTTTTTTCACACCATGGCTTGTTCATGCCGACTAGTGCATTGGCAACCTGTACTCTGTCTGCAAAGTATGATAGAGTACGGTTCCAAGTTTCAGTAATGAGGGCTGTAAGAGGGAGGGCTCGCACCCCTTTGAGGACACCATTATAGACCTCTGACATATTGCTGGTCATTTGATACGTCTCAAACGTATCTATAATTTTTGATGCTCCATGCTTGTTTTTACACCATTTGCCTATTGTTTCGTTACACTTAGTGGTACTTTTATACATTTTCCGGAACTAACCTATTAACGAAGTGCCACAGTGCCAGTTTCCTGTTTTCTGCTGTTTTTGTGTTTCAGAAGTGATACACAGGAAATATTCTCGAAATTGGACGAAACAAGTTCCTGAAGTCATATTTCACCGGGGAGCTCCCAAACATCCGAAGACCTGACGGAGGGGGGCCACGTGGCCCCCACACACAGGGGCGGCGCGGCCTGGCCCTGGCCGCGCCACCCCCTTGTGAGGCCGCGTGGCTCCACCTCTGACAGCCCCCTTTCGCCTACATATACCCCCTGACGAGAAAAACCTAAGGGCCCGATCAGTTTTCCAGAATACATCGCGATCCGCCGCCGCCGTCGACCCGAAGATCGGGAGGGTCCAGAAGCTCTTCCCGGCACCCTGCCGGAGAGGGGAATCGCCACCGGAGGTCTTCTTCATCGCCATGCTTGCCTCCGGAGCGATGAGTGAGTAGTCTACCTTGGACTATGGGTCCATAGCAGTAGCTGGATGGTTGTCTTCTCCACCATGTGCTTCATGTTTAGATCTCATGAGCTGCCCTACATGATTGAGATCACCGTTATGTAATACTATGATGTTGGTTTGTTGGGATCCGATGAATATTGGTGTTTATGATTAAGTTGCTGTACTGAATTATATCTTTTGTTATCTCTATGTTGTTTATGATCTTGCATGCTCTCCGTTGTTAGTAGCTATCTTGGCCGAGTAGTTGCTAGTGACTCCAAGAGGGGGTATTTATGCTCGATAGTGGGTTCATGTCTCTATTTCACCTGGGGGAGTGACAGAAACCTCTAAGGTGGTAGATGTGCTATTGCTACTAGGGAGAAAACAACATTCATATGCTCAAGGGCATATGCTTTGTTTACATTACACACATTGCTTAATGCAATTATCTGTTATTCGCAACTTAATACTTCTAGGGTGTTCGGATGATATCCCCGGGGGTGGATTATTAGTCATAGATGCAGTTGGATGGCAGTCTATGTATTTTGTTGTAATGCCCAGAGTAAATCTCATAGTGATCTTCTTGACATATCACGTTATCTTTATTCTATCAATTGCCCAACTGTAATTTGTTTACCCAGCATGTTATTTTATCTATGGAGAGACACCACTAGTGAACTGTGGACCCCGGTCCTATTTTAATCATATTGCAATCACCTGTTTACTATTCCCGCACTGTTTACTTTACTCGCATATTACTACTGTTTTCCACTCGATACACTCATAACCTTTGTTTCAAGCAAACCGGTGAGATTGACAACCTCATCGCAAGTTGGGGACAAAGTATTTGTTTGTGTGTGTGCAGGTTCCACAAACACCTTCAGTCGTCATCGTCTCTCTTCTCCTGATCGATAAACCTTGGTTTCTTAACTGAGGGAAAACTAGCCGCTACACTCATCATACCTTCCTCTTGGGGTTCCCAACGGGCTGGTCATCACCACGCACAAGGACATACTGCTCCCACGTCAACTAAACGCCACAGTCTTTTCTGGCGCCATCACACGAGTAGCAGCTTCTTTTCTGGCGCCGTTGCCGGGGAAGAGAGAAGACTTCTGCGAGGGGAGTTCTTCGCACACACATACTTTGCTTTGTTATTTGTTTTGCTTTACTTTATTTTATTTTACCTTCATTGCTTTTTATATCAAAAACCCAAAAAAATTAGAATCCTTGGTAGTTGTTTTTACTTGTTTACTTTCGCTATGCTGAAATGGGTACTCCTGAAAACACCAAGTTGTGTGACTTTGCTAGCACGAACAATAGTGATTTTATCTGCACTCCTATTGCACCACCTGTTCCTGCTACCACTTTTTATGAGATCAAGCCTGCTTTATTGAACCTTGTTATGAAAGAGCAATTTTCTGGTGCTAGTACTGAAGATGCTGCAGCTCATCTCAACAATTTTGTTGAGCTATGTGAGATGCAGAAATATAAGGATGTTGATAGTGATATTATTAAACTCAAGTTGTTTCCTTTTTCTTTGAGAGGAAGGGCTAAAGATTGGTTGCTGTCTTTGACTAAGAATAGTATTGATTCATGGGCTAAGTGTAAGGATGCTTTTATTGGTAGATATTATCCTCCTGCTAAGATTATATCGTTGCGTAGCAATATTATGAAGTTTACTCAGTTTGATAATGAACATGTTGCTCAAGCTTGGGAAAGAATGAAATCTATGGTAAAGAATTGCCCCACTCATGGACTGACTACTTGGATGATTATCCAAACTTTTTATGCAGGACTGAATTTTTCTTCAAGGAACCTACTTGATTCAGCTGCTGGAGGCACTTTTATGTCCCTTACATTGGGCGCCGCATCAAAGCTACTCGACAACATGATGGTAAATTATTCCGAATGGCACACCGAGAGAGCTCCACAAGGTAAGAAGGTAAATTCTGTTGAGGAAACCTCTTCCTTGAGTGATAAGATTGATGCAATTATGGCTATGCTTGCTAATGATAGGACTCATGTTGATCCTAATAATGTTCCTTTGGCCTCTCTGGTTGCTCAAGAAGAGCAAGTTGATGTGAATTTCATTAGAAATAACAATTTTAATAACAATGCTTATAGGAACAATTTTGCTAGTAACAATTATAGGCCGTATCCTTCTACCAATGGTAATGGTTATGGTAATTCTTATGGTAATTCCTACAACAACACTAGGGCCGCGCCCTCCGAGCTTGAGGTAATGCTCAAGGACTTCATCGGTAAGCAAACTGCTTTTAATAAGTCTGTTGAGGAAAAGTTAGGCAAAATTGATATTCTTGCTTCTAAAGTTGATAGCCTTGCTCATGATGTTGAACTTCTGAAATTAAAAGTGTTTCCTAATGATGTGAATGTGAGCAATGTTGTTGTTGCCGCTAATGCTACCCAAGTTGGAATTGATAGAAATATTAGATTGTTAGCGGAATTGCATGCCAGGTGGGAAAGAGAAGATGAGATGGCTAGAGAGATGAAGGTATGTACTATTACTACCTCTAATGATGTTGCTCCTACTGATAGCAACCCTCTTACTTTGATTGGTATAGAGAAAACTCCCACTCCTTGTGTTAAAAAGCCTAAAACTGCCAAAACTTTTTCTCAAAAGAGTGCTGAAATTTTTTGGAGTGTGGGAGATGATAGCTCTATTTCTTTTAATGATTTTGATGTTGATGGCTGCAATATATCTGAAGTTATTTTGTTCTTGCAAAAGCTTGCTTTGACTCCCAATGCTAGTTCTTTAAATATTGCTTTTACTAAGCATATTACCAATGCTCTTATAAAGATTAGGGATGAAAAGTTGAAGCAAAAAGCCTCTGTTCCCAAGAAGTTAGAAGATGGTTGGGAACCCATCATTGATATGCATGTTAATGGTTATGATTGCCATGCTTTATGTGATCTAGGTGCTAGTATTTCTATCATGCCTAGAAAGATTTATGACATGCTTGATTTACCACCGCTTGAAAAGCGTTATTTTGATGTTCCTATTGCTGATGTTGCTAAGAAGAAACCTTTGGGAAGGATTAATGATGTTCTTATTGTGGTTAACAATAACCTTGTTCCCGTTGATTTTCTTGTTATGGACGTTGAATGCCATGCTTCATGTCCTATTATTTTGGGAAGACCTTTTCTTCGAACTGTAGGTGCTATTATTGATATGAGGGAAGGCACTATCAAGTATCAATTCCCGCTAAAGAAAGGTATGGAACACTTCCCTAGGAAAAGAAAGAAATTACTTTTTGACTCTATTCTTAGAGCAAATTATGAGCTTGATGCTTCATCACTTGATGTTACTTGATTCGCAATTTTCTGCGCCTAGCTCAAAGGCGTTAAAGAAAAGCACTCTTGGGAGATAACCCATTGTTTACTTTTCAGTAATTTTTCTTTTATTTGAGTCTTGGAAGTCATTACTACTGTAATGACCGCTCCTTATCTTGTTTATTTCGTTTTTGTGCCAAGAGAAGCCTCTAATTTGAGTGAGGTAAAGATTTGGGGTTATTGCTGTCCTGAAACTGTTTTCGGTGCTGCACCGTAAAAATTCGTAAAAATTCTCTGTTTATCTTTTGGACCTGCGATTTCTTGTGCATATGCCCCAGGTTATATCCAAACTTTTCTTAGTTGAACACTTTTTGATTTGAGCAACAGAAAATCCCTCAAAAATTCGTCCATTATCAGCTGTCCAGTTTTGACAGATTTCTGCCAATATTTGTTTTTGCCACTTTATCGCTTTCTTTTGAGTTCTTTTTTATCATGGAACTCTTGTGGAAGTTGCTACAGTAGTATATACTTTATATGTGGTGATTTTGGGTTGAAACCTGAAGCTAAAAGAGGTTGAATATATTTTATGCTTGCACTAATGTTGCTAATAGAATTGTGTTTAGTTTTGTATGAAGGAAGTTTTCAAGTGTAGGGATTGGAGAATGATGAGATGAGTTGAAGAACGGACAAAAGCTCAAGCTTGGGGATGCCCATGCATCACCCCAAGAAATATCCAAGAAGTACAAGCGTCAAAGCTTGGGGATGCCCCCGAGGCACCCCTTCTTCATCGGCAAAAATCAGGTCACCTTTCAAAACACTATATTTTTATTGCTTCATGCACTATGTGTTTTTCTTGGAGCGTCAGTTGTTTTAGTTTTCTTAGTTTGTTTAGTTTGTTTGTTTGCTGCAATAAATGGTTGGACCCCAACAAATTTCCTTTGGAGGAGATGTACTCGTTTTCATTTGCAAAGAATGCTCTAGTTTTCACTCTTATAAATCGAGCATTCTAGTTTTTCTGCTACTGCTTTTGGTTTTCGTTTTCGCCTTGATATGCATTCAGATCTTGTCATATCTTTTCATCAAGGTGTATTTTTGCCTCTGATCTTCATTGGTTTTCATCAAAAGAGGTGTTTATAAAAATTTTCAAATGGTGTTGGAAAAGAGAAAAAGCTTTGTGCAAAATAGTGGTACAAGAAGGAGCTTGTGTAGACTGCGGCTTAGGCTTTTTCATGTCATGCTTGATGTCTTTTTGATAGTATGCTTAGTGGTTTTGCTGTAGCATGACTTGTCTCAAATAACTGAGATTGCTTAATGAGCCTTTGAAAAAATCATGCGTTGTTTTTATTGTATGGAAGCATTATTTTGGTTTTCTCCTTGATGCTTTATTTGGGTTGACTTGGCGCATGCTCACACATGTTAGACTCTTCCAAAGTCGCCATTAGCCTTCATGATCATTTAGTTTTTGACTTTTGATGCCATCGTATGCTTCTTTTAATGTCGCTTTGTCGCTTTGCATGATTATGGCCATTATTGCTCTCTTAGTTGGTCGCTCCCAGTCTTTTGCTAGCCCTCGCCTTGTACTGAGTATGAGCTCTACTCGTGCATCCAACTCCTAAAAGCCAAAGTTTTCCATTGTGTCCACCATACATACCTATTAGCAATTTGCTATTCCAAGTAAATTTGACTTGCTTTTATATTCTCTTCAAATTAAACTCTTACCAGTGTTATGCGAAATTCGGTCAGTAAAGCTCTCACGAACCGGAAGGCACACTTTACTTTTTCCTGTTCTTAAAATTTTGACATTGTGGTCTTTTATGTTGAGTTGTTATGCTTGCAAGTTGTAAGTTGGATTCTAGCCCAGCCATGCCGTCATGGGGCAAGCTTTCAACATTGCACTTCCTTTTGAGTTGATATCGTGATCTTTTGTTTATGGATGCCCGCTGTGTGAAATGAATTGGGAATCTTGTGAGGATCATGGAGTTTTTATATGTGTTAGGGAAACGCCGGGCCGCCAATCTAAGCCATGCATAATTCATGGTGGAAATTTGCAGCATACCCATGGTGAACATTCGACGACGCATCTCACAATAAAAAGCTAAACAATATAGCAAATAAAAGAGATGTCGAGGTGTTCATTGTCTGCTTGTCCTGTCATTTTGATGTGGGCTTGTTCCATGTCATCGGGCATGGAGGTACCCCATTGGCGGTTCTCAATGATATGCATATACTTACAATGACAAGAGCCTTGCTTGGGACTCTAAGTAAACTAGCATGGTTTGGGTACTTGTATTCATGGGACACGAGGTTTTCAACTTATGATTTGTCAAGCATATGCATCATAATTGTTCTCGCATTAACTTTAACCATTCAAGATGCTTATGATGGGGGCAATGAGAGCTCAAAGCCGGTAAGTACCATAATTTTTGAAGGTTATAAAACTTGCAATCACTGCTTCCCTCTGCGAAGGGCCTTTCTTTTACTTTTATGTTGAGTCACCACCTTCTTTCTTTATGCACCATTAAGAGAGCATAGTTGTCATTCTTAGTGTGATATGCATTGTCCCAAGGTTCATTGATTGACTCATATTGTTGGTTTCACTTGTTCTTAAATTATTTGTATCTAGTCGCCCTCTTAAACTTTGAGGTGTCCTATGCATTTATGTTTTGCTCTCTTTGAAGGACAAGCTGAAAACCATTTGTATGTTTTTCCTTATGATTTGAACACACGTTTGACTTTCATTGTTTCATTATCCTGATCTTTTGTTTGTGTTCGTTTGCATGTTTACAACATGGTTGCTAAGTTCTTATTGTCATGATTATATCTTTCATGCCCATGTTTTAAGTTCTATTGATCCCAGCTCACCAATGCTTACATATATGATCAAGATTGTGTAGGTGCATGTCACCTCAAAAATTATTCTTTTGTTATCACTTACCTACTCGAGGACGAGCAGGAGTTAAGCTTGGGGATGCATGATACGTCTCAAACGTATCTATAATTTTTGATGCTCCATGCTTGTTTTTACACCATTTGCCTATTGTTTCGTTACACTTAGTGGTACTTTTATACATTTTCCGGAACTAACCTATTAACGAAGTGCCACAGTGCCAGTTTCCTGTTTTCTGCTGTTTTTGTGTTTCAGAAGTGATACACAGGAAATATTCTCGGAATTGGACGAAACAAGTTCCTGAAGTCATATTTCACCGGGGAGCTCCCAAACATCCAAAGACCTGACGGAGGGGGGCCACGTGGCCCCCACACACAGGGGCGGCGTGGCCTGGCCCCTGGCCGCGCCACCCCCTTGTGAGGCCGCGTGGCTCCACCTCTGACAGCCCCCTTTCGCCTACATATACCCCCTGACGAGAAAAACCTAAGGGCCCGATCAGTTTTACAGAATACATCGCGATCCGCCGCCGCCGTCGACCCGAAGATCGGGAGGGTCTAGAAGCTCTTCCCGGCACCCTGCCGGAGAGGGGAATCGCCACCGGAGGTCTTCTTCATCGCCATGCTTGCCTCCGGAGCGATGAGTGAGTAGTCTACCTTGGACTATGGGTCCATAGCAGTAGCTAGATGGTTGTCTTCTCCACCATGTGCTTCATGTTTAGATCTCATGAGCTGCCCTACATGATTGAGATCACCGTTATGTAATACTATGATGTTGGTTTGTTGGGATCCGATGAATATTGGTGTTTATGATTAAGTTGCTGTACTGAATTATATCTTTTGTTATCTCTATGTTGTTTATGATCTTGCATGCTCTCCGTTGTTAGTAGCTATCTTGGCCGAGTAGTTGCTAGTGACTCCAAGAGGGGGTATTTATGCTCGATAGTGGGTTCATGTCTCTATTTCACCTGGGGGAGTGACAGAAACCTCTAAGGTGGTAGATGTGCTGTTGCTACTAGGGAGAAAACAACATTCATATGCTCAAGGACATATGCTTTGTTTACATTACACACTTTGCTTAATGCAATTATCTGTTGTTCGCAACTTAATACTTCTAGGGTGTTCGGATGATATCCCCGGGGGTGGATTATTAGTCATAGATGCAGTTGGATGGCGGTCTATGTATTTTGTTGTAATGCCCAGAGTAAATCTCATAGTGATCTTCTTGACATATCACGTTATCTTTATTCTATCAATTGCCCAACTGTAATTTGTTTACCCAGCATGTTATTTTATCTATGGAGAGACACCACTAGTGAACTGTGGACCCCGGTCCTATTTTAATCATATTGCAATCACCTGTTTACTATTCCCGCACTGTTTACTTTACTCGCATATTACTACTGTTTTCCACTCGATACACTCATAACCTTTGTTTCAAGCAAACCGGTGAGATTGACAACCTCATCGCAAGTTGGGGACAAAGTATTTGTTTGTGTGTGTGCAGGTTCCACAAACACCTTCAGTCGTCACCGTCTCTCTTCTCCTGATCGATAAACCTTGGTTTCTTAACTGAGGGAAAACTAGCCGCTACACTCATCATACCTTCCTCTTGGGGTTCCCAACGGGCTGGTCATCACCACGCACAAGGACATACTGCTCCCACGTCAACTAAACGCCACAGTCTTTTCTGGCGCCATCACATGAGTAGCATCATTATGCCGTACCGAGCCCCTGAGTCATGAGCGAGTGCCCACTTGTATAAGTCGGGGCAATTCTCTGTTATCCACTGTGTCAGATTGACAGGTGGTGTTCGACCCCTCCGGCCTTCTCGAGATGGCAAGGCAGCACGCTCGATTTCTCCATTG
This sequence comes from Dactylis glomerata, assembly GCA_007115705.1. Classification (NCBI taxonomy): domain Eukaryota; kingdom Viridiplantae; phylum Streptophyta; class Magnoliopsida; order Poales; family Poaceae; genus Dactylis; species Dactylis glomerata. The sequence continues at coordinate 2,389,347 of QXEO01000383.1, forward strand.
ATTCCTGTCCAAATTGCATTCATCTTCGACTCGGTGTTCTGCATGCACATCCTCTTGAAAAGCTTGAACCAATCCTTGTTCTTGAACTTTGTGTAGAAATTTGCTGCTAGGTGCCGCATGCACCACCGTGTCTCCAAATCAGGCCACCCCCATTCAGGGTCCGTAACCTGCTTAATTGTGTTCAGCGCGTTTAGCAGACCCGCGTTGCGATCAGAGATGATGCATACATCGGGACGCTGCTTCACGACTCCATTCTTCAAACAGCTTAGAAACCACAACCAGCTGTCCTTGTTCTCACCCTCCACCAAACTATATGCAATAGGAAGAAGCTGGTTATTTGCGTCTGCTGCAATTGCCACCATGAGTGTACCCTTGTACTTTCCAGTCAGAAATGTACCATCAACTGATAACACCGGGCGACAATGATGGAATGCCTGTATAGTCTGGGGGAATGCCCAGAATACACGCTCAAGGATTCTTTTGTTCTCCTCTCGAGGGTGCGGCCGATATTTCAAGAACACTTGAGTCTCCTTGTTAGTTACACATATCTGATTAAGCAATCTAGGGGTGTAGTTATAGGCATCCTCATATGTGCCATACAACCTCTCAAAAATGTCCTCCTTGGCACGCCGAGCCTTGCCGTAGCTGACTTTGTAGCCAATTCGGTCTTCTGCAGCTTTTTGCAGCTTCTTAATACCCATATTAATATCTTCTTCCACTGCCACTGACATTATATGTGACACGTACTTCGCGGTCACATTGCAATGATCTAGAAGAGTTCCAACCTGCTCGCAGCTATGGGGTACAATTTTTTTGATCACCCATGGCTGACATACACCACGCCTCTGACGAGCGATCACTCTACCCTGGTAACCCTCGTCCAAGAAAAGGCAGACGACTTTCAGCTTAGTCTTATCAGACTGTTTAACTCTGTGCTGCCGAGATATGGACAATGCATATCTTTTTATTGCCTGGTCAGCAGAGTCCTTGTCAGGAAAACTATGCCCAACCTCCAGACTAGCCTCACCGAGGCCCGCAACAGAGTGATATTCGTTGCGGATGGTCATAGTCTGCAAGAAGTCTTCGGGCATTGGTCCCGCAACCGCCCTCTGAGATGGACCAACACCTTCCTCCTGTGACGATGACGACCCAGAAGAATGATCGTCATCGTCATCATCTAGGGCCTCCGATAATCCCTCCATACGTTCACTTATGACAACGACCGCAGACCAATAGCCTGGGTCGGGCACAAGCTCAAGTTCCATCGGCTCCGATCGGCCGCTGCTGGGGCCGCCGGTGATGGCTAGCTGCGCATCTGGAGCGCTGCTACTGCATCCAGGCTCATCATTTGGAGACACAAACTGCACATACACCATCGGCCTTTGAAACATAGCGGCGCCAGGCGTGGTTGCAAACCTCATGTATGTCCTCCATGAGTTATTTCCTTTCACCTCCCGCAGATCCCAACGGGGAGCTGTCCCATCATCCCCTCCCACACATATGATGGCCTCAACGGTCATCTTCTTCCCCCGGATCTCAGGACCAAACTGCACCCGGATGCATTTCCTCACTTCCGCAAAATCTAGGTTCTCCATGTCTCTTACTACAACATTCATGGACTCGCACTGAGACACATCTAGCCCAGAAATTCCCTCCCGTACCACGTCTCCATAGAACACTAATAAATTTTCCATCGTACCTACCGCACAAACCAAAATTTTAAAAATGATATTAGTAACACCGAAGCTATATTTTATATTTTTTTAAATAAAATGTTCCTGTAATTCTTTCGTTGCATGTCGTATTACCATAAATATATGCCATATCTCTATTTTGTAGGTGAACAATATACACTAAGAAAACTAAGACTAATATGACTATTATAAATAAATACTCACAACCAATTCACACGTTGATTTTTACCTTCCTAGTTTATATCGCTGCCTTTCTTAAAAAAAATTCAGATCATGTCAAAATAATATCCATACCATCAACGTATCACCTTTGCTCTGGCCATATAATCCACCTAAAATCCTGTCAACATCAATATTAGCCAGGTTATTGTCCAACTAAGACCGCTATGCCATTAATTATATGACAGAATATTTTCAAGAAATATGCCATATTTCTATTTTTTAGGTGAACAATATTCACTAAGATAACTACGACTAGAACGACAATTAAAAATAAGTACTCAGAACCAACTAAAGAGTTCAATTTTACCTTCCTAGTTTATATCGCTGCCTTTCTTAAAAATAATCCGGATCACGTCCAAATAATACCCATACCATCAACGTATCACCACTGCTCTGGCCATACAATCCACCTAAAATCACGTAAACATCAATATTAGCCTGGTTATTGTCCAAGTAAGACCGCTCTGTCGTTAATTATATGGTAAAATATTTTCATGAAATATGAGTCACAATATGTCTGTATTACAATCTTTCTACATTTTACATTGCAATATTTTTGGTTAGAACATCTGCATGTCACGATAATAATATGGAGTAACAAAGTACCTTAATTATCCTACGACACACTAAATAGTTCTGCTAAGCTGCACAACATATCTAATATTATTCATACACATAATTACTATCTAACTAAAATTTCCTATCTATACATAAAATCATGACTAACTCTTCTTGTCTGCTGACATTTACTACAACTACGTAACATTAGTATCTCTCTTCGTTAGCTTTGGGCTAATTACATAATTACCTAATATACTACTAGCCAGAAACATTACCTTTGATGACTCCTTCGTTGAACTATATCAACGTCTGCTTCAAATCTGACTCTTCACTCAGCTGCTTTGGGCTACTCTTCTTCTCTTCCTACGAAATGCTCTTCTCTGGAATGACGAAGCTCTCTATACGAACACACAATGCTTGCCATGCAGACCTCCCCCCCCTTAAAAGAGCTGAAAGCAGCGAAGCGTTACTTTCGGTGGTCTAAAATAGTACAAAGCAGCTGATACGTCTCAAACGTATCTATAATTTTTGATGCTCCATGCTTGTTTTTACACCATTTGCCTATTGTTTCGTTACACTTAGTGGCACTTTTATGCATTTTCCGGAACTAACCTATTAACAAGCGCCACAGTGCCAGTTTCCTGTTTTCTGCTGTTTTTGTGTTTCAGAAGTGATACACAGGAAATATTCTCGGAATTGGACGAAACAAGTTCGTGAAGTCATATTTTTCCCGGAAGCTTCCAGACATCCGAAGGAGAGACGGAGAGGGGCCACCAGGGCCCCACACAAGGGGGCGGCGCGGCCTGGCCCCTGGCCGCGCCACCCCTGTGTGAGGGAGCCTGGCTCCACCTCTGACATCGCCCCTTCGCCTATAAAGACCCCCCGACGAGAAAAACCTAAGTACCCGATCAGATTTCCGGAACACATCGCGATACGCCGCTGCCATCGACCCGAAGATTGGGAGGGTTCAGAAGCTCTTCCCGGCACCCTGCCGGAGAGGGGAATCGCCACCGGAGGTCTTCTTCATCGCCATGCTTGCCTCCGGAGCGACGAGTGAGTAGTCTACCTTGGACTATGGGTCCATAGCAGTAGCTAGATGGTTGTCTTCTCCACCATGTGCTTCATGTTTAGATCTCATGAGCTGCCCTACATGATTGAGATCACCGTTATGTAATTCTATGATGTTGGTTTGTTGGGATCCGATGAATATTGGTGTTTATGATTAAGTTGCTGTACTAAATTATATCTTTTGTTATCTCTATGTTGTTTATGATCTTGCATGCTCTCCGTTGTTAGTAGCTATCTTGGCCGAGTAGTTGCTAGTGACTCCAAGAGGGGGTATTTATGCTCGATAGTGGGTTCATGTCTCTATTTCACCTGGGGGAGTGACAGAAACCTCTAAGGTGGTAGATGTGCTGTTGCTACTAGGGAGAAAACAACATTCATATGCTTAAGGGCATATGCTTTGTTTACATTACACACTTTGCTTAATGCAATTATCTGTTGTTCGCAACTTAATACTTCTAGGGTGTTCGGATTGATATCCCCGGGAGTGGATTATTAGTCATAGATGCAGTTGGATGGCGGTCTATGTATTTTGTTGTAATGCTCAGAGTAAATCTCATAGTGATCTTCTTGACATATCACATTATCTTTATTCTATCAATTGCCCAACTGTAATTTGTTTACCCAGCATGTTATTTTATCTATGGAGAGACACCACTAGTGAACTGTGGACCCTGGTCCTATTTTAATCATATTGCAATCACCTGTTTACTTTTCCCGCACTGTTTACTTTACTCGCATATACTTTACTGTTTTCCACTCGATACACTCATAACCTTTGTTTCAAGCAAACCGGTGAGATTGACAACCTCATCGCAAGTTGGGAACAAAGTATTTGTTTGTGTGTGTGCAGGTTCCACAACGCCTTCAGTCGTCACCGTCTCTCCTCTCCTGTTCGATAAACCTTGGTTTCTTAACTGAGGGAAAACTTGCCGCTACACTCATCATACCTTCCTCTTGGGGTTCCCAACGGGCTGGTCATCACCACGCACAAGGACTTACTGCTCCCACGTCAACTACACGCCACAGCTCTTTTCTGGCGCCATCATCACACGAGTAGCAGCACTTTTTCTGGCGCCGTTGCCGGGGAGGAAGAGAAGACTTCTGCGAGGGGAGTTCTTCGCACACACATTCTTTACTTTGTTATTTGTTTTGCTTTACTTTATTTATTTTACCTGCATTGCTTTTTATCAAAATCCCAAAAAAATTAGAATCCTTGGTAGATGTTTTTACTTTACTTTAGTTTATCATGCTTTTCCCTGAGTTCGTTCTGGAGGACCTCTCAGTAGGTAGTGGTTCGATTATTGGCAAAAGTAACATTGAGGAGTTCTTTAATCACATTAGTATGCATAAGGAAGTTGAGGAAAAGTCTTTGGTTGACTTAGCTCCTAGTTATGAAGTTGCTTCTGCTCATTTAGTTCACATGTTAGAGGCTAGGTTTGCTAGTCTTAATCCTTTTATGCAATACATGTTCCTTAAGCTTCATGAAATTGAGGATCCCGAAAAGAAAGCTTTTATCTTAGAAACCTTGCGCACAGAATTTAGAGATGTTGCAATTGAGGCTAGGAAAGTTTTTAAGAAGTTTAATAAGCTTGGCTCGCCTGTTAAGGTTGTTGGTATGCCTGATGATTTTAAAACACCAATACCTTATGAACTTATAGGAATTCATGATGCTTGGGAAAAGAATTCTAGTTGGATTTGCCCTGAAAATCTTTTCGATGAAAGTAGTGTGCCAGAGCGTGATCGTAAAGGGGTTTCAAAAACTCAGTTGAACACATTTTCCTTCATTGTTGAAAAGATCTCTGCTATTGATCTTAATGCTTCTATTGATATTACTTGATTCGCAATTTTCTGCGCCTAGCTCAAAGGCGTTAAAGAAAAGCACTCTTGGGAGATAACCCAATGTTTTCTTTCAGCACTTTTTCTTTTATTTGAGTCTTGGAAGTCATTACTACTGTAATGACCGCTCCTTATCTTGTTTATTTCATTTTTGTGCCAAGAGAAGCCTCTAATTTGAGTGAGGTAAAGATTTGGGGATGTTGCTGTCCTGAAACTGTTTTCGGTGCTGCACCGTAAAAATTCGTGAAAATTCTATGTTTATCTTTTGGACCTGCGATTTCTTGTGAATATGCCCCAGGTTATATCCAAACTTTTCTTAGTTGAACACTTTTTGATTTGAGCAACATAAAATCCCTCAAAAATTCGTCATTTGTCAGCTGTTCAGTTTTGACAGATTTCTGCCAATATTTGTTTTTGCCACTTTATCGCTTTCTTTTTAGTTCTTTTTGATCATGGAACTCTTGTGGAAGTTGCTACAGTAGTATATACTTTATATGTGGTGGTTTTGGGTTGAAACCTGAAGCTAAAAGAGGTTGAATATATTTTATGCTTGCACTAATGTTGCTAATAGAATTGTGTTTAGTTTTGTATGAAGGAAGTTTTCAAGTGTAGGGATTGGAGAATGATGAGATGAGTTGAAGAATGGACAAAAGCTCAAGCTTGGGGATGCCCATGCATCACCCCAAGAAATATCCAAGAAGTACAAGCGTCAAAGCTTGGGGATGCCCCCGAGGCACCCCTTCTTCATCGGCAAAAATCAGGTCACCTTTCAAAACACTATATTTTTATTGCTTCATGCACTATGTGTTTTTCTTGGAGCGTCAGTTGTTTTAGTTTTCTTAGTTGGTTTAGTTTGTTTGTTTGCTGCAATAAATGGTTGGACCCCAACAAAATTTCCTTTGGAGGAGATGTACTCGTTTTCATTTGCAAAGAACGCTCTAGTTTTCACTCTTATTAAAAATCGAGCGTTCTTCTTTTTCTGCTACTACTTTTGGTTTTCATTTTTTCCTTGATTTGTGTTCAGATCTTGTTATATTTTCATCAAGGTGTATTTTTGCCTCTGATCTTTATTGGTTTTCATCAAAAGAGGTGTTTATAAAAATTTCAAATGGTGTTGGAAAAGAGAAAAAGCTTTGTGCAAAATAGTGGTACAAGAAGGAGCTTGTGTAGACTGCGGCTTAGGCTTTTTCATGTCATGCTTGATGTCTTTTTGATAGTATGCTTAGTGGTTTTGCTGTAGCATGACTTGTCTCAAATAACTGAGATTGCTTAATGAGCCTTTGAAAAAATCATGCGTTGTTTTTATTGTATGGAAGCATTATTTTGGTTTTCTCCTTCATGCTTTATTTGGGTTGACTTGGCGCATGCTCACACATGTTAGACTCTTACAAAGTCGCCAATAGCCTTCATGATCATTTAGTTTTTGACTTTTGATGCCATCTTATGCTTCTTTTAATGTCGCTTTGTCGCTTTGCATGATTATGGCCATTATTGCTCTCTTAGTTGGTCGCTCCCAGTCTTTTGCTAGCCCTCGCCTTGTACCGAGTATGAGCTCTACTCGTGCATCCAACTCCTATAAGCCAAAGTTTTTCAAAGTGTCCACCATACATACCTACTAGCAATTTGCTATTCCAAGTAAATTTGACTTGCTTTTATATTCTCTTCAAATTAAACTCTTACCAGTGTTATGCGAAATTCGGTCAGTAAAGCTCTCACGAACCGGAAGGCACACTTTACTTTTTCCTGTTCTTAAAATATTTGACATTGTGGTCTTTTATGTTGAGTTGTTATGCTTGCAAGTTGTAAGTTGGATTCTAGCCCAGCCATGCTGTCATGGGGCAAGCTTTCAACATTGCTCTTCTATTTTAGTTGATATCGTGATCTTTTGTTTATGGATGCCCGCGGTGTGAAATGAATTGGGAATCTTGTGAGGATCATGGAGTTTTTATATGTGTTAGGGAAACGCCGGGCCGCCAATCTAAGCCATGCATAATTCATGGTGGAAATTTGCAGCATACCCATGGTGAACATTCGACGACGCATCTCACAATAAAAAGCTAAACAATATAGCAAATAAAAGAGATATCGAGGTGTTCATTGTCTGCTTGTCCTGCCATTTTGGTGTGGGCTTGTTCCATGTCATCGGGCACGGAGGTACCCCATTGGCGGTTCTTAATGATATGCATATACTTACAATGACAAGAGCCTTGCTTGGGACTCTAAGTAAAGTAGCATGAGGTTTGGGTACTCGTATTCACGGGACACGAGGGTTTCAACTTATGATTTGTCAAGCATATGCATCATAATTGTTCTCGCATTAACTTTAACCATTCAAGATGCTTATGATGGGGGCAATGAGAGCTCAAAGCCGGTAAGTACCATAATTTTTGAAGGTTATAAAACTTGTAATCACTGCTTCCCTCTGCGAAGGGCCTTTCTTTTACTTTTATGTTAAGTCACCACCTTCTTTCTTTATGCACCATTAAGAGAGCATAGTTGTCATTCTTAGTGTGATATGCATTGTCCCAAAGTTCATTGATTGACTCATATTGTTGGTTTCACTTGTTCTTAAATTATTTGTATCTAGTCGCCCTCTTAAACTTTAAGGTGTCCTATGCATTTATGTTTTGCTCTCTTTGAAGGACAAGCTGAAAACCATTTGTATGTTTTTCCTTATGATTTGAACACACGTTTGACTTTCATTGTTTCATTATCATGATCTTTTGTTTGTGTTCATTTACATGTTTACAACATGGTTGCTAAGTTCTTATTGTCATGATTATATCTTTCATGCCCATGTTTTAAGTTCTATTGATCCCAGCTCACCAATGCTTGCATATATGATCAAGATTGTGTAGGTGCATGTCACCTCAAAAATTATTCTTTTGTTATCACTTACCTACTCGAGGACGAGCAGGAGTTAAGCTTGGGGATGCTTGATACGTCTCAAACGTATCTATAATTTTTGATGCTCCATGCTTGTTTTTACACCATTTGCCTATTGTTTCGTTACACTTAGTGGAACTTTTATGCATTTTCCGGAACTAACCTATTAACAAGCGCCACAGTGCCAGTTTCCTGTTTTCTGCTGTTTTTGTGTTTCAGAAGTGATACACAGGAAATATTCTCGGAATTGGACGAAACAAGTTCCTGAAGTCATATTTTTCCCGGAAGCTTCCAGACATCCGAAGGAGAGACGGAGAGGGGCCACCAGGGCCCCACACAAGGGGGCGGCGCGGCCTGGCCCCTGGCCGCGCCACCCCTGTGTGAGGGAGCCTGGCTCCACCTCTGACATCGCCCCTTCGCCTATAAAGACCCCCCGACGAGAAAAACCTAAGTACCCGATCAGATTTCCAGAACACATCGCGATACGCCGCCGCCGTCGACCCGAAGATCGGGAGGGTCCAGAAGCTCTTCCCGGCACCCTGCCGGAGAGGGGAATCGCCACCAGAGGTCTTCTTCATCGCCATGCTTGCCTCCGGAGCGATGAGTGAGTAGTCTACCTTGGACTATGGGTCCATAGCAGTAGCTAGATGGTTGTCTTCTCCACCATGTGCTTCATGTTTAGATCTCATGAGCTGCCCTACATGATTGAGATCACCGTTATGTAATTCTATGATGTTGGTTTGTTGGGATCCGATGAATATTGGTGTTTATGATTAAGTTGCTGTACTAAATTATATCTTTTGTTATCTCTATGTTGTTTATGATCTTGCATGCTCTCCGTTGGTAGTAGCTATCTTGGCCGAGTAGTTGCTAGTGACTCCAAGAGGGGGTATTTATGCTCGATAGTGGGTTCATGTCTCTATTTCACCTGGGGGAGTGACAGGAACCTCTAAGGTGGTAGATGTGCTGTTGCTACTAGGGAGAAAACAACATTCATATGCTCAAGGGCATATGCTTTGTTTACATTACACACTTTGCTTAATGCAATTATCTGTTGTTCGCAACTTAATACTTCTAGGGTGTTCGGATTGATATCCCCGGGAGTGGATTATTAGTCATAGATGCAGTTGGATGGCGGTCTATGTATTTTGTTGTAATGCTCAGAGTAAATCTCATAGTGATCTTCTTGACATATCACGTTATCTTTATTCTATCAATTGCCCAACTGTAATTTGTTTACCCAACATGTTATTTTATCTATGGAGAGACACCACTAGTGAACTGTGGACCCCGGTCCTATTTTAATCATATTGCAATCACCTGTTTACTTTTCCCGCACTGTTTACTTTACTCGCATATACTTTACTGTTTTCCACTCGATACACTCATAACCTTTGTTTCAAGCAAACCGGTGAGATTGACAACCTCATCGCAAGTTGGGAACAAAGTATTTGTTTGTGTGTGTGCAGGTTCCACAACACCTTCAGTCGTCACCGTCTCTCCTCTCCTGTTCGATAAACCTTGGTTTCTTAACTGAGGAAAAACTTGCCGCTACACTCATCATACCTTCCTCTTGGGGTTCCCAACGGGCTGGTCATCACCACGCACAAGGACTTACTGCTCCCACGTCAACTACACGCCACAGCTCTTTTCTGGCGCCATCATCACACGAGTAGCAGCAGCCAAAGTTTTCAGTCAGGCATAGAAATCAGTGCAGTCAGGCGTGGAAATCAGTGCTGGGCGGGAGATGCTGTCGGCTGCCAGGGTGCCGGCTAAGCCGCTGGCGGCATGTCACCACGTGGACATGCCGGCAACCACGGAGGCGGCATGGCCCACCTGGCCCGTCGGCGGGTAACGGCGACGTTTGAAAGGGAACGTGCCGGGTTTGGCATCGGCGGCAGGGGCCTGCCGGCACTGGCCCAGGCGGCACGTGCCACGTGTCGCCTGGCCGGGGGTGCCGCCACCCGTAGGGGGTCCTTTTTGAAAAAAAAATTCGCAGGTGGTCTTTTTTAGCATTTCACTCGCACAGGTGGTCTCATGTGTCAAAAATTCGCGTCCTAGCTCCTGGGAGGTTGGAGGTGCCACGAATCTGAGCCACTTTGCTGTTGCGGCACTGTTGTCGGGGATCTTCGAAACATTTCGTGGTCCTGTTCACGAGGACAAGGTAGGTCGCACATGTCGTAGACTAGTCCAGATGATATCCTAGGATCATCTACCACCCAACCAACAGGGCGTTTGGTAGTCTGCAAGGAGTTTAACCAGGCTTCAGGGAGCAGAAAGCCCATTGATTGGAGTCCCGGGCTGTATATAAAACGTGGCAGGCGCGCTGCGTAAAGCACCCTCCGTCCAGGTCTGGGGATACCTCAGAATCGAGCGTTTTCCCAGAGCCACCCTCGTCGCTGGCTTCCGTGAGCCAAAAGTGGTCAAAGCCTGTAGGTGGACTCGCTTCCCCTCACCCTCCTTTAACTTTCTCTCTCCTTCCTCTAAACAGCTTCCTCATAAGCCCTTTATAGTACCACAACCATGGATCGTTGAAGCATGTGTCCTACATGAAAAAGATGCACCTCGACGAGGGGAATCCATTCTGACCATCTGTTTCGAGTTTCGTTTGGTGTAAGCTTCAATTTTGTTTGAAAACGATTTGACCAAATTTTATTAAATTCATCGCACACGAGCCGCCTTTTGAAATTTCCTTTGGCGAGTAGCTTCACCACACTGTTCCACACAACTTTCGTGTTGTAAGTTTTTGTTTCGATGATCATAAAAAATATGGTTTGCATCTCTCTTGTATAGTGTGTTTATCCTCTTTGGACTGTAGGTGTTCATACTCATCGCTATAGCATAGATCGTCGGAGTGCGGTGTGGTGCGGCGCGACAGACTCGTCAGTTTCGGTCGCTAACGGCGGTGAGTGCCGACGCGGCGGGACAGACTCACCGGCTACGGCGTCAAGGCGACGTCGGCCCAGCCTCTTCATAGTGCACATACATTGTTCTTGTTAGCATAGTCATGGTTCGTTTAATCATGTGCTCTACACGAAAAAGATGCATCTCAACGAGATGAATCTGTTCTGACTATCGTTTGAGTTTCGTTTGGTATACATCTTTAATTTTGTTTGAAAGCGTTTTGAACGAATTTGTCAAATTCATCGCACACGGTCCGTCGTTTGAAAATTTCTTTCATGAGTAGCTTCAGCGCATCGTTTCACACAACTTTCATGTTGTAAATTTTTTTGTTTCGGTGGTCATAGATAATTCCATCTCCATCTCTCCGTATACTGGAAGGAGTACGTATGTCTGTTTCTCTGTCCTCGTGCTAGTCGTTGTCGCCTAAATCAACCGGGCATGGCGCAAGGCTACTGACTCACCGTCTTTGACGGCTACCAGCGGTGAGCGGCAACGCCGCTCGACAGACTCGCCAGCTTCGACGGTTACCGACGGCGAGCAGTGACATGATGGCTGCGTCTAGCCTTTATCTGGCAGTGACGAGAGGAGGAAGAAGTACATATAGTGGTGTGTGTGGTAAGCACACCATGGTGCGACAAACTCATCGGTTTCGGCGGCTACCGGCGGTGAGCGCCGACGCGGCGAGACGGACTCGCCGGTTTCGGCATCACGGCGGCGTCAGTCCGGCCTCTTCACAGTGCCCATACATTGTTCTTGTTACAATGTGTGCCAGGTACTCATGCTCACCGCGCTTGGACTTGCCGGCTTCGGTGCCTACCGGCGGCGAGCGCCAGCGCGGCACGACGGACTCGTCGACTTTGGCGGCTACCGGCGACAAGTGGCGGTGCGGCGGCGTCACTTCAACCTTTGCCCCACGGCGACTAGTGGAGAAACAGTGTCTATAGTGCTATGTGGTAAGCCCACCATATGGATAAGAGGTGAGAGTATACATGAGCCTGCAGACAACCAATCAACCTGGGCCTTTTGCCTCTCTAGATGAGATGTTGAACACCAAACAAAAAGCTTAAGTTGGCTTTTGCATCACATGGTGCGAGCCAGATCCGCCAGCGCCTGCGCGCAGGGAGAAAAAAAAAGACCACAGGCTACCAATGGCGCCCGTTGCTGTTGCGGCACTGTTGTCATGGGTAGTCTTCGAAACATTTTCGTGGTCCTGTTCATGAGGACGAGGTAGGTCGAACATGTCGTAGAGTACTCCAGATGCCTTTGGATTTGGGGACAGTTTGGTGCTCGCTGAAGCTTGAAACCCACCCAGCACCTTCGCGTCCTGCTTCTCCCGTTCTCCCCGTCGTGTCGACCTCGTAACGTTGCGCCGCTACTGTTTAAAAACGTGATCCTGTTCCCGTTGCGGAAGAGGGAGAAAAGAATTGCGTCGCACCCATGCATTGGCCTCCCATCCAGTGGAATCATGCATGCACGGTGGTTTCTAGTTTGTATCACGCCACAGCTGCTTACATTATTCAGATTATCTTGTATTCGTCGGATCATTTTTTTTAATAAAGGATGCTTTATTACTCGAGCCATTATATTCAGCATTTGCATAACTAAGATGCACAGAGTCACTGTTTTAGTCTCGTCCAGAAAAATAAGAAGACAAAATTACATAAACGGATCTAACCGTCTCTAAGCCTGGGCGATCGCCTAGGCTTGGCATGCAAACAACAGAAAACTTACGATTTAATTTTTTTAGCAATTTTATTATCTGAAATATAGCAGCTTAGCCTTATTTACCAAGGTTGCCATTATCACATGGAGAAACTATAAAATCGCCTAAGTGATCCGAGTTTGTGGTCCTGGACTCCTGCTACACCATCGGTATCCTTGGTTCCTATGTCCATCTGCCATGCTTTGGCGCCACACCTCCTACTAGAGATCTCTAGGTTGGTCTATGCAGATTAGCCGGGCGTGAGATCAACATATCAAAGTAGAAACATGCTGCCAAACAACATCTTAGTTTGACATATATTAACAGATACATACTGCCAAGCACATAATATAATCTCAGCTCAGTTCAGTTAGGCTCACCATATATGATAAGATACATGCTATTCTGGGTTCACTCGAGCTACCAAACACACCCTTAGACACCTATGTTGCAACTTTTAGCTTATATAGAGCCCTTTTACCATCGACTACAGTCTCCATAACATCGTTAACTATTTCTTTGCATTTTCTATCTTCAATGTCAAAAAACTATAAGACAGTCTTGTTTTATGGATCATTTGTTGGTCTTATCTCGACAACATGACTTTAATGAAACTACGTAAGAGAAGACCACCTAGTGACGCTTGGAGCGAGGCGAAGGCGCGTCCCTCGCCCCTCCCTCACCGGAGCTAGACAAAGCTTGTTGTAGTAGCTAAATGGAAAGTCGTTATACTTAGGCCCCAAAGAATCAGCGCACGAGAGCATGAGAACCTTAGATCAAAAGAAAGAGTCCCGCAACAACACCAATGAGCTCGATAACCGACTAGATCCTTAAGATCTACCGGACACACAACTCCATGCACACTCCGTTGACGCTAGGCGCACCACCAGAGTGCAGATAGGTCCTCGAGGACCTTATTCTGACACAGCAATGTGGCCGTTGTCTCACCCTGATGAAGACACACAAACTAACTAAAACAAGAAACATGCACCCTTCTGCCAACGAGAGGCTGGAATTTGCCGCACCTCCAATGCTTGAAAGACCATTGATGGCGGGGCAGACCAGCAGCAATGCCGCAGAGGCGACGAAAACCTTATATGCATATCTCCTTTCTTTTCTCCTCTCGTCTTACATGTTCAGTAGGTCAACCAAAACAGACAATGCGTTTTGACTCTCAGATGCATATGCTTCCTTTATTTGAAATGCATTTCAACATGTTTTGAAAATTTCTAATTATTCTAAAAAAAATGTTGTGTGTACCTTACATCCTACATGCTCAAAAGTCGTTTCAAGAAAAACAGATTTTTTGTGCATCATGTGTAAAAAGACAAAGTTCGGGTGCTAATATAAGGCCTTTTCACAAGCCTTTTTTTTTTTTTGCCTTTTTTTGTACATTTCATGAAAAAGTTTGTTTTTTCGAAACTTTACGTGAACATATAGAATGTGTCGATATACTTTTTTTAATATTTAAAGATTTGTGTTTTGGGTAAATGAAGCATATGCATCTGAAATCAAAGTGCATTTCCAAAACAAAGGTCATATCTGCCTCTATTTCTCTCCGGTCTAATACTTGCGTCAGAATCGATTGTTTTGCTATATATATGGTTTTGCATGCTCTATGTAACCTGTAGCTTCTCTTCGTGTATTTTTGTGTGAACGTCGTTTTCTTATGCAAGAATTTGATTGCGTGTATCTTATGACGCAGAAGCTAGCTAGAGGACCGAAGAATCTATCTTTCATCATTATCGAAAAGACAAAACTTGACTTTAAAAAGAAGACGTACTGGTAATTACTAGCAACTGAGTTGAGAATACAGCACAAATAAAATATCCTTTGTTTTCTAGAACTTGGTTATTAATTATGCTAAAACAAACGAGACGTAGCCATCCATGCTTTGCCGGCGGGTCGCGAGTAGTTTTCCCCTCGTTTCTTTTCCTGTTTTTCTCCTGGACGATGATGGCAATCATCTCAATCCACCATGCGCGGCAGCTGAGCCGATACTCCGATGGCAACTCGAGACTGACCGAATCCTAGTTTAATATCACCGGCGGCCGTAAGCGTTGCTCCGACGCCTCCGACGACGAGGTCGTTACATACACGGCTACGAGAAGCTCGCGCCGAACCAACCACTCGATCCATGACGCCAGACGCCGCCCAGCTACGAGAGCTAGCAGTTGAAGAGTGAGGACTGATGAAGGTGGTACTTCAACTTGACGCCAGATGAGAAACCGGCCGGCCGTTTGCGTTGGAGCTAACTCGATGCAGTGCTTTCTTTGTCACATCGCAACCAACGTGGAGATCTTGCTCCTCTCGATCTACCTGCAGATGATACTGGAAACGAAAGGCTAACTATCACTGTATCATCATTCTGATTAATTCAGCGTAATGTGACTAAAGGAACAACCTTACTGAATTCCAAACATTCTGGTCTGACGTGCAAAAAACTTCCATGCTTAATTTCCTAATACTTAGGGCGTGTTCGGGAACGGTCTGGCTTCCTGAAAATCCGTCAATCCAGCTTCCCATCGCCACTCTAGCTTCCCGAATGGATCAACGAACGTTCAGCACTGCTGTGCTTCTGAATTTGGCTGGGCCGAGCCGCATTTCGCCTGGCCGGCCTGCTAAGGACGGGGCCTTCCAGAGTGGTCCGGTCCCTGGACCGGTCGGCACCGCTAGGACCACATGGTCGAGGTAGGTGGCCGGGATCTCGTTCGAGACGATGAGCTCGAAGGGAGCTTCTACGGCCGGAGTTGATGCCGTACGAGGTGGTGGCTGGGCAACGGCGGCTGGATCTACAACAGGAGGAGGTCGGGGAACCGGTGGCTGCACGACCTGGTCGGGATCCAAGCGTCAATTCATGGATCTGAAGGTTGTCGGGCGATGCTCCGGGTAGCAGGAGGTGGGGGCGCAGGGAGCAGTTGTGACCGTGGGAGGCCCTTGGGCAAGGTCAGGGTGGCGACCGTCGATCGGCGGCGGAAGGCCGGAAGCCCCTGCCGGTGGCCAAGGTTTAAGGCGGCGGTGGAAGCTCCTGCCGACAACGATGCGAAAGGCTTTTTTTTTAAACTGCGATGCGAAAGGCTCGGTCAACTTGAACGAGGGAGAAAGAAAGAACAAACCGAATCGTTTTTCACTTGGCGATGGCAAACGGCTGTAATTTTGTACTGCTCTGCGGTTCGCTGATCCGGGAATCGCCAAAAGGGTCGCTCCGAGTTTTGTACATCGAACTGGGTCAGCTTCCCGGATCTGGCTCCGTGGAATTAGGATGTTCGGCACCGCTCCGCACCGGATTTGCTAGAAGCTGGAAGTTGGGCTGTTGCCGAACACGCCCTTAGCTACTGCTAAATGGGTGTATAGATGGCCAGATTTCTTTATAAAAAAAGAGCTACTCTAACATTGTTATTTGCTACACATGCATTAATAATGATAATTTATATCCATCTGGAGGTTATCTCACCTTAAAGCATTAGACTTGGTGCTAATTCAGACATGTACAGGTTGTTGGTTCCCTAACCTACATGTTTTCCCTTAGTTACCAAGACAGATTGTAACACTTTTAACTGTCAAAAAAAGAGACCAGGTCAGATCACAGCGTACCATGCACATCCAATCTGGCAAAAGCAGCAAGCGCTCCACGGCAACAACCCCACGGCTCTAAGCAATAAGCCAGCTGCATTCACACGCAGCAAGCTTCCAAAATAAATTGGCGAGAACAGTGATTTGATTCTGCTCCGATATTCAGAAGATCGGGAAGAGAGGACGGCAAATGAAAAGATTAAACAAAGGTGGTTATGGATTTGACCCTGAGGGCCACAGTTAACTTCGGAAGTTCACAAAGGAAGCTGCATTCGATTTTGCGTATTGCATATGTGGTGCAGCAAGAGGCTACGAGTCTATGTGAAAGAGAGATCGAAAGCTAGGAGACATAAAAGGCTAAAGATGTTTTTGTCATTCGAGGTGAAGGTCCCATAAACCTTTCACATGTTTCAGCTCAGAGGTGATACACCACCGCATTGAATTATTAGAAAAGCAAAGCAGAGATAGTACAGAACAATTACGAGATTATCATTTGCTTCTTTTTTCAATGATTAATAGCACCTGCTGCAGCTAAAGGTCATGAATATAGTTTGTCCACATTCAGACGATAGGGAAATAATTCATCTGCATTGAAACACCCCTGCCCCGCAATTTTTCCTGTTCTGCATCAAGTAAATAGAGTGCTAATGCATGGGTACATGACACGCATGATAAAGGTTGAATGAAGGAATAAGGTCTATGTTTAATTATTACTCCCACTGTTTCTAATTATAAGACATTTTAGGAGTTTATTTTAAACTTGCAAAACATATTAAATTTGACCACCATGTGGTAACCACATTTAGGCATAGAAACCCTCGAGTCGTCCGCGCCGGACAACATGGGGGAACCCTAGCGCCTAGCCGCCACCACCCCTTCCCGATCTCCCTTCCACCCACCACCGGCGAAGGAGGTCATTGGACGGCGGCAGGGGGCGCCCCTTCCCATTTTTTCTTAAAAGCATCGGCATTCTTCCCTTCCCAGCTGTTGCCGATCTGCCTCCGAGGTCAACTACTCGACCTGGCTTGACTATCACTACCGTTGCCCATGGCCTGGCAACATGTCATCAAGGTGACACTTACATATGCACCATCCATCAAAAAAATATGCACTGTCGGGTACGCCAAGACATCTTTAACTGTGATTACCGTGGTGCTGACAGTGATGGGGAATATCAAGAAGGCTGTACCCGATGAGCAATGAATCTCGACGGGTTTAGTTCGAGATCACAAATGATGACGGAGGAGAGTTTGAATGTGGTGAAGACTGGATGATCGGTGTTTTGCATCAGTCTCGACAAGCCAAGTGGCAAAACAGGGAGACTTGTAAGAACGTACGATCAGGTAGATCGATTGTGTCTACTCGGATGATTAGCCGAGTTTCATTGATCGGTATATAAAGAAGATTACAGGGAGAGGTATCGAGGAGTATCGAACTGACCTAGACAACGTATGATACCCGGACTTTTAGTCCTATACAAACTAGGTATCGTATCTCTAACACCCTCCCTTAATCACAACTTTGTCAAGTTGAGATTATGTCTAAAGTCTATAAAATTCCTTATAGGTAATGGTTTTGTGAAACCGTCAGCTACTTGATCCTTTGAAGAAATAAAGCGAATTTCCAGCTCCTTCTTTAAAACTCGTTCTCGGACGAAATGAAAATCAATCTCTGTGTGCTTTGCTGTTGCATGAAACACTGGATTTGCTGACAGATATGTAGCTCCCAAATTGTCACACCATAAACAGGGTACTTGAGTGATTTTGACTCCAAGTTCTTTAAGTAGAGATTGTAACCAAATTACTTCAGCTGTAGCATTAGCTACTGATTTGTATTCTGCTTCAGTACTGGACCTTGACACTGTAGCTTGATTTTTTGCACTCCAGGCTATCAGATTGGGTCCAAAGAACACAACAAAGCCACCAGTAGACCGCCTATCATCTACATCTCCAGCCCAATATGCATCCGAAAAGGCACTCACCAATGTAGAAGTGGACCTCATAAAAGTCAGTCCATTACTGCTAGTATGACTCACATATCTTAAAATCCGCTTGGCAGCTGTCGAGTGAATAGTAGTGGGAGCATGTAAGTACTAGCACACTTTGTTGACTGCATAGGAGATATCCGGTCTTGTCAGTGTTAAGTACTGTAATGCACCTACCATACTTTTGTATTTGGTGCTATCTTCAGGACCTAACAAATCTCCCTCTCGTGCAGATAATTTTTTTGAAGAGGACAAAGGTGTAGGACACCCAGTACAGCCGGTCATACCAGCACGTGCAACAACATCATGAGCATATTTGGCTTGATTTAATACTAATCCATCAGAAACCTTGTGAACTTCAATACCCAGGAAATAATGGAGATCACCAAGATCTTTTAGAGCAAACTCTTTACTGAGATCCCTCAATAGTGCATCAGTTGCTTCTTGAGAAGAATTAGCCAAAATAATGTCATCCGCATAGCATAAAGATGGTGACATGAGACTTGCGATAGATGAATAAGGATGTATCAGACTTGGAAGCAACAAAACCAAAGGTAATCAACTGAGAGCTTAAGCGAGAGTACCACGCTCGAGGTGACTGTTTTAGTCCATAGAGTGCCTTGTCAAGTTTGCATACATAATCCATTTTCCCCGGATCTTCATAACCCGGTGGTTGTCTTATATATACGTCCTCCTCTAGAACACCATGAAGAAACGCATTCTTGACATCTAACTGTCACAAACTCCATCCCCTTGTCACAGCAATAGATAAAACAACACGAACGGTGGCAATCTTCACAACAGGACTGAATGTATCTTCATAGTCAATGCCATGTTGTTGCTTGAAACCTTTGGCTACCAGACGAGCCTTATATCTATCAAGAGAGCCATCTGCTCTATGTTTAACCTTGTATATCCAGCAACAATCAATAACATTTTTACCTCGTTGTGGAGGAACTAGGCGCCAAGTCTGATTATGCATAAGAGCACCATATTCCTCATCCATAGCCTCTTTCTATTTAGGATCAGCAAGAGCAGTTTGTAGATTTGCGGGTTCTTCAGAAACGGCAGATAAACACCACCGAACGGTGCCATCGGTGTACTCTTTTGGTTTTCTTACTCGTGTAGACGCACGCAAAGGCTGCACAGGCGAGGCTGTAGGCGAGGGAGATCCAGCAGTAGGGCGCGCAGAGGATCCCTCATGCGCGCTGACCGAGGAGCTGCGGTGACTAGACGCTGTCGGGGACGCAGCGCTGCGCGAGGCAACAGTGGGCGATGCCAGAGTTGATGGCGCCTGATCCGAGAAGGAATTAGCAGATCCCGAGGAGGAATCTGTCTGAAAATCTGTCGTGTCCTGAGCTGCTGTTATTTCCTGTGAGCTGTTTTGACTCGTTTCAGCTCTGTTTTGGACGAAAATTTCTGCAGTAGGATTCCGTTGGTGTGCTGTAACCTGTGGAACAATAGGAATATTACTAGGCACACGATTAGTAGTAGGAATATTAGCCATGTTGGAAGTATCATGTTCATCCCCAAGTTCAAAAGTGTGAGATGGATCAAGTAATAGTATTTCTTTGCGAAGATAGGCACCGGCATTATCATGGAGTTTTTCAAATGGGATGACAGCCTCATCAAAGACAACATCACGGGAAATATAGATACGGCCAGCATTCACTTCTAGACATTTCACTCCCTTATGGCGAGGGCTATACCCTAGAAAGACACATTGCTTCGAGCGAAAAGCGAGCTTGCATTTATTGTAGGGGTGAAGGTTGGGCCAACAGGCACAACCAAAAACACGAAGAGAGGAATAGATAGGTCGAGTTCCCAGAAGTCGATGCATAGGTGTATCATTATTGATGACTCTAGTGGGTAGCATATTGATTAAATATGTGGCTGTGAGAAAAGCTTCATCCCAAAATTTGAGAGGCATGTGAGCATGAGCTAGTAGGGCAAGACCTACTTCGACAATGTGTCTATGTTTGCGTTCTGCTGACCCATTTTGTTGATGGGCATGAGGACAAGAGACATGATGTGCGATACCTTGAGACTGAAAGAAGGAGTTTAGCTTTTCGTATTCTTCCCCCAATCAGACTGAACCGTAAGAATTTTTGAATTAAGCTTACGTTCATTCAGTTTTTGTAAAGTGATAAACGCAGCATAAGCATCAGATTTTTTCTTAAGCAAATATATCCAAGTAAATTTGCTATAATCATCAATAAAGGTTACATAATAGTCATGACTGCCTACAGAGGTAGGTGCAGGACCCCAAACATCAGAAAAGATTAACTGAAGAGGTGTTGTAGAAACACTTGTAGACACAGGATATGGCAGCTGATGACTTTTAGCTTGCTGACACGGATCACACACTAAGTCTATGGATGAATCTCTAACAAACGGGAGTTTATTTTTACTAAGAATTTGCTTGACAATAGCTAATGAAGGATGACCTAATCGACTGTGCCACTTGGACTGTGAAGGCTTGGAGGCGGCAAAGGCATGCTTCTGTGGCGAAGAAGACACCAGGGATGATATAAGTGGATAAAGCCCTCCAACACAACGCCCTCTATGAACGATTTTCCGCGTGACCTGATCCTTGATCAAAAAGAAGAAGGGATGAAACTCAATGAACACGCTATTGTCAAGAGCGAAACGATGCACTGAAAGCAAATTTTTGGATGCGGTAGGGACATGAAGAATATTACGAAGGTGAAAATTTTGAACTTGGTTATGAATAGTAGAATGACCAACATGGGAAATACTCATACCTTGACCGTTGGCCGTGTTCACCTTGTCATGTCCCTTGTACTTGTCACGCACAGTGAGGTTATGGAGTTCGCCGGTGATGTGGTGTGTGGCACAAGTATCGGGGTACCAGTTTGTGTCAACACTATATGAGGCGATTTGAGCCTCTTTGTCCTCGCGGGAGTCATCATCATCATCTTTGTGGCGCCACCAGCAATCCCGAGCGACGTGACCTTCCTTGTCGCAGATTTGGCAGACTATGTCCACCCAGGGCGTAGTACGACGACGACCGCGACCACGACCACGCCCACCTCCAGGGGGTGCACGCCCACCACCTCGACTGGTGCGGGGATGGCGATCATCACGGCGGTCGGTGCGGCGATCATCTCTCCGATCATCACTGCGGTCACCATAGGAGCCGCGTGGCGTGTTGGAGTAGCGCCCGCGGTGTTGGCGCGAGGTGTAGTTGGCAGAAGACTTGAACTCAATAGTAGAGGATCCATGCAGCAGCTCCTAGCCCTGATCATACGCATCCAGCTGGGCGTAGAGGAAGCTCAAGGAGATGGGCGACGTCTTGGCGCCAAGGGCAGCAACGATGGAGTTGTAGTCAGCGCTGAGGCCAGCAAGGATGAACGACACGTGATCACGTGTGGGTATTGGACTTCCCGCGGCAGCGAGTTCATTGACGAGACGTTGCATCTTGGTGAGATAGACGTCAGTAGACATGTGTAGCTTCTTTGTATTGGCCAGGGCGATCCGTAGATTCGTGACCTTTGCTTCGCTTTGAGAGGCAAACATCTCCTCAATGGCCTTCCAGACATCAGTGGCATGCTCTAGCCGATGAACATGGGCAAGAACTTCAGGGGAGATGGATTGTTCAAGGTACCCGAGGACAATCTGATCTCTCAAAATCCAGTTGTCGTAGGCAGGATTTGGGGCTGTTTTGGCCGCATCATCGGTGTTTTTGTCGGTGGACTCAATTTCCAGGAACTCCGGCGGCGCGGCATCAGAGCCGTCGAGCAGCCCGACGAGACGGGCGCCACGGATTGGAGGGAGAACCTGGGCACGCCAGCCAGGGTAATTGGCCCTCGTCAACTTGTTGGACAGAGGGTTGCCGAGGGAGATCGTCAGAGGTGCTGATGACGTCGACATCTCATGGTATGGGCTGTGGCGTTGGGGATGGTTTAGGGTTTGGGGCGATCAGTTTCGTCGGCAGAGGAGCCGGCCTGATACCATGTAAGAACGCACGATCAGGTAGATCGATTGTGTCTACTCGGATGATTAGCCGAGTTTCATTGATCGGTATATAAAGAAGATTACAGGGAGAGGTATCGAGGAGTATCGAACTGACCTAGACAACGTACGATACCCGGACTTTTAGTCCGATACAAACTGGGTATCGTATCTCTAACAAGACTTCCCTATGGATGGTGCTCTTCGGGCAGCAAATCTCGATTTCCGGGGGGTGTAAACTCTTGGCCTGACCTTCACTAGTTGTACCTAGCAATGATGGATCATTATTCGTTGCATTGTTGAAGGCATTGTCTAGAGTTTAATCGGACTTTCTTCGCGGTGAAAACCCATAATCTGTGATCAGTCGACCATGGTGTTTATGCATTGTTCCCTTCTTGAAGGTGTCGCTCCTGCAGAACCTCTTTTGCAGTTTGAGTGTAACCTCTCGTGGTGGTAGTTCGCATTTCCTGGTCTTTATTTTTCTTTTTATTGTCTGCATCTTTGATATCTCAAGTAGCTCTAGACATTGTTGCTACAAAGACCAGGTGTAATTAATATCTGCTTGATATTGATATCTCATTATCGAGAAAAGGAACATGGTTTGTACCATTGAGATTAAAACTCCATCGACATGAATTAGCGTTTCTCTGCTTAATTACCATTGAGCTTAACTGAAACTCTGATCGAGCTAGTGCGCGCTTTGCTTTTTACTACATGAGAAGGAAACTGGTATTCCAAGAACTGCATGGTGCACCGTCAATATCATCAGCTGATTCAGCACAGAACTGCATGGTGAAGTGGCTAGCGTGCTCAAATTAAATTCATTGGTCTGTATCCAACCATTTCTTCCGAGGTTCAGTAGAAAAAGTAACCTGCCGTCAACTTGCACCGGTCGATGGAGCTGAAAGAGGGAGTGAGCAGCGGCCCTATGTGGGGATTTTCTATGTACGTCCACCAAACCCAGCCAAGAGCCAACCACCATGACCCTGTGACCCCCTACCATGCACGCCACCACCACCATGGGCGAGCACGTACTGCTGCAGCCGTTTATATAGCCACTCCCAACCCTACTCATGTCACTCGCCACCTCCATCCATCCATTTCTCTGATCGGTTCTTGCTTGATCCAGAGATCGATCGATCAAACACAGCTACGGAGTTGCACTGATCGAGCCCTGGAAGCTACACCATGGGTGCTCACCGTCTCCGGTGCGCCTCCCCTGCATGCCTCCTCTTCGTCTTCCTCCTCGCCATGCCGGGCCTCACCGCCGGCCTCACCCGCCGCTACACGTTTAATGTAAGCACGCTGCAAGATCTACATCGCTATCAGTTTTAGAGCCTTTCTGTCTATCACAAATACTCCCGAGTAGTATATAGGAGCGATACACATCTATGCGCGGCTCGATTGAAAAACTGTGCCACTATTGACTATCTCGGCATATAGGTGACAATGGCGACGGTGACGCGGCTGTGCAAGACGAAGAGCATCCCGACGGTGAACGGGCAGTTCCCGGGGCCGAAACTCACCGTCCGGGAGGGCGACCGGCTCGTCGTCAACGTGATCAACAACATCAACAGCAACATCACCTTCCACTGGCACGGCGTGCAGCAGCGGCGGAGCGCGTGGGCAGACGGCCCCTCCTACATCACCCAGTGCCCCATGCGGCCCGGGCAGAGCTACGTCTACCGCTTCGCCATCGTCGGCCAGCGCGGCACGCTCTGGTGGCACGCCCACTTCTCCTGGCTCCGCGCCACCCTCTACGGGCCCATCGTCATCCTCCCGCCGCGCGGCGTCGCCTACCCGTTCCCCAAGCCCTACCGCGAGGTGCCCCTCATGCTCGGCGAGTGGTTCAACGCCGACCCGGAGGCGGTAATCAAGCAGGCGCTGCAGACCGGCGGCGGCCCCAACGTCTCCGACGCCTACACCTTCAACGGCTTCCCTGGCCCAACATACAACTGCTCAGCCAACAGTAAGATTCGATCAGGCCCCAAATTAATCCATGCGGTGCACTCAAAATATGTACTCCCTCCATGCCGGATTATTAGGCAAATGTATATTTTAAGATAAATTTTAATCATTAATTTTAGTCAAGAAAATATAAAATATTTAACATAATAATTATACCATTGGAAAGTTCTTTTGAACATGAATCTAATGGTATAATTTTTATATAATATATCTTATATTTTTTTGATTAAAATTAAAGATTAAAGTTTGTCTCGAAGTACGTAATTGCCCTATAATTCGGGAGTAGTACTCCTAGCTAGCTAACAGTGATGTCTATGGTGACGTCTCGCCCAGCAGATACGTTCAAACTCAAGGTGAAGCCGGGGCGGACGTACATGCTGCGGCTCATCAACGCGGCGCTCAACGACGAGCTCTTCTTCGCCGTCGCCAACCACACGCTCACCGTCGTGCAGGCGGACACCAGCTACGTCAAGCCCTTCGCCGCCACCACGCTCGTCATCTCGCCGGGCCAGACCATGAACGTGCTCCTCACCGCCGCGACCAACCCTGCCTCCCAGGCCTTCGCCATCGCCGTCGGGCCCTACACCAACACGGTGGGCACCTTTGACAACACCACCGCCCAGGCCGTCCTCGAGTACGCACCGCAGCGCGCCGCCGCGCTCCGTAGCCTCCCGCCGCCGCCCCTCCCGCGCTACAATGACACGGCCGCAGTCACCAACTTCACCTCCAGGTTCCGGAGCCTCGCCAGCGCGCGCTACCCGGCGCAAGTGCCGCTCAGCGTGGACCGGCACTTCTTCTTCGCCGTCGGGCTCGGCGCCGACCCATGCCAGAGCCCCGTGAACGGGACGTGTCAGGGGCCCAACAACACCCGCTTCGCCGCCTCCATCAACAACGTCTCCTTCATCATGCCTAAGACCTCGCTCCTCCAGGCGCACTACCAGCGCCGGTACAGCGGCGTGCTCGCCGCCAACTTCCCCGCCGCGCCGCCGCGAAAGTTCAACTACACCGGCACGCCGCCCAACAACACGTTCGTGACCCACGGCACCAGGGTGGTGCCGCTGAGCTTCAACGCCACCGTGGAGGTGGTGCTGCAGGACACCAGCATCCAGGGCGCCGAGAGCCACCCCCTGCACCTGCACGGCTACGACTTCCACGTCGTCGGCACCGGATTCGGGAACTACGACGCCGCCAACGACACCGCCAAGTACAACCTCGTCGACCCCGTGCAGCGGAACACCATCTCCGTGCCCACCGCCGGCTGGGTCGCCATCCGCTTCATCGCCAACAACCCTGGTAGGTTAAGTGCTTTCCCGTAAACAATTGTTGACTTACGTTGACTGTATCATTGACCTGTTGACTTCTGTGTGCGGGGTAGGTGTGTGGATCATGCACTGCCACTTCGACGTGCACTTGAGCTGGGGCCTGTCCATGGCGTGGCTCGTCAACGACGGGCCGCTCCCGAACCAGAAGCTGCCGCCTCCGCCGTCGGATATCCCCACGTGCTCCTAGTCCACGGCTCCGATTGTTTTGATCCGTGGGAGGCACTTGTGGTGGGGTTGAGGAATCCACTCAACCGGTTTGGCCTGAAGTGAATGGTGTGCCCGTTTTTGTGATGTTTGGTTTCCTTGCCTCTCTCGCTTGGACGAGAAACGAAGATTGATGTCAAATTCAGTACAAACAGAAGAAAATGTTTCAATTTTTTAATACTACTCGACTGTCCCCTTCTCATCATGTACATTCTTCATTCTTTACTTACAGTGTATATCAAAATATCAAATCAAATTCTGGACCAGCTAATGATTTAAGGCCCGTTCCTTTGGGGTTATGCTTATGGAAACCTGTTGAAAGGATCGTATGAGCGACTAGAGGGGGAGTTGAATAGGAGCTACCCAATTTTAGTTCCTTTTCAAATTAAGGCTAGACAAGAAAGGTAAATTCTCTAGATGTGCTACTAAGTGAATTTACCTAATGCGACAAGCAAACTAGCAATAACAAGATAAGTAAAGATACAAGTAAAGGATAGAAGTAACTGCAATGGAGACACGAAGACACAAGAATGTATTCCCGTAGTTCCTTGTTTCAGGAAGTACGTCTACGTTGGAGAGGTGTGGTACCACAAAGGATACCAACGCCACAAAGGCTCACCCTATTCTTCGGTGAACAAGCCACAAAGGCGAGTTCACGCTCCACTAAGCGATGCCCTTGAAGGCGGCACGATACCTTTACACAAAGTATTGGAGCGAGCTCCACAACTGAATTGGAGGCTCCCAATAAGCCCACCAAGCTCTTACACACAAGGATTGAGCTAGGGGCGGCTTCTTCCTGCTAGGGTTCCAAAGAACCCAAGAGTAACAAGTCCCTCAATAAAATGAAGGGGGAAATCAAATCGCCTTGGTGGAAGTGTAGATCTAGGTCTCCTCCCTCAAATCCCAAAAGGGCCTCGAGTTCTAGTGGCTAGAATGGGAGATCTAGTGCTTTGAAGCTTTGCAACAATGGAGGAGAGAGAGTGGAAGCCGCAGTCTCCACCGGAGGTGGAAGATGACTATTTATACCCCTCTGAGAATTCTAACCGTTAGGGTCAACTAACCCCGGGGTCTCCGGCCTGTGAGGTCCGGAGTCTTCGGCCTATGAGGTCCGGAGTCTCCGGTGCCAACCGGAGTCTCCGGCCTGTAAGGACCAGAGTCTCTGGCTCCCTGGTGCAAAAACCCTAAAGTCTCTGGACATTCTACTCAGAGACTCCGGAGCGACTACAGAGGCTTGCACCACTCGGGTGAAAAGCGAGTTTGGGAGCCCAGATTCTTTGGCCGGAGTCTCCGACTCATAATCAAAGTCTCCGGCCTTTACAGGCCAGAGTCTCCGGTTCTGAGGGTCGGAGTCTCCGCCCAGAAAATCTCCAAGAGCAAGAATTCTGCAGAGTTCTCGACAACAAATTGCAATGGGTGTAAGTGAGTAGTACCAATAAGATTTCACCCCACCTTTTCATCGAGCAACCCTCTTGATAGTACGGAGACCTAAATTACACAACTAAAAATCTAGGTCTTCGATGCTTCGATCTTTTCACTTTTGAGGGGTCGATAAACTCCAAACATTAACCAATAAACCTTCACACTTAAACAAACGGTTAATAACTCGAGTGTTGACAACAAACACCAAAATATCATTTACTCGGGAAATGCTCTTTCAAGCTCCCCCTTTTTGGTGTTTGATGACAACACAAGGATTTGCAAGGTATATATGAATAATTCATGAAATGAAGTTGAGCTCCCCCTAAATGTATGCATAATTTGATTTTGCCTTTGAATACAAATGCACACATTTTGAGTTTATAGCTCCTCCTCACACACATGAACCAAAGCACTTATGAAAAAATAATGAATATATCAAGATGAGCATTTGCATAGACAAGACTATATATGAAAGTAAAGACAAGATAATAGGAATAGAGATATTATCACACATGTAGTCTTTATATAGTACAATAAAACACATAGTCTTTACGAGCACCACCATAGTCTCACAAATCCAAAACCAACATGATGCCAATAAACAAGATACATGGACACAAGCAAGAAAACGCATAAATGTGCTTGTGTCCTCCCATGGAAATCCCTGAGAACCTACTAGAACTACTTCTCCCCCTTTGGCATCGAGACACCAAAAAGGGAAAAGAGTGATGCTACGTCCCCAAGTTACTCCTCATCAGAGTCCTCATCCTCGTCGGAGTTCTCGCCATCCTCCTCTTCCTCCTCGGCCTCAGATTCTTCATCTTCCACGGGAGCCTTGCCATGAGAAGGACCGGTCACATCCTCAAAGTCCTGCCAGTTCACCAAACTGTTGGAGTTCCACGCTTTGTAAGACAAGGTAGAACTAGAGCCTTCTGCAACGGAGTCTGAGGTTGCCTTGGCGATCCCCAACTTGTCCATGATGAGCCTTTGGTCACGCTGGATGTGCTTTTTTCACATATTGGTGATGAAGCTTCTTGTCGATGTCCACATTCATGCAAAGGACACACCTTTCCCACCATGAGAGCTTCTTCATGTTTTCCTTGATCTAAACCTTGCTAGAGGGCACAAATGCATTGCTAGCATTTTTTATGCGAGGCCCGTCCTTGGAGCAACTTCAACCACCTCTTCTGCATCATCCTCTTCTTCCTCTTCATCAGTAGAGGCAAACACTTATTCCACAACACCCCGAGAGGCTTTCCTTTGGGGCTTGACATACTTGTGGGTTGTGAGATGGGTGGTGAGGAGTGGATGCGCGGTGTGTTGCGCAATGAGGAGCAACATGACATATGGGGCATACACCGGAGTCTTCTTCTATGTGATCATTGTGTCATACATTTCCATGTAGATGAAGTCCATGACATCAATAGGATCCACTTCGGCCTCTTTTCCACTCACGAACACCTCATGTGAGTAAGCAAGGAGCTTGACAATACCTCCACAAATGGCATCCAAATTGCCCGCACTAGGAGCAATGTTCTCATGGAAGAGGCGAATCAATATATTGTAACGAGTCTTGAACCCATAGGCCTCACCAAGCGCAACTTCCTTCTTCTTGGCATTTGCAACGAGCCTCCCATAGAGAGGCTTCAAAGTCTTCTTGTCATAAGCCACTCCCTCAACATGCATCCTCAAACTAGAGGCGGTGTTGGCACCTGCAAACGAATAGCCAAGATGGTCGGCAAACTCACGAAAGCTCGAGTGGCAAACATCATTCCCAAGCATCCAAGTCATCAGAATATCATCTCCGTCTCCAAAGACCACGGTTGCAAAGAACTGGTGAACAAGTGCTACGTTGTAGTCTTGGTTGATCTTCATGAGAGGGTGAAGCCCTAGCTTCTCTGTGATCCAAAGAGCTTCCTCAAAGTATGCATGCTTCTGTAGATGCCCAAAGTCAATGGTCTTCTGGGGGCACACTTTGTCTTTGGTCAACTTGGCATAGATTTCCTTGAAAATGAGCTCTTGCTCCTTGTGGTGAAAGTTGTTTTCTTTGGTGGTCTTGGTCATAGCAAAGAAGTTATTCTTCCTCATCTCTCTATGCTCAGCCTATGAGAGATCAAGCACTGTGATTATCCTGTCAAACCGGGCCTTCTTTGCCCTCTCCGCCTTTGCAGCCTCTTTCTTCTAGGCCACCACGTCCTTAGCATCATGAGCCTGCACGACAGCCACTGATCCCTGCACAAACTTGTCCTTCTCTTCATCGTAAGTACACACATGCTTCCTCAGACCTCTTTCCCTCCTAACACGGCGAGGGACATGGTTCTCACGGTGCACTGACGCCTTGGTGCGAGGAGGACGAGAACCACCTGTGAAAAAGAGGATAGGATAGCATGGGAGATAAGAACACATGTTCAGAAGAGGAAAACACAAGCAACAAGTGGAATCTGGGGGAAAAAAACATCATCTACATGGGAGTCTTCGGGGTTTGGGACCAGAGTCTCCGGCCTGGAAAGGGCGGAGACTTGCACGGAGTCTCCGGCAAAGCCGGAGTTTTTACCCACGGCTGGAGTCTCCGGGTACTTACCAAATTTGCATCCGTGAGGACTTGAACCTGGGGTGGCTGGGTTGTACATCCACTTCCCTAGCCAAGTGATCTGGGCTCACTTCTTGTGAACCTCATGTCTTGCAGATTGCTAGAATATTCTGACATGTATAACCTTTCATGTTAGTGTATTTTTTTTCCTTCTAAGCAACTACGACAAGAATATGTGTTCCATCAAATTGCCCCAACGACATCTTTAAAATGGGCCAGAATCTAGGATTTGTAAGTTTATCATGAGCTTAGGTGAAAGTATAATCATTATGTACAATGTAACGATCGGCCATATGGTCTACACAGTCTAAAACATGATTAACTATTTACTTGTGGTAGAGACACTATGTTCAAAATGGTCTGCAGCTTGACTATTGGACTCAGGTACCCCAACATCCACAAATGAGAGTTAGTGATCCTTTATTGGACATCTTAGGAGTTGACTGCAGGCAATAGTAGTGAACAAAAATAGCATGCAACATTGTAAAAGCTAACCTCCTCATCCTAAAACACTGGTAGAATCTTGCAGATCTTTTATCTTCTCCTTAACCTATTGTATCCTTGTCATGAAAGGCAATTTTCTAGCCGCATAAGGAACCTTCTGACCCTCCTCTTCCACAATACAAGTCGCCCGCATGTAATAAATATCCAAATCTTCATCAGAGTCATCACTTGAGGAATTCATTTTTAATGGGACAAAAAATTCAAAACATAACAAATGTTCAACAACAAAACAAGTTCAAATCATAACATAGGTTCATGAGAAAAGAAGAAAATATAGCATAGGTTCATGACAAATAAAAATTCATAACATAGGTTAAAACAATATAGGTTCATGATCAAGACAAGTTCAGGAAATATAGATTCGTGAAAAATACAAGTACATAACACTACTTCCTATTATTATGTTTCTCGCATGTCATCCCAATCCAATCAATCCTCTAGCTAGGTGTAGTATCCTTCTCCAAACAAGTGAATACATCACATTTATGTATAATAAAAAGGTCTATGTCTTAGAAATACTCATCACTCCTAGTCTTAGCTCCAGTCCATCAATTAAAGCCACCATCCTTCAAATCTCTCGACTCTCATTAGGATGACTCAAAGATGTCATAAATTTTTTACT
Source organism: Dactylis glomerata (assembly GCA_007115705.1). Classification (NCBI taxonomy): domain Eukaryota; kingdom Viridiplantae; phylum Streptophyta; class Magnoliopsida; order Poales; family Poaceae; genus Dactylis; species Dactylis glomerata. The sequence continues at coordinate 2,420,381 of QXEO01000383.1, forward strand.
CTTTTCCTCCTCATCCATCTTCCTAATCTCCTTATGTTTTTTTCCTTTATTTCAGTTATGTTGATCAGAAGGTCCAACCTCTAGGAGCTGTCAACGTCCATCCATGGTGATGTTGATGGACTAAGTGAGTATGTGCATGATCTTTTCTTCCTACCCTTGTCATGCAAAGGTGTAACATGTTAATCCTCTTCACCCTCATACCCCGGACCTTCAATAGCTTCAATGTTGGTAGTAGGCTGGGAAGCTTGATCCTTAGATGATGGTGGCACCCTAGCAAACACATTAGTTGCTACCTTCTTATTTAAAATCTGCCTCAAGTCCTTCTCATCTTGTAGTGGTTCTATCCAAAAATGGGCTGCCTCTCGACACATCTTCACATCACAAAACAAAATTAGAGCATATGAAAAAGAAATGGCAAAGCAGAAGATATGAATGCACCACAACATGTATCTCATGTGCTCACCAATATTCACTAGCATCAATGGTTTGAATGATAGACCGGATGAATCTTGAACCAATCCTTTCCAAATGGTTTAATCCTATTTTAATGTTTCCCACATTTTTTCATGTCCTTCTTGTCATAATTTATCTTCGTGCTCGTGTTGAAATTCGTAACCAAATTGGAATACCTAGTAGTATTCAAAACCTGGACATGATGATTATTTGTCGCCACTTCTTCTTTGCACACATCAGAATAGACACGGTGAGTAATGACTTCCCAATTTTCCTTTGGGCGTTTCACCTTTTCATTCACTGTTCCCATCTAGATACATAAAATGGTTGTTTTATTATCACAGATTTATCCTAGCCATGGCAATTATTATATGCATACCATGTAACCATGAACAAGTGTGTCCAATAACTAAATATCCACAAATTCAACCAAAACATGTTTTCTTAGATCAAATCTTACTGTTTCTTGATTAGCACCATACAAGTTCATCGCGCAGTTAGAAGCATACATATCCATTTATAATCTAGGGCAACAATTACTAGTTTAAGAAAATAAAAAAGTTAGAAATAGGGTGCATACCTCGCTGGGGGCTGCCATGGGGGTGTTGCTTCTAGGCGCGCGAGCTCCTGCGGGTGCGTGGGCTCCTACGGATGAGGGCACAGCGAGAGCACGAGCTTCCTGTCAACCATGGTGGTAGCAACCGTTCGAGTACCAAGGGGTTCTTGCCCTTATCGGTTGTCGGCCTGGCGGCAGGGAACCAAGGCAGCGCAACAAGAGGAGGCGGGGAACCGACTAGGAGGGTCCTAGGGGTGCGGACGCGCTAGATTTGTGGGAATGGGAGGAGGTGCTCCATTTGTGGGGATACGGTGGTGGCACTTGCTAAACCTAGGCGGCGAACTCGTGCGCCATGTTGTGTGTGAGAAAGAAAAATAGCAAAGGGGCGTGAATGTATGGGTACGATTCAGCTCGGACCAAATAGATGCATCTTCCGTCAGCCATTTCGGTGACGGGAGGGGCTGGGGACCCCGGAGTGATAACTCTAGCTTTAGTTAGGGTTGGCCTAGTGCTTCCTTAGGTTGATGCTTCTATGGAGGAGACTGCGCCATGTCGGAATAATTTCCCTTGCTCTTCCTCCATCTCGACGTCGCTCCAACCGGTGGCATCGGGGAGCAAGTGGCCTGGTCGTCTCGCCGGACTCCGGATCCGGTGAGATTCGTGTCTGGTAATCAGCGTTCAGCACTCTCACGGGTGACATTCGTGCCGACTTCTGTAGTTGTTTGTGGCGTCTTGCGATTGGGCACGTGGATGATGGCAAGCGGTGGTGTTCCTCTTCTTCGACTATGTCAGATAAAGTTCACGGTGTCGGGTTTTGGTGACCATGGGAAAGATCCATAGCCGATGTGCCACAAAGTCTCGGGCTCATCGCTTGCGATGGTCTGGCTCATCGGCTCAAAAAGCATGCTAAAAAATTGGGACGCTGTAACTCGCGGCTCACATCCGCCCTTCAGCCAAAATCCAATGCACCACAGCACTCTGATGGTCCTAGTTGATGTAGGAGCTTCGTCCTTGTGTGTGGTGAATAACCAGCCCGTTGGGAACCCCAAGAGGAAGGTGTGATGAGTATAGCAGCTGGTTTTCCCTCAGTTAAGAAACCAAGGTTTAATCGTTCTTGGAGAGGAGAGACAAACGACTGAAGGTGATGCTTGCTAGCTTACGACAGCTTCGGACAATTATATATGGCGCCTCGTCCAAGCTTTGCTTTGCGAGCAGCAACACGGAACCTGCACATAACACAACCAAATACTTCGTTCCCAACTTGCGATGAGGTTGTCAATCTCACCGGTTTGCTTGAAACAAAGGTTATGAGTGTATCGAGTGGAAAACAATATAGTATGCGAGTAAACTAAACAGTGCGAGTAAAGTAAACAGGTGATAGCAATATGATGGAAATAGGACCGGGATCCACAGTTCACTAGTGGTGTCTCTCCATAAGATAAATAACACATGTTGGGTAAACAAATTACAGTTGGGCAAATTGATAGAATAAAGATAAACGTGATATGTCAAGAAGATCACTATGAGATTTACTCTGGGCATTACAACAAAATACATAGACCGCCATCCAACTGCATCTATGACTAATAATCCACTTGTGGCGAATCAATCCGAGAACTCCACAAGTATTAAGTTGCGAACAACAGATAATTGCATTAAGCAAAGTGTGTAATGTAAACAAAGCATATGCCCTTGAGCATATGAATGTTGTTTTCTCCCTAGTAGCAACAGCACATCTACAACCTTAGAGGTTTCTGTCACTCCCCCAGGTTAAATAGAGGCATGAACCCACTATCGAGCATAAATACCCCCTCTTGGAGTCACTAGCAACTACTCGGCCAAGATAGCTACTAACAACAGAGAGCATGCAAGATCATAAACAACATAGAGATAACAAAAGATAATAATCAGTACAGCAACTCAATCATAAACACCAATATTCATCGGATCCCAACAAACCAAACATGTAGAATTACATAACGGTGATCTCAATCATGTAGGGCAGCTCATGAGATCTAAACATGAAGCACATGGTGGAGGAGACAACCATCTAGCTACTGCTATGGACCCATAGTCCAAGGTAGACTACTCACTCATCGCTCCGAAGGCAAGCATGGTGATGAAGAAGACCTCCAGTGGCGATTCCCCTCTCCAGCAGGGTGCCGGGAAGAGCTTCTGGACCCTCCCGATCTTCGGGTCGACGGCGGCGGCGGATCGCGATGTGTTCTGGAAAAGTGATCGGGTACTTAGGTTTTTTCCGTCGGGGGTCTTTATAGGCGAAGGGGCGATGTCAGAGGAGGGGCCAGGTGGCCTCACACCATGGTGGCGCGGGCCAGGGGCTGGCCACGCCACCCCTGTGTGTGGGCCCCTGGTGGCCCGCCTCCTACTCTCCTTCGGATCTGTGGAAGCTTCCGGGTAAAATAAGACTTCAGGAACTTGTTTCGTACAATTCCGAGAATATTTCCTGTGTATCACTTCTGAAACACAAAAACAGCAGAAAACAGGGAACTGGCACTGTGGCAACTTGTTAATAGGTTAGTTCTGGAAAATGCATAAAAGTGCCACGAAGTGTAACGAAATAGTAGGCAAATGGTGTAAAAACAAGCATGGAGCATCAAAAATTATAGATACGTTGGAGACGTATCAAGCATCCCCAAGCTTAACTCCTGCTCGTCCTCGAGTAGGTAATTGATAACAAAAGAATAATTTTTTAGGTGACATGCACCTACACAATCTTGATCATATATGTAAGCATTTGTGAGCTGGGATCATAAGAACTTAAAACATGGGCATGAAAGATATAATATTGACAATAAGAACTTAGCAACCATGTTGTAAACATGCAAATGAACACAAACAAAAGATCATGAAAATGAAACAATGAAAGTCAAACGTGTGTTCAAATCATAAGGAAAAACATACAAATGTTTTCAGCTTGTCCTTCATGGAGAGCAAAACATAAATGCATAGGACACCTTCATGTTTAAAAGGTCGACTAGATACAAATAATTTGAGAACAAGTGAAACCAACAATATGAATCAATCAATGAACTTTGGGACAATGCATATTACACTAAGAATGACAACTATGCTCTCTTAATGGTGAATAAAGATAGAAGGTGGTGACTCAACATAAAAGTAAAAGAAAGGCCCTTCGCAGAGGGAAGCAGTGATTGCAAGTTTTATAACCTTCAAAAATTATGGTACTTACCGGCTTTGAGCTCTTATTGCCCCCATCATAAGCATCTTGAATGGTTAAAGTTAATGCGAGAACAATTATGATGCATATGCTTGACAAATCATAAGTTGAAAACCTCGTGCCCCGTGAATACGAGTACCCAAACCTCATGCTACTCAACTTAGAGTCCCAAGCAAGGCTCTTGTCATTGTAAGTATATGCATATCATTGAGAACCGCCAATGGGGTACCTCTATGCCCGATGACATGGAACAAGCCCACACCAAAATGACAGGACAAGCAGACAATGAACACCTCGACATCTCTTTTATTTGCCATTTGTTTAGCTTTTTATTGTGAGATGCGTCATCGAATGTTCACCATGGGTATGCTGCAAATTTCCACCATGAATTATGCATGGCTTAGATTAGCGGCCCGGCGTTTCCCTAACACATATAGAAACTCCATGATCCCCACAAGATTCCCAATTCATTTCACACCACGGGCATCCATAAACAAAAGATCACGATATCAACTCAAATAAGAAGTGCAATGTTGAAAGCTTGCCCATGACTGCATGGCTGGGCTAGTCTCCAACTTACAACTTGCAAGCATAATGACGAAGGAATGACAAATGGGCCCCCGATATTCGCCTACTTGGTTTTCGGTCCAGGAAGGGTGTCTCACGAAAGGCTTTCGAGGCCTATCAAGGCAGTGGCCTGGCTCAGCCCAGGAGCAATACTTGGTGCGCAAGCAAGGTTTCGAGGAGTCCAAGTTAGACTAGTCCTCGGTTGATCCGATCTGTACTTGGCTTGAGAGACACTCCTGAGACCTAGCCTTAACTTATAAAAGGCTGGGAGGGAGGTCTCAAAACCCTAGACGCTTTTCCACCCACCTCACGCCGGAGCGCTCGACAACTTAGAGCTCTCTACTTTCGGCTAGATCCAATCTACGCCGCCATTGTAACCCCCTCATCGCAACCACACCATCAATACAAAGTCAGACAAGCAGGACGTAGGCCTTTTACCTTTCGAGGGGGCTGAACCTGGGTAAATCCTTGTGTCTCTCTGCTTTCGTCTGATCGCCGTCGAGTTCGCCAGGTCCCCAATACGCTTCCTAGATCGAAAGCCCTTCGACATGGGCATTGCCGGGGATAAACCTCGTTAATTGGCGCCGACCGTGGGGACGACGGGATCTGGATCTACGGATTCGCCGGCTCCATCACCAACCACAACCAAGATCGGCATCGACACTACCGTCGGCATCGCTGCGCCGACCAACGTCGACACCCCCGCCAAGATCGACACTACCGTCGGCATCGCTGCGCCGACCGACGACGACACCACCTCCAAGATCGGCATCGACACCCTCGCCGGCATCGCTGTGCCGGCCATCGTCCATGCCAGCCCGATGGAGCCCGAGACTGGCGCCGTTGATTCGACTGTCGTCGACGGCGTCTCGCCAAGCACCATCAACCTCACCCCGACGGCGAGCGTCATCGACCCCGTCCCAAGCACGGCAGAAGTAGCGTCCGAAGGCTATGACATGGCTTTCAGACTGTTCAACTTCCATGTGGACAGCAATGGAGCGATGGAACTGCTCTCCATCGGCGAATCGGCTCCGCTCGTAGCCGAAGCGACGACACCACCAGCCGTCGGGGGCAAACCCTCGGCAAGCGCGCAACTAGCGCCATCGGAGGAGGAACCGAGGCTGAAGATTTCGACCCCATCAGTAGGGTCGAACAATTTCGAAGATCCACCTCCATCCCCGACCACCGCATACTGCGTCGACTGCGACGCATACCACTACGTGGGCGCCGGAGATTTCTCATTCCACGAGATCGCTGGCTGTGAAGATCCGCGGGGAGGCACAGCAGCTATCTACCCAACGATATCTGAGTGCGACCGGGCTCTCAACGCCCTCACACTCCGCACTGCACCGTATGACCCCGACTACGTCGAACGGTTGTACTCTGATTACACATGCTCAGACGACGACGACGTCTACCCCAAAGCTAAGGGGAAAATTGGCAATTCGGCAAGCTCCGCCTCACTATGCGAATCTAACGCATCCAGTGATGGTTATGTGGCTGACTACGACTCTGACTTCATGATCGAAGTCGGGCCCTACGTCGAAAGCGACGACGTCTATCCTCCAGCGCTGGGTGAAATCAGCGACGATTCGACCCCGTGGCCCGGGGGCCATTGCATGATGGCATCGCACGGCGACGGAAACGAAAATAGAGACAATGATGGCCGAAATCGGGCAGATAGTGGTCGTCAAGTGGTCACGCATGACCAGATCCGATTCGCAAGGAGAGTTTACTCGGGCGAGGTGAACTTCGGTCCCAACCCAAGCCCAAGTGATCTGGCCGCACTCCATTTTGTCGTCCAGGAGCAGAAGGACCAGATCAGTGCTGACAGACGAGTGCTGGAACGCCGAAGAGAGGAGGCCGATGCATCCAGCAGAAGACGGGCCGAAAGATCGTCCCACTACTCATCAAGCGTCCAGCACAGGTCAAGATCACGCACCCAGCCAGGGCCTGATATGCACAACATCACCAGAAACCTGGAGGCAGAGTTCAACGAGGCCGAATTGATGCCCAAGACCAAGGAGGCGGCGATCATGGCCGCGGCGGCATACATTGCCGCGAACGCGTCCAACGGTGATGAACATATGCGACACCTGAGGAATCTGGCACTCAAAGGAGTAAGGGTGCTCCAAAGCACACCCGATTCAGGACAGGACGCGACGACAAGGAGGACCGCTCCACCGACGGAGCAAGCCAGGCACCCAGCAACGGCGCCACCCGCGGTGCCTCGGACGCAAGCAGTCGAACCTCTCAACGGAGAGCTTCGTCATGGTCTGGCCTAGAACAGGGTCGATCAAGCGCGAGCACGGCGCGAAGCACGCCGCTTCGAAGGAGATCGCGAGGCGGAGACGTTCGGCGGCACCAGCGACGGACTGTGCGGGGCAGAGTGCTTTAGCTTGTTGATCCGCTCCGCACCGCTGCCGAAGGGAATCAAGCTAAGCGATGGCATAGTCAAGTTCAACGGGCAGCAAGATCCCCGAATTTGGCTCGATGATTTTATAACCGCTGTCAAGATCAGCGGCGGATCTAGAGACAACGCCCTCCAGTTACTGTCGCTGCATCTAAAGGATAACGCAAGGGCATGGCTGAACAATCTCGCTCCAGATAGTATCCGCTCCTGGGAAGAATTTCGGCAAGCGTTCATCGCCAACTTCCGAGGCACTTCGCGACGACCTACGTCGTTCGAGGAGCTACGCCTATGCGTGCAGAGAACCGGAGAAAACCTGAGATCATACATCTCACGGTGGATCAGCCTCAGAAACACGACGGAGAATATCTCGCCCGAAAGGGCTATCGACGCATTCCGTGACGGCCTCTTCCGACGTGATTTCAAGGAGGAGCTCGAACGCTGCAAGCCAAGGACCGTCGACCATCTCATGAGCTTGGCAAATGAGTGGGCCGATGGCGAAGACTCTATCGCGGCTCCCAGAAGCCGCCGTCGGTCAGCAGAACGCGATGTCGACACGAAAGACCAGTTCCACTCCGGGTCCCGAAAGAAGGGTCGTCGAAATCTCTACGACAACGCGGATAATGCGGACATGGTAGCAGCAGGCTACATACATGAAGATCGTGAGGACAATCGTGACTTACCGCGGCAAGGAAACAATTACCACGGTAGCAGCAGCAGAAGTGTCTCGAAGCCAAGCAAAGAATGGCGTCGACGGCAGCCACAGTTGTCAGCAGAAGAAATGCTTGATAGCGGATGCCAAAGACATACGTACCTCGATAAGGACGGAGTACGAAGACCTGCACATCTCCTCATCGAATGTAGGGAATTCCTTCGTCTCAACCGGGCACTTCAGGAAAGGATGCACACCGAGCAACCAGTGGCAGGGGCAATAGCCTATAATGCTCCACCGCCACCGCCGAACCCACCAGCAAACGTCGTACAGCAAAACCACCAGGCTGCTACGATCCAGCAAGTCGAGCAGCGACAGCCGGCCAACGAGGAAGAAGAGTTCCCGCCGCCAAGAGGTTTCGTGCCCATGATCCAGAGGGGGCGCCCGACGAATAAAGTGCAGCGAAAACGCGCAAGGGAAGTAATCCATGCCGAGCACGCACCACCGGCCACTCCCGAATACCTGAATTGGTCCGAACACCCGATCGGTTTCGACCGGTCAGATCATCCACCGAAGATCCCACGCCCAGGACATCATGCTTTGGTTCTTGAGGCGCAAATAGGGGGTTTCACCTCGAAAAAGGTGTTCATGGACGGAGGCAGCAGCTTGAACCTCATCTACGCAGACACACTGCGAAAGATCAAGATCCCGCTAAATAATCTCCTGCCAACGGAGACTTCCTTCCACGGTATCGTCCCAGGGAAGCCGACGTATCCATTGGGAGCGATACATCTCGATGTCATCTTCGGCACTCCAGCGAACTTCAGAAAGGAGAAGATCGAATTCGAGGTGGTCGACTGGCCCTCGCAGTACCATGCTATCCTCGGGCGACCAGCGTTCGCTCGATTCATGGCGGTACCCCACTACGCCTACCTCAAGCTGCGGATGCCCGCAAACAGAGGACCACTAACAATCAGCGGCAGTTTCGCATGTTCAGAAAACTGCGACAAGGATTTCAACAGCATGTCCCAAACCTTTGGGGTGCATGAAGAACTGCACCACATTCGGGAGGCCACCGTCATGGACATCGATCCACCGGCGCAGCAGAACGCCCCAGAGCTGTCTTTCGATGCCACAAAAGACACTCGAGAGCACCAGATCCACCCGACTGACCCAACTAAGACGGCGTGGGTGTCGAACTCTCTCTCTCCCGCATAGGAAAGCGCGCTCGTCGAGTTCCTCCGTGAGCACTGGAGGATGTTCGCCTGGTGCCCAGCTGACATGCCAGGCATCCCCAGGGAACTCGCCGAGCACGAGCTTAAGATATTTCCAAACGCGAAACCGGTCAAGCAGTCTATGCGACGGTACAATCTAGAGAAGGCCAGGTCGATGGGTGAAGAAATCAATCGCCTCCTCGAAGCCAAGTTCATCAGAGAAATCAAGGAAGCCACGTGGCTCTCGCCACCGGTCATGGTGGAGAAGAAGGACACGAAGATCTACAGGATGTGCATCGATTTCACAGCCTTAAACAAACACTGCCCGAAGGATTACTTCCCCCTGCCCCGAATCGACCAGATCATCGACTCCACGGCAGAATGCGAACGCCTCTCGTTCCTCGACGCGTACTTAGGGTATAACCAGATACGGCTGAAAGCGGAAGACGAAGACAAGACGGCGTTCATCACCCCGCACGGGGTATACTGCTACATGACGATGCCCTTCGGACTCAAGAATGCCAGAGCCACCTATCAACGGTGTATGCAGGCGTGCCTGAAGGAACAAATCGGCCGCAACATCGAAGTTTATGTCGATGACATTGTCATCAAGACAGTGAAAGCAGACAGCCTGCTCGACGACCTTCGAGAAACCTTCGCCAACCTCGACAAATATAGCATCAAGCTTAACCCGAAGAAGTGCTCTTTCGGGGTACCCACTGGCCAACTGCTGGGATATCTAATCTCCGAGAGAGGGATCGAAGGCAACCCAGAGAAGATACAGGCAATCATCAACATGCAGTCTCCGAAGACGCTTCGACACGTCCAGCAGTTGACAGGTCGACTCGCAGCGCTTAGCCGCTTCATCAGCAAGCTTGGCGAAAAAGCGCTCCCTTTTTATCGGCTGCTCTGGAAAACAGACAACTTCACGTGGACCGCAGAGGCGCAATCCGCGTTCGAAGATCTCAAGCGCCGTCTATCGACCTCCCCAGTTCTCGTCACACCTCGGGAAAAGGAGCCCATGTTGCTATACATTGCGGCTACAAATCAAGTCGTCAGTTCAGTGCTTGTGGTCGAATGCGCAGAAGAGGGCAAAGAGCACGGCGTACAGAGACCCGTGTACTACCTGAGCGAAGTTTTATCGCCGACCAAGCAAAGATACCCCCATTATCAGAAGTTGGCATACGCCATATACATGACGGGGAAGAAACTGCCGCACTATTTCGAGTGCCACTCCATCATAGTGGTGGCCTCAAATCCAGTCTCCTGCATCCTCAATAACCCAAACGCCACAGGGCATGTGTCGCTATGGGGAATCACGCTAGGACCCTGGGAAATCACGTACCAGCGCCAATCCGCGATCAAGTCACAGGTCCTACCGGATTTCATAGCCGAGTGGACAGAAGCCCAGATGCCCGAGCTCCCAGACCTGTCGAACAGCTGGACCATCTTCGTCGACGGGTCCAAGCGGGTTTCGGGGGCAGGGGCAGGAGTGGTCCTGGTGTCACCGCAAGGGGACAGGATGCGCTACGTCCTCCGCATGCGCTTCCCGAATCCCTCCAACAACGAGGCGGAGTACGAAGCCGTCCTTCACGGTATGCGCATGGCGAAGGCCTGCGGGGCCACCCGCATCAAGATTCATGGGGACTCGAACCTCATCGCCCAGCAAGTCATGAAGGAGTGCGACGCAACCTGCGCGAATATGATCGCATATCGTGCCATGTACGACAAGCTCGAAGGCGAATTCGAGGGCTGCGAAGTAACGCACATCGGCAGGGAAAGCAACGAGGAGGCAGACAACCTGGCCAACGTCGGCTCAAGGTGCCTCCCAATACCGCCTGAAGTCTTCTTCGAAGAGATATTCGAACGCTCCGTCAAGATCAAGCCAGCAACTGACCCAGCATTAGCAACACGTCCGGGGGCTCGGTCGGCCAATACCGCCCCGGCAGCAGGAGTGGCAGACCTCCCGAAGGATGCAGCCGCGGTCATGCTCGTCGAAGCAACATGGACAAAACCATACTTGGCATACCTAACGCGGGGCGAGCTCCCAGAAGATCCCATCCATCGCCGACAAGTCATGCGGCGCTCCAAGGCCTTCACGATAATCAACGGGGAACTCTACAAGCGCAGCACCACAGGAGTGCTCCAACGGTGCATAGCGCAGGAAGATGGGATTGCTCTCCTCCGGGAAAACCACGAGGGAACCTGTGGACACCACGCCTGCAGTCGAACCCTCGTAGCCAAGGCTTTTCGATCCGGGTTCTACTGGCTATCCGCCCTTTACGATGCCAGAAACATCGTCCAACACTGCGAAGCATGCCAGTTCTTTGCCACCAAGCCGCACGCGCCGGCGTCCGAACTGCACACCATCCCTGTGGCCTGGCCCTTCGCACAATGGGGGCTCAATCAAGTGGGGCCTCTCCCCAAGTCATCCAGAGGAGGTCATACCTACCTCCTAGTCGCAGTGGACAAGTTTTCCAAGTGGATAGAGGCTGTTCCGATCACCAATCAAGAGGCGACCATGGCAGTCAAATTCTTCGAGTCCATCGTCTACCGATACGGCGTCCCGCACAGCATCATCACCGACAACGGCACCAACTTCACTTCGGGCAAATTCCAGGACTTCGCCAAAAACCTCGGCATCAAGCTCAAGTACGCTTCGGTGGCGCACCCCAAGTCTAATGGACAAGTGAAAAAAGCCAACGGACTTGTATGCGGAGGCCTGAAGAAGCGACTGCTTCGACCCCTCAAGCGCGCAGCAGGCGCTTGGGTCGAGGAACTACCATCGGTGCTATGGAGCCTGCGAACAACGCCCAACTCCTCGACAGGCTACACACCCTTCTTCTTGCTTTTCGGAGCAGAAGCAGTGCTACCCACGGACATACGCTACAGCGCGCCCCGCGTTGCCGCCTACGTCGAGGAAGATGCGGACAAGGCGTTAGCAGACGCCCAAGACCTGCTGGACGAAGCTCGAGACGTCGCCCTCGTTCGATCGGCGGTCTACCAGCAGAGCCTCCGCAACTACCACAGCAGACGGGTACGCGGACGCTCTTTCGAGCCGGGCGACCTTGTGCTCCGACTCAAGCAGACAAGCACATCAAAGTTGGAACCACCTTGGGAAGGCCCGTATCTTGTCCACGAGGTCATCCCGGGAGGAGCATATCATCTACGCAACCCGAAGTCGGGGAAAGACGTAGAGAACCCATGGAACGCCGCGCAATTGTGTCGCTTCTATCCTTAGCTAGAAAAGCTGTCTCCTCTACCCCCTCTAATATGTAATCAAGTGTCGGCAGCAGTCCGCACCCAACATTGTGCCTTCGGCACCAAGCAATAAAGTTCAAATTCCTCACTTCATGAGTCAACATATTCGCACACCCACGCTCGGGGGCTCAGCCTTCGACCCACGCTCGGGGGCTCAGCCTTCGACCCACGCTCGGGGGCTCAGCTTTCGACCCACGCTCGGGGGCTTCGACCTACGCTCGGGGGCTTAGCCTTCGACCCACGCTCGGGGGCTCAACCTTCGACCCACGCTCGGGGGCTTCGACCTACGCTCGGGGGCTTAGCCTTCGACCCACGCTCGGGGGCTCAACCTTCGACCCACGCTCGGGGGCTTCGACCTACGCTCGGGGGCTTAGCCTTCGACCTACGCTCGGGAGCTTCGACCCACGCTCGGGGGCTCAGCCTTTCGACCCACGCTCGGGGGCTCAGCCTTTCGACCTACGCTCGGGGGCTTCGACCCATGCTCGGGAACTTCGCTCACGCCCGAGGGCTGCGCTCTCTCGACCTATGTTCGAGGGATGCGTTCTCTCGACATATGTGTGGGGATTTCTCGCCCTCCCAACCTACGCTCAAGATCTCCGCCCTTTCGCCATAGACGAATACGACGCGTGCACACAATATATACACAGAGTAAAGATACAAGCACAGCTACAGGGCTAGTTCATGGTGCCACGGCACCCTGGCTTGCTCTCTGCTGATCACTTTCGACGATAATCTGTCGAGCGATGCAGTCGCCAGTGCTTCTACAAGCAGCGTAGTGGTGCTCCATGTCATAGCGGCCACTGGGCGACGGAGGAAGAGTCTTCAGAAGCTCCAGGTCGATCTCAGGGTAGTGAGCACGCATGAAGGCAAGCGCGACCACAGCCCCGGAGCGCAAGTGCTCCCGGACGAAGGAATACACAGCATTCCCATTCTCGAATCGATCGAGCAATGCCGGCAGGCCTTCGGGCTGATTGTTCAATGGGAACATCGCCTGATGCACCAGCGCGAGTGCACTCCGGCTCATCTCAGACATCGCACCAGCTTGAGCAATCCTATCCTGAAGGAGTGTCAGCTTCATTGCTTTCGACCGGTCAGCCCAGAAGTTGTCAGCAACAGAGTTGGCATGTGTCTGAGCAGCAACAAGATGCGCGTTCATGCGCCGAGCTTCGGCAGCACTATCGAGGCACACATCTGCGAAAAGGGCCCGAATATCAAATTTTGCACACCCAAGGCACAATACAGAGCGAAAGAGGTCTAGAGACTCACACTTCAGAGATTTTCCAAGGTTATCGACCTCGTCAAGAAGAAATTTCTCGCAGTCAGCAGCACGCGACGCCTTCGACAGAGCGACGTCGACCTTGGCAGTAACCACCTTCAGTTGACGCTGCGTATTTTGGAGTTGGTCGCGCAACGATCAAATTAGCGATAGTTCGCCTGAGGAAGGAGTCCTTCGCTCAACGGCACCAGAAGTACTGCTAACCGTCTCGTACGAAACAGGCCAAGTACCAGAAACCATCGAAGGATCCTGCACGAGGAGTCGAACATCACATACAAGCATTCGGCAACCAAATGACAAGCAGATAAACATAACAAAGGAGCAATTTTTACACCAGAAAGAAGTCCTAGTCAGGATCATCGCCCTCGGCATAAGACAACGAAAGCTAATTACAAGTGGGCGAGAAGCATCGCTCGCACTACGCTGAACTACTAGCCTTGCTAGACGGTGCGCCGGATGCGCCACGCCTCCGAGCCCTCGCCGCTGCATGCTTCTCGTTCCTCTCGGCCAGAAAACTCGTCATTCGGGCAGCCAGTTCTCGAGCACGGGCAACATAAGTCTTGGCGGACTTGTCGCGTCCGTCCTTATCTTTCGGGTACGTGCTCGTGACCTTGTCAGCGTCGAACTCCACGTCGTGCATCATCATCATGGAGAAGACAGACTCGGAGCCAATAGTTACCTGTCGGCGTACCGCGGCAAGTAAAGGGTCTTCACCGTCCGCCTTCACTGCCAGAGCTTCGAGGATCCCCGCCATAGTGTCGCTGGTCGAGTCGGGTACAAACGTATCCCAAACGCGAACAAGTGTCGACCGCACCCGCACCAGGAGGTTGGCAACCTCTCGACTCAGGCGTTCGACGACGCCGACACTGGATTCGATTCCAGCGGGCTCCTTCATAGCTCCGGCATCCAATTCGGCAGCAGCTACAAGTGAGAGAAAACCACCAGGTCAACAATGGGACTGTTCGGCATGAAAAGTAATCCAGACAAAGCTCGAGAACTCACCACGCAAGGCACCAAGCGAAGTTTGCAAGCGCTGGTGTAGTTCTCCTTCTCTCGTTTCGGTGTCCAGGCGGCTTTTCTTCGCGCGCTCTTGAGCTTCTGACGATTCGACCTTTAGTCGGGCGATTTCGTCGTTCAGCTCAGTGACTTTAGCCTTCAAACCCAAATTTTCAGTGGCAAGGTTGTCCAGCTGAGATTTCAGGGAAGTCTTGTCAGTAGCAGCCTGAGCTCCGATCCCTAAACAATTAAAAGGGTGTCGTCAGAAGTGTCATATCATACACAAAGCAAAATTTTACAAGTAAGGTGGCTGTACTCACGACGAGTTTCGTCGAGCTGCTCGGACAGCTTTCGGTTCTCTTCCTGTAAGGCGAAGAAGCTCCTGCAAACCTTCGACAGGTCCCTAACAACAGGCTAACGAAGACAAGGCAAAGGATTAACCTTCGAGTCATAGTTTAGAGGGCAAGCCTAAGTGTAAACACTTAGACTCACCCTCGGGGGCTGCTAATGGTCAAACACGCGAAGCGCAAGCGGAAAATCTTCGAACTTACATGGTTGCTAGGACCAGAAGGTCCGTCAGACGAGGAGACAAGCACGAACTCATGTTCCGACGCCTTCTTCTTGGAGGAGGTCGAAGGCTTCGTCAGAGCGGCTTCGGGGGCGGCAACGTCGGCAGCCCTCTCCTGAGAGTCTGTAGTTTGTTCGAGGGCGTCGTCGTGGGGTCGGACCTGATATTGGTCTTGATCCCCCGGACAGGTTGACATTTCCTCGGTAGAAGATCTGAAACAAGCATCAATGTCAGAATCGGACAATCAAGTTGAAACGAGATCACAAGATACGTGAAAGAAAACTTACGATGCGTCGATCCCAAACTTCGGAAGGGTTTTCCTCTCTGTTCGAGGAGGTGGACGACGGCTCAGAGGCGAAGCGGGGATCGCACTATTGCCGTCATCACCCGAAGTAAAACGGGTGTCATCGGGGTCCTCCGAATCTTCGACAACGTCCGCAATTCGTTGTCTCCTCGGGGCCTCGGTGGCGACAGAGCGGCGAAGGTCGATTCCTCCAGCACTTTGGTAAAATCGCGCCCCGGATATTCGCCCATCTCGGGCTGGGGCGGATAGCATCGAGCTATGTCAATCACCTGCACAAGGATGCTGACTACATTCGACACTGATCGATTCGGCTAAGAAACAGTGAAGGCATTCGATTAAGATCAAAATCATACCTCGGTGCGGGGAAAGGCCTTGCTGAAGGCTACTGCGCCGAAGATCTTTGGCACAGGATCCTTCTTCTTGATGTTCGTAACGGTGCGTACGCACTCGTCGATCTCAGCCTCGTGAAGCTCGTCCTAGGAGACGCGGGTTGAATCCCGACGATCGCTGTAGTCCCACATGCAGTGGGCTCGAGCGGCTGGATTCGACGTTCGATGAAGGTCCGGATGAGCTGGATCCCTGAAAGCTCCTTCTTCGGAGTAGCTCGAAGCTGTTGGATCTTCTCCATCAGCGGCTCCGTAGTCTTCAGCTCCTTGTCCGAAAGGTCGTGCCTCCAGGAGACACGAGGTCGAAGAACGCCGGTGGGATGGAATTCCTCGAGTCCGAAGTTTTCGCCGTCGGAGGATTTGTCCTTGGCGTAGTACCACTTCGTCCTCCACCCGGGATTGTTTTCGGGTGTTTGGAGGTTGAAATACTTGACGTCCGGGCACACTTGGACGCCGAAACCGCCGGTTTGATATGGCAGAGGGTGCCGAATCACGAAGATTCGGCGCCACAGTGCCCAGTGGGGTTCGATCCCCAGGAAGCACTCACAGAGCGTGATAAAGCACGCAATGTGAAGGATGGAATTGGGATTCAGGTCGTGGAGCTGAATCCCGTAAGCGAAAAGAAGACCGCGGAGGAAAGGATGTGGGGGAAAAGACAAACCCCGCAGCAAGAAAGCGATAAAGATTACCCGGAATCCGAGGGGTGGCCGGGGAACGATCTCCGGACCGGCGGCGAGCGATTCCGCCGGCGCGTTCTTCAGCAGGCCCATCTTCTCGGCCTAGGACAACTCCTTGTTCCCGGCCTTGGACTGGACCCAACGGCCAACGGCGGAGCCTTCGGCGTCGGCCGTCTTGGCCTTCTTGGCGGCAGCAGCGGCGCCGGCGGCGGTGGAGCTCCTCTTACCCATGGTCTCAGGGCGCAGCGAGGGTTGCGGAAATGGAGGAGAGAAAGTGGAGCTACAGGAGCAATGCGCGAGGAAGAAGACGGTGGCGGTGGAGTAGGACGGACTGTTACCCTGCCGCCATTATTTATTTCACCACTGGGATTCGGCGTCAGATCTCAACCGTCCACGGCGAAGTGGAAACGGCTAAGCTGATCCAGCCGTCCACGTGTCAGCACGAGGGCACAGCGGCGTCCACTACGCGCGGTAATCAAGGAAACCGCGCCGGTTATTTCTCACCCACGCGCGGGACGTGCGGTCAAATTCTGTCAACGGCTGAGGCGTGCGGCCGGGGGGCCCACCATACGTCTAGTCTTGACAGGGCCAGGTCACTCCTGCAGAAGATGATGTGACAACTCGACGAGGCATATCGTCAGCGATGACGCGTTTCTTCGGGAAGGTTGATTCCTTCTGACTCAAAGGGCAAAGATTGGCGAAAGTTCTTTCGAGTCTCAAAGGTACGTACCTCTTGCACTCAGACGGCCTTTCGACTGGGTTTTCTTCGAGGTTCTTTTTGCTCCTCTCTTCTGTGCCAGCCGAATATATGCAGAGCTTTTCGACGACTTTGTCTTTTGCCCCTACGTGGGCATTTTTGGGTCGAAATTTTATTCGAATTGCTTCTTTCGGGCCAGCAGCGCCTTCGAGATATTCGAGGTAGGACTTCGGTCCCTCGAATTATTTCTTTCAGGCCGTCAGCGCCTTTGGGATATTTGAGGAAGGACTTCGGTCCCTCGAATTGCTTCCTTCGGGCCAGCAGCGCCTTCGAGATATTCGAGGTAGGACTTCGGTCCCTCGAATTGCTTCCTTCGGGCCAGCAGCGCCTTCGAGATATTCGGGGTAGGACTTCGGTCCCTCGGATTGTTTCTTTCAGGCCATCGGCGTCTTCGAGATATTCGAGGTAGGACTTTGGTCCCTCGAATTGCTTCTCTCAGGCCAGCGGCGCCTTCGAGCTATTCGAGATCGCTGAATCATCTTCTTCGAACCTTTCTTTCGGGCTATCAACGCTCCTCAATCAACATGCCCGAATCTTGGTGGCAATATACCAGTTCGGATGCCGTATGTCAAATACGAAGGTAAGTCCACAGTTTGCAACACCGGATGGCCCGCTATTCGTATCAAACGCGCTCTGCCGGAAATTTGCCATACCTACGGTATGAAGCTTGCACCGATGGACGCATCGGGTGCCTTACAAATGAACTGGGCTCCGACTTGGTGAGTCCAACACGGCTCAGGTCGGGGTAGCACCAGCCCACGCGGGTTCGAGTCGGGGGACTCGAATCTGAGTAAGCTAACCGAATGTCTTTGCAGCAATGCAATTAACTGAGACCCGGCGTGAGTCTCAGGCCGGTTATGCGCATCCCTCTGCAAACCCTACTTAGCACTTTCGAGGCTCTAAATGAGAGTGGCTCGAGAATCTCGTACCGAAACAAGCATACTACTCAAGTGACCTTTGTACATGTGCAGCTTTTCAGGCCAAATGCTCATATCGAGGGCGGCTGGGAAGACTTTCGGGAGGAGTCCCTGCCATAGTCTTCGACTATCCCAGGCACTCGGGGGCTACTGACGAAGGAATGACAAATGGGCCCCCGATATTCGCCTACCTGGTTTTCGGTCCAGGAAGGGTGTCTCACGAAAGGCTTTCGAGGCCTATCAAGGCAGTGGCCTGGCGCAGCCCAGGAGCAATACTTGGTGCGCAAGCAAGGTTTCGAGGAGTCCAAGTTAGACTAGTCCTCGGTTGATCCGATCTGTACTTGGCTTGAGAGACACTCCTGAGACCTAGCCTTAACTTATAAAAGGCTGGGAGGGAGGTCTCGAAACCCTAGACGCTTTTGCACCCACCTCACGCCGGAGCGCTCGACAACTTAGAGCTCTCTACTTTCGGCTAGATCCAATCTACGCCGCCATTGTAACCCCATCATCGCAACCACACCATCAATACAAAGTCGGACAAGCAGGACGTAGGCCTTTTACCTTTCGAGGGGGCTGAACCTGGGTAAATCCTTGTGTCTCTCTGCTTTCGTCTGATCGCCGTCGAGTTCGCCAGGTCCCCAATACGCTTCCTAGATCGAAAGCCCTTCGACATGGGCATTGCCGGGGATAAACCTCGTCACATAACAACTCAACATAAGAGACCACAATGTCAAATTTTTAAGAACAGGAAAAAGTAAAGTGTGCCTTCCGGTTCGTGAGAGCTTTACTGACCGAATTTCACATAACACTGGTAAGTGTTTAATTTGAAGAGAAAATAAAAGCAAGTCAAATTTACTTGGAATAGAAAATAGCTAGTAGGTATGTATGATGGACACTTTGGAAAACTTTGGCTTTTAGGAGTTGGATGCACGAGTAGAGCTCATACTCAGTACAAGGCGAGGGCTAGCAAAAGACTGGGAGCGACCAACTAAGAGAGCAATAATGGCCATAATCATGCAAAGCGACAAAGCGACATTAAAAGAAGCATAAGATGGCATCAAAAGTCAAAAACTAAATGATTATAGAGGCTATTGGCGACTTTGTAAGAGTCTAACATGTGTGAGCATGCGCCAAGTCAACCCAAATAAAGCATCAAGGAGAAAAACAAAATAATGCTTCCATACAATAAAAACAACGCATGATTTTTTCAAAGGCTCATTAAGCAATCTCAGTTATTTGAGACAAGTCATGCTACAGCAAAACCACTAAGCATACTATCAAAAAGACATCAAGCATGACATGAAAAAGCCTAAGCCGCAGTCTACACAAGCTCCTTCTTGTACCACTATTTTGCACAAAGCTTTTTCTCTTTTCCAACACCATTTGAAATTTTTAAAGACACCTCTTTTGATGAAAACCAATAAAGATCAGAGGCAAAAATACACCTTGATGAAAAGATATGACAAGGTCTGAACACAAATCAAGGCGAAAACGAAAACCAAAAGCAGTAGCGGAAAAAGAAGAACACTCGATTTTTAATAAGAGTGAAGACTAGAGCGTTCTTGGCAAATGAAAAGCAAGGCAACTTATCCAAAAGAAATTTGTTGGGGTCCAACCATTTATTGCATCAAACAAAACAAACTAACAAAGAAAACTAAAACAACTGATGCTCCAAGAAAAACACATAGTGCATGAAGCAATAAAAATATAGTGTTTTGAAAGGTGACCTGATTTTTGCCGATGAAGAAGGGGTGCCTCGGGGGCATCCCCAAGCTTTGACGCTTGTAATTCTTGGATATTTCTTGGGGTGATGCATGGGCATCCCCAAGCTTGAGCTTTTTTCCATTCTTCAACTCATCTCATCATTCTCTAATCCCTACACTTGAAAACTTCCTTCATACAAAACTAAACACAATTCTATTAGCAACATTAGTGCAAGCATAACATATAATCAACCTCTTTTTGCTTCAGGCTTCAACTCAAAACCACCACATATATAGCAAATACTACTGTAGCAACCTCCCCAAAAGTTTTGTGATCAAAAGAACTCAAAAGAAAGCGATAAAGTGGCAAACACAAATATTGGCAGAAATCTATCAAAACTGAACAGCTGACAAAGGTCGAATTTTTTAGGGGTTTTCTGTTGCTCAAATCAAAAAGTGTTCAGCTAACAAAAGTTTGGATATAACCTGGGGCATATGCACAAGAAATATCAGGTCCAAAAGATATACAGAGAATTTATACTAATTTTTATGGTGCAGCACCGAAAGCAGTTTCAGGACAGCAACATCCCCAAATCTTTACCTCACTCAAATTAGAGGCTTCTCTTGGCACAAAAACGAAATAAACAAGATAAGGAGCGGTAATTACAGTAGTAATGACTTCTAAGACTCAAATAAAAGAAAAAGTACTGAAAATAAAACATTGGGTTATCTCCCAAGAGTGCTTTTCTTTAACGCCTTTGAGCTAGGCGCAGAAAATTGCGAATCAAGTAATAATGAAAGGGGGATCAGGATCCACTATAGGAATAAAGAAATGAATACTATCCAATTGAGGTTTTGAGTATCCCTTGTAGTCACACTTTGGTACACTATTTTCATCAAAAAGATTTTTAGGACAAATCCAACTAGTATTAGCTACCAAGGCATTATGAATTCCTACAAGCTTACAAGGTATTGGCAATCTAGATTCTTCATTGGGTGTACCAACAATTTCAACAGGCGAGCCAAGCTTATCAAACTTCTTAAAAACTTTCCTAGCCTCAATTGTAACATCTCTAAATTCTATGCGCAAGGTTTCCAAGATAAAAGCTTTCTTTTCGGGATCCTCAATTTCATGAAGCTTAAGGAACATGTATTGCATAAAAGGATTAAGACTAGCAAACCTAGCTTCTAACATGTGAACCAAATAAGCAGAAGCAACTTCATAACTAGGAGCTAGCTCAACCAAAGACTTTTCCTCAACTTCCTTATGCATACTAATGTGATTAAAGAACTCCTCAATGTTACTTTTGCCAATAATCGAACCACTACCTACTGAGAGGTCCTCCAGAACGTACTTAGGGATCAACATAATAAACTAAAAGTAAAGAAAAAACAACTACCAAGGATTCTAATTTTTTTGGGTTTTTGATATAAAACGATGCAGGTAAAATAAATAAAGTAAAGCAAAACAATAACAAAGTAAAGGATGTGCGTGCGAAAACTCCCCTCGCAGAAGTCTTCTACTTCCTCCCCGGCAACGGCGCCAGAAAAACAGCTGATTGTCCTAGTTGATGTAGGAGCTTCATCCTTGTGCGTGGTGAATAACCAGCCCGTTGGGAACCCCAAGGGGAAGGTGTGATGAGTATAGCAGCTGGTTTTCCCTCAGTTAAGAAACCAAGGTTTAATCGTTCTTGGAGAGGAGAGACAAACGACTGAAGGTGATGCTTGCTAGCTTACGACAGCTTTGGACAATTATATATGACGCCTCGTCCAAGCTTTGCTTTGCGAGCAGCAACGCGGAACCTGCACACAACACAACCAAGTACTTCATTCCCAACTTGCGATGAGGTTGTCAATCTCACCGGTTTGCTTGAAACAAAGGTTATGAGTGTATCGAGTGGAAAACAATATAGTATGCGAGTAAACTAAACAGTGCGAGTAAAGTAAACAGGTGATAGCAATATGATGGAAATAGGACCGGGATCCACAATTCACTAGTGGTGTCTCTCCATAAGATAAATAACACATGCTGGGTAAACAAATTACAGTTGGGCAATTGATAGAATAAAGATAAATGTGATATGTCAAGAAGATCACTATGAGATTTACTCTGGGCATTACAACAAAATACATAGACCGCCATCCAACTGCATCTATGACTAAAAATCCACTTGTGGCGAATCAATCCGAGAACTCCACAAGTATTAAGTTGCGAACAACAGATAATTGCATTAAGCAAAGTGTGTAATGTAAACAAAGCATATGCCCTTGAGCATATGAATGTTGTTTTCTCCCTAGTAGCAATAGCACATCTACAACCTTAGAGGTTTCTGTTACTCCCCCAGGTTAAATAGAGGCATGAGCCCACTATCGAGCATAAATACCCCCTCTTGGAGTCACTAGCAACTACTCGGCCAAGATAGCTACTAACGACGGAGAGCATGCAAGATCATAAACAACATAGAGATAACAAAAGATAATAATCAGTACAGCAACTCAATCATTGACGAGGGGTTAACTCGACAAATGTCCTAGATGAAGGACTTAGGATCGGGGAGATAGGGCGTCGGATGAACTCGAAGGTAAAGTTAGTCGAAATAGGTATGCGTCAAAAGTAAACTTGGGTGTTTAACCTGGCTTACTTTCAATCTGGCCTACACCGTCCCCTCCTGGCCCCTTTATATAGGTGGCCAAGTCTCGAGGATCGGGTAGGGTCCGACACAGATTACAATATCGACATACGGTAGGAACTCGTATTCGACTATTATTACAATTGGGCCTAGCTATACGGGCCTTAGGGGTGCTCAACTAACGGGCCCTATTAACTATACCCTTGTCAGTATCCCCTGAGATTCTACCAGAATTGCAGATTCGGGTTGAATCTCTAATCTTTAAATCTTTGACTTGATCATTTCTTTGACTTCTTCTTATCTTCAAATCTTTGACTTGGTCTTTCGACTTATTTTCATGATATTCTTTCTCAAGGGGTTTTGATGAACAAGCCTGACAACTCTGACAGATCAAGAGGTCAGTTAACTGCCGGAACAGATACTTGTCACCTACTTCAAATTCAATCCCCTTGGACTTGAATTCGGGATACCGGTCAAACCCACTCTTTTGCCGCATTTAGGACTTACAAAGAATGAATCCCAGTGATTCTCAGGGTACCTAGTGCGTCCACCAGGATTTTCTTCGCGTCGTAGACACGGATGCATACCAGCAGAGCGCATCCATGTGCGTATACCAGGCCACACAGGACGGATCCCGGGGTCTTACCTTCGTGATAAATCACGGCATTCGAGTTTCATTGCGATAACGCAACTCGAGAATCTTATGTCGCAGCCAAGTTTTTGACTGATAAAATCAAAGAATTTCGGACTTTAAATTAACTTCTTCGCTCCCGATGGGAGTAATCTCTTTATATTTTGTCGACTATGTTGTCGAAGTTTGTATGACAATCTTTCTTCATCTGCACTATTGATTGTCTCATCCTCTATCGGGTGCGCGCTCAGCGCTCCCGATGGGAGTAGCCCCAGAGGCTATGTTTGGATACTTGTAACCAAGCATAGGCTCAAAGTTCAGTTCTTCTTCCTCCTGTTAACGTCTACTATTTGCAAACCCCCGAGTCCAAGTCGAGGTTTTCATATCATGCGACCACAGTCTCCTCTTCTTGTTTTGTCTCTTTGGTATTATTGTCTGCTGTGTGCAGAATTTAACTCCTATTGTAAAATATGTTTACGGGCCTTGCTTTAGCACGAGGGCCTGATAATACGTGCTTATAAATAAAGCACCCTCTAGCAAGGGTAAAAACCCTAATCACATTCCTCCTCCGCCGCATCATCTTCTCCCTCCATCTAGGGTTTTCTTTTTTCCTTTGTCCACATGGCTGATGCAGATGGTTCCCGTCTGAACCTTGGCTCTCCGGTGGCGCCCCGAGGTCGAGGTCGCCCTCGTGGAAGCAAAAACAAGAACAATGCAACTCCGGCCGCCGTAGGATCGTCACTGGCCGTTCCAGGCAAGCGCCGTCCCGGTCGCCCACCTAGGAGCAAAAATAAGCCCAAAGTGACTGGCGCTGCCCCAGGTTCAAGCGTCCCACCTCCTGCTGCTTCCGCTGCTCCTGCTGCTCCTCCCCGGATCTTTTCTTTCTTCTGCATTGCTATGGCACAGTGCCGTGAAATTCAGCGCCTGCCGCTGAATTTCACCAAGTTCATGGATGGGCGGGAGCTGCGAGAAGCGGTTCTCCGTGAACAGTCTGGCAGTGGGACTCCATACGAGGTAGAGGTTTGGTATGACGGCGACGGCGAGCAGTACTTGAGGGGTGGCTGGTCACAATTTGCAGAAGACCACGACATCCACCAAGGCTTCTTTATGGCCTTCGACTTCCACATCAGCACGTCGAAGTTCAACGTGAAGATCTATGACGGCACCCAGTGCCAGAAGAAGTACGAAGCTGAAGTCCACTTCCATTAGGATCTTCTTTTTATGTAATTTCGCTTGACAATGTCCTTGCCGCCGTGTTTATCTGTAATGAATATTCGTACTCTACTTTGATGGTTTTACTAGCACCATGAAAACAAGTTACTGTCTGAGGTATGCTTGAGATATATCGGGTTCTTTGCGAACCAATTGGTATGAATAATATCGGGTTCTTTTGTGAACCAAATTGTTTGAATATTATCGGGTTGTCTGAACAACCTTTACAGTGAAAAAGGTCTCCATGTCGCGATAGAAATTTCATTCGTACGACCCGAGGGTTGAAGCCCCCGAGCGGAGAAGTAGAAATACTTGTACAATTTTGTCGAGTTTAACCCAAAAAACCCGACCTATGGCCTCATGTTCTGGGTTCAGAAGATTAACTCGAATTTAATGATACCACTAGATTTAGTCTACGCGTAAAAACGTCGTAGCTGCTCCGCATTCCATGTATTACTCTCGTCTTTTCCTGTCTTCTTGTCTTGTAGTCGATATGCTCCTCCTGGAATTACTTCTGTGACGATGTAGGGTCCCACCCAAGGGGACTCCAATTTGCCATGGTTGTCTTGCCTGAGTCGCAAAACTAGGTCTCCCACCACGAAGGATCGTGGACAAACTCGACTATTGTGGTAGTTTCGTAGACTCTGTTGATACTGCGTGGCTCTTTCTAATGCCTTATCCCTTGCTTCATCCAGTGCATCGACATCGTTCTGCAGTGCTTCTGTCGATGTTGTCTTGTTGTATGCCGTCACTCTTGGGGCCTCGTGTGTAACTTCGCCTGGAAGCACGGCTTCTTGCTACTTGTTGATGGCGCCAGAAAAGAGGCTGCTGGCGTGGAGCAGTAAGTCCTTGTGCGTGGTGAATAACCAGCCCGTTGGGAACCCCAAGAGGAAGGTATGATGAGTGTAGCGGCTAGTTTTCCCTCAGTTAAGATACCAAGGTTTATCGATCAGGAGAGGAGAGACAATGACGACTGAAGGTGATGCGGACTGGCTTAGTAACACTCCAACAAGGGCGCCGTTTAACGATACTTGTTGACTCGTCTTCGGCCAGTAGCAACGCGGAACCTGCACACAACACAACCAAGTACTTTGTTCCCAACTTGCGATGAGGTTGTCAATCTCACCTGTTTGCTTGAAACAAAGGTTATGAGCGTATCGAGTGAAAAACAATATAGTATGCGAGTAAAGTAAACAGTGCGAGTAAAGTAAACAGTGCGAGTAAAGTAAACAGGTGATAGCAATATGATGGAAATAGGACCGGGGTCCACAGTTCACTAGTGGTGTCTCTCCATAGATAAAATAACACATGCTGGGTAAACAAATTACAGTTGGGCAATTGATAGAATAAAGATAAACGTGATATGTCAAGAAGATCACTATGAGATTTACTCTGGGCATTACAACAAAATACATAGACCGCCATCCAACTGCATCTATGACTAATAATCCACCCCCAGGGATATCAATCCGAACACCCTAGAAGTATTAAGTTGCGAACAACAGATAATTGCATTAAGCAAAGTGTGTAATGTAAACAAAGCATATGCCCTTGAGCATATGAATGTTGTTTTCTCCCTAGTAGCAACAGCACATCTACCACCTTAGAGGTTTCTGTCACTCCCCCAGGTGAAATAGAGGCATGAACCCACTATCGAGCATAAATACCCCCTCTTGGAGTCACTAGCAACTACTCGGCCAAGATAGCTACTAACAACGGAGAGCATGCAAGATCATAAACAACATAGAGATAACAAAAGATATAATTCAGTACAGCAACTTAATCATAAACACCAATATTCATTGGATCCCAACAAACCAAACATGTAGAATTACATAACGGTGATCTCAATCATGTATGGCAGCTCATGAGATCTAAACATGAAGCACATAGTGGAGAAGACAACCATCTAGCTACTGCTATGGACCCATAGTCCAAGGTAGACTACTCACTCATCGCTCCGGAGGCAAGCATGGCGATGAAGAAGACCTCCGGTGGCGATTCCCCTCTCCGGCAGGGTGCCGGGAAGAGCTTCTGGACCCTCCCGATCTTCGGGTCGACGGCGGCGGCGGATCGCGATGTGTTCTGGAAAACTGATCGGGCCCTTAGGTTTTTCTCGTCGGGGGGTATTTATAGGCGAAGGGGCGTCGTTAGAGGTGGAGCCAGGGGCTCTCACACAGGGGTGGCGCGGCCAGGGGCCTGGCCGCGCCGGCCCTATGTGTGGGGCCCAGGTGGCCCCTCTCCGTCTCTTCTTCGGATCTCTGGAAGCTTCCGGGTAAAATAAGACTTCAGGAACTTGTTTCGTCCAATTCTGAGAATATTTCCTGTGTATCACTCTGAAACACAAAAACAGCAAAAAACAGGGAACTGGCACTGTGGCACTTCGTTAATAGGTTAGTTCCGGAAAATGCATAAAAATGCCACTAAGTGTAACGAAACAATAGGCAAATGGTGTAAAATCAAGCATGGAGCATCAAAAATTATACATACGTTTGAGACGTATCAAGCATCCCCAAGCTTAACTCCTGCTCGTCCTCGAGTAGGTAAGTGATAACAAAAGAATAATTTTTGAGGTGACATGCACCTACACAATCTTGATCATAGATGTAAGCATTGGTGAGCTGGGATCAATAGAACTTAAAACATGGGCATGAATATATAATCATGATAATAAGAACTTAGCAACCATGTTGTAAACATGCAAATGAACACAAACAAAAGATCATGAAAATGAAACAATGAAACTCAAACATGTGTTCAAATCATAAGGAAAAACATACAAAAGGTTTTCAGCTTGTCCTTCAAAGAGAGCAAAACATAAATGCATAGGACACCTCAAAGTTTAAGAGGGCGACTAGATACAAATAATTTAAGAACAAGTGAAACCAACAATTTGAATCAATCAATGAAAACTTTGGGACAATGCACATTATACTAAGAATGACAACTTTGCTCTCGTATGGTGCATAAAGAAAGAAGGTGGTGACTCAACATAAAAGTAAAAGAAAGGCCCTTCGCAGAGGGAAGCAGTGATTGCAAGTTTTATAACCTTCAAAAATTATGGTACTTACCGGCTTTGAGCTCTCATTGCCCCCATCATAAGCATCTTGAATGGTTAAAGTTAATGCGAGAACAATTATGATGCATATGCTTGACAAATCATAAGTTGAAAACCTCATGCCCCGTGAATACGAGTACCCAAACCTCATGCTACTTTACTTAGAGTCCCAAGCAAGGCTCTTGTCATTGTAAGTATATGCATATCATTGAGAACCGCCAATGGGGTACCTCCGTGCCCGATGACATTGAACAAGCCCACACCAAAATGACAGGACAAGCAGACAATGAATACCTCGACATCTCTTTTATTTGCTATATTGTTTAGCTTTTTATTGTGAGATGCGTCGTCGAATGTTCACCATGGGTATGCTGCAAATTTCCACCATGAATTATGCATGGCTTAGATTGGCGGCCCGGCGTTTCCCTAACACATATACAAACTCCATGATCCCCACAAGATTCCCAATTCATTTCACACCGCGGGCATCCATAAACAAAAGATCACGATATCAACTCAAATAAGAAGTGCAATGTTGAAAGCTTGCCCATGACAGCATGGATGGGCTAGAATCCAACTTACAACTTGCAAGCATAACAACTCAACATAAGAGACCACAATGTCAAAATTTTAAGAACAGGAAAAAGTAAAGTGTACCTTCCGGTTCGTGAGAGCTTTACTGACCGAATTTCGCATAACACTGTTAAGAGTTTAATTTGAAGAGAAAATAAAAGCTAGTCAAATTTACTTGGAATAGCAAATTGCTAGTAGGTATGTATGGTGGACACTTTGGAAAACTTTGGCTTTTAGGAGTTGGATGCACGAGTAGAGCTCATACTCAGTACAAGGCGAGGGCTAGCAAAAGACTGGGAGCGACCAACTAAGAGAGCAATAATGGCCATAATCATGCAAAGCGACAAAGCGACATTAAAAGAAGAATAAGATGGCATCAAAAGTCAAAAACTAAATGATCATGAAGGCTATTGGCGACTTTGTAAGAGTCTAACATGTGTGAGCATGCGCCAAGTCAACCCAAATAAAGAATCAAGCAGAAAACCAAAATAATGCTTCCATACAATAAAAACAATGCATGATTTTTTCAAAGGCTCATTAAGCAATCTCAGTTATTTGAGACAAGTCATGCTACAGCAAAACCACTAAGCATACTATCAAAAAGACATCAAGCATGACATGAAAAAGCCTAAGCCGCAGTCTACACAAGCTCCTTCTTGTACCACTATTTTGCATAAAGCTTTTTCTCTTTTCCAACACCATTTGAAATTTTTATAAACACCTCTTTTGATGAAAACCAATAAAGATCAGAGGCAAAAATACACCTTGATGAAAAGATATGGCAAGATCTGAACGCAAATCAAGGCGAAAACGAAAACCAAAAGCAGTAGCAGAAAAAGTAGAACACTCGATTTTTAATAAGAGTGAAAACTAGAGCGTTCTTTGCAAATGAAAACAAGCAACTTCTCCAAAAGAAATTTGTTGGGGTCCAACTATTTATTGCAGCAAACAAACAAACTAAACCAACTAAGAAAACTAAAACAACTGACGCTCCAAGAAAAACACATAGTGCATGAAGCAATAAAAATATAGTGTTTTGAAAGGTGACCTGATTTTTGCCGATGAAGAAGGGGTGCCTCGGGGGCATCCCCAAGCTTTGACGCTTGTACTTCTTGGATATTTCTTGGGGTGATGCATGGGCATCCCCAATCTTGAGCTTTTGTCCATTCTTCAACTCATCTCATCATTCTCCAATCCCTACACTTGAAAACTTCCTTCATACAAAACTAAACACAATTCTATTAGCAACATTAGTGCAAGCATAATATATAATCAATCCTCTATTTGCTTCAGGTTTCAACTCAAAACCACCACATATATAGTAGATACTACTGTAGCAACCTCCCCAAAAGTTCCGTGATCAAAAGAACTCAAAAGAAAGCGATAAAGTGGCAAACACAAATATTGGCAGAAATCTGTCAAAACTGAACAGCTGACAAAGGTCGAATTTTTGAGGGATTTTCTGTTGCTCAAATCAAAAAGTGTTCAACTAAGAAAAGTTTGGATATAACCTGGGACATATGCACAAGAAATCGCAGGTCCAAAAGATAAACAGAGAATTTTCACGAATTTTTACGGTGCAGCACAGAAAACAGTTTCAGGACAGCAACATCCCCAAATCTTTACCTCACTCAAATTAGAGGCTTCTCTTGGCACAAAAAACGAAATAAACAAGATAAGGAGTGGTCATTACAGTAGTAATGACTTCCAAGACTCAAATAAAATAAAAAGTACTGAAAAGAAAACATTGGGTTATCTCCCAAGAGTGCTTTTCTTTAACGCCTTTGAGCTAGGCGCAGAAAATTGCGAATCAAGTAATATCAATAGATGAAGTGCTAGTTACCTCAGTAGGCTCTTTGAAGGTTCCCGAAGATGATTCAACCTGCAAGTCACCCTTAGTGGAACTAAGAGTCTTACCAATTTTAAGAACATGTTGAGATTTAAGCGCAGAAACCTTGGGAACATACATAAATTTTTGCTCCTTTCCAACAAACACTTTCTCTTTCTTAAATTTAAGAGAAGAGAAGATTAAGCTAAGAGTTTCTATAGACTCCTCTAGTTTACCAATTCTTAAGTTTTGATTGTCATGGGTAATGCTAGCCTCTAAAATGGTAATTCTCTTACCGATGTTTTCTATTAATTCATTAACTCGGCTAGCATTTTCTAGGATACTTGGCAAACTTTTCTCTAAAGAGTTGAGCTTTTCTACCACCTCCTCCAGGGTGGTCTCAGTTTTAGCAACTTGAATAGATGGTACAATAGGAGTGCAGATAAAATCACTATTGTTTGTGCTAGTGAAGTCACACAACTTGGTGTTTTCAGGATTGGCCATTTCAGCAAAACGAAAGTAAACAAGTAAAAACAACTACCAAGGATTCTAATTTTTTTGGGTTTTTGATAAAAAAAAGCAATACAGGTAAAATAAAATAAAGTAAAGCAAAACAAATAACAAAGTAAAGAATGCGTGTGCGAAGAACTCCCCTCGCAGAAGTCTTCTCTTCCTCCCCGGCAACGGCGCCAGAAAAGAAGCTGCTACTTGTTGATGGCGCCAGAAAAGAGGCTGTTGGCGTGGAGCAGTAAGTCCTTGTGCGTGGTGAATAACCAGCCCGTTGGGAACCCCAAGAGGAAGGTATGATGAGTGTAGCGGCTAGTTTTCCCTCAGTTAAGATACCAAGGTTTATCGATCAGGAGAGGAGAGACAATGACGACTGAAGGTGATGCGGACTGGCTTAGTAACACTCCAACAAGGGCGCCGTTTAACGATACTTGTTGACTCGTCTTCGGCCAGTAGCAACGCGGAACCTGCACACAACACAACCAAGTACTTTGTTCCCAACTTGCGATGAGGTTGTCAATCTCACCTGTTTGCTTGAAACAAAGGTTATGAGCGTATCGAGTGGAAAACAATATAGTATGCGAGTAAAGTAAACAGTGCGAGTAAAGTAAACAGTGCGAGTAAAGTAAACAGGTGATAGCAATATGATGGAAATAGGACCGGGGTCCACAGTTCACTAGTGGTGTCTCTCCATAGATAAAATAACACATGCTGGGTAAACAAATTACAGTTGGGCAATTGATAGAATAAAGATAAACGTGATATGTCAAGAAGATCACTATGAGATTTACTCTGGGCATTACAACAAAATACATAGACCGCCATCCAACTGCATCTATGACTAATAATCCACCCCCGGGGATATCAATCCGAACACCCTAGAAGTATTAAGTTGCGAACAACAGATAATTGCATTAAGCAAAGTGTGTAATGTAAACAAAGCATATGCCCTTGAGCATATGAATGTTGTTTTCTCCCTAGTAGCAACAGCACATCTACCACCTTAGAGGTTTCTATCACTCCCCCAGGTGAAATAGAGGCATGAACCCACTATCGAGCATAAACACCCCCTCTTGGAGTCACTAGCAACTACTCGGCCAAGATAGCTACTAACAACGGAGAGCATGCAAGATCATAAACAACATAGAGATAACAAAAGATATAATTCAGTACAGCAACTTAATCATAAACACCAATATTCATTGGATCCCAACAAACCAAACATGTAGAATTACATAACGGTGATCTCAATCATGTATGGCAGCTCATGAGATCTAAACATGAAGCACATAGTGGAGAAGACAACCATCTAGCTACTGCTATGGACCCATAGTCCAAGGTAGACTACTCACTCATCGCTCCGGAGGCAAGCATGGCGATGAAGAAGACCTCCGGTGGCGATTCCCCTCTCCGGCAGGGTGCCGGGAAGAGCTTCTGGACCCTCCCGATCTTCGGGTCGATGGCGGCGGTGGATCGCGATGTGTTCTGGAAAACTGATCGGGCCCTTAGGTTTTTCTCGTCGGGGGGTATTTATAGGCGAAGGGGCGTCGTCAGAGGTGGAGCCAGGGGCTCTCACACAGGGGTGGCGCGGCCAGGGGCCTGGCCGCGCCGGCCCTATGTGTGGGGCCCAGGTGGCCCCTCTCCGTCTCTTCTTCGGATCTCTGGAAGCTTCTGGGTAAAATAAGACTTCAGGAACTTGTTTCGTCCAATTCCGAGAATATTTCTTGTGTATCACTCTGAAACACAAAAACAACAGAAAACAGGGAACTGGCACTGTGGCACTTCGTTAATAGGTTAGTTCCGGAAAATGCATAAAAATGCCACTAAGTGTAACGAAACAATAGGCAAATGGTGTAAAAACAAGCATGGAGCATCAAAAATTATAGATACGTTTGAGACGTATCACTTCTACGCCATGGACCAGGAAGAAAGGAGTTTCTTGAGTTGCTGCGTTAGGCGTAGTTCTTAGGCTCCAAAGAACGGAGGGCAATTCTTCTACCCAAGCGCTCTTGGCTTTCTCGAGAGATGCTAAGAGCCTCTTTTTTATCCCACTACATATCAGGCCATTGGATTTTTTGACTAGCCCGTTCATCTTCGGGTGCGCCACAGATGCGAATTTGAGCTTGATCCCTATATAAACACCAATATTCATCGGATCCCAACAAACCAAACATGTAGAATTACATAACGGTGATCTCAATCATGTAGGGCAGCTCATGAGATCTAAACATGAAGCACATGGTGGAGGAGACAACCATCTAGCTACTGCTATGGACCCATAGTCCAAGGTAGACTACTCACTCATCGCTCTGGAGGCAAGCATGGCGATGAAGAAGACCTCCGGTGGCGATTCCCCTCTCTGGCAGGGTGCCGGGAAGAGCTTTTGGACCCTCCCGATCTTCGGGTCGACGGCGGCGGCGGATCGCGATGTGTTCTGGAAAAGTGATCGGGTACTTAGGTTTTTTCCGTCGGGCGGTCTTTATAGGCGAAGGGGCGATGTCAGAGGAGGGGCCAGGTGGCCTCACACCATGGTGGCGCGGGCCAGGGGCTAGCCGCGCCACCCCTGTGTGTGGGCCCCTGGTGGCCCGCCTCCTACTCTCCTTCGGATCTCTGGAAGCTTCCGGGTAAAATAAGACTTCAGGAACTTGTTTCGTCCAATTCCGAGAATATTTCCTGTGTATCACTTCTGAAACACAAAAATAGCAGAAAACACGGAACTGGCACTATGGCAACTTGTTAATAGGTTAGTTCCAGAAAATGCATAAAAGTGCCACGAAGTGTAACGAAACAGTAGGCAAATGGTGTAAAAACAAGCATGGAGCATCAAAAGTTATAGATACATTGGAGACGTATCACACTCCAAGGCAAAAACATCATCTATCCAGTCAAAGAAAACTAAATCGACCAAATCGTGGACGGGAACGCGCAAGTCAACAGCAACTTCAGCGGGGAAGGCGGGGAAAAGGAGGGCTTGGCGCGGTGATTCGCTGGCCGCCGACGCCTCCTCTCGCGCGCTTTGCCGGCCACCGGCACCTTCTCATCTCGCGCTGTTCGCCGGTGTCTCCTCCTCCTCTTTTGAGCATCCGGGCGCCATCACCGCTAAGGAGAGGCAGGGACGATAGCCGTCCCCGCTGGAACCAGGGTCGACCGCCGCTGAGGAGAACCAGGAATGAGCACGATGATACGTCTCCAATGTATCTATAATTTTTGATGCTCCATGCTTGTTTATACACCATTTGCCTACTGTTTCGTTACACTTCATGGCACTTTTATGCATTTTCCGGAACTAACCTATTAACAAGTCGCCACAGTGCCAGTTCCCTGTTTTCTGCTGTTTTTGTGTTTCAGAAGTGATACACAGGAAATATTCTCGGAATTGGACAACACAAGTTCCTGAAGTCTTATTTTTCCCGGAAGCTTCCAGAGATCCGAAGAGGGGTTGGAGGGGGGCCACGAGGGCCCCACACACCAGGGCGGTGCGGCCAGGGGCCTGGACGCGCCCCCTATGTGTG
The DNA here is from genome assembly GCA_007115705.1 of Dactylis glomerata. Taxonomy (NCBI): domain Eukaryota; kingdom Viridiplantae; phylum Streptophyta; class Magnoliopsida; order Poales; family Poaceae; genus Dactylis; species Dactylis glomerata. The sequence continues at coordinate 2,454,228 of QXEO01000383.1, forward strand.
AGAGCCCCTCGGGCCACGTCTGACGATGCCCCTTTGCCTATAAAGACCCCCCGATGGAAAAAACCTAAGTACCCGATCAATTTTCCAGAACACATCGCGATCCACCGCCGCCGTCGACCCGAAGATCGGGAGGGTCCAGAAGCTCTTCCCGGCACCCTGCCGGAGAGAGGAATCACCACCGAAGGTCTTCTTCATCGCCATGCCTGCCTCCGGAGCGATGAGTGACTAGTCTACCTTGGACTATGGGTCCATCATAGTAGCTAGATGGTTGTCTCCTCCACTATGTGCTTCATGTTTAGATCTCATGAGCTGCCCTACATGATTGAGATCACCGTTATGTAATTCTACATGTTTGGTTTGTTGGGATCCGATGAATATTGGTGTTATGATTGACTTGCTATACTGAAATATATCTTATGTTATCTCTATGTTGTTTATGATCTTGCATGCTCTCTGTTGTTAGTAGCTATCTTGGCCGAGTAGTTGCTAGTGACTCCAAGAGGGGGTATTTATGCTCGATAGTGGGTTCATGCCTCTATTTAATCTGGGGGAGTGACAGAAACCTCTAAGGTTGTAGATGTGCTGTTGCTACTAGGGAGAAAACAACATTCATATGCAAGAGGGCATATGCTTTGTTTACATTACACACTTTTCTTAATGCAATTATCTGTTGTTCGCAACTTAATACTCATGGGGTATTCGGATGATATCCCCGGGAGTGGATTATTAGTCATAGATGCAGTTGGATGGCGGTCTATGTATTTTGTAGTAATGCCCAGAGTAAATCGCATAGTGATCTTCTTGACATATCACGTTTATCTTTATTCTATCAATTGCCCAACTGTAATTTGTTTACCGAGCATGTGTTATTTATCTTATGGAGAGACACCACTAGTGAACTGTGGACCCCGGTCCTATTTCCATCATATTGCTATCACCTGTTTACTTTACTCGCATACTTCTACTGTTTTCCACTCGATACGCTCATACCCTTTGTTTCAAGCAAACCGGTGAGATTGACAACCTCATCGCAAGTTGGGAACAAAGTATTTGGTTGTGTTGTGTGCAGGTCCCGCGTTGCAGCTAGCAAGCAAAGCTTAGACGAGGCACCATATATAAATTGTCCGAAGCTGTTGCAAACTAGCAAGCATCACCTACAGTCGTATTGCCCGCTCTTCTCCTGATCGACATAACCTTGGTTTCTTAACTGAGGGAAAACTAGCTGCTATACTCATCACACCTTCCTCTTGGGGTTCCCAACGGGCTGGTCATTCACCACGCATCACACGGCCGCGAGAACCGGGGACGAGCGCCGCCGCAGGCCGAGGACAAGTGCCACCGCAGGCCAGGGCGAGCATCACCTTTTCACAGGTCCTCGTCCCTATTTAGTCTGTTGTTTTCTTGTGCAGTCTAGGTTAGATGCATGCACAACTCCATTCAGATTAATATTTGTACTGGTAATATACCGAAATATTGATATAATTAGAGTCAAACAAATTTACATGTGCCTTTAAATTTTAGTTTTCAACTTGTGATATATGATTTTAGTTTAGATTGTACTGTATATTCAGATTGCATTGCTCCACTAATTTGTATACATTGTTGTCGAATTTGGCAGAATTGAGTGTTGTGCAATTGTGAGTTTTGTGCGATGGGATCGATTGGCAAGAGGATACCAAAAGTTGGTATGATGTTGGCTGAGGCTTGGGAATTCTGGGTAGAATATGGCAGTCACATTGGCTTTGATGTGAGAAAAAGAAATACCATCAAAAGCAGATGTGACAGAATGATCACTTCATGCAGATTTGTTTGTTCCAATGAAGGCCTTTGAAGGAAAAGTCAAACAGACCACGAGCCAAAGCGTTTTAGAGCTGAAACAAGAACCAATTGTAAAGTTTGGACGATTGTTTCATTTGATCGAGTGGCCGAATTATTTCAAGTCACCAAAGTTGAATTGGAGCACAATCACCTCCTTCAATTGCCACAAACCTATCACTTGTTGGCATCACAAAGGAATATTTCAGATTTGCAATCTTTAGAGATAGAAACATCCGATGATTCTGGAATTATGCCAAAAGCTTCACATGAGTTTGCATGTCGTCTAGCTGGTGGGAAGTTGAACCTTGGTTACACTTTGACTAACCAGAAGAACCATTTGCGAACCAGGCGGTGGTGGTGTGGTGTTGATGATGTAAATGACTGGCCAGTTGGGAACCCCAAGAGAAGGTGTGATGAATACAGCAGCAAGTTTTCCCTCAGTTATGAAACCAAGGTTTAATCGTCCAATAGGAAAAAGCCAAACTCAAGAAGGTGATGCCTGCTAGCTTAGTGACACTCTATCAAGGGCGCCGTTAACGATACTTGTTAGCGCGTCTTCGACTAGTAGCAACGCGGAACCTGCACACAACACAACCAAGAACTTTGCTCCCAACTTACGATGAGGTTGTCAATCTCACCGGTTTGCTGTAAACAAAGGAATGAGCGTATCGAGTGGAAAGCAATAGTAGTATGCGAGAAAGTAAACAGTGCAAGTAAAGTAAACAGGTGATAACAATATAAAGGAAATTGGACCGGGGTCCATAGTTCACTAGTGGTGTCTCTCCATAAGATAAATAGCAACATGCTGGGTAAACAAATTACAGTTGGGCAATTGATAGAATAAAGATAACGTGCATATGTCAAGAGGATCACTATGAGATTTACTCTGGGCATTACAACAAGATACATAGACCGCCATCCAACTGCATCTATGACTAATAATCCACCCACGGGGAATCATCCGAGGACCCCGTGAGTATTAAGTTGTGAACAACAGATAACTGCATTAAGCAAAGTGTGTAATGTAAACAAAGCATATGTCCTTAGACATAAGAATGTTGTTTTCTCCCTAGTGGCAACAGCACATCTACAACCTTAGAGGTTTCTGTCACTCCCCCAGATTAAATAGAGGCATGAACCCAACTATCGAGCATAAATACCCCCTCTTGGAGTCACTAGTATCAACTTGGCCAAGATAGCTACTAACAACGGAGAGCATGCAAGATCATAAACAACATAGAGATAACATAAGATAATATTCAGCACATTGATGGCACGGTGATGATGGTGTGAAAGCTTCTTCTTTAATACACGGCAACGGCGACAGAAAACTTCTGTGCCAAGTTAACGTGGGAATATGTAGTAAATGACCGGCCAGTTGGAAAACCCCAAGAGAAGGTTTGATGAATATAGCAGCAAGTTTTCCCTCAGTTATGAAGCCAAGGTTATCAATCCAGTAGGAGGATGAATACGACTGAAGGTGATGCCCGCTAGCTTCGCGACAGCTTCAGACAATTTATAGGGCACCTCGTCCAAGCTTTGCTTTGCGAGCGGCAACATGGAACCTGCACACAACACAACCAAATACTTTGTTCCCAACTTACGATGAGGTTGTCAATCTCACCGGTTTGCTTAAAACAAAGGGTATGATCGTATCGAGTGGAAAGCAATAGTAATATGCGAGTAAAGTAAACAGTGCGAGTAAAGTAAACAGGTGATAGCAATATAAAGGAAATAGGACCGGGGTCCACAGTTCACTAGTGGTGTCTCTCCATAAGATAAAATAACACATGCTGGGTAAACAAATTACAGTTGGGCAATTGATAGAATAAAGACAACGTGCATGTCGAGAGGATCACTATGAGATTTACTCTGGGCATTACAACAAGATACATAGACCACCATCCAACTGCATCTATGACTAATAATCCACTTGTGGCGAATCAATCCGAGAACTCCACAAGTATTAAGTTGCGAACAATAGATAATTGCATTAAGTAAAGTGTGTAATGTAAACAAAGCATATGCCCTTGAGCATATGAATGTTGTTTTTCCCCTAGTAGCAACAACACATCTACAACCTTAGAGGTTTCTGTCACTCCCCCAGATTAAATAGAGGCATGAACCCACTATCGAGCATAAATACCCCCTCTTGGAGTCACTAGCAACTACTCGGCCAAGATAGCTACTAACAACGGAGAGCATGCAAGATCATAAACAACATAGAGATAACATAAGATAATATTCAGCACATCAACTCAATCATAACACCAATATTCATCGGATCCCAACAAACATAACATGTAGAATTACACAACGGTGATCTCGATCATGTAAGGCAGCTCACGAGATCTAAACATGAAGCACATGGTGGAGAAGACAACCATCTGGCTACTGCTATGGACCCATAGTCCAAGGTGGACTACTCACTCATCATGCCGGAGGCAAGCATGGCGATGAAGAAGACCTCTGGTGGCGATTCCCCTCTTTGGCAGGGTGCCGGGAAGAGCTTCTGGACCCTCCCGATCTTCGGGTCGACGGCGGCGGCGGATCGCGATGTGTTCTGGAAAAGTGATCGGGTATTTAGATTTTTCCCGTTGGGGGGTCTTTATAGGCAAAGGGGCGGCGTCAGAAGTGGACCAGGGGGCCCACACCACAGGCCGGCATGGGCCAGTGGTGGGCCGCGCCCCCTAGTGGTGTGTGATACGTCCAAAACGTATCTACTTTCCCGAACACTTTTGCTATTGTTTCTCCTCTAATTTGTGTGTTTTGAATGCAACTAACACGGACTGGCGCTATTTTCAGCAGAATTGCTCAGGTGTCTCGTTTTTGTGTAGAAATCCAACTTCCAGTAAAAATTCGGGAAAAATCATCAAAAATCCTATTTCACTAGAAGACCCACGGAGCCAGAAGACGGGACAGAGAGGAGGCTCGAGGGGCCCTCACACACTGGTGGCGCAGCCCAGCCCTGGCCGCGCCACCTTGGCGTGAGGAGGCCCCAGCCATCCTCTCGGCCTCCCCTCTCGCCTACATATACCCTCTAATGACATAATATCGGGGAGACGGCGTTTTTCCCAGATAGACTTCCGCTGCGCCGCCGCCATCAGAAACTGCGATTCGGAACCAGAAACTCCGTTCTGGCACCCTGCCGGGACGGGGATTCGGAGGAGATCTTCATCACCATCACCATCACCCTCCATCGATCATCCATGACTCCCCCATCCATGTGTGAGTAATTCCCCCGCTGTAGGTGAGGGGATGGTAGGGATTGGATGAGATCATTCATGTAATTTGATATGAGATTGTTAGGGCATAGTGCCTAGTATCTTTATTTAGTGCCTATGACATTGTTGCAACTTGTTGTGCTTAATGCTTGTCACTTTGGGCCCGAGTGCCATGATTTCAGATCTGAACATGGTATTATTTCTATGATGATACTTGTTGTTTATGGTCTTACCTACAAGTTGTATACACATATTGTTGTCCGGAACCCGAGGCCCCAAAGTGACAGAAATTGGGATAACCGGAGGGGATGGCTATGATGTGAGGATCACATGTGTTCACTGAGTGCTAATGCTTTGCTCTGGTACTCTATTAAAAGGAGTACCTTAATTACCAGTAGTTTCCCTTGAGGCCCTGCTGCAACAGGCTGGTAGGACAAAAGATGTCGTGCAAGTTTCTCCTTGTGAGCACGTACGACTATATACAGAACACATGCCTATGATTGTTTGTACTAGGATGCTTTATCATTATTTATCTGCAATGTCCATGTCTCATTGATTTCATGAATTATCTTATCCATGCAACGCCCGTAATCCATCCCTATGCCTACAGTATTTGTTCCTACTGTTTACTACTGTTACTATTACCGCTGCTATTTTACTACTGATGTTACTGTTTTACTACTGTCACCACTATAAAACTATTGCCATTGATAAACCATTGCCAGCAAGACTGTTTCCAGGTGCAGCTGAATTGACAACTCATCTGTTAAGGCTTACATATATTCTTTGGCTCCCCTTGTGTCGAATCAATAAATTTGGGTAATACTTCCCTCGAAGACTGTTGCAATCCCCTATACTTGTGGGTCATCAAGACTATTTTTTGGCGCCGTTGCCGGGGAGCATAGCTTTATTTGTAAGTTCACTTGGTATTCATATTGTTCGCTGCAATCCTTTCATCATGGGTAAACCTCATGATGGAAAAGTTCCTATATTGCCATCCACTACAAGAAGAGGTACGACTCTTAACACCTCTGTTGCTCTTGATTCGCCATCTATTATGAGTAAGTTGCTTACACCACCACACCCACACGCTACTGCTACTACTTCTGCTGAGATTGAAATTGCCACTGATATTTTAGATGATGCTTCTACTGTGCTTGATGAGAGTGGTTCACTAGGTTCCTTTTTAGATGCTACTATTGCTAGAGCTAAGTTGGGAAACACCACTGTTACACCTGTTAGTTCACCTGAGTCTAGGGAATGTTCTAGTGATGATTATGATGATGATGCTTATATTGAGCTTAATGATGATTTTATTGCTGAAGCACGTGCTGCTCATAATGCTGGTAATGTTAAAGAACTTCTTGCAAGGCGTTCTGTTAGATATAATTTGTCTCCTGATCCTAAGTTTGCTGCTTCTCCCATAAATATTAGAGACAAGGATTATGATTTCTCTATTGATTTATCTTACATATCTTTTGTTGAGAAAACTCCTTTTTGTGGTACTAAAGATGAGAGTGCTATGGGGCACATGAATGAGCTTTCTACTTTGAGTAATTTGTTTTCTGATGATATTAAGCTCCGCACTTACTTTGTTGCTAAGATTTTTCCTTTCTCGTTGAAAGATGCAGCTAAAACTTGGTTTAATAGCTTGTCTCCTGGATCTCTTACTAGTCCTATTGCTTTGGTTAATGCTTTCTTTCAGAAATATTTTCCTGCTAGTGCTCAACATGCTGCTGTGCAGAAAATCTTTGATTTTGAATAGGGAAAAGGAGAGATATTGCCTGAATCTTGGACAAGGTTTTGTTCTTTAATTAGAGCTCTGCCTAAAGAACCATTGCCTAAAAATGAACTCCTTGATATATTTTATAATGGACTAACGGATGAATCTAAGTCATATTTGGATAGTTGTGCTGGTTGTGTTTTCAGGGAAAGAACTTCGGCTGATGCTGAAGAATTAATGGCTAAAATAAGCCGGAATCATGATGATTGGACTTTAGTTGAGCCAACACCAGCACCAACCCCAGCGCCATCTACAGAGCCTACGCCGAAGAAGAGAGGGATGATTGAATTAAATGATGAAGTTATGAGGGAAGCTAAGAAATCTCTTAAGGAGAAAGGTATTAAGGCCGAAGATGTGAAGAATTTACCTCCTATAGAAGAATTATGTAAGCCAATCCCTCACTCATCAACTATTGAGGTACACTCTCTCCAACGCTTTGATGAAAGAGATATTCCTTATACTAAACCTCCTGATCAATGCTTAGATGAATTTGATAATTTTATTGTTAAGCAAGAAAATTTTAATAGAATGGTGCATAATCATTTGTTGGAAAATTCTAGAGCTATTAATAAGTTGCTGGATATTGTGGAGAGAACCGCTAATGATGTGAAGATACTTGTTAAACATTTTCAAATGGTTCAAACGCAAATTGATCATCTTACCAAGGTGCAAAAAGACTTGCTAGTTAATGCCGCAAGAGAGAAGCAAGCATGTGAAATACACACAAGAAGTGGCGCTGCTACTCAAGATCCATTATATCCTGAAGGACATCCTAAGAGGGTCGAGCAAGATTCTCAATGTACTTCAAGTGATGATATTCCTTCTAAGGAGAAGAAGAAGAAGCATAAAACAACCACAGAATCATCTGATACAGCTAAAGATCCTAACAGTGTTTCTATTTCTGATGCTGAAACTGAACCAGGAGATGCTTCCGATAAAGAAGAAGTTGAAGAGGAACCAGAAAAGAGTGATAAAAATGCCAAGTACACCAAAGAAGACTTCATTAACAACAAGCATGGTAAAGAGAGAGAACCTTGGGTACAGAAACCAATGCCTTTTCCTAGTAAGAAACACAAGTCCAAGGAAGAAGAACACTACAACAGGTTTTGTGAATGGATGAGACCTTTATTTTTGCAAATTCCTTTGACTGATGCTATTAGAATGCCTCCTTATGCCAAGTATATGAAAGATATTGTCACTAACAAAAAGAAAATTCCTAGTGAGGAAATTTCCACTTTACTTGCTAATTATTCTTTTGATGGTAAAGTTCCAGCGAAGCTTGGAGATCCAGGTATACCTACTATTCCTTGCTCCATTAAAAATAACTACGTTAGAACTGCTTTATGTGATTTGGGAGCTGGAGTTAGTGTCATGCCTTTTTCTCTTTATAAGAGACTTGATCTAGAAAAATTAGTATCAACTGATATATCTTTGCAGATGGCTGATAAGTCTACTACTATTCCTATTGGTATATGTGAAAATGTTCCTGTTCAAGTTGCTAACGGTTGTTTAATATTAACTGATTTTGTTGTGTTGGAAATGCCTGAAGATGATAATAGGTCTATTATTCTTGGGAGACCTTTTCTAAACACTGCAGGTGCTGTTATTAATTGCAATCAAGGAAAAAGTCACTTTTAATGTTAATGACAAAGAGTATACGGTTTATTTTCCCAAGAAGATTGATAGGAAGAATGCTCTAAATTCAATCAAGCATGTTGAGACCATCAAAGTTGGTCAAATTATTTGTTCAGAGCGAAAGTCCAAGGAAGAATATAAAATTGTTATGATTGGGACTATATCTATCAAAGTTGAGGTAACATCAGCATTAAGTGAAGTGCAAAGTTTTGCCTCATATGAAGTTAGTTTGGGAACAAGACTTGATAAACCTTGTTAACAAAGTGATTTTATATGAACAAAATTTCGTTTTCACCGCATCCACTCCACCTCACTTGTATTTACTTTCATCAAATTTTATTCCTTCAGTTTAGTTGCATGATTAAGAGTATCTCAGAGCTACTGCATGCTTAGTTTTGATTTGCCTGAAATCATTTTATCCACGTTTTTCTGAGTTTTTATCGATATGCCAATTTCTGAGAAATCCTAGAAAATAAAGTTTCTTGAAAAATTCCAGAAAATTCTTTATAAATTTTTATGTCAAAAATGGGGCAGAGAGACACCTGGGAGGCACCAGGAGGGGCTGCCACGCCACCTCACACATAGGTGGCGCGGCCCAGCCCTGGCCGCGCCACCCAGGTGTGAGAGGGCCCCACCTAGCCCCTCACTTATCTCTTCCTCTCCTGCTCTTTCTCTCTCCCGAAAACAACGACACACCCAGCTCAAATCCGAGTTCTTGCTATTCTTCACCTGGATTTTTCGATCTCCTTGCTCAGCCCAATATTTCTGCTGAAATTTGGAGCATTTGTTCTCCGGTATGTGACTCCTCCACTTGTCCAAGTAGAATTTCTTTTGGTGGAGTATTTCTTGATTATTTTAGCATTGTAGGTGGCAGGATAAATGAGTATGCATGCTTGTTCTATTGCTTAGAATTGCTATTTTGATGCATGTTAGCTCTCTAGTAACCCACTATAGTAATTTCCTACACTTGCTTGTCTTTAAATCACTTTTTATGAGTTTGTTGAAAAATTTCAGAGAAGGGAGATGGACAACTTCACATATGGAGAAGTGTTTGAAAGTGATGCACCAAGGTCATCAAGGCCCTCAAGATCCACTGCTCAATATAGGATGTCTTATAATGAGGATCTCATGTCACCAAACCTTGAAGGGGACGATGGAGATGCACATCCATCCACCTTCCCTTGTATTAACTTTTTGAGTGATGCAGGGATTCTTGATGATTTCTTGCTCCTTATTAACAGGGTTGGTTGACTGCTTACATGACAGATGAAAGAGACCAATATGCTATGCTTACAAAGATTTTCGTTGAAAGTTTTAAATTTATTAACGCTCATTTCAATCCTTCCGTTGCATTTAAGATTTATGACAAGTCTATCACCATGCCTTTGGGGAGGTTTTGTTCTATTTTAGGTATTCCCATGTTTGGAACGGCCAAGAGGATACAAAATCGCCCCACTGATTTGTTGGAGCTTTACCGAGGAGTGACCAATGATGATGACCGCACCGCACAGCGTGGCAAGATAAGAAACATTCAGCTCCCAGCTATTAGATATTTCACTTACTATCTTGCAACTAGTGTACTTGGTAGAGAAAACACTAGCAATATCTCCAACTATCATTTAGCTTTTCTAGCTACCGCTCTTGATGTTAGTAAGAAGTATAACCTTGGTGCTATTATTGCTCTTCGCCTAGCCGCTAGGGGACCTATTTATGGAGGTATTATTGCCGCGCGCATTGTTGCTGAGCTAGGACTTTCTATTGCTCCTAATGATGTATTGTTGGCTCCACAAAGGCTTGATCTTGCTGCTATGAAACTCCATCATTTTGTTACTGCTAACTCTTGTGCAAGGAAATTAGTTTACAAGATGTTATTTATTGATGGAGAGGAAAGGGAAGTTCCCTTGCCTCAGCCTAACTTGTTCAACATTCACATGAGGCCATGGCCGCGCATGAAGGTGGAGTTGGACGATCAGCTTAGTTTGCTTGGTTTCAATATCCAACACGGTGCAGTGGTCCAGGAGGAAGAGGAGGATCCGGCCTATCACTTCACCACGTACCACTCCGGGGCATCCTCGAGCTCATATCAGGACGATGGTGCTTCTTCGTCACACTACGGAGGCACCACCTCATGGCCGAGTTGGCCGAGTTGGGATTTATCTCCACTTAGGCCAAAAGCCTAAGCTTGGGGGGAGGTACGCCAACGATTCACTCATCTACATATCATATTTTGTCGAACCTTTGTATATTCATGTTTCGCCTTCTCTAGTGTTCTTGTTCTTGTTTCCACTTTTCCAAAACACAAAGAGACCAAAAATATTTCTGTTGTTTCTCTTTGTTTGGTTCTTTAGTTTTCTACCTTTGGTTTGCTTTACTTGCTATTTTCGGTTTGCTATTTGAAAAATCCAAAAATATTTTGCTTTGTTTGCTATTTCCTTCTGCTTTTGTTTCAAAAATTGAAAACCCCAAAAATATTTTTTGTTCTTCTTCGGTTTTGTAAAGTTTGTTGCAGAGTTCAGTCTCCCGTTACTCCATTGGAGCTTGGTATTCACTTTATATTATTCAAGCCACACAAGTGAAGAGCAATGATGACGACATACGACAATCCGAGATATGGTAAGAGGCTGGTATGAACTCTATTTGTTTTCATTTTTGTACATATACTCATCTATGTGGACATGCTTAGTCGGTTCATGTAAGGTATATGTTATCAAATGGATGCTTTGTAGTTCTTGCTTTCATATGATTAGTTTCAATTTACTATTAGCCTGTAGCATGTCATGTAGACGCTTGCATGCTTTGTTTTATTCATAATATGGTATGTTATTGTGGTATCCACCTCTGAAAGTTTCATTTGAATCGACTTGGCACATGCTCAAGCATGCATATGACTGAACAAAAAGTCAATTAAGCCTCGATGATCTAAATTGCCTCAGAGTTCTTGTATCATTTTTATCCCTATATTAATTTCGTTTTGTCACAAGCATGATTATGACAGTTATTGCTCTCTCGATTGTCGCTTCCCAATCTTTTGCTAGCCTTCACTTGTACTGAGTATGAGCTCTACTCGTGCATCCAATTACCAAAAACCAAGTCTTCCAAAGAGTCCACTATAAATTCCTATGCATGGTATTTGTAAGCCATTCCAAGTAAATTTTCATGTGCTACCTTTCAAAACTTTCAACTACTTCTCATTTTGTGCCACTGTTTTTAGCTCATGGGGACATAGTGGTCGGAATTTCTATCTTCCATATTAAATTAAGTACCCCTCGACTAGGCAGCTTCATCTGCTCGTCATTAATTTGCATGAGAGCTGGTCAGACCATTATAATCTAATTCTAAAAGAAAAAAAAGGCACTCTTCCAAGGAATGTGAAAGTTGGTGGGCACCCGATGGAATCGGTTAGCCATGGTTTGAGAAAGGAAAAAAGGTGGGGAGGAGTGCCAAAGCTTTATAAAAGAGCACCAATGTGCCAAAATTTCAAAGAACTTGGAACCGCTCTCACTTGTTTATTATGGAAGATAGCAAGTCCCCATTGCTAGTCGTTGACATAGAACAACCACCTCTCAAAATAAATTTTTATCTCTGTTTTACAAATGAAAAGCTCTAGCACATGCTAAATCCCTACTTCCCTCTGCGAAGGGCCATTCGTTTACCTTTATGTTGAGTCATCATCTTCTAACTTTAAAGCACTTCTTGAGAGCATAGTTGTTATTCTTAGTGTAATGTGCTTGTCCCAGAACACGGCTAATTGTGGTATAACTTTGATGCTTGTATCTTTGATATCTTTAATTTCTAGTCTTCCCTTGAATTTCAGAGGTGCCTCAGCATTTATGTTTTGCTCTACAAATAAAGGCAAGCGGGATACTGATACGTCTCCAACGTATCTATAATTTTTGATGCTCCATGCTTATTTTTACACCATTTGCCTACTGTTTCGTTACACTTCGTGGCACTTTTATGCATTTTCCAGAACTAACCTATTAACGAGTTGCCACAGTGCCACTTCCCTGTTTTCTGCTGTTTTTGTGTTTCAGAAGTGATACACAGGAAATATTCTTGGAATTGGACGAAACAAGTTCCTGAAGTCTTAATTTACCCGGAAGCTTCCAGAGATCCGAAGGAGAGTAGTAGGGGGGCCACCAAGGCCCCACACGCAGGGCTGGCGTGGCCAGGGCCTAGGCCGCGCCACCCTGGCGTGAGGGTACCTGGCCCCTCCTCTGACATCGCCCCTTCGCCTATAAAGACCCCCCGACGGAAAAAACCTAAGTACCCGATCACTTTTCCAGAACACATCGCGATCCGCCGCCGCCGTCGACCCGAAGATCAGGAGGGTCCAGAAGCTCTTCCCGGCACCCTGCCGGAGAGGGGAATCGCCACTGGAGGTCTTCTTCATCGCCATGCTTGCCTCCAGAGCGATGAGTGAGTAGTCTACCTTGGACTATGGGTCCATAGCAGTAGCTAGATGGTTGTCTTCTCCACCATGTGCTTCATGTTTAGATCTCATGAGCTGCCCTACATGATTGAGATCACCGTTATGTAATTCTACATGTTTGGTTTGTTGGGATCGGATGAATATTGGTGTTTATGATTGAGTTGTTGTACTGAATATTATCTTTTGTTATCTCTATGTTGTTTATGATCTTGCATGCTCTCCGTTGTTAGTAGCTATCTTGGCCGAGTAGTTGCTAGTGACTCCAAGAGGGGGTATTTATGCTCGATAGTGGGTTCATGCCTCTATTTAACCTGGGGGAGTAACAGAAACCTCTAAGGTTGTAGATGTGCTGTTGCTACTAGGGAGAAAACAACATTCATATGCTCAAGGGCATATGCTTTGTTTACATTACACACTTTGCTTAATGCAATTATCCGTTGTTCGCAACTTAATACTAATGGGGTGTTCGGACGATATCCCCGTGAGTGGATTATTAGTCATAGATGCAGTTGGATGGCGGTCTATGTATTTTGTTGTAATGCCCAGAGTAAATCTCATAGTGATCTTCTTGACATATCACGTTTATCTTTATTTTATCAATTGCCCAACTGTAATTGTTTACCCAGCATGTGTTATTTATCTTATGGAGAGACACCACTAGTGAACTATGGACCCCGGTCCTATTTCCATCATATTGCTATCACCTGTTTACTTTACTCGCACTGTTTACTTTACTCGCATACTCTATTGTTTTCCACTCGATACGCTCATAACCTTTGTTTCAAGCAAACCGGTGAGATTGACAACCTCATCGTAAGTTGGGAACGAAGTACATGGTTGTGTTGTGTGCAGGTTCCGCGTTGCAGCTAGCAAGCAAAGCTTGGACGAGGCGCCATATATAAATTGTCCGAAGCTGTCGCAAACTAGCAAGCATCACCTTCAGTCGTTTGTCTCTCCTCTCCAAGAACGATTAAACCTTGGTTTCTTAACTGAGGGAAAACTAGCTGCTATACTCATCATACCTTCCTCTTGGGGTTCCCAGTGGGCTGGTTATTCACCACGCACAAGGACCGTCTGCTACGCGTCAACTTGGCACGAGCAGCCTCTTTTCTAGCGCCGTTGCCGGGGACTAAAGAAGAATACCTCCAAAGAAAGAAGAAGAAGCTCCTACGTCAACTACACGCCAGCAAGTCTTTTCTGGCGCCGTTGCCGGGGAGGAAGTAGAAGACTTCTGCGAGGGGAGTTTTCGCACGCACATCCTTTACTTTGTTATTGTTTTGCTTTACTTTATTTATTTTACCTGCATCGTTTTATATCAAAAGCCCAAAAAAATTAGAATCCTTGGTAGTTGTTTTTACTTGTTTACTTTCGTTTTGCTGAAATGGCCAATCCTGAAAACACCAAGTTGTGTGACTTTACTAGCACAAACAATAGTGATTTTATCTGCACTCCTATTGCACCACCTGCTCCTGCTGCAAACTTTTATGAGATTAAGCCTGCTTTGTTGAACCTTGTTATGAAAGAACAATTCTCTGGTGCTAGTACTGAAGATGCTGCAGCTCATCTCAACAATTTTGTTGAGCTATGTGAGATGCAGAAATATAAGGATGTAGAAAGTGATATTATTAAGCTCAAGTTGTTTCCTTTTTCTTTGAGAGGAAAAGCTAAAGATTGGTTGCTGTCTTTGACTAAGAATAGTATTGATTCATGGGCTAACTGTAAGGATGCTTTTATTGGTAGATACTATCCTCTTGCTAAGATTATATCTCTGCGCAGCAATATTATGAAATTTACTCAGTTTGATAATGAACATGTTGCTCAAGCTTGGGAAAGAATGAAATCTATGATAAAGAATTGCCCCACTCATGGACTGACTACTTGGATGATTGTCCAAACTTTTTATGCAGGACTGAATTTTTCTTCGAGGAACCTACTTGATTCAGCTGCTGGAGGCACTTTTATGTCCCTTACCTTGGGCACCGCAACAAATCTACTCGACAACATGATGGTAAATTATTCAGAATGGCACACCGAGAGAGCTCCACAAGGTAAGAAGGTAAATTCTGTTGAGGAAACCTCTTCCTTGAATGATAAGATTGATACCATTATGGCTATGCTTGCTAATGATAGGACTCATGTTGATCCTAATAATGTTCCTTTAGCCTCTCTGGTTGCTCAAGAAGAGTATGTTGATGTGAATTTTATTAGAAATAATAATTTTAACAACAATGCTTATAGGAACAATTTTGCTAGTAACAATTATAGGCCGTTTCCTTCTAATGGTGATAATAGCTATCTTGGTAGACCTAAAATACCTAGTGAAGAAAGAATTTTTGAACTTGAAAAGGCTACCAAGAATTTTATGCATGTGCAATATGAGCAGAACAGGGCTTTCACCAAGACTATGGAGGAGCAATCAGCTCTGTTGAGGACTATTAGTCATCAACTTGAAAATTTAAACAAGGCTATTCCTGAATTGCAAGCTAAGGTTTCCAAAGCTGAAACCGATATTTCATTATTGTCTAATGTGCAATCTTCTTTGGTTAACAGAATGTCCGCTAAGCCTGATCCTTTTGCTACTGCTAATGCTATTCAAGTTGGAATTGATGAAAATATTAGATTGTTAGCGGAATTGCATGCCAGATGGGAAAGAGAAGATGAGATGGCAAGAGAGATGAAGGTATGTACCATTACTACCTCTAATGATGTTGCTCCTAATGCTAGCAATCCTCTTACTTTGATTGGTGTAGAGAAAATTCCCACTCCTTGTGTTAAAAAGCCTAAAACTGCCAAAACTTTTTCTCAAAAGAGTGCTGAAATTTTTCGGAGTGTGGGGGATGATAGCTCTACTTCTTTTAATGATTTTGATGTTGATGGCTGCAATATATCTGAAGTTATTTTGTTCTTGCAAAAGCTTGCTTTGACTCCCAATGCTAGTTCTTTAAATATTGCTTTTACTAAGCATATTACCAATGCTCTCATAAAAATTAGGGATGAAAAGTTGAAGCAAAAAGCTTCTATTCCCAAGAAGTTAGAAGATGGTTGGGAACCCATCATTGATATGCATGTTAATGGTTATGATTGCCATGCTTTATTTGATCTAGGTGCTAGTATTTCTATCATGCCTAGAAAGATTTATGACATGCTTGATTTACCACCACTTGAAAAATGTTATTTTGATGTTCCTATTGTTGATGTTGCTAAGAAGAAACCTTTGGGAAGGATTAATGATGTTCTAATTGTGCTTAACAATAACCTTGTTCCCATTGATTTTCTTCTTATGGACGTTGAATGCCATGCTTCATGTCCTATTATTTTGGGAAGACCCTTTCTTCGAACTGTAGGTGCTATCATTGATATGAGGGAAGGCACTATCAAATATCAATTCCCACTAAAGAAAGGTATGGAACACTTCCCTAGGAAAATAAAGAAATTGCTTTTTGACTCTATTCTTAGAGCAAATTATGAGCTTGATGCTTCATCACTTGATGTTACTTGATTCGCAATTTTCTGCGCCTAGCTCAAAGGCGTTAAAGAAAAGCACTCTTGGGAGATAACCCATTGTTTTTATTTTCAGTACTTTTTATTTTATTTGAGTCTTGGAAGTCATTACTACTGTAATGACCGCTCCTTATCTTGTTTATTTCGTTTTTGTGCCAAGAGAAGCCTCTAATTCGAGTGAGGTAAAGATTTGGGGATGTTGCTGTCCTAAAACTGTTTTCGGTGCTGCACCGTAAAAATTCGTATAAATTCTCTGTATATCTTTTGGACCTGCGATTTCTTATGAATATGCCCCAGGTTATATCCAAACTTTTGTTAGTTGAACACTTTTTGATTTGAGCAACAGAAAACCCCTGAAAAATTCGACCTTTGTCAGCTGTTCTGTTTTGACAGATTTCTGCCAATATTTGTGTTTGCCACTTTATCGCTTTCTTTTGAGTTCTTTTGATCACGGAACTTTTGGAGAAGTTGCTACAGTAGTATTTGCTATATATGTGGTGGTTTTGAGTTGAAACCTGAAGCAAAAAGAGGTTGATTATATGTTATGCTTGCACTAATGTTGGTAATAGAATTGTGTTTAGTTTTGTATGAAGGAAGTTTTCAAGTGTAGGGATTGGAGAATGATGAGATGAGTTGAAGAATGGACAAAAGCTCAAGCTTGGGGATGCCCATGCATCACCCCAAGAAATATCCAAGAAGTACAAGCGTCAAAGCTTGGGGATGCCCCCGAGGCACCCCTTCTTCATCGGCAAAAATCAGGCCACCTTTCAAAACACTATATTTTTATTGCTTCATGCACTATGTGTTTTTCTTGGAGCGTCAGTTGTTTTAGTTTTTTTAGTTAGTTTAGTTTGTTTGTTTGCTGCAATAAATGGTTGGACCCCAACAAAATTCTTTTGGAGGAGATGTACTCGTTTTCATTTGCAAAGAACACTCCGTTTTTCATTCCTACAATTTCACGGAGTGTTCTTCTTTTTCTGCTACTGCTTTTGGTTTTCATTTTCACCTTGATTTGCGTTCAGACTTTGCCATATCTTTTCATCAAGGTGTATTTTTGCCTCTGATCTTTATTGGTTTTCATCAAAAGAGGTGTCTTAAAAAATTTCAAATGATGTTGGAAAAGAGAAAAAGCTTTGTGCAAAATAGTGGTACAAGAAGGAGCTTGTGTAGACTGCGGCTTAGGCTTTTTCATGTCATGATTGATGTCTTTTTGATAGTATGCTTAGTGGTTTTGCTGTAGCATGACTTGTCTCAAATAACTAAGATTGCTTAATGAGCCTTTGAAAAAATCATGCGTTGTTTTAATTGTTTGGAAGCATTATTTTGGTTTTCTCCTTGATGCTTTATTTGGGTTGACTTGGCGCATGCTCACACATGTTAGACTCTTACAAAGTCGCCAATAGCCTCTATGATCATTTAGTTTTTAACTTTTGATGCCATCTTATGCTTCTTTTAATGTCGCTTTCTCGCTTTGCATGGTTATGGCCATTATTGCTCTCTTAGTTGGTCGCTCCCAGTCTTTTGCTAGCCCTCGCCTTGTACTGAGTATGAGCTCTACTCGTGCATCCAACTCCTAAAAGCCAAAGTTTTCCAAAGTGTCCACCATACATACCTACTAGCAATTTGCTATTCCAAGTAAATTTGACTTGCTTTTATTTTCTCTTCAAATTAAACTCTTACCAGTGTTATGCGAAATTCGGTCAGTAAAGCTCTCACGAACCGGAAGGCACACTTTACTTTTTCCTGTTCTTAAAAATTTGACATTGTGGTCTCTTATGTTGAGTTGCTATGCTTGCAAGTTGTAAGTTGGAGACTAGCCCAGCCATGCAGTCATGGGCAAGCTTTCAACATTGCACTTCTTATTTGAGTTGATATCGTGATCTTTTGTTTATGGATGCCCGCGGTGTGAAATGAATTGGGAATCTTGTGGGGATCATGGAGTTTGTATATGTGTTAGGGAAACGCCGGGCCGCTAATCTAAGCCATGCATAATTCATGGTGGAAATTTGCAGCATACCCATGGTGAACATTCGACGACGCATCTCACAATAAAAAGCTAAACAAATGGAAAATAAAAGAGATGTCGAGGTGTTCATTGTCTGCTTGTCCTGTCATTTTGGTGTGGGCTTGTTCCATGTCATCGGGCATGGAGGTACCCCATTGGCGGTTCTCAATGATATGCATATACTTACAATGACAAGAGCCTTGCTTGGGACTCTAAGTAAAGTAGCATGAGGTTTGGGTACTCGTATTCACGGGGCACGAGGTTTTCAACTTATGATTTGTCAAGCATATGCATCATAATTGTTCTCGCATTAACTTTAACCATTCAAGATGCTTATGATGGGGGCAATGAGAGCTCAAAGCTGGTAAGTACCATAATTTTTGAAGGTTATAAAACTTGCAATCACTGCTTCCCTCTGCGAAGGGCCTTTCTTCTACTTTTATGTTGAGTCACCACCTTCTATCTTTATGCACCATTAAGAGAGCATAGTTGTCATTCTTAGTGTAATATGCATTGTCCCAAAGTTCATTGATTGATTCATATTGTTGGTTTCACTTGTTCTCAAATTATTTGTATCTAGTCGCCCTTTTAAACTTGAAGGTGTCCTATGCATTTATGTTTTGCTCTCTTTGAAGGACAAGCTGAAAACCATTTGTATGTTTTTCTTATGATTTGAACACACGTTTGACTTTCATTGTTTCATTTTCATGATATTTTGTTTGTGTTCATTTGCATCTTTACAACATGGTTGCTAAGTTCTTATTGTCAAGATTATATCTTTCATGCCCATGTTTTAAGTTCTGATGATCCTAGCTCACAAATGCTTACATATATGATCAAGATTGTGTAGGTGCATGTCACCTAAAAAATTATTCTTTTGTTATCACTTACCTACTCGAGGACGAGCAGGAGTTAAGCTTGGGGATGCTTGATACATCTCCAACGTATCTATAATTTTTGATGCTCCATGCTTGTTTTTACACCATTTGCCTACTGTTTTGTTACACTTCGTGGCACTTTTATGCATTTTCTGGAACTAACCTATTAACAAGTTGCCACAGTGCCAGTTCCATGTTTTCTTCTGTTTTTGTGTTTCAGAAGTGATACACAGGAAATATTCTCGGAATTGGACGAAACAAGTTCCTGAAGTCTTATTTTACCCGGAAGCTTCCAGAGATCCGAAGGAGAGTAGGAGGGGGGCCACCAGGGCCCCACACGCAGGGCTGGCGCTGCCAGGGCCTGGGCTGCGCCACCCTGGCATGAGGGCACCTGGCCCCTCCTCTGACATCGCCCCTTCGCCTATAAAGACCCCCCCCCCCGACGGAAAAAACCTAAGTACCCGATCACTTTTCTAGAACACATCGCGATCCGCCGCCGCCGTCGACCCGAAGATCGGGAGGGTCCAGAAGCTCTTCCCGGCACCCTGCTAGAGAGGGGAATCGCCACCGGAGGTCTTCTTCATCGCCATGCTTGCCTCCGGAGCGATGAGTGAGTAGTCTACCTTGGACTATGGGTCCATAGCAGTAGCTAGATGGTTGTATTCTCCACCATGTGCTCCATGTTTAGATCTCATGAGCTGCCCTACATGATTGAGATCACCGTTATGTAATTCTACATGTTTGGTTTGTTGGGATCCGATGAATATTGGTGTTTATGATTGAGTTGCTGTACTGAATATTATCTTTTGTTATCTCTATGTTGTTTATGATCTTGCATGCTCTCCGTTGTTAGTAGCTATCTTGGTCGAGTAGTTGCCAGTGAATCCAAGAGGGGGTATTTATGCTCGATAGTGGGTTCATGCCTCTATTTAACCTGGGGGAGTGACAGAAACCTCTAAGGTTGTAGATGTGCTGTTGCTACTAGGGAGAAAACAACATTCATATGCTCAAGGGCATATGCTTTGTTTACATTACACACTTTGCTTAATGCAATTATCCGTTGTTCGCAACTTAATACTCATGGGGTGTTCGGACGATATCCCCGTGAGTGGATTATTAGTCATAGATGCAGTTGGATGACGGTCTATGTATTTTGTTGTAATGCCCAGAGTAAATCTCATAGTGATATTCTTGACATATCACGTTTATCTTTATTCTATCAATTGCCCAACTGTAATTTGTTTACCCGGCATGTGTTATTTATCTTATGGAGAGACACCACTAGTGAACTGTGGACCCCGGTCCTATTTCCATCATATTGCTATCACCTATTTACTTTACTCGCACTGTTTACTTTACTCGCATACTCTATTGTTTTCCACTCGATACGCTCATAACCTTTGTTTCAAGCAAACCGGTGAGATTGACAACCTCATCGCAAGTTGGGAACGAAGTACTTGGTTGTGTTGTGTGCAGGTTCCGCGTTGTAGCTAGCAAGCAAAGCTTGGACGAGGTGCCATATATAAATTGTCCGAAGCTGTCGCAAACTAGCAAGCATCACCTTCAGTCGTTTGTCTCTCCTCTCCAAGAACGATTAAACCTTGGTTTCTTAACTGAGGGAAAACTAGCTGCTATACTCATCATACCTTCCTCTTGGGTTCCCAACAGGCTGGTTATTCACCACGCACAAGGACCATCTGCTACGCATCAACTTGGCACCAGCAGATACCACTCTTTCATATCATTTATGCATATTACAATCTTGTAGCTTCTTATGTACATGTTACTTGTTATTAGTGCATTGGCACTCTTTCATAGTTTGCTTGACTATGAGGTGACATTAGTTGCATATTTCTTATTATGAATTGCATGAGTACTTGATCACATAGTTAGTATATATACATCATATGAGCAAATGTGTTCGTGAAAGTTTCTTTTATCGCTCTCAGTTGTTAACTGAATTGCTTGAGGACAAGCAAATAGCTAAGCTTGGGGGGAGTTGATACGTCCAAAACGTATCTACTTTCCTGAACACTTTGGCTATCGTTTCTCCTCTAATTTGTGTGTTTTGAATGCAACTAACACGGACTAACGCTGTTTTCAGCAGAATTGTTCTGGTGTCTCATTTTTGTGTAGAAATCCAACTTCCAGTAAAAATTCGGGAAAAATCATCAAAAATCCTATTTCATCAGAAGACCCACGGAGCCAGAAGACGGGACGGAGAGGAGGCTCGAGGGGCCCTCACACACTGGTGGCGCGGCCCAGCCCTGGCCGCGCCACCCTGGCGTGAGGAGGCCCCAGCCATCCTCTCGGCCTCCCCTCTCGCCTACATATACCCTCTGACGACATAATATCGGGGAGACGACGTTTTTCCCAAATAGACATCCACTGCGCCGCCGCCATCAGAAACCGCGATTCGGAACCAGAAACTCCGTTCTGGCACCCTGCCGGGATGGGGATTCGGAGGAGATCTTCATCACCATCACCACCGACGCTCCTCCATCGATCATCCATGACTCCCTCATCCATGTGTGAGTAATTTCCCCGCTGTAGGTAAGGGGATGGTAGGGATTGGATGAGATCATTCATGTAATTTGATATGAGATTGTTAGGGCAGAGTGCCTAGTATCTTTATTTAGTGCCTATGACATTGTTGCAACTTGTTGTGCTTAATGCTTGTCACTTTGGGCCCGAGTGCCATGATTTCAGATCTAAACATGGTATTATTTCTATGATGATACTTGTTGTTTATGGTCTTACCTACAAGTTGTATACACATATTGTTGTCCGGAACCCGAGGCCACAAAGTGACAGAAATTGGGATAACCGGAGGGGATGGCTATGATGTGAGGATCACATGTGTTCACTTAGTGCTAATGCTCTGCTCCGGTACTCTATTAAAAGGAGTACCTTAATTACCAGTAGTTTCTCTTGAGGCCCTGCTGCAACAGGCTGGTAGGACAAAAGATGTCGTGCAAGTTTCTCCTTGTGAGCACGTACGACTATATACGGAACACATGCCTATGATTGTTTGTACTAGGATGCCTTATCATTATTTATCTGCAATGTCCATGTCTCATTGATTTCATGAATTATCTTATCCATGCAACGCCCGTAATCCATCCCTATGCCTACAGTATTTGTTCCTACTGTTTACTACTGTTACTATTACCGCTGCTATTTTACTACTGCTATTACTATTTCACTACTGTCACCACTATAAAACTGTTGCCATTGATAAACCATTGCGAGCAAGACTGTTTCCAGGTGCAGCTGAATTGACAACTCATCTGTTAAGGCTTACATATATTCTTTGGCTCCCCTTGTGTCGAATCAATAAATTTGGGTAATACTTCCCTCGAAGACGGTTGCGATCCCCTATACTTGTGGGTCATCAGTGTGGCCACCCTCTGGTCCGGCTCCGTCTCCTCTTCGGTGTTCTGGAAGCTCTGTGAAATATCTGGACGCCCGGCTTTGGCTTCGTCCAATTCCGAGAATATTTTCTGTGTAACTTTTTTGAAACACAAAAATAGCAGAAAATAGGGAACTGGCACTGTGGCATCTCATTAATAAGTTAGTTCCGGAAAATGCATAAAAATGCCACGAAGTATAACGAAACACTAAGCAAATGGTGTAAAAACAAGCATGGAGCATCAAAAATTATGGATACGTTGGAGACGTATCAGCATCCCCAAGCTTAACTCTTGCTCGTCCTCGAGTAGGTAAGTGATAACAAAAGAAATAATTTTTGAGGTGACATGCACCTACACAATCTTGATCAAATATGTAAGCGTTGTGTGTTGGGATCAAAAGAACTTAAAACATGGGCATGAAAGATATAATCTTGATAGAAGAAACTTAGCAACCATGTTATAACATGAAAATGAACACAAACAAAAGATCATGAAAATGAAACAGTGAAAGTCAAACATGTGTTCAAATCATAAGGAAAAATATACAAATGGTTTTCAGCTTGTCCTTCATGGAGTAGCAAAACATAAATGCATAGGACACCTTCAAGTTTAAGAGGGTGACTAGATACAAGTAATTTAAGAACAAGTGAAACCAACAATATGAATCAATCAATGAAAACTTTGGGACAATGCACATTATACTAAGAATGACAACTATGCTCTCTTAACGGTGCATACAGGTAGAAGGTGGTGACTCAACATAAAAGTAAAAGAAAGGCCATTCGCGGAGGGAAGCAGTGATTGCAAGTTTTATAAACCTTCAAAAATTATGGTACTTACCGGCTTTGAGCTCTCATTGCCCCCATCATAAGCATCTTGAATGGTTAAAGTTAATGCGAATACACTTATGCTGCATATGCTTGACAAATCATAGGTTAAAAACCTCGTGTCCCATGAAATACGAATACCCAAACCTCATGCTACTCAACTTAGAGTCCCAAGCAAGCTCTTGTCATTGTAATTATATGTGTATCATCGAGAACCGCCAACGGGGTATCTCCTGTCCGATGACATGGAACAAGCCCACATCAAAATGACAAGACAAACAGACAATGAACACCTCGACATCTCTTTTATTTACCATTGGTATAGCTTTTTATTTTGAGATGCGTCGTCGAATGTCCACTATGGGCATGCTGTAAATTTCCACCATGAATGATGCATGGCTTAGATTAGCGGCCCAGGCGTTTCCCTAACACATATAAAAACTCCATGATCCCGCAAGATTCCCAACTTATTTCACATCGCGAGTATCCATAAACAAAAGATCATGATATCAACTCAAATGAAAGATAATGCAATGTTGAAAGCTTGCCCCATGACGGCATGGCTGGGCTAATTCCCAACTTACAACTTGCAAGAATAACAACTCAACATAAGAGAGCCACAATGTCAAAATTTTAAAACGAGAAAAGTAAAGTGTGCCATCCGGTTCATGAGAGCTTTACTGACCAATTTTCGCATAACACCAAAAAGAGTTTAATTTGAAGGATAGATAAAAGCAAGTCAAATGTACTTTGGAATAGCAAATTGCTAATAGGTATGTATGGTGGACACTTTGGAACAACTTGGTTTTTAGGAGTTGGATGCACGAGTAGAGCTCATACTCAGTACAAAATGAGGGCTAGCAAAAGACTGGGAGCGACCAACTAAGAGAGCAATAACGGCCATAATCATGCATAGCGACAAAGCAACATTAAAAGAAGCATAAGATGGCATAAAAAGTCAAAAACTAAATGATCATAGAGGCTTATGGCGACTTTGTATGAGTCTAACATGTGTGAGCATGCGTCAAGTCAACCCAAATAAAGCATCAAGGAGAAAACCAAAATAATGCTTCCAAATAATTAAAACAACGCATGATTTTTCCAAAGGCTCATTAAGCAATCTCAGTCATTTGAGACAAGTCATGCTATAGCAAAACCACTAAGCATACTATCAAAAAGACATCAAGCACGACATGCAAAAGCCTAGGCCGCAGTCTACACAAGCTCCTTCTTGTACCACTTTTTTGCATAAAGCTTTTTCTCTTTTCCAACACCATTCAAACTTTTTATAACCAACTATTTTGAGGAAAACCAACATGGACCAGAGGTCAAAATACACCTTGATGAAAATATATAACAAGATCTGAACACAAATCAAGGTGAAAATCGAAAGCTAAACGCAGTTCTAGAAAAAGAGAACACTCGTTGAAATTATAAGAATGAAAAACGGAGTGTTCTTGGCAAATGAAAAGCAAGGCAACTTCTCCAAAAGGAATTTGTTGGGGTCCAACCATTTATTTCAGAATACAAAACTAAACAAAACTGAAAACTAAAAACAACTGACGCTCCCAGAAAAACGCATAATGCATGAAGCAATAAAAATATAGTGTGTTGAAAGGTGACCTAATTTTTGCCGATGAAGAAGGGGTGCCTCGGGGGCATCCCCAAGCTTTGACGCTTGTACTTCTTGGATATTTCTTGGGGTGACATGGGCATCCCCAAGCTTGATCTTTTGTCCATTCTTCAACTCATCTCATCATTCTCCAATCCCTACACTTGAAAACTTCCTTCATACAAAACTAAACACAAATCTATTAGCAACATTAGTGTAAGCATAACAATGAATCAACCCTTTTTACTTCAGGTTTAAACTCAAAACCACCACATATAAATCATATACTACTGTGGCAACTTCTCCAAAAGTTCCCTGATCAAAAGAACTCAAAAAGAAAGTGATCAAGCGGCAAATACAAATATTGGCAGAAATCTGTCAAAACAGAACAGCTGACAAAGGTCGAATTTTTAGAGGGTTTTATGTTACTCAAATCAAAAAGTGTTCAACTAATGAAAGTTTGGATATAACCTGGGGCATATGCACAAGAAATCTCAGGTCCAAAAAATATACAGCGAATGTTCACGAATTTTTACGGTGCAGCACTGAAAACTGTTTCAGGACAGCAACATCCCCAAATCTTACCTCACTCAAATTAGAGGCTTCTCTTGGCACAAAACGAAATAAAAAGGATAAGGAGAGGTTATTACAGTAGTAATAACTTCCAAGACTCAAATATAAGAAAAAGAACTGAATGTAAAAATATTGGGTTATCTCCCAAGAGTGGTTTTCTTTAACGCCTTTGAGCTAGGCGCAGAAAGTGCGAATCAAGTAACATCAAGTGATGAAGCATCAAGCTCATAATTTGCTCTAAGAATAGAGTAAAAAAGCAATTTATTTCTCTTCCTAGGGAAGTGTTCCATACCTTTCTTGAGTGGAAATTGATATTTGATGGTGCCTTCCCTCATATCAATGATGGCACCTACAGTTCGAAGAAAAGGTCTTCCCAAAATAATAGGACATGAAGCATTGCATTCAACATCTATGACAAGAAAATCAACGGGAACAAGGTTATTGTTAACCATAATAAGAACATCATTAATCCTTCCCAAAGGTTTCTTCTTAGGAACATCATAATAACACTTTTCAAGCGGTGGTAAATCAAGCATGTCATAAATTTTTCTAGGCATTATAGAAATACTAGCACCTAGATCACATAAAGCATGGCAATCAAAACCATTAACATGCATATCAATGATGGGTTCCCAACCATCTTCTAACTTCTTGGGAATAGAAGCTTTTTTGCTTCAACTTTTCATCCCTAATTTTCATAAGAGCATTGGTAATATGCTTAGTAAAAGCAACATTTAAAGAACTAGCATTGGGAGTCAAAGAAAGCTTTTGCAAGAACAAAATAACTTCAGATATATTGCAGCCATCAACATCAAAATCATTAAAGGAAATAGAGCTATCATCTTCTACACTCCAAAAAATTTCAGCACTCTTTTGAGAAAAAGTTTTAGCTGTTTTGGGCTTTTTAACACTAGGAGTAGGAGTTTTGTCTACACCAATCAAAGTAAGAGGATTGCTAGCATTAGGAATAACATCATTAGAGGTAGTAATGGTACATACCTTCATCTCTCTAGCCATCTCATCTTCTCTTTCCCACCTGGCATACAATTCTGCTAGCATCCTAACATTTTCATCAATTCTAACTTGGATAGCATTAGCAGTGGCAAAAGGATTGTTCTCTTTCACCTCATTAGGCAACACTTTTAATTTCAGAAGTTCAACATCATGAGCAAGGCTATCAACTTTAGAAGCAAGAATATCAATTTTGCCTAACTTTTCCTCAACAGACTTGTTAAAAGCATTTTGCTTACCGATGAAGTTCTTGAGCATTACCTCAAGATCGGAGGGCGCAGCCCTAGTGTTGTTGGAGGAATTACCGTAAGAGTTACCATAACCATTACCATTGGTAGAAGGATACGGCCTATAATAGTTACTAGCAAAATTGTTCCTATAAGCATTGTTGTTAAAATTATTATTTCTAATGAAGTTTACATCAACATGCTCTTCTTGAGCAACCAAAGAAGCCAAAGGAACATTATTAGGATCTACATGAGTCCTATCATTAGAAAGCATAAGCATAATAGCATCAATCTTATCACTCAAGGAAGAGGTTTCCTCAACAGAATTTACCTTCTTACCTTGTGGAGCTCTCTCGGTGTGCCATTCAGAGTAGTTTACCATCATATTGTCGAGAAGCTTTGTTACGGATCCCAAGGTAAGGGACATAAAAGTGCCTCCAGCAGCTGAATCAAGTAGGTTCCTTGAAGAAAACTTCAGTCCTGCATAAAAAGTTTGAACAATCATCCAAGTAGTCAGTCCATGAGTGGGACAATTCTTTATCATAGATTTCATTCTTTCCCAAGATTGAGCAACATGTTCATTATCAAACTGACTAAACTTCATAATATTGCTACGCAAAGCTATAATGGATAGTATCTACCAATAAAAGCATCCTTACACTTAGCCCACGAATCAATACTAATTTTAGGCAAAGATAGCAACCAATCCTTAGCTTTTCCTCTCAAAGAAAAAGAAAACAACTTAAGCTTAATAATATCACTTTCAACATCCTTATATTTCTGCATCTCACATAGCTCAACAAAATTGTTGAGATGAGCTGCAGCATCATCAGTACTAGCACCAGAAAATTGCTCTTTCATAACAAGGTTCAACAAAGCAGGCTTAATCTCATAAAAATTTGCAGCAGGAGCAGGTGGCGCAATAGGAGTGCAGATAAAATCACTATTATTAGTGCTAGTAAAATCACAGAACTTGGTGTTCTCAGGAGTAGCCATTCTAGCAAAACTAAAAGCAGACAAGTAAAAACAACTACAAAGGATTCTAATTTTTGTGTGTTTTTGATAGAACGATGCAAGTAAAAATAAAGTAAAGCAAAACTTAAAACAAAGTAAAGGATGTGTGTGCGAAACTCCCCTTGCAGAAGTCTTCTTTCCTCCCCGGCAACGGTGCCAGAAAACTTGTTGATGGCGCAGTGATGATGGTGTGAAAGCTTCTTCTTCAATACACGGCAACGGCGACAGAAAACTTCTGTGCCAAGTTGACGTGGGAATATGTAGTAAATGACCGGCCAGTTGGAAAGCCCCAAGAGAAGGTTTGATGAATATAGCAGCAAGTTGTCCCTCAGTTATGAAACCAAGGTTATCCATCCAGTAGGAGGATGAATACGACTGAAGGTGATGCCCGCTAGCTTCGCGATAGCTTCGGACAATTTATAGGGCGCCTCGTCCAAGCTTTGCTTTGCGAGCGGCAACATGGAACCTGCACACAACACAACCAAATACTTTGTTCCCAACTTACGATGAGGTTGTCAATCTCGCCGGTTTGCTTGAAACAAAGGGTATGAGCGTATCGAGTGGAAAGCAATAGTAATATGCGAGTAAAGTAAACAGTGCAAGTAAAGTAAACAGGCGATAGCAATATAAAAGAAATAGGACCGGGGTCCACAGTTCACTAGTGGTGTCTCTCCATAAGATAAAATAACACATGCTGGGTAAACAAATTACAGTTGGGCAAATGATAGAATAAAGACAACATGCATGTCGAGAGGATCACAATGAGATTTACTCTGGGCATTACAACAAGATACATAGATCGCCATCCAACTGTATCTATGACTAATAATCCACTTGTGGCGAATCAATCCGAGAACTCCACAAGTATTAAGTTGCGAACAACAGATAATTGCATTAAGCAAAGTGTGTAATGTAAACAAAGCATATGTCCTTGAGCATATGAATGTTGTTTTCCCCCTAGTAGCAATAGCACATCTACAACCTTAGAGGTTTCTGTCACTCCCCCAGATTAAATAGAGGCATGAACCCACTATCGAGCATAAATACCCCCTCTAGGAGTCACTAGCAACTACTCGGCCAAGATAGCTACTAACAACGGAGAGCATGCAAGATCATAAACAACATAGAGATAACATAAGATAATATTCAGCACATCAACTCAATCATAACACCAATATTCATCGGATCCCAACAAACACAACATGTAGAATTACACAACGGTGATCTCGATCATGTAAGGCAGCTCACGAGATCTAAACATGAAGCACATGGTGGAGAAGACAACCATCTAGCTACTGCTATGGACCCATAGTCCAAGGTAGACTACTCACTCATCGCGCCGAAGGCAAGCATGGCGATGAAGAAGACTGTAACATCCCAAGATTTTATCAAATTTTGGGGGAAAATTTTCGCTTTGGTTTTGCTTGAGATGACTGGAAATTCACAGGAATTTAAAACTTTTTGAGTCTATTTGAAAGCTTTATTAGAAAACTACTTTAAACTTTCTATTATTTTCTTGAAGAACTTCTTTGAGAAAGATCAAGTATCAAAATACTATTCTTTATTCAAACCTATGCAAGCTTGCTTGCAAAGGAGTGAATCACAAATGTGTTTTATTTAGTAAAGATTGTATTTTAAGAGCTAAGTTTGAAAGATAATTTCAAACTTTATTTTATAAAGTATTATCTCTTATTTCAAAGGATTTATTATCAAACCCTATTTAGCTCTATGCAAGCATCCTTGCATGGAAATATTCCTCAAAAGGATTTATAAGCCTTGCATTATTAGAAATGTGTTTTAAAATGGGTTTCAAAATATTATTTTTATAAAGTATTTTCCCTGATTTCAAAGAATTATTTTGGAAACCCTAAACTATATTTTGCATTATGCAAGTGAAGTTCTTTGGCTAAGATTCACAAGTATTTTGGAAAATCATGTTTTATTCTGAAAACTTGTTTATTACTACTCTGTATTGTTTATTTGAATTTTAGAAAAGATTAGGAATTGGTTTGAAGTCATTTGATACAAAATCTATGAAGGAATAAAAGAAACAGAAAATGAAAAAGAGTTAGAACAAAAAAAGAGGGAAGGGACTCGGGGAACCCCTCGGCCCATATCAGAAAAGGAGCCCGCGGCCCATCTAGTCTTCCCCCGAATCGGTACCCTCTTCCCTCTCTCTTCCCGCTGACTGGCCGGACCCACCGGTCAGATCTTCTTCTTCCTCCAGCCACTAACCACGCTGGTGACCGTTTCTCTCCGCTAGCAGTAACCCCTCCCTCTCTTAAATTCCATTCACTCCCCCGCCAAATCAACGCTCCAGCGGCCACTATAAATAGCCCCTGGTCTCCCTCTCCATTCTTCCTCTTCTCTCTCACCGGATTGCGCCCCCAGGCTGCTCCAATTGCTCGCCGAACCTCCGCTCATCTGCAGGCTCCTCCGGCCGATTTCGCTGCCGCCGGTGACCTCAAGCACCCCTCCTTCTTCCAGCCGTCATCCCTCGACACGGCGCATCCCCTAACACTCTGGTTTGTCCCCGCTTGCCCCAGGTCGACGTGGTGATTAACGACCGGATCTCTCTGTCCACAGGCGAAACTCTGGCGAGAAATCTCTGAGCCCTCAGACCACCTAGACCCCGCAGACTTCGCCACAGAGCTCGCCTCATCACCCTCTGACCCTGGGTAAGTGCGCAACCTTTCTTCTCCTCTGTATCCGAAGATTTCGTCCGTGCCCACAACCTCTCCGACGCGCCATGACCTCCAGCCGCATACCACTGTTGCTGCAGGAAGCTTCCGAGGACCTTGCCTCGCCATCGTCTTCGCCTCAACATCCTGCACACTGTCCACCCCACCTCTGTTGCTAAGGAACTCAGGAACGTCATCGCCGTCAACCTCCAGTGCATGCCCTCGCCGGAACCCTAGGTCGCCGGTGAGCATCTCCCTCCTTTTCATTCTAGCCACTGGATCTCGATCAAACGTCCCATGTTGATCGCTTAATTGAAGCGGTATAGGATGATCTGGTGCATCCATCCATCTTTAAATCCGACGGCTCCCAGACCTGATCCGCCCGAAAGGGTATCAGCAAATCGGAATAGAACACGTGTCGGCCTCTGATTAAAAACGAATTCGAATTAGGATTTCAAACCAGATTTGATCCAAATCTTGCAAAAATCATATCTTTTGATTCATAAGTCCAAAAATGGCAAATAATATCTCGTTGGAATCCTTGAGACTTGTAGAATCCAGCAGTACCATAAAATCTTATATTTTATGGGTCCAATTTGAAACTATTTTCAAGTTGGAATCAAACCTTCTGTTAGCTTGATTAATTCATATCTTTAGTTCTGTTAATCCAAAAATTACAAATTTGTAGTCTTTGGAAACCCCTCAACTAGTAGAACATCATAGGATCAAGAAATCTCAAAGTTAATACGTGCACACACTTTGTGCATTCAAATTTGTCCAAATCACCATTTAGGTGATAGTTCAAATTCTATAACTTATTTTTGAGTGATTCCAATTGCAGTAGCTTTGTTTTGCTGCAAGGTATCCAGTGGCATCACTCCCATAATTTCTTGAACCATATCACCATTATTCGAATTCCAATATGAGAATTTGAGTAGTTCCTATATAGATAAACTAGCAAGGTGGCCCGCGCATTTGCGCGGCTAGACATTATTTGGATTTTAGACATTACATTATCTGATATTAATATTTGTTTTTATTTTAAATTGTTTTAACCCTCACATTTGTGTGGTTAGATTTTCGAGGAACTTTAAATATGTCTTTTCACATCCCTCAGAATGCATAGTAAGTTCCTTATCATTCTTGTGGACTATTCGAATATGAATTCATTTGATGCTTCATTATTCACTTGGATATTTTTCTTCCCTTCATTTTTTCCCAAGTTCATTTAAATTATGTGGCTTGAACATTTTTTCTTGATCATTTACATTTTTATTTATAGTTCTGTCGAACAAATATTATGCTGATTATGCTTTCTTTTTATATCTTCCTCTTCTTCTTTGCTTTGTTGTCCCCGTATTTACAGTTTACAATTTAGAATTCAGACTAAATTTTATTAAAGTCACATTATGACTTTGGATCATTTCTATCGATTAAATGCTATTTTCTTCTAACCGCTTTTTTATTGACATTATTCAATTCTTGAAGTACATCTTACTATTCCGAAATTTAGGTCGCTATGGCTTACTTGTTTCAAAAAAAAATACTTCATACATATTACTTGTATTTTATTCAACCATTTTTCTCTCACTTCTTTGTTAAGTATATAAATGCACTTTTTTAGCTGGCAGTCTACATGCTCTTATCCATCGGGTAAAATATATTTGTCAATAGTCTGAGCACGGACCTGCCAGACTCATCTCTGCATCTCTCTCCTGTGAAAAGTAAGTAAGAAAAAAATCTCCTTTCTATTCTCTACCTGTGAGTCGTCTTTCCCCAAAGTCCCAATACATTTTCTTTCCCGTCCATCCCCAACTCATGCTAAGCCGTGCTCTTGCAGGCGATGCTTGACCATGGCTTTGACGCGAGCTGGTGCCGCTGATATGCCGTTTGCCCACCGCGGAGGCCCCTTGTTGCCGTCTCCGATCTGGGAAGGTAGGAGCCGCGCTGCCGGCAGGTCGTCCCGCTGAGGGCGCAGCTGCGCCAATCCGACTGTAACAGGAGCCGAGCGGAGCGCCGATTTGAAGACCTCAATGCAGCGTGCGGCACCACAGGTTGCGTCCGCTCCGGCGCTTGGGGCACGGGCTCGCTGCTTGCGTCGCCCATGTTCAGCGGCGATATCTGTAGCCCTCATTCAGCAGGTAAGGCAGCACATGACTCACTGCTCCAGTCACTCTTACCATGCATGGTTCCGCATTTCTCTTTGTATTTTTTATTTTCCCCAATTTTATTACAGGATGATCCATCATTTAGTCATTCTTTGTAGGATTTGATCTATTTTCAGCAACAATGATAGTGTCATTGGGCAAAAAAGCGTTAGCAATAGGGCCAGTTCATCTGATTGGGCTTGTGTAAATCAATTATCCTATCTCCATTCCAAACACGCTAAATTTTATTCCATATGAGAAATAATATGTGATGTAATCTCTAGGTAACTGAGATTTGAATTAAGAGATAAAATATCCATGCTGTAGCCATTTCTTGAGACAATATAAGAGAGTTGTGGATTTTTTTTACATTTCGCTTGAGAGATGTAAGTTGTTGATTATCGGTTCTTGAGGTCGATCTGCACGGTGAGCAAGATGACAGGAGCTTCCAGTTTCTGATTACATTGTTGGCATACTTGTTATCTAAAATTAAGATCAAATATAGATGTTTATAGCCATGTAAACTGAATCACGTCCAAGAAGTATAATTGAAGCAAGCAGGAACATGCTTAGCTGAACTGAAATTTTCAAGCTCCCATCTACATTTTGTTTCCGATAAATAAAGGGCTACATGTAGCTCGGTCTACGTTTTGAGTTTTTCGTGGACTATTATGTTTTGAAATTTTAATTTATTTCATTTATCATTTTTTATTGGGTATATTTCTTCCATTCTGTCTATTTGTCAAGTTAATTTAATTATTTTTCTTGAACATTTTTTTTAAAATTTACTTATATCAGAGATTTGTTTGTCTGAGTCTGAGCAGTGTAAGGCACGGACTTGCCCCGTTATTTCTCCATCTCTCTCTCTCTCTCATTAAAATCAAGTAAGAAAAATCCCCTTTGTATTCTCTATCAGTGAGTTGTGTTTCCCCGAGTCCCAATCCATTCGCTTCCCTTCCATCTCCTAAGCTTTCTAAGCCATTTTCTTGTGGTCGATCGATGCTTGACCCAGGCTTTGATGCGAGCTATTGCCGCTGATATGCTGTTTGCCCATCGCGTAGGCCGGCGTTTGCCATCACCGATCTGGGTAGGTAGGTGAGTCCCTTTCATTTCTTCTTCCCTCCGCTGCCGATTTGCACGGCGGCCCGGAGCTCTGGCAGTGATGCCTGTAGCGTCTGCGCTATTGGCAGGTCGACCTGCAGAGTTCGCATCTAAGCCAGGCCGACTGTAATAGGGGTTTACCAGATTCTATGTTAGTTTTTCACATTTGTAATTTTAGTTTCTTTTTATCCCCAATTGATAATATCAGATGCATTTGATTGAATTTCAGCAGCAAGTTTTAAGTTTGTGTTTGTTTGAAAAATAGTGGCATCGGGCAATGTCTTTTTTGTGCTAAATTATTCCAGAATTACATCAATAGTAGCTTGAAATATCTTAAATGTCTTGTACATCTCTGTGAATTAGAAAATCTCCTTATAAACAATATTCTTTGCGCTGTCTTCACTTTGGCACTCATTGTCATTGATCAGCAGCTTCAATCCTTCCTTGCTTGTGACTCTTGATAACGCCACATATAATTGCCCATGGCAGAATACTTGTTTATTCAAATATATTCCTACCTTGTTCAGGGATTGACCTTGGCTCTTATTTATTGTCATTGCGAAGCAGACTGATAATGGATATTGCCTTCGTTTCACCATGAACGGCCATTTTGATTCGCTTGGTGACATGATAATCCTAGGTATGTATACCTTTTCGCCAACATGTGTTCCAGTTATTATTTGAGCCTCGATGTATTTGTTTCCAAGTTGTGTTATTGTCATTCTCGTACCATTGCATAAACCTGCTGCTTGGTTGATGTTGCGTAGGAGCATCACCGGCAAACCTACCTTAAGTTTTAGCTCATGGTCTGGGATTCCTGGGAACTTCAAGTTGTTGAGGAACTCAGTTGGACACATGTTCTCCATTCTATTATTTGTTGTTGCCTTGCACACTGTATCCAGGCTTAGGTATGTCACCTCTTCACCTTGTATCTGGCTCATAATGTGCTCATTTATCTCCCTGACGGTTTCATTCCGTGGACATAGTATTGCTCTTTCTTCTAGGTAGTCGCGTTCACGGTATCTTTGTAGCAAGTTTGGGTATATGCTTTGTACTATTTCTTGTTTTGCATTTTTTCCCCTCTGTAGCAGTAGGTCCTTTGGTATTTTAATCCAATCGTCTCCTTCATCAGTTGCTGTTTTCCCGTCGCCTATTTGCAGTATCCACTCTGCAAATTCAGCGACTTTTTGCTTTTGTATTGGATCATCTGACAAACATTTCAGCCGCATGTTCTTTGTTAGTTCAAATATTTCAAAGTGCTTCCATAGGTATGACCTTTTGATTGAAGCATTAACTATTTGCTCTCTTCTCCCCTTAGTTATTACTGGTAGTATCTGTCTGAAGTCACCTCCCAGTACGATTGTCAGACCACCAAATGGCTTTTCATCGCTGTTTTCGTTTGTGAACCTGAGAATGTCTCTTAGGCTTTTATCTAGTGCCTCGAAGCAATGTTTGTTTGCCATAGGAGCTTCATCCCACAATATAAGTGATGTCTTCTTTAGTAGTTCAGCCAAATGCGAGCCTTGTTTTATTTCACATGTTGATTCTTCACTGATTTTCAGTGGAATGTGGAACCTTGAGTGTGCTGTCCTTCCACCCTGTAGAAGCAACGCTGCAATTCCGCATGATGCTACCGCAAGCACTATCTTTCCCTCTGATCTTATCTTTGTCGTGATTGCTTTCCATAGATATGTTTTGCCCATGCCTCCATAGCCTTCCACAAATATCTGTTTTCCTAGACTATTGTCAACTGATTCTATTATTGCATCATATGCTTTTCTCTGGTCTTGGTTAAGATTGCTTAGTATGTTTTGATGCTCAGCTTGGAGTTTGTCCACGTCATAGTTTAACTCTTCATTTATTAGCCCATTCCCAAGTTCCTCTAGCTCTGCGGCATTCGGTAGTTCTATGTCTGGGTAGTCCTTAAGTGACTTTCCTACTTGCCTCATCAGCTTCTCTATCTCAATGAGAGCATATGACTTTTTTTGAGTTGTGCTAAGCTGCAGCGTTGGAAAGTTTAGGATAGTTCTTCTTTTGTACTGCATATCTTCACATAATGCCTCCGATGTTGAGTCCCACAACGTCTTTGGGCTTGTTACTTCACAGTGTGTCAATATGGTTGTGAATAGTTGACGCAGCTGTGTTCCAGATGCCCAACTTGATGCTTCATTGATACAATCAATCCATTCATTGTCGTCATCTAGAAATCCAAGAGCTTTGCATGCTGCTTTGTATGTTGGGTGAATGACTCCACCAATGGTTCTAATGTTCTCAAATGATGTGCATCCTTTCACTGTGTTTAGAAGCATCCTTAGATAGTATCGCTCACCACTTGCTGGATTTGCGTAGTAGATTCTTCCAATGGCAAAGTCCCTCCTCTTTCGCTTCTCCCAGTTTTTTGTTTTGCTTTTCCATACAAATTTTGAAGGGAATTCTGCGTAGGTTAATTCTTTTCCTAGATCATGTATTTTATTTGCCTCCATCCACTGAGTGAA
Organism: Dactylis glomerata; assembly: GCA_007115705.1. NCBI lineage: Eukaryota > Viridiplantae > Streptophyta > Magnoliopsida > Poales > Poaceae > Dactylis > Dactylis glomerata. The sequence goes on from QXEO01000383.1 coordinate 2,490,605, forward strand.
CTTTGTAATTTTCAATCCTTCCCTTCTTACTATTTTCTCAAGATCGGTTGAGTCAGGAAAAATGACTTGCTGCTCGTTTTCAAGATGGAATTGAAGTCTCTCGACGGGTGGTTCACGATGGTGTAGATCAAACTGGAATAGCCTCCAACATGCTTCTGTTGTTGATATGTACCTCATCTCTAGGTATTTCTTGATCTCGTCAGTATCATTTGACGCATCTCTTTCCTTTAGCAAGGCTGTAATCTGGTCGTCTTCTTTATGGATGTATTTAAATAGATACTTGATTGACCTTGACCTGTTGCACCACTCAACGTTTATGTGAGCCTGAAATTTGACCAACAGATCCCGATTGTATGGCACGACAAATCCATTGTCTAGCATGACCCCTCCCTTTTTTATCCGCCTTCCGTCATCCCTTCTTCTATATACTGGAAAACCATCCTCATCAATTGTAGTATTGTCATTATACTTTTTTGGGAAGTGCTTGGTGCATTTATCATCCATCATGCATGGCGATTTTTGATTTGCCTCTCCGCATGGTCCATGCATCATGAAGTTTACGACTGCTGCAAATGCCTCTGCATCCTCATCTTTGTCAGGGATCTCCGCGCTTATTATTTTGTCAATTTGAGATGGTTCTGGATACTTGTCTTTGTCTTTGAGAAATATTAGTATGTGGGCATGAGGCAGCCCCCTCTTCTGGAACTCTATTGTGTATATAACTGCAATGTATTAATAGTATGTTAGATTTAGTAAAATATGGATGCATGTTACCGAGTCATTGCGTATTGTTTGATTATAAGTTAGTTTTTTGGATGCATGAAAGTAAAGATTGATAGTCAATGGCACTTACTTGCAAGTGTTTCTCCAAAGTGTTTCTTTTCTTTTATATCTCTCATTAGTTCCTTTAGTTTTATCATAAAAACTCGGTCCACAATATCTGGCCGATCGGCTGGCTTTTGTGTACCTCCTGCTTCATCTAGCATGTATTGGATTTCAAGCCAATTTGCATTGCACGTGAATGTTATAAAGAGATCTGGGTATCCAGCCCAACGGCATATTGCAAATGCATCTTGTAAGTTTTGTGCCTTGTTTCTTCTACCACCTGTAAAAGATGAAGGAACAATTATTCTCTTTCCAACTTGCTCTGTTCTGGTGTCCCCTCGCTCAAGCGCATCCTGCAGTCCACTGTAAAGTTCTGTTCTTAGCTTTCCTTGATTGTATCGGATCCAGTTTAGTCTATTCTGCTCGACACATGTCCAAGCATCAACCCAAAACTGAAGTGATAGATGTCCAGACATTAGCAACAACATTCCCTGGTTAGAACGTTGTTGTAGGTAGAATGCATAGTATTCTGACAAAGTTACATATTTTCGGCTCTTTTCAGCTCCATTTGCTTTTTTGTAGGGTATTTCAAGTCTGAAACCATCTTCACCATATGGGAATAGCAAGGGGTATTGCATGGACATGAGTTTTGGGTGGATTTCCGAGATCCTTTGCGGCACCTTATTTTTGTACTCAACAACAATGTCACGTCCTTCGCTCTCTCCAGTGGGATCTCTTACGACCAATGCTGCAACTTCAGATGCGGATGGCAGATTGTGAGTACCATTTCGTTTGTCTAGTATTCGAAGTGTATAGTCATGGTAATCTCCTTCTTTGAATCTATCTCTCGCCATTCTGAATGTTTTTGCGAGGATGTTGTTGTCATCGAGCATTTTTTGCAGTTCTTTGACAATGTTGGGGTCTACTGTTGGTTTGTCATCATTGCATCTTGATGCACTTATCCTATGGTCCACCTCATTTTCTGTATCGTAGATGTATAGCTGTGCAAACCGAGGTTTGTTATCACCTTCTGGTAAAAGAGTTCCGATGTGGTGGTAGTTCTCTCCATGCAAACGGAATACATATGGTCCTTTCCGAGTGTTTATTTCTTTATCCACAGATCCTCCCATCGATGTGAATGAGAACATTGAGTTATATGCCCTGATATTTTGTCTGAAGTTCACTGGATCTTGTCCTTCACTACTTAAGAGGTTTGCGAGGTAAGGTGGAGGGACTTCTTGTGGTGGCAGATAGATTTTTCCTTGCCTGCAACATATTCCAAAAGAGGGTTCTTTAGTTCCTCTTTTTGAATTTAGTCTTTCTTCACACCATAGCAATGCATCGCAGTGTTTGCATTTGTATGTTGGCCTTCCGAAGTTCCATGCCTTGCTATTAGTACATGGGGATGACGTGCTTGTGCTGGCGTTTTGGAAGTTGTTTCCAAGGCTGTTTTTGCTGCTTTGGCTTCTTGTGCGTTTCAAGTCCTCCGTTCGTTCAGGTATTTCTTTTCTCTTCAACTTAGGGCCCTGTACGTCTGTATTTCTGCACTCTGCTACTCTAGCTCGCTTTGTGTTCCTTGTTTGTTGAGGTTGCTCGTTCTTTCTTTTCCTTTTACAGGCTGCTGTTGTTGATGTGTATTGACTTGTCATCTCTGCAAGGCGATATTGTTAATTATGTATACTTTTTTCAAAATAAAACTGATTTGCAACATGATTTTTATATTGTCATGTGTATTATTGCATCTGGAGGTTACTAATATATACTATCTTATTTATTTCATGCAAAGGAAGTATGAACAAATGCTTTATTTTGTTATATGTCATAAATATACTAATACTCGTATGCCATGTAATGCATCTAGTATAAATAATATTTAGCTTTTAGGAACCATTAATCTATAGTTTGTTTATTATTCTTGTTTTTTAGCTCTTACATTGCAGTCTTATACTATTTTTGCATTTGCAGAAAAACAAAGTATTCTTGACGGACCAATATTGGTATAGTTTCAACACAGAAGGCATCTCAATATATAATTACGTATAACAGGATCTATAGAAACGTTATAAAAATACTCCATCACACATGAAGTGCAGAGGATATTACCCAAGTTTGGCGGTGTTGTCGTGCCTTCATTTTGCAGGACATCTGCTCGTCCGTTTGATCGTCTGGATTTCGCGGGCGTATATTGTATGCAATTTGCGGGTATATTTGTCACGCAAGCATCTTGCCGCGCCTTTGATCGTTCCGACATATTCTGGATATATGAAGAGTTTCAGTATATAGTCATGTGGATAAAGAGTGTATGTTGCGTAGAAAAAGGAGTTAGAGATAATATGCTACTCCCTTTGATCAAAAAGAGTTTTGGTGACTTAGTACCAAGTTCTAAGTTGTACTAAATCTTGCGACACTTTTAGATCGGAGGTTATAAATTGATCAGACCTAAGATTTAAAACATGTAAGTTTTTTTATCGTTTTGTATTAAAATAATGGATGTTTGTGTTCATACCTTTTTGTATGTTTTCTGGGATAATATGATCCAGCAATTTACGAATTTGTGTTGATGAAGCGATTTTAATTGTGTTAATTTTCCAATAGATTGCAATAGTAGAATACTTATTAGAATGAGGAAAGATTTCAAGAGTAGAAAACTTATTATAATGAGGAAAGATACCGTGAGATCGCCTGTTTGATGTATAATGATGCTGTTGTCTACTGAATGGGCGAGTTGCGTAATCCGGGAATCGGCGAGCTGCGCAAATCTTTTTAATTGGTGAATCGCTGCGGTTTGTTTATTCTGTATACAAAAAAGACGTGATGTGGTGATGCACTATATATAGTGTTTTTGTTTGACGTTTCCTAGAGGCAGACGGATACGGATTTTACAATGAATCGAAGACGGTTTGCTGAAATACTTATTTAGGAAATTACAAACTGACCAAACAGGTGTGTATCACTTCCGTTGCCCTGCACTGGCTGCAAAGCCTAAGTGCAGCGGCTCACATGCATCTTGCCGATCCCCAAGGACCTGACAACCTCGGTGAGCTTCCCCAGGGGAGACCTCTGCCCAGCGCCTAATCACACCATGCATTAGGCTACAGATAGCACTTCGTAAGTCAAGTCTCAAAACCAGTGATGCTCAAGAGGGAGGATTAACAGGGGTGTTGTGGTGGTCGAAGAATTGAGGCCTGAATCAACCGCGAATCCGCCATAGATCCATGTGGGGAGTCCCCTACCCCCAATCTCGTCTCTTCCACATCAGCCATCACCTCTGATTAGCTGTTGGGGATGGAAACTCGTGATTCCATCTCCGTCCTAGCTCCGCAGCAGATTTGGCATGAAGGTGTGTATCATTTTCAGCTCCTTACGCCTTCTCTTACTCTCCTACTACATCTGAGTAAATCGATCAGATTTTGTCTTCCATATGCGCTGGCTCTTCCGATTATTTGCAGAAATTCTGCTTCGGTGTCCGGCCCGGCCTAAGAGAGTCACTTAGTATGAAGTGTAGATCTGGTTTCTAAGTGGGAAAGCAGTGGCTATTAGTAGAGACATGGTTGTACAGAAAGACGCTGTGGGGGAGCGGCAGAAATTTCGTTCTGGCCGCCTGCACACTTGGATAGAAGATGTACCGGATGAAGCACGGAAGCGCACCAAGCTTGAAAAGAGGATGATGGGAGCATGTGAGGCCGCATGTACCAACACAGGTTTGGCCCTTATCTCTGCTATCTTAGTCTAAGACTTAATTTTACCAAACTGTGAGTCTAAACTAAATACGTTGTTTGCTACCTTAATCTAAGACTTGATTTTAGCAAACTGTGAGTCTAAGGTAAATACATTTTAGCTAAATTTATCTCTAGAAATTTTAGTAATAAAGTAGATTGGTCGACACTACTTCTCTAGATCTAGATATATTTCTTAATCTAAGACTTGATTTTAGCAAACTGTGGGTCTAAATACATTTTGGCTGAATTTATCTCTAGAAATTTTAGTAATAAAGTAGATTGGTCGACTCTACCTCTTTGGACCTAGAAATTTTTTTTTGGCTGATTGGCGATTTTTTTTAATAAAAAATGTAAGCTTTAACGGCTCGGGCTGTTTTAGGCATGATGATTTACTATTTTTATGGACGATATGTAGCTAAAAACAAATTCCAGAGCATGCATACATAGATCTTAAATGAAAAGCACACACATTAAATTTAATATGGATGTTCATAACTTGAGATCTCACGTACATCATATATGTGTGTGTAATATCTAAAGGAGCTTCATTAACTATAAAATCATCTAGTCCTTTCTTATCATAAGCAACTACTCTCGCTTAATTTTGACAGATTAACTACTAAATGGAAATTATGTGGACAATTTCCTTTCTCTCTTAGCTCTTATGTTCTGGCATTTTACATTAGCGTCTTCTGTCTTTATGCCTTCGGCCAAGCTCCGTGTCATCCTTCTAGCTGTAATAACAACAGTTTTATCTTTGGCGGAGGCAACATCGGACCCTGCATTTTCAAAATTTGCATCATTGGCTTTTCCATGAGCACTTCTCTTGCATTTTGGCACTGCTTTTTCTGCTATTATGGACTTAACCTTTCCATTTCCTTCATCATCCGAGTCTTCATCAGATATTACAATAGATTTCCGTCTCCTCTTTTTGCCATTGACACTTGCTGTTGTTTTTTTATGTTCATGCCCGTTTTGATTTTCTGTACTCCCATTGCAGTTATCTTCTGGCTCTATCTTGACTTGGACCAGCTGAAACGTGTTTTTGGTAGGTTTGCATTTTTTTTCCTGTACCTGCAAAATTACAATACATTGATGAGTAACAGACATATAATGTTTTTTTTGTATGTTCAAGTATCCAATCACCTTTTTAAATGGCTCATTCGATTTCTTTGCTTCCTGTTTCAACATGTTGTCCACTTCGTCATCCATTAAATCCTAGTAATCACAATCATGAAGATTCTTAAATATATTCTTCTATAGAAAAATATGCAATATTTTATTTTAGACTGATAAAATGGACCATTACCTCTTCTGCTTTGTCCTCCAAGTACCTCATCTCAAGCTTATCATTAGGCACAAATGTCCTTTTTACCGCATAGTTTTGCATACCAAGAGTAAGATTTTTACTGTTTAGCTTGAATCGAAATATAAGTCTTTGTCCACATAATTGTTGTATGACCTTTGGAACTTCTTGCGATTTTCCATCTAAAGAATCTAGCAAGAATGAAGCTGATGTATTCAGCATTCTCTTGGCCTCTTCATCAAATAAAGTGCAACTTGTAGTAGCTGTATGATCACTAATCATCAGCCGAATGCGGTACCTAACATTCCATTTTATTAGTGAATTGAACTATTATAATAAAAAGTGATGTTCAAAGTAGTATATCAGTGATGTTCAAAGCAGTGGAATATTCTTACCTTGGTGTTACAACTTCTGGATATATGTTGCAGTCCTTGCAATAATAATTATCAGATTCTTTGGTAGCAATTTTGTTGCATACGTCACATGACATGTACCACCATTGGATATTTTCTTCTAACCTATCAATTGTAGCTATTGTTGTGAACACAAAGTCCTGAAAGTTCATTTTTCAATGTTAGCTCTTTAAAGCATAAGTATTAACATTCAAAAATACGTAAATGCTTTATAGGTCTTGGAGGCTTGTCCAGTAACATCTTAAAAGATTTATGATGCATTACCTGCTCTTCTGGGTTGTCGTGCCTGAGACCGGTAAGTTCTTGTAATGTTGTCCTTCTATAAAACATTTGTTCTTCCAATGTGCCTTGAGTACTTTTATCTATCTCCATCATCTGTGGTAAAGTTTCTTTGGTTGAATGACTACAAAAGGGGAGACTATTTCAGTTAGTGATTGAAGATTTGATATGGTATTTTATTTGGTAATAAAAACTATTAACTGTGTTTCTTACCTGTCAAGAATTTTTGAAGTCTCAGGTATATCTAGATTTGTATATAATCTTGTGGCGCTTGTTGACTTCAGGGACAAACCTGTTCAATCAAGAATAAATCAGTTAGTTTTTGTGTGTGGAAATAACATATTTATTGTAAGACTAATTTACTTACCATAGAATTTTTGCACCATTGTTGAGGTAATAATAATGACGGTCTGATTGCCAATTACATCCTCACTTAAATGATGAGCTAATTTGCCCCATAAAGTAACTCTGATTTTATCACCCCTACAGATTTCATTGCACAATATTAAATGTAAATAACACGGTTAATGGAAGAAAACAGTCTCTATTGTTGATGGCAAGGATATACACTTACTCTGGTATCATAATTTCAATCTCGCGCATATCAGTAGTTGTGTTCCTCTTTGTTATCTTTGATTCAATCGGCTTAATATGGGTAAGTAATCCAATGACATCTGCAAAAATAACAAATTTAAATTAGAATGATTTATCCTTTGTTTTAGAAACAATAAACCACTTTGAATTCAGAAGTACGACTATGAACATACCTGAGCATTGTTTGTCTTTTTCTTTCCGTTCTTGTAGGGTATTCTTGGCAGCAAACTCAAAGTAGTAATCTGGAAAATTATCTGATGCTCCTTTCATCTCCTTTACCTTTGTATTGTATACAAAAGTGATTTTATTTTCATTGCTGACTGGGCGATACTTCGTAGATTCAACAACTTTAAAGTTGCTAATAACATATACAAAATTCTCATTGATCTTTGATCTATATGTGTCTGTCATATTCTTCCATATAGTAGCGTGTATCGTATCACCCTTAAAAATAGAAGGAAAATAAAATATTAGTACCAGTTTACACAACAGAATAAATCAAGTGTTAAAGGATACCTGTTCATCCATCAATATCATGTCGATGCTTATAAGTTCATCGGTCGAAGGGTTGATTGAATCCCACATTCTTATTACTTTGACTTTGATGGTCCATGTTTGTCCACCTGTGGTAAGCTCACTTAAGTTCTTGTACGCCATAGAGTTGTTGCCTTCAACAAAAAGTTACTTTACTAATGAGTGTAGATGAAATTGTATATTTTGATCTGGAAAAGTAATCAAACTTAATATTTGTGTTGCAGTACGGAATCTGTGTGTCCATACATATCTAATCAGTAACCAACATAAAAACAGGGTGATCGGAAGAAAAGTACACGTTGGAAGAGAAGATCTAAACACACGTTAGGACGTCAACGGTTACCTGAAGATTGCAGTTGTTGCGTTATTCCGTCGATCTGCCGATGATGCAAGCGAAGCCTCTGTTGATTTGCCGATGCAAGCTGGAGTGGTTGGCGAGCTTGATCAGCCGTGAAGCGCCTAAGCTTTCGATTGTCGCCGTCCTTTTTTTTAATTCTTTAGGTGTCCAAGCGTGTATTATATTTTTTTGGGCTTAAGCCAACGTAGTTGTACTTTTATGAAGGGACGATTACTGGGTCCGTACTGGGATAGAGATCGGTGCCCGTTTTATTTTTTGGGTTACAATTGTATCTTGACTCTTCCAATTGTATTTTGACGTATTGAAGCCGGACAGCAACTTCCAGTTATCAGATTACACGTACAACTTCCAATTGTATTTTGACGTATTGAAGCCAGACAGCAACTTCCAGTCTTACCTCTTATCTTACGCGTGTGGTTTGACGTGTTGACCATGGGTACCGGTTGGTTCTATTAAATCTACACCGTTAAATCTCTATGTTTTGAGGTGACAAATCTCCACCGTTGGTTGTTAGTTGTTTTAATAATATAATAGATTCTATTCCTATTTCAATTAGTGATTCCTTCTACCATAGCAAATCCTATGATCATACCTAGTCATCAATGTTATCTAAACAACATCTTGATCAAGATCATTTCACTTAGACCTATCTTGTATAGTACCCACTTATTCAAATTACAAATGTGTCATTTGAGTAAAGTGTGATACATCTCAATCATAGAATTCTATTCTTGCTATCTTTGTGGTGTTGATCTAATCAACATTATAGCACCTATCCAATACTCCATGTACCCAATAGAAACCTTAAACCATAATCTCAAATGTTATCTACCCCTACTCAATCATCTGTCCACTTGATCCCGATCTCATATGTAGAGCTATTCGATTAACAAATGAGTTAATTGAGTAACTCAATGCTTCATGAATCCCAGCCCATTGCCCAAGTGTAATATATACTATTTAAGAATAATTGTTGTCACACTTATTCAATAGTATTGCTATTGCACTATTTTGTCTATTATGTGATTTACCCACATGAGATATTCCAAGATTCAATATGCTTTGATAAAGCATAGAGATCTCACTCATTATATTTTGTCAAATTCATATATGTACTCAAATTGCAATTGTGCTACTTGAGTAGAATATAAATTCATCTCAAACTTAGGTTCTATTAATGTGGAAATGTTATAACCCATACCATAGTATGTGTTATACACCATGTTGATCAATGAACCATTTGAGCCATATCCTCAAATATCAATCATTCATACCCAATCCAATGCCTACTTAGTTTTGTTCACATGTATTGAACTATTCATCTTGCAAATATGCTAATTGAGTAGTTCAAACATTCTTGAAACCCAGCCTAGTTCCTAAGTGCAAATAGATACTATTTAAGAGTAATTGTTGTCACATTTACTCAATAGTATTGTAGTTGCACAAATTGACTCTTGTGTAATTTAATTCACATGAGCTATTCCTAAAACTCATTTATGCTTTAATAAAGCATAACAACTTCATCAATTATTTTTGCCTAGTCCAATTCTCTCCAATCAAGTTGATCTTTCCCAACTAAGCTCTCAAATTCATATCTCACAATCCTTTGCCATATCTTTCCTGTCTTAACATCTCAATAAATCTAAACTGTTAAACAAACACCTTTCAATTGTTTGATTTGTTTGATTATGTTTGTATGGATTGTTTATGGTATGATATTTCTTGTGCTATAGTTGTGCGAAGAGCTACGTGCTTAGTTGAGAAAAGTGGAAAGATCGTATTCTTCAAAAAGGCAAGTGACACACATATCCCTTACCCATTTTACATATGCATTAGTATATTCACCTCTTGTAGTATGCATGATAGGTGATTATTCAACTGTTTTATCAAATGCTTAGATCCTAGTAGTGTGTAGAAATCCCTCAAACCCCACCTGTTAGGATGCTAAATACTTGAAAAATATTGATGCCATGCTAAGATCACCTGAAAAGTGTTTTGTGAACAACTTAAGAACTTCAACTAAAATGAAACACCTGGGTGGATTGGTTTGATGATGGAGGCGATGTTGAGTGGCAACCTGGGGCTACACTACGTGTAGTTGCTGCCTGGGCGTACACTTGTGGTTTGCCACCCAGGAACAAAGAGATGGCTATGTCTTCCATGCTTAGTGTACTTCCAGTGCAGCCTTATGACATTATGGGCTCTGTCTTGACTGATTAGATGCGGGAGTACAACTTGTCGGCAAGAAGATGGTGGTAGCTGAATTATAGGTTGGGAGCGGATCTTGCCCAGTTAATTGTCCTCTCCTCTAAAAGGTCTCGTTTCATTTTATGTATGGGCATAAAATGAATCGTAAGGTGAACATGCACAACCCTTGCAAGGTGTATAAAACTAATCGATTAGTCGTGTCCTCGGTTATGGACAATTGAGTCTCTAGACATGGAATGTACGGAATAATCTCATCACCGATTCTGAATTATTAAAATTTTGTCTAGAAACCCCTAGGTAGGAACTAAGGACCATACACTCCGAGGGGTGGTGGTGCCTGAGGTTCCAAACTTTGTTGAGTTGCGCCCAGAACTACATACCGGCCAGTATGTAGTGTATGGGGGTTGTCTTGACCCTTGAAAAATAAAATTTGTTGAAAGAAAGTATTAAAATGGATTTATAGGATAAAATTGGCTTTATGCAAATCAGCCTATGAGATCCACCAGCCAAATGTCATGTAGTATAGTCTTTCCACAAAATGCCACTAAATATGTGTCATTTGCCAGTACATCATTGTACTGACCCCTCTGGGGCTGCATATTCAAACGTGCAGGTTTTATTTCGAGTAAGGAACCAGGAGTAGGATCTCGAGCTTACATTCCAACATGTCTGCCTGTGGCACTTGATGAAGATGGAAGCTCACTGCAATCTATGCTTTATGCTGTGTACTCGTAAGGTTGAATACCTATATAACTGGATTTACGTTGTAATATTGATGCTATTGCAATGATTTCTCATTTTGTACTGTGGTGCTATCTACTGATCCAGGGAATGGCACAGATACACAGGAGTTCTGCCTTTAGCAAAAGGCAGGGCGTTACAAAGACCTCCGGTGGCGATTCCCCTCTCCGGCAGGGTGCTAGGAAGAGCTTCTGGACCCTCCCGATCTTCGGGTCAATGGCGGCGGCGGATCGCGATGTGTTCTGGAAAAGTGATCGGGTATTTAGGTTTTTCCCGTCGGGGGGTCTTTATTGGCGAAGGGGCGGCGTCAGAAGTGGACTAGGGGGCCCACACCACAGGCCGGTGCGGGCCAGGGGTGGGCCGCGCCCCCTGGTGGTGTGGCCACCCTCTGGTCCGTCTCCGTCTCCTCTTCGGTGTTCTGGAAGCTCCGTGAAATATCTGGACGTCTGGCTTTGGTTTCGTCCAATTCTGAGAATATTTCCTGTGTAACTTTTCTGAAATACAAAAACAGCAGAAAGCAGGGAACTGACACTGTGGCATCTCGTTAATAAGTTAGTTCCAGAAAATGCATAAAAATGCCACGAAGTGTAACGAAACACTAAGCAAATGGTGTAAAAACAAGCATGGAGCATCAAAAATTATGGATACGTTGGAGACGTATCACACATCAACTCAATCATAACACCAATATTCATCAGATCCCAACAAACACAACATGTAGAATTACATAACGGTGATCTCGATCATGTAAGGCAGCTCACGAGATCTAAACATGAAGCACATGGTGGAGAAGACAACCATCTAGCTACTGCTATGGACTCATAGTCCAAGGTAGACTACTCACTCATCGCGCCGGAGGTAAGCATGGCGATGAAGAAGACCTCCGGTGGTGATTCCCCTCTCCAGCAGGGTGCCGGGAAGAGCTTCTGGACCCTTCTGATCTTGGGTCGACGACGGCGGTGGATCGCGATGTGTTTCTGGAAAATTGATCGGGTACTTAGGTTTTTCCCATCGGGGGGTCTTTATAGGCGAAGGGGCAACGTCAAAAGTGGACCAGGGCGGTCACACACGTAGGGGGCGCGGCCAGGGGCTGGGCCGCGCCGCCCTACTGTGTGGCCGGCCCGTGGCCCCTCTCCGTCTCCTCTTCGGACTTCTAGAAGCTTCGGTAAATTTCTGGATGTTCGACTTTTGTTTCATCCAATTCCGAGAATATTTCCTGTGTAACTTTTCTCAAACACAAAAATAGCAGAAAACAGGGAACTGGCACTGTGGCATCTTGTTAATAGGTCAGTTCCAGAAAATGCATAAAAATGCCACGAAGTGTAACGAAACACTAAGCAAATGGTGTAAAAACAAGCATGGAGCATCAAAAATTATAGATACGTTTGAGACGTATCAGCATCCCCAAGCTTAACTCCTGCTCGTCCTCGAGTAGGTAAGTGATAACAAAAGAATAATTTTTGAGGTGACATGCACCTACACAATCTTGATCATCTATGTAAAGTATTGAGTGCTGGGATCAAAAGAACTTAAAACATGGGCATGAAAGATATAATCTTGATAGAAGAAACTTAGCAACCATGTTATAACATGAAAAAGAACACAAACAAAAGATCATGAAAATGAAACAATGAAAGTCAAAACGTGTGTTCAAATCATATGGAAAAACATAGCAAATGGTTTTCAGCTTGTCCTTCATGAGAGAGGAAAACATAAATATATAGGACACCTTCAAGTTTAAGAGGGCGACTAGATACAAATAATGTAAGAACAAGTGAAACCAAAATCATGAATCAATCAATGATAACTTTGGGACAATGCACATTATACTCAGAATGACAACTATGCTCTCTTAGACGGTGCATAAAGATAGAAGGTGGTGACTCAACATAAAAGTAAAAGAAAGGCCCATCGCAGAGGGAAGAAGTGATTAAACATGTGCTAGAGTTTTTCATTTGTAAAACAGAGAGATTAAAATTGGGTTTTGAGAGGTGGTTGTCTTTGTCAACGACTGACAATGGGGTTCTTACTATCTTCCATACAAAAATGAAGCAAGTTTTTGAGAGAGATTGGCACTTTTGTGCTCTTTTATAAAGCTTGACACTCCTCCCCACCTTTTTTCCTTTCTCAAACCATGGCTAACCGATTCCATCGGGTGCCCACCAACATTCACATACCATGGAGGAGTGCCTTTTTTTTCTTTTTTTCTTTTTTTCTTTTTTTTCTTTTTGGAATAAACAATATGGAAGATAGCAAATCCGACCACTACGTCCCCATGAGCTAAAAACAGTGTCATAAAACGAGAAGTATTTTGAAGGTTTTTTGAAAGGTAGCACATGAAAATTTACTTGGAATGGCTTACAAATACCATGCATAGGAATTTATAGTGGACACAATGGAATAACTTGGTTTTTGGGAGTTGGATGCATGAGTAGAGCTCATACTCAGTACAAAGTGAGGGCTAGCAAAAGACTGGGAGCGACCAACTAAGAGAGTAATAACGGCCATAATTATGCAAAACAACAAAGCAACATTAAAAGAAGCATAAGATGGCATCAAAAGTCAAAAACTAATTGATCATAGAGGCTTATGGCGACTTTGTATGATTCAAACATGTGTGAGCATGCGCCAAGTCAACCCAAATTAAGCATCAAGGAGAAAACCAAATTAATGCTTCCAAATAATAATAAAAACGCATGATTTTTTCAAAGGCTCATTAAGCAATCTCAATCATTTGAGACAAGTCATGCTACAGCAAAAATCACTAAGCATACTATCAAAATGATATCAAGCATGGCATGCAAAAGCCTAAGCCGCAGTCTAAACAAGCTCATTTTTGTACCACTTTTTTGCATGAAACTTTTTCTCTTTTCCAACACCATTCGAACCTTTTTAAAACAACTCTTTTGATGAAAACCAACATGGACCAGAAGTCAAAATACACCTTGATATAAAGATATAAGAAGATCTGAACAGAAACTAAGGCGAAAAAACGAAAACTAAACGCAGTAGCAGAAAAAGAGAACACTCGTTGAATGATAGGAGTGAAAAACGGAGTGTTCTTGGCAAATGAAAAGCAAGGCAACTTCTCCAAAAGAAATTTGTTGGGGTCCAACCATTTATTGCAGAAAGCAAAACTAAACAAAACAGAAAACTAAAGACAAGACGCTCCAAGAAAAACGCATAGTGCATGAAGCAATAAAAATATAGTGTGTTGAAAGGTGACCTGATTTTTGCCGATGAAGAAGGGGTGCCTCGGGGGCATCCCCAAGCTTTGACGCTTGTACCTCTTGGATATTTCTTGGGGTGCGTGGGCATCCCCAAGCTTGAGCTTTTGTCCATTCTTCATCTCATCTCATCATTCTCCGATCCCTACACTTGAAAACTTCCTTCATACAAAACTCAACACAATTCTATTAGCAACATTAGTGTAAGCATAATAATGAAACAACCCTTTTTGGCTTCAGATTTCAACTCAAAACCACCACATGTAAAGCATATACTACTGTAGCAACTTCCCCAAAAGTTCCATGATCAAAAGAACTAAAAAAGGAAGCGATCGAGAGGCAAACACAAATAGTGGCAGAAATCTGTCAAAACAGAACAACTAACAAAGGTCGATTTTTTCGAGGGTTTTTTGTTGCTCAAATCAAAAAGTGTATAACTAATGAAAGTTTGGATATAACCTTGGGCATATGCACAAGAAATCGCAGGTCAAAAAGATATCCTGAGAATTTTCACGAATTTTTCCGGTGCAGCACCGAAATCTGTTTCAGGATAGCAACTTTCCCAAATCTTACCTCACTCAAATTAGAGGTTTCTCTTGGCACAAAAACGAAATAAAAAGGAGAAGGAGCGGTCATTATAGTAGTAATAACTTCCAAGACTCAAATAAAACAAAAAAATACTGAAAGTAAAACATTGGGTTATCTCCCAAAAGTGCTTTTCTTTAACGCCTTTGAGCCAGGCGCAGTAATTTGAAAAGATGCTCATGTAGGCGCCATAAAAGAGCTTAAGCCAAAGGTGCTATAAAGGAACTTGAAGCAATAGAGAGCATCAAAAAGCAAATGTGAAACACATTTAAATCTAAACAACTTCCTATGCATAGGAATCTTGTAAGAAAATAAATCAATGAGGCACATAGTAGCAAACATGGATAGATAAAACAAGTGCCACTTCAAGATTTGCAACATAAAGAGGGGAAACTTAATATTGAAATCCATCAAACCATGTTTCCCTCTCTCATAGTAACTTTCAGTAGCATCATGAATAGAATTAACAATATAACTATCACATAAAGCATCCCTATCATGAGCCACATGCATAAAAGAATTAATACTCCCCACATGAACAATCGTAGTAGGAGTAGATCCAACAGAATAATTATTCTCATCACCATAATTATCAAAAACAGGAGGCATATTGTAATCATACCTAATTTTCTCCTCAAAAGTAGGTGAACTGAAAATATTATACTCATCATCATAACCATCATAAAGTAGAGGTTTAGTATCATCATAAGCAATAGAATAGCTATTTTGCAAAGCATATTCATCAAACATATCATCATAAGAAGGAATATGGATAGTACTAATGGTACAAGAATTATTAACCTTAGAATTGGTACCAAAAAGATTTTCAATATCAAAAGTAGAGTGCTTTTCCCAATCATGATCACTAACATAGGTAACAGGCATGGGAACATCATCAACATCAGAATTATCATAATCTATAATAGGAGCAACATGCTTAGGGGAAGATACCGTTTCCTCTCGCCTTTTACTCCTCTTCTTCTTCTTACTCTTCTTACTCTCTCCTTCAGGAGGGAGAGGCTTGAAAGGCATTTTCTCCACATAATCTGGTTTACTGACAGAAACAACAGAAGAAACTTTGGAGGATTCTTCCTCTCTATTAATAAGATGGAAACATCTATCAGTCCGGTCACAGCTTGGCAAAACATCATGTTTTATTAAATTTTGTATGTAAGTATTTGCGAGGTAATCTTTAACACAATAGAGACAACAACCACGAAGGGTGCTATTAATATCAAAAACACTCATATCTACCAAAGAAGTCTTTCTAGATATCTCTTCACACCCCAAAAACAAAGTAAGCTCATCATGCTGATTGAGAGTAATCTTGTCATCACAATACAAACTTGCGGTACTCATTCGATTAGAAAGGTGACTATTAGGGCCTGAGCATTGAAAATTAAAATGACCCGTGTCATTGCAAAATTCACAAAGAAAAGGATAAAGCTCACAAACCTTTTCACCAAGTTCATCTAGAGCCTTGTGCCACATTCGGGTTTCTTCATTCCCGTGGTGGATACAATAATCTTCCTTGTTGTGACTCTGTTCACAAGGTTTATGTACTCCACAAAAATTAACATGCTTATTAGAAATAGGATTTTCAGAAGTTTGAGCATGTTTATTGCAATCATCAACAACAATATCACTTTCTATGCAAGTGTCTTTAAAAGGTTCATGATACACATCCCCATTTCCCTTTGGAACATTAATATGGGAAGCAAAGGCTCTAAAGCAATTAACCATAATTAGGGGATCAAGACCATACTTAGCACTAAGCTCTTGAAAATCAGCAGTTTCAGCAAAAGACTTAATGCAATCATACTCATAATTTATACCTGATCCTTTACCTTTGTTGCTATCCCAATCTTCAATATTGTTTTGAATTGTTTTAAGCAGATTCCACTTGACGTCAACATCCTTGCTTGTGAAAGACCCATAAAAGCATACATCTAGATAGTCCTTGTACTATCCTGAAAGCCTTGCATAAAAATTATTAATAACAATATTACGGGGAAGCTCATGAATAGGACATTTGAGCATTAGTGACTTCAATCTTCCCCACGCTTGGTCAATGCTTTCTCCCTCATGCGGATGAAAATTATAAATGTAATTCCTATCTTTATAAACCTCACTAGAAGGATAGAATTTAGAATAAAAGGGAGGTACAATTTCCTCCCAGTCGACAGGTCGGCCATCCTTCAGTGTTTTATACCATTCCGCAGCTCTGCCCTTCAGTGATAAAGAAAATAGCTTCCTCTTAACTTGGTTCGTTGAAATACTTGCACACTTGAACAACTCGCATAATTTATGTATAAAGAGCAAATGATCACCAGGATGGACAGTTCCATCCCCTAAATAGCAGTTATTCATAGCACGTTCAACAATTTTCATAGGAATTTTAAAAGGATGAGGAGCACAAGCATCATTAGAATCATCACATATGGGAGATAAAATATCATCAGAGCAAATTTTCTCCACTAAAGCTGGGGAACTAAAAATATTATGCTTAACAAAACCAGCTTCCCCAAGCTTAGACCTTTCTATGGCATTAGCAACAACGATGTTCAAAGCATTCATACTAACAACACTACTAGCATGCAAATTAAGCTCCAAAGGTTTTTCAATTTTCTCTTCAAACACTTCACATCCTAATGTAGGAAAAATACTAAAGAACTCTTTGTTTTCCATTAAGCCTAACTAGTGAAAATAAAAACAAGAAACAAAAAGATATAATTGCAGAATCTAAAGGAAATAAGTTCGAGCACTCACACAGGAGGATGCGAGTACCTTTTACCTTACCTCCCCGGCAACGGTGCCAGAAAACTTGTTGGTGGCGCGGTGTTGATGATGTAAATGACCGGCCAGTTGGGAACCCCAAGAGAAGGTGTGATGAATACAGCAGCAAGTTTTCCCTCGGTTATGAAACCAAGGTTTAATCGTCCAATAGGAAAAAGCCAAACTCAAGAAGGTGATGTTTGCTAGCTTAGTGACACTCTAACAAGGGCACCGTTAACAATACTTGTTAGCGCGTCTTCGACTAGTAGCAACACGGAACCTGCACACAACACAACCAAGAACTTTGCTCCCAACTTACGACGAGGTTGTCAATCTCACCAGTTTGCTGTAAACAAAGCAATGAGCATATCGAGTGGAAAGCAATAGTAGTATGCGAGAAAGTAAACAGTGCGAGTAAAGTAAACATGTGATAACTATATAAAGGAAACTGGACCGGGGTCCATAGTTCACTAGTGGTGTCTCTCCATAAGATAAATACCAACATGCTGGGTAAATAAATTACAGTTGGGCAATTGATAGAATAAAGATAACGTGCATATGTCAAGAGGATCACTATGAGATTACTCTGGGCATTACAACAAGATACATAGACTGCCATCCAACTGCATCTATGACTAATAATCCACCCACGGGGAATCATCGGAGGACCCCGTTGCTAGTGCCAAGTTGACGTGGGAAAGTGTAGTTGATGTGGGAACTTCTTCGTCTTCACTCACCGGCAACGGCGCCAGAAAATTGTTGCTTGTTGCGTGGTGAATGACCAGCCGGTTGGGAACCCCAAGAGGAAGGTGTGATGAATATAGCAGCAGATTTTCCCTCAGTTAAGAAACCAAGGTATGTCGATCAGGAGAAGAGCAGACAATAACGACTGAAGGTGATGCTTGCTAGTTTGCGACAGCTTCAAACAATTTATATATGGCGCCTCGTCCAAGCTTTGCTTGCTAGCTGCAACACGGAACCTGCACACAACACAACCAAGTACTTTGTTCCCAACTTGCGATGAGGTTGTCAATCTCACCGGTTTGCTTGAAACAAAGGTTATGAGCGTATCGAGTGGAAAATAGTAGAAGTATGCGAGTAAAGTAAACAGTGCGAGTAAAGTAAATAGGTGATAGCAATATGATGGAAATAGGACCGGGATCCACAGTTCACTAGTGGTGTCTCTGCATAAGATAAATAACACATGCGGGCTAAACAAATTACAGTTGGGCAATTGATAGAATAAAGATAAACGTGATATGTCAAGAAGATCACTATGAGATTTACTCTGGGCATTACAACAAAATACATAGACCGCCATCCAACTGCATCTATGACTAATAATCCACTTGTGGTGAATCAATCCGAGAACTCCACAAGTATTAAGTTGCGAACAACAGATAATTGCATTAAGCAAAGTGTGTAATGTAAACAAAGCATATGCCCTTGAGCATATGAATGTTGTTTTCTCCCTAGTAGCAATAGCACATCGACAACCTTAGAGGTTTCTGTCACTCCCCCAGATTAAATAGAGGCATGAACCCACTATCAAGCATAAATACCCCCTCTTGGAGTCACTAGCAACTACTCGGCCAAGATAGCTACTAACAACGGAGAGCATGCAAGATCATAAACAACATAGAGATAACAAAAGATATATTTCAGTATAGCAACTCAATCATAACACCAATATTCATCGGATCCCAACAAACCAAACATGTAGAATTACATAACGGTGATCTCAATCATGTAGGGCAGCTCATGAGATCTAAACATGAAGCACATGGTGGAGAAGACAACCATCTAGCTACTGCTATGGACCCATAGTCCAAGGTAGACTACTCACTCATCGCTCCGGAGGCAAGCATGACGATGAAGAAGACCTCCGGTGGCGATTCCCCTCTCCGGCAGGGTGCCGGGAAGAGCTTCTGGACCCTCCCGAACTTCGGGTCGACGGCGGTGGCGGATCGCGATGTGTTCTGAAAAAGTGATCGGGTACTTAGGTTTTTCCTGTCGGGGGGTCTTTATAGGCGAAGGGGCGATGTCAGGAGTGGCCCCAGGCCCCCTCACACCATGGCGGCGCGGCCAGGGCCTGGGCCGCGCCAGCCAGGCGTGAGAGCGGCCTGTGGCCCCTCTCCTACTCTCCTTCGGATCTCTGGAAGCTCCCGGACAAAATAAGACTTCAGGAACTTGTTTCGTCCAATTCCGAGAATATTTCCTGTGTATCACTTCTGAAACACAAAAACAGCAAAAAACAGGGAACTGGCACTGTGGCAACTTGTTAATAGGTTTGTTCCGGAAAATGCATAAAAGTGCCACGAAGTGTAACGAAACATTAGGCAAATGGTGTAAAAACAAGAATGGAGCATCAAAAATTATAGATACGTTGGAGACGTATCAAGCATCCCCAAGCTTAACTCCTGCTCGTCCTCGAGTAGGTAAGTGATAACAAAAGAATAATTTTTGAGGTGACATGCACCTACACAATCTTGATCATATATGTAAGCATTTGTGAGCTGGGATCATAAGAACTTAAAACATGGGCATGAAAGATATAATCTTGACAATAAGAACTTAGCAACCATGTTGTAAACATGCAAATGAACACAAACAAAAGATCATGAAAATGAAACAATGAAAGTCAAACGTGTGTTCAAATCATAAGGAAAAACATACAAATGGTTTTCAGCTTATCCTTCAAAGAGAGCAAAACATTAATGCATCTGACACCTTCAAGTTTAAGAGGGCGACTAGATACAGATAATTTGAGAACAAGTGAAACCAACAATATGAATCAATCAATGAAAACTTTGGGACAATGCACATTATACTAAGAATGACAGCTATGCTCTCTTCATGGTGCATAAAGATAGAAGGTGGTGACTCAACATAAAGGTAGAAGAAAGGCCCTTCACAGAGGGAAGCAGTGATTGCAAGTTTGATACGTCCAATTTGCATCACTATTTTATATCATAATTTACTGTTATTCATTGATATATTTCATATTTAGACATGATACTTATGTTATTTCCTTTGTTTTCACATGTTTGATGATCATTGGAGGAGTTGCTGCCGGAGTCAGGATTCTGCTGGAAAAAGGACCATTAGGAGACCATATTTTGAAGATCAGGAAAATTCCAGAAAAATACCCAGAAATTATATTTTCCTAGAAGACTCACGAAGCCAGAAGGAGGAGTTGAGAGGAGCCAGGGGGCCCCACACGCCAGGGTGGCGCGGCCAGCCCCCTGGCCGCGCGGGCCCCACGTGAGGCCACCCTGGCCCACCTCTGGTCTCCCCCCTTCGCGTACATCATCGTCCCCGAAAACCTAAGTCACGGGGGCTCAGAGTTAGACACAGCCGCCTCTGCGGGGCGGAGAACAGAGAGAGAGAAAAAGCTCTCCGGCAGGGAGAAATCTGCCGGGGAAATTCCTTCCCAGAGAGGGGAGATCGTCGCGATCATCATCACCATCGCACTGGACTTCATCGGGATCATCATCATCATCTCCATCACCAGCACCTTCATCTCCACCATCACCACGCCATCCCGCTGTAACATCTTGAGTTGGATCTTGTTATATTCATAGGGGAAACTTTCCCGATGTTGATTACTCTTGTAGTTGATGCTATTGAGTGGAACCGTTGAGTTAAGGTTTATGTTCAGATTGTTATTTACCATTATTTCACCTCTGATCATGATCCATATGATGTCTTGTGAGTAGTTCGTTTAGTTCTTGAGGACATGGGAGAAGTCAAGATGTTAGTAGTGAATTATTGTTGAGAAATATTTAATGGTTTGATATTGTTGTGGTGCTATTTCACTAGTGGTGTCATGTGAACGTCGACTACATGATACTTCACCATTTATGGGCCTAGTGAGATGCATTGTGTATTTGGCTACCGATTGTGGGGTTGCTGGAGTGACAGAAACCTAAACCTCCGTTGGGAAACCATTGCACCAGGGAGCGTAGGATCTTAGAGTTTAAGGCTGTGGTTAGATTTATCTTAATTACTTTCTTCTATTTGCGGATGCTTGCAAGGGGTATAATCACAAGTGTGTATTTATCCTAGTAAGGGTAGTGCGCTAGCACAGGTTCACCCCCATAACACTTACCAAACCAATAAATACTATTGGCTCTATGAAGCGAAAGCTCTTGACAGAAACTCCCGTGTGTCCTCGAGAACGTTTGGTTATTATAAGAACACAACCGGCTTGTCCTTTGCTGAATAAAGGATTGGGCCACTTGCTGCAATTGTTACTACTGTCTTTTATTTACTCGCACTTTATTTACTCGTATTACCAAATACCCCTGAAAACCTGTTTGCTAGTATTTACAGTGATTCCTTGATCAAAACTGCTCATCAACACCTTCTGCTCCTCGTTGGGTTCGACACTCTTATTTATCGAAAGTACTACGATACACCCCCTATACTTGTGGGTCATCAAGACTATTTTCTGGCGCCGTTGCCGGGGAGTGTAGCGCTATTGAAGAGTGGAATTGAAAAAGGTAACCGTCACTGTGAGTATTGTTTTTATTTTGTCTTTTATTTTTGCTTTACTCTGCTATGGAGAACTCTCCATTTGGTTTCCTATTTGGAAACACTTCTACTACTACTGCTGCACATGCGGAGGAACCACCACCGCCGCCGCCTGCTGAAATTGATCCTTTTAAAATACCTATGAAAATTGTTGGGCGTATTATGGATAACTGCTATTCAGGAGATGGAACTGTCCATCCGGGTGATCACTTATTATTCATACATGAATTATGCGAGTTGTTCAGATGTGCAGGTATTTCACCAAGCCAGGTTAAGAAGAAATTATTCTCATTATCATTGAAAGGCAGAGCTGAAGAGTGGTATCGACTACTCCAAGATGGTCCATCTATGGCATGGGAGGATATTGTGCCTCTCTTTTATTCCAAGTTTTATCCTCCAAGTGAAATTCATAAAGACCGTAACCGGATATATAATTTTTGGCCTCATGATGGAGAGAGTATTGCCCAAGCGTGGGGGAGATTGAAGTTACTAATGCTCAAATGCCCCATTCATGAGCTCCCCAATAATATTGTTATTGATAATTATTATGCGCGGCTTACTCTTCCTGATAAGGATTATTTGGATGCTTCTTGTTTTGGATCATTTACTCACATGAAAGAAGATGCTAAGTGGAAACTTCTTGACCATATACAAGAGAACGCTGAAGGTCGGGAAAACGACAAAGGTAGGAAGTCAGGTATAAACTATGATTATGAATGCATTAAATCTTTTATGGGAACCGATGACTTTCATAGTGTTAGCGCTGCTTATGGTCTTGATTCACAAATACTTGCTAATTGTCTTAAGGCTTTTGCCTCTTATATTGATGTTCCAAAGAGAGATTGGAATAAATATCATGCGCCTTATAAAGATTCCATTAGTCATATTACTGCTGCAGCTACTGAAGTTTGTACTATTGATAGCATTGTGCCTGAACCTTATTTTGAGAAGACACCTTTCCCAGCTAAGGTAAAGAAGTATTCTACTTTGGTAAGTGTGTCTAATAAAAGTACTAAGAAAGCTGCAGAGCCTGATGAGCAAATTATTATTAAGTCTCCTGTAGCTATATTGAAGGATCTTGTCACTAAAGATGTAGGAGATGAATATATTCTTTTTTATGAAGATGCTTCTAACATTCTCTCACATCCTAAAAAGCATAGGAAAACAAGTGTTCCTGTTATTTCTGTCAGAATTGGAGATCATTGCTATTATGGTTTATGTGATATTGGTGCTAGTGCCAGTGCTATTCCCTTAGAGCTTTACAAAGAAATTAAGCATGAGATTGACGCTTGTGAACTTGAAGATATTGATGTGGTTGTTCAGCTTGCTAACAGAGAGACAGTTTGGCCTCTTGGTATTGTTCGAGATGTGGAAGTTCTTTGCGGTAAGACTAAATACCCTACTGATTTTCTAGTCCTCGGTAAGGAGGCTAGTAAAACTTGTCCTATTATTTTTGGTAGACCATTTTTGAACACTTGTGGTGCCGTGATAGATTGTAAGAAGGAGAATTTTTTTACTAAGTTTAATGGAGAGTCTTATGAGTTTAATTTTTCCAAGTTTGCTAAGACTTCTTATGAAAATGAAACGCCTAATGAAAATTTTCGAGTTGAACAGCTTGCTTCTATAGCTCTTGCCCCTAATAATGCCTTGCAGCAATTCATGGAAGATCACGAAAGTGATGTTTTTAGCAAGGAAAGAGAAGAGATTGACGATATTCTTCTTCATCAACCACCGTTACTCAAGCATAATCTACCTGTGGAGGATCTTGGTACCACTTTGCCGCCTAAGGAAGATCCTATTTTTGAATTAAAGCCTTTGCCTGATAATCTTAAATATGCTTATATTGATGATAAGAAAATATATCCTGTTATTATTAGTTCTAAACTTTCAGGAAAGGAAGAAGAAAGATTATTGGAGATATTGAGGAAACACCGAGGAGCTATGGGATATACTCTTGATGATTTAAAAGGGATTTCTCCCACTTTATGTCAGCATGCCATTAATATGGAGAAAGATGCAAAGCCAGTTGTGGAGCATCAATGCCGCCTAATTCCCAAGATGAAAGATGTGGTAAGAAATGAGGTATTAAAACTCCTTGATGCTGGTATTATTTATCCTATTGCTGATAGTAGATGGGTTAGTCCTGTTCATTGTGTTCCTAAGAAAGGAGGTATGACTGTTGTGCCTAATGAGAATAACGAGCTTATTCCTCAGAGGGTAGTAGTTGGTTATAGAATGTGCATTGATTATAGGAAGGTAAACAAAGTTACTAAGAAAGATCATTACCCTTTACCGTTTATAGATCAAATGCTAGAAAGGTTGTCTAAAAAGACTCATTTTTTTTCCTTGATGGTTATTCTAGTTTTTCTCAAATTGCTGTTAAGAAGGATGATCAAGAGAAAACCACTTTTACTTGTCCCTATGGAACTTATGCTTATAGACGTATGCCGTTTGGTTTATGCAATGCTCCTGCTACTTTTCAAAGATGTATGTCTGCTATTTTTCATGGCTTTTGTGAAGAAATTGTGGAGGTCTTCATGGACGATTTCTCCGTCTATGGAACTTCTTTTGATAATTGTTTGCACAACCTTGATAAAGTTTTGCAGAGGTGCGAAGAAACTAACCTTGTTCTTAATTGGGAGAAATGCCATTTTATGGTAAATGAAGGAATTGTCCTTGGACATAAAATTTCTGAAAGAGGTATTGAAGTTGACAGAGCAAAAGTGGAGGCAATTGAGAAAATGCCTTGTCCAAGAGATGTTAAAGGTATTCGTAGTATTCTTGGTCATGCTGGTTTCTATAGGAGGTTTATTAAAGATTTCTCTAAGATTTCAAAGCCTCTTACTAATCTTCTTCAAAAGGATGTACCATTTGTCTTTGATGATGATTGTAAGGAAGCTTTTGAAACTCTTAAGAAGGCTTTAACTACTGCTCCTATTGTTCAACCACCTAATTGGAATTTACCTTTTGAAATTATGTGTGATGCTAGTGATTTTGCTATTGGTACTGTTCTTGGGCAGCGCGTAGATAATAAGTTGAATGTTATTCATTATGCTAGTAAGACTCTTGATGCTGCTCAGAAGAATTATGCTACTACTGAGAAAGAGTTTCTTGCTGTTGTTTTTGCATGTGATAAGTTTAGATCTTACATTGTTGATTCTAAAGTTACTATTCATACTGATCACGCTGCTATTAGATATCTTATGACTAAGAAGGATGCTAAGCCTAGGCTTATTAGATGGGTGTTGCTTTTACAAGAGTTTGATTTGCATATTGTAGATAGGAAAGGTTCTGAAAATCCTATGGCTAACAATTTGTCAAGATTGGAAAACATTTCTTTTGACCCTGTTCCTGTTAATGATAGTTTTCCAAATGAACAGTTGGCTGCAATAAATGTAACTTTGCGAGACCTTCCTTGGTATGCTGATTATGCTAACTTTATTGTTTCCAAGTATTTGCCTCCAACCTTTACAGCTCAGCAAAGAAGAAAATTCTTCTATAATTTGAGGCATTACTTTTGGGATGACCCACATTTATATAAAGAAGGAGTCGATGGTATTATGAGAAGATGCGTACCGGAATATGAGCAACAAGAGATATTAAGAAAATGCCATAGTAGTGCTTATGGAGGGCATCATGCTGGAGATAGAACCGCACAGAAGGTTCTACAATCAGGTTTTTATTGGCCAACCCTCTTTAAAGATGCCAGAAGGTATGTTTTATCTTGTGATGAATGTCAAAGAGTTGGTAATATTTCTAGACGCAATGAGATGCCTATGAATTACACTCTCGTTATTGAACCGTTTGATTGTTGGGGAATTGACTTTATGGGTCCTTTTCCTCCTTCGAAAGGCTATACCCATATACTTGTTGCTATTGATTATGTTACTAAATGGGTAGAAGCCATACCTACAAAGAGTGCCGATGGTGAGACTTCGTTAAAAATGCTTAAGGATGTTATTTTTCCTAGATTCGGAGTGCCTAGATATCTTATGACTGACGAAGGTTCTCATTTTATTCACGGTAGTTTTAGAAAGACTCTTGCTAAATATGATGTCAATCATAGAATTGCTTCTGCTTATCATCCCCAAACTAGTGGGCAGGTAGAGCTTTCAAATAGGGAGATCAAGTCTATCTTGCAGAAGACTGTCAATAGATCTAGGAAAAACTGGGCTAGTAAGTTAAACGACGCTTTATGGGCTTATAGAACTGCTTATAAGAATCCCATGGGTATGTCTCCTTATAAGATGGTTTACGGAAAAGCGTGTCACTTGCCCTTAGAATTAGAACACAAAGCTTTTTGGGCAGTGAGAGAGCTTAACAGAGATTTTAAATTAGCCGGTAAGAAAAGGTTGTTAGATTTGAGTTCTCTAGATGAGTGGAGAAACGAAGCGTATGAAAATGCCAGACTTTTTAAAGAGAAAGTCAAGCAATGGCATGATAAGAGAATTCTTAAGAGAGAGTTTCATGTTGGTGAGAAAGTTCTTTTGTATCGGTCTCGTCTCAGATTTTTTGCAGGAAAATTACTTTCTAAATGGGAAGGACCATATGTTATTGTAGAAGTGTACCGCTCAGGTGCTATTAAGATTGCTTCATTGAAAGATGATTCTACACAAGTGGTGAATGGGCAAAGACTCAAGCATTATATTTCTGGAGATTCTTATAATGAAGATGTTGATGTTATTGAAACAGTTTCTCCGGAAGAATTCATCCAAGACAAACTGCAGGAACCTGCAGAGTTCGTTTTCGAATAGGTAACAGTTCTAGTCAGAAAAGTTTCGCTAAAAGTTCTTCCTTTAATATTTTTGTTGTTTTTACTAAATATGAAAAATCACGAGATGAAAAAGGGCAGGAAAAAGAGTCCGTGTGTGTCTCACACATGGGTGGCGCGGGCCCACCCCTGGCCGCGCCACCTGGGTGTGAGACCACCCCGGAACTCGTTTCCGTCCCGGTTTCCTCCTGTGGTTTCTTTTCGATGTATAATTCTCGCCTATTTAACCCCCCGGAGTCCCCGAGGTCTGTATATCGTTTTCTCGTCGTGTTTTGTTTCGAGCTGTTTCTGTCAGGAGTTGATCTTAAGCTTGGGGGAGTTGTGGCCTCTTCAAGCGGTGACAAGGAGAAGACACCTCCGGAAGATGACACCAAAGATTTCCGGCTGAAAGAAGAGGTTGAAAGCGAAGACAAGGAGGAAGATCAAAGTCCAAGGCCGAACACCGTGATTGCCAGCATAGGGGTGGTGACAGATCATGACAAGTTCAAGAAGAGTGCTCGCATAAGGATCGGAGGAGGTGTGCCGCATCACACCTTAGCTCCACGGACGTCTCCACCATGCCAAAATCCTTTCCATACTCTGATTCATGAGCATCAGTTCCAAAAGGTGCCCAAATCACGATTACCCTCTGGCTGGGATATAGATCGTTCTAACAATGCAAGGACAGGAAGCTCCAAGGATGAAGAAGGATGGGGAAATAATTCCAAGAGCTGGGATTCTCTTGCTGACAGGTTCATGAACCGTGTTGAGCACAATTCTGAGATGATTCGTAACCTCGAGTACAAGATTGATGATCTGAAGGATTTGATTGAGAAGCTTATTAGAGATTATCCACCGCCACCGCCAAAGGAGTAATTCGTCATCGGTTTAGGCATCCCCTTGGCTTGTTCCAAGCTTGGGGGAGTGCCGCGGTATCACATCATTACCTTTCGCTCATTTACTTTTCAAGTAGAGTCATATCATGAATAGAGAAGTTATCATATAGAATAGTTTGCAGTTTGGAAGTATCCTCCTTAGTCAGTTATCTATGTATCCCTTGGTGTGAGTTGCGGTAATGAAATATTAATGAGAAGTTCTATCGTTTATTTTTCGCACACTTTATGTTAGTTTGCAATTTCTCTTGTATGACTAGTCTTGTTGATTGGTATTGGTATCACGTTGGAAGCATGGGTAAATTTAGTTGGTTTTGGCAAACCTAGCTTGGTCAGTAGCAATTTTACCTTGAGGTTTGAGTAGAAAAGAATAAAGAAGTGCTTGTAGTCACA
Organism: Dactylis glomerata; assembly: GCA_007115705.1. Taxonomy (NCBI): domain Eukaryota; kingdom Viridiplantae; phylum Streptophyta; class Magnoliopsida; order Poales; family Poaceae; genus Dactylis; species Dactylis glomerata. The sequence goes on from QXEO01000383.1 coordinate 2,518,741, forward strand.
TCACTTCAGTTTTCCTTATGTTTGGCTTATAAGCATTGTTATTCTCAAAGTTAAAATCATTGTACCTTCAAGGGAGCTTGCATGATTGTTCTTATTATATGTATGTTTGTTTGTTTCATGCAACTCTTATGCTTGCTACCCAGCCTTGCTAGCCAAAAACCTGTACTGAGAGGAAATACTTCTCGTGCATCCAATTCCCAAAAGCCAAGTCACTTCCAAAGAGTCCACTACAAATTCCTATGCATGGTATTTTAAGCCATTCCAAGTAAATTTTCATGTGCTACCTTTCAAAAACCTTCAAACACTTCTCATTTTGTGCCACTATTTTTAGCTCATGAGGACGTAGTGGATGGGTTTGTTATCTTCCATACTAAATTAAGTACCCCTCGACTAGGCAGCTTCATCTGTTCGTCATTAATTTTGCAAGGGAGCTGGTCAGACCATTATAATCTCAAAAAGAAAAAGAAAGAAAAAGGCACTCCACCAATGGAATGTGAAAGTTGGTCGGCACCCGATGGAATCGGTTAGCCATGGTTTGAGAAAGGAAAAAGGTGGGGAGGAGTGCCAAGCTATAAAAGAGCACCAAAGTGCCAATTAATCAAACATCTCGGAACCGCTCTCACTTGTTTAGTATGGAAGATATCAAGAACTCCGTTGCTAGTCGTTGACAAAAGCAACCACCTCTCAAAACAATTTTTACCTCTGTTGTACAAATGAAAAGCTCTAGCACATGTTTAATCCCTGCTTCCCTCTGCGAAGGGCCTATCTTTTACTTTTATGTTGAGTCAACCTATTTCCCTCTGTCTCAAGCAAGCATTTGAGTTGTTATGTTTCACTCATCCATATGTTGATCCGTTTAATCATGTTTATTATCTTCCTTGTTTTGTATAATGCTTTTGTCTGAAGGAATATATCTTTGAAAGCTTTCTATGAATGCAAAAGTTTACTTTGTTGAGCATATAGTCTTTGCTATATTAGCTATGTTTTAAAAGGCTCCGTTTAAAAGAGAGAATAGTTTATTCTCCGTTCTTTGACCAAGAGCTAAGGTTTGCCATTGCCAATTATAGTTTACCTTGTGCATCTTTTCATGTGATTCCCTTTTACCTATTGCAAGCCTACATCTTATAAAGGAAAGTTGCTGTCTATTATAATTTTTGCCTTAGTGAATGTGATGCTTCTTGTCTGTATTTTGATTATCGACACTTCACTCCATAAACCTGTGGTCATGTTTACCGAGTTTGGTTTTCGCTTGGGGACAAGCGAGGTCTAAGCTTGGAGGGGTTGATACGTCCAATTTGCATCACTATTTTATATCATAATTTACTGTTATGCATTGATATATTTCATATTTAGACATGATACTTATGTTATTTACTTTGTTTTCACATGTTTGATGATCATTGGAGGAGTTGCTGTCGGAGTTAGGATTCTGCTGGAAAAAGGACCATCAGGAGACCATATTTTGAAGATCAGGAAAATTCCAGAAAAATACCCAGAAATTATATTTTCCCAGAAGACTCACGAAGCCAGAAGGAGGAGTTGAGAGGAGCCAGGGGGGCCCCACATGCCAGGGTGGCGCGGCCAGCCCCCTGGCCGCGCGGGCCCCACGTGAGGCCACCCTGGCCCACCTCTGGTCTCCCCCCTTCGCGTACATCATCGTCCCCGAAAACCTAAGTCAGGGGGGCTCAGAGTTAGACACAGCCACCTCTGCGGGGTGGAGAACAGAGAGAGAGAAAAAGCTCTCCGGCAGGGAGAAATCTGCCTGGGAAATTCCTTCCCGGAGAGGGGAGATCGTCGCCATCGTCATCACCATCGCACTGGACTTCATCGGGATCATCATCATCATCATGTCCATCACCAGCACCTTCATCTCCACCATCACCACGCCATCCCGCTGTAACATCTTGAGTTGGATCTTGTTATATTCATAGGGGAAACTTTCCCGGTGTTGATTACTCTTGTAGTTGATGCTATTGAGTGGAACCGTTGAGTTAAGGTTTATGTTCAGATTGTTATTTACCATTATTTCACCTCTGATCATGATCCATATGATGTCTTGTGAGTAGTTCGTTTAGTTCTTGAGGAAATGGGAGAAGTCAAGATGTTAGTAGTGAATTATTGTTGAGAAATATTTAATGGTTTGATATTGTTGTGGTGCTATTTCACTAGTGGTGTCATGTGAACGTCGACTACATGATACTTCACCATTTATGGGCCTAGTGAGATGCATTGTGTATTTGGCTACCGATTGTGGGGTTGCTGGAGTGATAGAAACCTAAACCTCCGTTAGGAAACCATTGCACCAGGGAGCGTAGGATCTTAGAGTTTAAGGCTGTGGTTAGATTTATCTTAATTACTTTCTTGTATTTGTGGATGCTTGCAAGGGGTATAATCACAAGTGTGTATTTATCCTAGTAAGGGTAGTGCGCTAGCACATGTTCACCCCCATAACACTTACCAAACCAATAAATACTATTGGCTCTATGAAGCGAAAGCTCTTGACAGAAACTCCCGTGTGTCCTCGAGAACGTTTGGTTATTATAAGAACACATCCGGCTTGTCCTTTGCTGAATAAAGGATTGGGCCACTTGCTGCAATTGTTACTACTGTCTTTTATTTACTCGCACTTTATTTACTCGCATTACCAAATACCCCTGAAAACCTGTTTGCTAGTATTTACAGTGATTCCTTGATCAAAACTGCTCATCAACACCTTCTGCTCCTCATTGGGTTCGACACTCTTATTTATCGAAAGTACTACGATACACCCCCTATACTTGTGGGTCATCAAAGTTTTATAACCTTAAAAAATTATGGTACTTACCGGCTTTGAGCTCTCATTGCCCCCATCATAAGCATCTTGAATGGTTAAAGTTAATGCGAGAATAATTATGATGCATATGCTTGACAAATCATAAGTTGAAAACCTCGTGTCCCGTGAATACGAGTACCCAAACCTCATGCTACTTTACTTAGAGTCCCAAGCAAGGCTCTTGTCATTGTAAATATATGCATATCATTGAGAACCGCCAATGGGGTACCTCCGTGCCCGATGACATGGAACAAGCCCACATCAAAATGACAGGACAAGCAGACAATGAACACCTCGACATCTCTTTTATTTGCCATTTGTTTAGTTTTTTATTGTGAGATGCGTCGTCGAATGTTCACCATGGGTATGCTACAAATTTCCACCATGAATTATGCATGGCTTAGATTAGCGGCTCGGCGTTTCCCTAACAAATATACAAACTCCATGATCCCCACAAGATTCCCAATTCATTTCACACCGCGGGCATCCATAAACAAAAGATCACGATATAAACTCAAATAAGAAGTGCAATGTTGAAAGCTTGCCCATGACTGCATGGCTGGGCTAGTCTCCAACTTACAACTTGCAAGCATAACAACTCAACATAAGAGACCACAATGTCAAATTTTTAAGAACAGGAAAAAGTAAAGTGTGCCTTCCGGTTCGTGAGAGCTTTGCTGACCGAATTTCGCATAATACTGGTAAGAGTTTAATTTGAAGAGAAAATAAAAGCAAGTCAAATTTACTTGAAATAGCAAATTGCTAGTAGGTATGTATGGTGGACACTTTGAAAGACTTTGGCTTTTAAGAGTTGGATGCACGAGTAGAGCTCATACTCAGTATAAGGCGAGGGCTAGCAAAAGACTGGGAGCGACCAACTAAGAGAGCAATAATGGCCATAATCAAGCAAAGCGACAAAGCGATATTAAAAAAAAGCATAAGATGGCATCAAAAGTCAAAAACTAAATGATCATAGACACTATTGGCGACTTTGTAAGAGTCTAACATGTGTGAGCATGCGCCAAGTCAACCCAAATAAAGCATCAAGGAGAAGACCAAAATAATGCTTCCAAATAATTAAAAACAACGCATGATTTTTTCAAAGGCTCATTAAGCAATCTCAGTTATTTGAGACAAGTCATGCTACAGCAAAACCACTAAGCATAGTATCAAAAATACATCAAGCATGACATGAAAAAGCCTAAGCCGCAGTCTACACAAGCTCCTTCTTGTACCACTATTTTGCATAAAGCTTTTTCTCTTTTCCAACACCATTTGAAATTTTTAAAGATACCTCTTTTGATGAAAACCAATAAAGATCAGAGGCAAAAATACACCTTGATGAAAAGATATGACAAGGTCTGAACGCAAATCAAGGCGAAAATGAAAACCAAAAGCAGTAGCGGAAAAAGAAGAAAACTCGGTGAACGATAAGAGTGAAAAACGGAGTGTTCTTGGCAAATGAAAACGAGTACATCTCCTCCAAAGGAAATTTTTTGGGGTCCAACCATTTATTGCAGCAAACAAAACTAAACTAACTAAGAAAACTAAAACAACTGACGCTCCAAGAAAAACACATAGTGCATGACACAATAAAAATATAGTGTTTTGAAAGGTGACCTGATTTTTGCCGATGAAGAAGGGGTGCCTCGGGGGCATCCCCAAGCTTTGACGCCTGTACTTCTTGGATATTTCTTGTGGTGATGCATGGGCATCCCCAAGCTTGAGCTTTTGTCCATTCTTCAACTCATCTCATCATTCTCCAATCCCTACACTTGAAAACTTCCTTCATACAAAACTAAACACAATTCTATTAGCAACATTAGTGTAGCATAACATATAATCAACCTCTTTTTGCTTCAGGTTTCAACTCAAAACCACCACATATATAGCACATACTACTGTAGAAACTTCCCCAAAAGTTTCGTGATCAAAAGAACTCAAAAGAAAGCGATAAAGCGGCAAACACAAATATTGGCAGAAATCTGTCAAAACAGAACAGCTGACAAAGGCCGAATTTTTGAGGGGTTTTCTGTTGCTCAAATAAAAAAGTGTTCAACTAACGAAAGTTTGGATATAACCTGGGGCATATGCACAAGAAATTGGAGGTCCAAAAGATATACAGAGAATTTATACGAATTTTTACGGTGCAGCACCGAAAACAGTTTCAGGACAGCAATATCCCCAAATCTTTACCTCACTCGAATTAGAGGCTTCTCTTGGCACAAAAACGAAATAAACAAGATAAGGAGCGGTCATTACAGTAGTAATGACTTCCAAGACTCAAATAAAAGAAAAATTACTGAAAATAAAACATTGGGTTATCTCCCAAGAGTGCTTTTCTTTAACGCCTTTGAGCTAGGCGCAGAAAATTGCGAATCAAGTAACTTCAAGTGATGAAGTGCTAGGATCAGCGGGTGCCTTACGTCTTTCTTTCTTACCTTTGCTCTTGACTCTAGGAAAGACATGGCTATTGCAAGGTGGAGAGATAAATATTATATTGCCTTTTCCCACATCAATGACGACGCCCAGGACCTTCAGGAGGGATCTTCCAAGTGTGATTTGTCCTTTTCCTACACATTCAATAACTAGATAATCAGTAGATTTCATTCTTCCTAGGACTTTTGTAAAAACTCCTTCAGCTATTCCAATGGGAAATATAGTGGCATTGTTAGTAAGAGAAATTCCTTCTCCCCCCTCAGAAAGCTTCCAAAGGCTCAAAGATTCATAAACATCCTTTGGCATGAGACAAAATTCAGACATAATATCACAACGAGCATGAAAAGTTTCACCACTAATGGTGATTTTTACCGCAGGATACCAACTCGAAGGTTCAGAATTTGTTGGCACATAATCAAAATGCTAGCGCAATGTATTGTAGCAAGAATTTAAACTAGCAGTGCGAGTCTCAAGAGTATCAAGTCTATTAAAAATGCACACAAGAGAGGAATCAAAATATGTTGGCATGCTATAAATTGTAATCAACTTTTTTATAATATTGAAGGCTTGATCTCCATCACAATGAAGGAAATCTCCTTCTGCAGTAGCATCCAAAGCATATCTATAACGAAGAGCAAGTCCAAAGTAAAAGCTACTAAGAAGCAAACTCAAGGTCATTTTAGGTTTTTGATATAAAACGATGCAGGTAAAGAAATAGCAACTACCAAGGATTCTAATTTTTTTTTGGGTTTTTGATATAAAACGATGCAGGTAAAATAAATAAAGTAAAGCAAAACAATAACAAAGTAAAGGATGTGTGTGCAAAAACTCCCCTCGCAGAAGTCTTCCACTCTTCCCCGGCAACGGCACCAGAAAAGAAGCTGCTGGTGCCAAGTTGACGTGGGAAAGTGTAGTTGATGTGGAAACTTCTTCTTCTTCACTCCCCGGCAATGGCGCTAGAAAATTGTTGCTTGTTGCATGGTGAATGACCAGCCTGTTGGGAACCCCAAGAGAAGGTGTGATGAATATAGCAGCAGATTTTCCCTCAGTTAAGAAACCAAGGTATGTCGATCAGGAGAAGAGCAGACAATAACGACTGAAGGTGATGCTTGCTAGTTTGCGACAGCTTCGGACAATTTATATATGGCGCCTCGTCCAAGCTTTGCTTGCTAGCTGCAACACGGAACCTGCACACAACACAACCAAGTACTTTGTTCCCAACTTGCGATGAGGTTGTCAATCTCACCGGTTTGCTTAAAACAAAGGTTATGAGCGTATCGAGTGGAAAACAGTAGAAGTATGCGAGTAAAGTAAACAGTGCGAGTAAAGTAAATAGTGCGAGTAAAGTAAACAGGTGATAGCAATATGATGGAAATAGGACCAGGGTCCACAGTTCACTAGTGGTGTCTCTCCATAAGATAAATAACACATGTTGGGTAAACAAATTACAGTTGGGCAATTGATAGAATAAAGATAAACGTGATATGTCAAGAAGATCACTATGAGATTTACTCTGGGCATTACAACAAAATACATAGACCGCCATCCAACTGCATCTATGACTAATAATCCACTTGTGGCGAATCAATCCGAGAACTCCACAAGTATTAAGTTGCGAATAACAGATAATTGCATTAACCAAAGTGTGTAATGTAAACAAAGCATATGCCCTTGAGCATATGAATGTTGTTTCCTCCCTAGTAGCAACAGCACATCTACAACCTTAGAGGTTTCTGTCACTTCCCCAGATTAAATAGAGGCATGAACCCACTATCGAGCATAAATACCCCCTCTTGGAGTCACTAGCAACTACTCGGCCAAGATAGCTACTAACAACGGAGAGCATGCAAGATCATAAACAACATAGAGATAACAAAAGATATATTTCAGTATAGCAACTCAATCATAACACCAATATTCATCGGATCCCAACAAACCAAACATGTAGAATTACATAACGGTGATCTCAATCATGTAGGGCAGCTCATGAGATCTAAACATGAAGCACATGGTGGAGAAGACAACCATCTAGCTACTGCTATGGACCCATAGTCCAAGGTAGACTACTCACTCATCGCTCCGGAGGCAAGCATGGTGATGAAGAAGACCTCCGGTGGCGATTCCCCTCTCCAGCAGGGTGCCGGGAAGAGCTTCTGGACCCTCCCGAACTTCGGGTCGACGGCGGCGGCGGATCGCGATGTGTTCTGAAAAAGTGATCAGGTACTTAGGTTTTTCCTGTCGGGGGGTCTTTATAGGCGAAGGGGCGATGTCAGGAGTGGCCCCAGGCCCCCTCACACCATGGCGGCGCGGCCAGGGCCTGGGCCGCGCCAGCCAGGCGTGAGAGCGGCCTGTGGCCCCTCTCCTACTCTCCTTCGGATCTCTGGAAGCTCCCGGACAAAATAAGACTTCAGGAACTTGTTTCGTCAAATTCCGAGAATATTTCCTGTGTATCACTTCTGAAACACAAAAACAGCAGAAAACAGGGAACTGGCACTGTGGCAACTTGTTAATAGGTTTGTTCCGGAAAATGCATAAAAGTGCCACGAAGTGTAACGAAACATTAGGCAAATGGTGTAAAAACAAGCATGGAGCATCAAAAATTATAGATACGTTGGAGACGTATCACCCGTGAGTATTAAGTTGCGAACAACAGATAACTGCATTAAGAAAAGTGTGTAATGTAAACAAAGCATATGTCCTTGGACATAAGAATGTTGTTTTCTCCCTAGTGGCAACAACACATCTACAACCTTAGAGGTTTCTGTCACTCCTCCAGATTAAATAGAGGCATGAACCCAACTATTGAGCATAAATACCCCCTCTTGGAGTCACTAGTATCTACTTGGCCAAGATAGCTACTAACAACGGAGAGCATGCAAGATCATAAACAACATAGAGATAACATAAGATAATATTCAGCACATCAACTCAATCATAACACCAATATTCATTGGATCCCAACAAACACAACATGTAGAATTACATAACGGTGATCTCGATCATGTAAGGCAGCTCACGAGATCTAAACATGAAGCACATGGTGGAGAAGACAACCATCTAGCTACTACTATGGACCCATAGTCCAAGGTAGACTACTCACTCATCACACCGGAGGCAAGCATGGCGATGAAGAAGACCTCTGGTGGTGATTCCCCTCTCCGGCAGGGTGTCGGGAAGAGCTTCTGGACCCTCCCGATCTTGGGTCGACGACGGTGGCGGATCGCGATGTGTTTCTAGAAAATTGATCGGGTACTTAGGTTTTCCCATTATGGGGTCTTTATAGGCGAAGGGGCAGCGTCAGAAGTGGACCAGGACAGTCACACACGTAGGGGGCGCGGCCAGGGGCTGGGCCGCGCCGCTCTACTGTGTGGCCGGCCCGTGGCCCCTCTCCGTCTCCTCTTCGGACTTCTGGAAGCTTCGGTAAATTTCTGGATGTTCGGCTTTTGGTTCGTCCAATTCCGAGAATATTTCCTGTGTAACTTTTCTGAAACACAAAAATAGCAGAAAACAGGGAACTGGCACTGTGGCATCTTGTTAATAGGTTAGTTCCGGAAAATACATAAAAATGCCACGAAGTGTAATGAAACACTAAGCAAATGGTATAAAAACAAGCATGGAGCATAAAAAATTATAGATACGTTTGAGACGTATCAGGCGGCAGCGGGAGTTGGCTTATGGATAGGCTGGTAGTATGTTGAAGTTCTTTCATGACAAGATAGCTAAGAATCCATCATTCCAATGTCATTTGCAGTTGGATTGTGAGGAGCATATAGCCAACATATTCTAGGGACTATGCACACTTCGGTGATCTTGTCACATTTGACACTACATTTGGCACAAACAAAGAGTATAGGCCATTTGGTATTTTCCTTGGGCTCAACCAGCTTAGAGAAACAACCATTTTTGGTGCTTCATTGATGTTTGATGAAACACGCGACTCATTTATATGGATCTTTGAGACATTTCTAGCCGCACACAATGGAAGGCAGCCTAGAACTATCTATATCGATCGAGATGCAGCAATGGGAAGAGCCATAGAGAAGGTCTTCCTAGAATCATATCATGGATTGTGCATGACGAGGTTTATCCCCGGCAATGCCCATGTCGAAGGGCTTTCGATCTAGGAAGCGTATTGGGGACCTGGCGAACTCGACGGCGGTCGATAAACAACGAGGGGCACACGAATTTTACCCAGGTTCACGTCCCCTCGGTGGAGGATCGCTACATCCTGCTAGCAATCTAGTATATGAGCATAGTGTTTACAGGGAGCCGCCGTAGGCGGATTTGTATGCGTGTAATGTAATCTATTGTGTGAGATCCATTCTAGGGGGTGCCCTTGGTAGCTTTATATATGCAGCCAGTTAGGGTTTACAAGGGGTTTCTTGCTTTCTACTCCAAGTCGAAGTGTTGGACCTTGCGGGCTTCTTGTATCCTTCGAGCGGGCTTCTTCCTTGGCGGGAACCGGGTAGGCAAACATCGAGGACCGAGGGGTCATACCCTCGTCAGTAGCCCCTGAGTGTCTAGTCGATTCGTAGAATCGGGTAGAGACTCTAATCTTGCCTTGACATCGTAGTCTTGAATGTCGCGTGTCGGGGCACCAAATGAAGTTATTGCATGTCGGGGTCGGTGAAGTCGCATGGTGGTTGAATCATCGTGATGATGTTGTCGAATTCTTGTTGTAGGCGATGTCGTTGTCGAATACTTGTTGTAGGTGATGTTGTTGTCGAGCCTGAATATGTCAAACCGAAGTCGGCGCAGGAGACGGAGCACCGTCGATGATGTAGAAGGCAATGCGAGGCGCAGCCCCCGAGCGTGTCACCAACGCCAAGACGGATGGACGCCAATTCGAGACGCAGCCCCCGAGCGTGTTGCCAACGCCGGTGCGAAGGAATGCAAATTCAAGGCGTAGCCCCCGAGCGTGTTGCCAACGCTGGGGCGAAGGAATGCCAATTCGAGGCGAAGCCCCCGAGCGTGTTGCTAACGCCGGGGCGAAAGAATGCCAATTCGAGTAGCTCTCAGTCCGAGCCTCGAAAGTGCTAAGTTGGGTTTGCAGAGGGATGCGCATAACCGGCCTAAGACTCACGCCGGGTCTCAGTTAATTGCATAGCTGCAAAAACATTCGGTTAGCTTACTCAGATTCGAGTCCCCCGACTCAAACCCACGTGGGCTGGCGCTACCCCGACCCGAGCCGCGTCGGACTTACCAGGTCGGAGCCCAGTTCATTGTGAGGCACCCGATGCGTCCATCGGTGCAAACTTCATACCGTAGGTATGGAAAATTTCTAGCAGAGCGCGTTTGATACGAATACCGGGCCATCTGGTGTTGCAAACCGTGGACTTACCTTCGTATTTGACATACGGCATCCGAACTGGTATATGGCCACCAAGATTCGGGCATGTTGAATTAGGAGCGTTGATAGCTCAAAAGAAAGGTTCAAAAAGGCATCAGCCCATTCTCGACTAGAATGAAGACGCCGACGGCCTAGGGATGTGTTTCGAGGGTCCGTACTTCAAACTCAAACACTTTGAAGGCAAGGCTGAGCCGAAAAAGACAATTCGAGGGGTCGAAACTCAGCCTCGAATAACTTGAAGGCACTGCTGGCCCGAAAAAGACAATTCGAGGGACCGAAGCCCAGCCTCGAATAACCTGAAGGCACTGCTGGCCCGAAAAAAGACAATTCGAGGGACCGAAGCCCAGCCTCGAATAACCTGAAGGCACCGCTGGCCCGAAAAACACAATTCGGGGGACCGAAGCCCCGCCCCGAATAACTTGAAGGCACTGCTGGCCCGAAAAACACAATTCGGGGGACCGAAGCCCCGCCCCGAATAACTTGAAGGCACTGCTGGTCCGAAAAAGACAATTCGAGGGATGGAAGCCCAGCCTCGAATAACTTGAAGGCATTGCTGAGCCGAAAAAGACAATTCGAGGGGCCGAAGCCCAGCCTCGAATAACTTGAAGGCACTGCTGGCCCGAAAAAAGCGATTCGAGGGATAAAAATGCCCACACTCGAATAATATCAAGGCGCTGCTGGCCCGAAGAAAGCGATTCGAAGGGCAAGAACGCCCGTACTCGAATAATATCAAGGCGCTGCTGGCCCGAAGAAAGCGATTCGAAGGGCAAGAACGCCCACACTCGAATAATATCAAGGCGCTGCTGGCCCGAAAAAAGCGATTCGAAGGGCAAGAACGTCCGCACTCGAATAATACCAAGGCGCTGCTGGCCCGAAGAAAGCGATTCGAGGGACAAGAACGCCCGCACTCGAATAATAACAAGGCGCTGCTGGCCCGAAGAAGACGATTCGAGGGACAAGAATGCCCGCACTCGAATAATACACGAACGATGTTGTCGATTGACTGATGCTATCTCCCCCAGTAGCCCCCGAGGGTGAGTCGAAGTGCTTGCACTTGGGCTTGCCCTCAAAATTTTAGCTATTTGTTGTCGCTCGCCATAGCCCTTTGTCAAAACTCCAGAGTATGAGTAAATGCATATCTTTAAGGCGAAGCCCCCGAGTATCGGGTGTGGCAAAAGTAAATATTAATTTACTCTTGGTAGAGGAAAACTTAGCTTTATCGGGTGCGACGTGGTCGAGGTTGATGCAGACGTGGTCGAAGATCATGACGATGGCGGGGTCGAAGATTGTGGCGATGAAGGGTCGAAGATCACGGCGACGATGAGGTCGAAAATCGTGGCGATGAAGGAGTCGAATTTCTTGCAGTGTCGAATTTCTTTATAATGCAGGGTCGAATTTCTTTATGATGCTGGGGTCGAATTTCATGTCGAAGACGGAGTCGAAGACCATGTCGGCGGCGGCGTCGAAGATCTTGGCGACGGTGGCATCGAAGACCATGTCGGTGGAGTCAAAGATCTTGGCGACGGTGGCATCGAAGACCATGTCGGCGGAGTCAAAGACCATGATGGCGAACTCGAAGATCTTGGTGATGGCAGCGTCGAAGATCTTTGATGCTTGATTCGGAGGTCATGACGATGGTGTCGAAGATCTTGGCGATAGAGTCGAACGTCTTGATGACGGACTCGAAGTTCATGGCGATGGAGTCGAAGATCTTGATGCTTGAGCTTCCGCATACAGAGGCGAGGTGGTGCCGAGCCCCCGAGCGGTGCAGAGTGCGCGACGACGAGCCCCCGAGCGAGGCAGAGTGCGCGACGACGAGCCCCCGAGCGAGGCATAGTGCGCGACGACGAGCCCCCGAGCGAGGCAGAGTACGCGACGGCGAGCCCCCGAACGTGGCAAGCCGCAGTTGACGCGGACCAAAACACAGCGAAGTCGACACGGATGTAGTCGGTTTTCATCCGAGAAAATATGTATGTATAAACTATCATCCAGTAGCTTGATAGTGTCTTTGTTTATTCACGTGGAGTAGCACTTGGGCTAAACTGATTTTCCTGGAGACTTGCTGATCGACCTGGTGCACGACGCGGAAGCTGCCGTCAGACTGTGACATGTATGCGCGGATCGGCCGATTTTATTTTTCCGAACACGTGATCCAGCCTAGTAGCTCTTTGCTCCTTTTATTTCTTGATCCATGCGCTTGAGCTTTTCTATGATTCTTGTCCTTCACAGTAATTATGACTGCAAGGCTGACATATGTGCATAGCAGCAAGTATCCGTTTTTCCTCGAAAAACAATCGGGCACTGCTTCGGCCGCGACACAGAACGCTAGCTGCTGCCAAAAATTGATCCGATGTGGTACCTTTTTGCTGGTTTCTTTTTTTCTTGATGCTGCCGCCTGATTTCTTGGGCTTGATGCGGCGGCTTTGATTCATGCGAGTTGATTTTCTTGATCCATCGTCGTGGTTGTTATGCCAGGCCGGAGCGCATTGCCCGCCCGATGCAATCTGTACATCGCTGCGACTGGAGGTTGCCGATCGCTTTTTTCCTTTTGGCAATCCTTGACTGATCCGATCTAGTGCTTCATATGATTCATTCATCGGAGCCTCGGAGGAGACTTCGCCCAATCCGCGCATATTCATGATCGCCGATCGCATGCGAGTAGTGCGCTGGCCCCGTGTATGTGTCTTGTCGCGCCGCCTTGTCGCACGGGTCATGGCGGCGAATACGGCGGCTGCACCACGCCTTAGATTTGGTATTTGAAGATGGCCCTGGAAGTTGCCTTGACTCGGCCTTGACGGAGATCCAAAACAGCTGCGACGGAAACCAATTTGGTCGCGCCGAATTAATAACCGAGCAGATGCAATCTGGATGTTGTTGATCGCGCCGAATTGCGAAGCTTGTAGATCGTTGACGAAATAAGTTGAGGGAGCCGGCGAGTCCGTAGATCCAGATCCCGTCGTCCCCACGGTCGGTGCCAATTGACGAGGTTTATCCCCGGCAATGCCCATGTCGAAGGGCTTTCGATCTAGGAAGCGTATTGGGGACCTGGCGAACTCGACGGCGGTCGATAAACGACGAGGGGCACACGAATTTTACCCAGGTTCACGTCCCCTCGGTGGAGGATCGCTACATCCTGCTAGCAATCTAGTATATGAGCATAGTGTTTACAGGGAGCCGCCGTAGGCGGATTTGTATGCGTGTAATGTAATCTATTGTGTGAGATCCATTCTAGGGGGTGCCCTTGGTAGCTTTATATATGCAGCCAGTTAAGGTTTACAAGGGGTTTCTTGCTTTCTACTCCAAGTCGAAGTGTTGGACCTTGCGGGCTTCTTGTATCCTTCGAGCGGGCTTCTTCCTTGGCGGGAACCGGGTAGGCAAACATCGAGGACCGAGGGGTCATACCCTCGTCAGTGCACCTTTCTTATCATGCAAAATGCGGTTAAACATTTAACTCTGTTGGAAGTGGAGGATGAAGTAGAGGATGAAGAAAAAGAGCCTCATATTCTCACAAATTTCTGTGCTTGTATGTATGGATATGAGGACAAGACATCATTTGAAGAAGCATTTGACAATATGAGGCTCAAAGTGCATAAGCAAAGTTGGTTAGATAGCATTTACACGGTTAAAAAAAAATGGGTGGAATGTTATATGAGAGATGTCTTTAGCTTGGGAGTGAGAATTACACAATTAAGTGAGAGCTTCAACAATGCGCTAAAAAATCATTTGAAATCAGATTTTCATATTCTTCGGTTCTTGATGCATTTTGAGAGGACGGTGGAAGTAAAAAGAGCAAAGGAATTGGAATCTGAGTTTGATGCAAGAAAGAAGATACCAAGAATTAAGATGTTCACTCCTATGTTGGTGGAAGCAGGCAAAGTCTACCTCCGATTATTTTTTAAGCTTTCCTAGGTGAGTATGAAAGATCAATGGCTGCATGTTGTAGAGTATTGGATGGAAATAACAGATTTGCTGTTGCTATTGCGAGTATGCATGGTGAGTTGGAGTTTGAGGAGGAGTGCATAGTGATAGGCGATCCTTTGACCAAAATGGTTTCATGTAGTTGTGGAATGTTCAATAGGGCAGGGATATTGTGTGGACATGGTCTAAGAGTGCTTGATTTGGTGAATATAAAGACATTGCCGACACATTATGTCTTGAAGAGATGGACTAGGGAATCTCGCAATGGAAGTATACAAGATAGGCAAGGAAGGAACGTGGTAGAAAATCCAAAACTTGAAGCTCAACTTTGATACAGGGATTTGTCTCATCAATTTCACAATGTGGCACATAAAGCAGCCAGATCCCCACAGTGTTGTTTGTTGTTGGCCAATGCAATTAACTCTGTTGCTCCTAGCATAGAAGATTTACTCAATGCACCCACTAGTGCTATGGATGATGAACCATATAAATACAAAGAGAATGTTGACCCAAATGTGCAGCAAACAGATGAGTTGCTAAGAGCTGCACGGCTCAAGAAAAAAGAGGTTCCGCCATCGAAATTAAGGAGAAAGAAAATCTAACTTGATAAGTCACTCAAGGGGAAGCGTAAACCATTGAAAGCTACCGCCAGGGGCGGAGCTATAGTGTCAAGACGGTGTCAGTTGACATCGACGACCTCAACTAAAGCCCTTGTACATGTAGCTCAGTATAAAAAATGAGCCCACTGAAAAATAATTTGACCCCAGCGGACCAGACCTAGATCGCACTATTTTGAGTGCCCGGAACTTTAAGACTAGAAGCCCATATTAAGATGCACGTAGACGCAGCCCACCGCTCAGCGTGATGCCTTGATTTCTCTTCGTCGCTTGTATCTTCCTGGCCAAAATTCTTGACGCCCTCATCTGTGTTGTTGTGAACTGTCGCCTGTGGCCGCACCTATTCCAATCACTGCTCCACCGGAAAACTAAAGATTTTGCTGCAATTACCAACTATAAGGCGACTAAACTATGTCCCTCTCAGACCTTTAAGATTTGTTTTCCACGATTCCCAATTCTCCTAGTGTTATCTTAGGGTTTCTCAGATTCACTTGTGGAAAAAAGGCCATTGATCCTGGTTTGTAAGGCCCATTTGTCTCAGTTGGAGCAACCGGGACTAACAAAGTGGGACTAAAGGCTGGAGCTTTTCGACTCATTGTTTAAGAACCGGGGCCAATGGGCCTCCATATGGCCCGGGTTATGTGCTGCGGCTGGAGGACCTTTGGTCCCGGTTCGTAACACAAACTAGGACTAAAGGTCCATTCGGGAAAAAATTGTATTTGCTTTTTTAGAATTTCTCTATATTCAGAATTTCTCTATTTTCTTTATTTCTCTAATATCTAATCACCTCTATTCTCATGTCAAATTACATACTTATGGCTCTCACTCTATTCTCATATCAAATTACATACTTGTGGTTCTCACTTCCCGGTCGGTCACCCATCCTCATACTGCTCCACCCTTAGCACGCTTAACTTCTCCATTCCTTCCATAGTAGCGTCCAAGATTGCGCTCGCGACTTCTTGATAATGGTATGCTACCAATTCTATTAACCTATACACTTTGGTAATATATAATAGGGATTTCTATTTTCGTGCCCTCGGGTCCTTAGTTGTACTCAGTTTTCCCTAGCTCCTTAGTTTTTCCTCAGTTTTGCCCAAGCCCTTGTCTGAAACCTTGACAAGGAGGTCAGACGGAAGGAATCCCGTTCAGTTGACCATTCCGTGCTGACGAGTGGGGCCGCGTTATGTGGGGCCGCGTCATGTGGGGCTGGTAGAAAGGGACCGCGTGGGATAGGACGAGACCGTGTTTGGTCATACGAGCGGAGCTGGGGCCGTAGCGTGTGGGGCCGTAGCGTGTGGAGCCGTGTGGGTCCGGGACGTGGGCATGAGTGGTTTCTGTCTCTTTCGCCCAGATTAGCAGTTTTCAATGCACCTTGTTCCTCTTTCTCGCTCGATCTTATTCATTTTTGATTGCCCAAATTGGTAGCAAATCTAGAGCAGCTTCTCCTTCTGTTTCTTAACGCCATTCATTTCTTTATGCCTTCATTTTTACCCAATCAGGTACTCCCTCTGATCCATATTACTCTTCACTAATACGGATGTATCAACCACTAAAATGTGTTTAGATATAACCACATTAGCGAAGAGTAATATGGATCGGAGGGAGTAGGAAATCTAGGGCACAAATCCAGAGAAAATATACGATAAGCTGCATACAGCAGCCAACATAGCATAGATAACAGTAGCTACCGACCAAGATCCAACATAAGTTACAATTTACATGAATGGGATTAAGCTTGGAGGCTGCGCAGGTGAATCCCAAGTGCTTTGTGTTTGGCCATGAACGCATGCACGTTCATGGTCGTTCCAACTCTAGCGCTGCCAATGGCTCTGCCAATGGATTCGGCATGGTTCACCAGGCAGTTGAAGTCGGTGGCGCGGAGCCTCCTGGTGCAGAAGGGGCACCTGTAAACGCCTCGAGTAAAGTGGCGATCGTAATGGCTGGACTGCAGCCTCCTGAGGACGTGATGAGTCTTGGTGTGGAAGGACTCGTCGTCGCTGTCGACGTTGCTGCTCTGCACCTGTCACGTAGCACCAAAGATCGAAAAACACGAAGTCAATTGCAGCGATGATGGAACAGAGAGTAAACAAAAGATCATGCATGATAATATGGGCACGAAAAAAGAGGTAGCCTCAGCTACATTGGACACACTTATATCCAGGATTTGGATCAGTGAACCAAAGATCATGCACAACAAATCGTACACACCAATTGTTCACTGACCATACCCTGAATCAATTTGTGCCCAAATATTCATCATCATCGGCACAAATTAACCGGATGGGATTGATTAGTCACATAAGTTAACCGAATCTTAAACAAAAGCAAATCACAAACACTAATAACGCAAGATCTAGAACTAGGAACAGACGAACCCTAATAACACAAGATCTAACACGCAAGATCTAGAACTAGGAACAGACGAACCCTAATGACGCAAGATCTAACACAAAAGGATTGAACTAGGAACAGACGAACCCTATTAACACAAGATCTAACACAAAATGATAGAACTAGGAATAGACGAATCCTAATAACGCAAGATCTAACACAAAAAGGATTGAAATGGAATAAGAACAAGGGAACAAAGGGTTACCTCCTGATCGTCGACGATGCTGGTGTCGTAGGGGTTCTCCGGGGCGACGTACGACTCTTGTTCGTATGGGTCCCAATCGACGGGGAACTGGACGGGGGCGGCGGCCGATGCGCCGGCGGCTGATGCGCCGGCGGCTACGTCGGAAGCAGCGATGGGGGCCTGGACGGGGGCGGCAGCCGATGCGCCGGTGGCTGATGCGCCGGCGGCTACGTTCGAAGCAGCGACAGGGTCCTGGACGGGGGCGGCGGCCGATGCACCGGCGGACGATGTGTCAGCGCCTGATGCGCCGGCGGCTACGTCGGAAGCGCCGACAATGGGCATGTCATTCTTCTCCATCGCCGGGGTTTTTTCTTCGGGGTTTTTTCGACGCGAAGTGGAGAAGATGATGGAACAGGAGAGGCGGTTGCAGTGAGAATGAGAGAGTGGGCGAGCGTCGAGGGAGAGAAAGAGGGGCTCTATAAAGACGAAGGTGGCGTTTGGTATACCGCAACACGCGTCTGCTATGCACGGCTGCAGCGTGCACCGCGACACGAGGCTAACCCTTCGACGTTTGGTGTACTCAGTTCTAACCTCGGGCCTTATACAGAAATTTTATCTGTACTCAGTTTTCCCCTCGAGTACTTAGACTGGCAAGTGCAATATACTCAGTTCTACCCTCAAGTAGCTGGTCAACAGAGAGTCAACAAATGAGATTAACATAGCTAATTGAGTCATTTCATGCGCATAAAAATCCGAAAAAATAAAAACATAGTGGCACCTACTCATGGAGTCTTCCTACGCAACTTGCCACCTTGAACAAACATAGATAAATCATGTTTTACCACAAATTACCACTTCTCAGAATCACTAGTAGCTATGAAGATGCATGGTTTTCCACTCAAACCCCTTTGCAAAACATCTTCCCCAAAACATAGTTTATTTAAATGAGGCCATAATTGTCACACTCATGTATATTTGAATTGCAAATAATTTGATGTAGCCCAATATGAATTATATTGTACAAAACACGCATTTTTCATTTTGTAATTCTTTTGTTTGAATCCCTTAGTCTATTTACTATATACGTGCCCTTGGTTTCTTAGTACTACTCAGTTTTGCCCTCAAGTACTGTCACAAATGCTCACAGAAGCCCAAACTTATCCTGATTGGTTGAGCCATTGTCACACGGATCGACTCCACCAACCGTTGATCCACTGATCTAACGGGCAGTATACCCCTATCCGTCTCTTCGTGGCCACCCCTATCTCTCTCTTCGTGGCCACCCCTCTCGCTCTCTCTGTGTCAGTGGATCAACGGTTGGTGGAGTCGATCCGTGTGACAAGAGACATGCATTTATGGATTATTTTGCCACGTAACTATATTCCCTCTATTTATGCATTATTTTCCACGATTTAAAAATGTTAAACTAAAAAGTGGTATAATTTTGATGTAAACAAGAGACATACATATTTGCGGATTTCGGTGAATGGATTATTTATCACCCCTCTAACAATTATCAACTATCTTTACAATTCCTTTTCTTTTAGGGAAATATAGTTTTGGTAATTTGAAACGGCCCAAAAGTGGTATAATTTTGGTAGAAACATGAGACATACATATTTGGCATATTTTGGGGATTTCGGTGAATGGATTATTTATCACCCCTCTAACAATTATCAACTATCTTTAGCATTCCTTTTCTTTTAGGGAATATAGTTTTGGTAATTTGAAACGGCCCAAAAGTGGTATAATTTTGGTAGAAACATGAGACATACATATTTGGCATATTTGGGGGATTTCGGTGAATGGATTATTTATCACCCCTCTAACAATTATCAACTTTCTTTAGCATTCCTTTTCTTTTAGGGAATATAGTTTGGGCAATTTGAAACGGCCCAAAAGTGGTATAATTTTGGTAGAAACATGAGACATACATATTTGGCATATTTGGGGAATTTCGGTGAATGGATTATTTATCAACCCTCTAACAATTATCAACTTTCTTTAGCATTCCTTTTCTTTTAGGGAATATAGTTTGGGATATAGTTTTGGTTATTTGAAACGTCCCAAAAGTGGTATAATTTTGGTATAAACATGAGACATACATATTTGTGGGATTTTGGTGAATGCATTATTTGTCACCACTCTAATAATTATCAACTATCTTTAGCATTCCTATATTCCCTAACACTTATTTTTTTTGGTAATTTCGGTGAATGCACACACTAACTTTGAAAACAACTACAAGTACATGTAACTGACTAATAGATTTGTAACAAGGGATCCCTTGTAACAACTTCTAGCGCTTGATGAGCAATGATAAGAATCCGATCGCAATTATACAACAAAAAAACAACCAGCCATCAGATTAGCTTGCTTCTTCAACTCGATCAGCTGCTTTAACTGCTTGTTTATTTTCTTCAGTTCTCCCTTCACTTCCACCAGTTCTGCATTGGGAGCATTAGGCATAATCGGAACGGCTCCTCTCTCCACCGCATTCTCTACAGCAAGTCCCCCCTCCCAAATTGCGCTCCCCAATAGCGCCAATTGATTCCTGCAATTTAAGCCTCTGAACGTACACATCGATCCACTCAAAATACCTGCATTTCTTGAGGATCTGAAAACAACAAAGTTAACCCTAAATCCCAAATTCGAGGGAATAACAAGAAAATTGAGAGAAAACACAGCAATTGGAGCGAGATCTAACCTTATCCCCCTCTCTATATGGCAAGCTCTCGCATGCAAGGAACTCACGTCCACGGTTGCCGTTGTCGTCCATCTTACAGATCGATCGCTTCAGAGGCTCCTGGCGTGGGCAGTCATGGCATCTTGTCAAAGGCACGGGTCCATACTACGGCCATGAAGAACGGGAGGTCGAAGAGAAACTAGACATCACCCGCCTGCCGGAGAAGGGCTGCCGCTGGCGGAGAAGAAGAACAATGGGGAAAGAAAGGGGAAGCAATGACACAGGCACGGGCGCGGGGCTGGCTCGGGCTCCCATTTTGCAACGATCACCTGGGTAAGCTATGGGTCCGGCGCGCTAACGTGGACAAGTTGTGGGTCCCACGATGATCTGGATAAGTGGAGACGTGTCCACTGCAGGGCACCAACAGCGGCCCCACTTGCCAGCACCAACAAACGGTCAACTAAACGGGATTCCTCCCGTCCGAGCTCCTTGTGAGGGTTTCAGACAAGCGCTTGGGCAAAACTGAGGAAAAACTAAGCGGCTGGGGAAAACTGAGCACAACTGAGGACCCGAGGGCACGAAAATAGAAATCCCTATATAATATTAATTTTTTAAATTCCAAATAAATTCACAAAATTAGCAACAATGATAAAGTAATAATAAGCATGAATGAATTCCAAATAATTTTTATGCATAATTTGATTATTAATCTTTAATAATTAAAATATTCAAAAAGTCCAAAAAACTTGAAAAATCCAAAATTTGAAAATTAATATACTTGTTAACCGAAACAGAGGGAGTACATTTTTCCAAACATTATACTCATCCAATAGAATAACAATACGAGACACGAGAAATCTCGAAGACTCACACAACCACACATCTATGATCATCCACCTAATAAATGTTGAGACGATCAACATGACTATTGTAGCCTTGTAGCTTCCAGTAGCTCCTAGCAATCTCGAAGCCTAGGCGAGCGTCTAGAGCGGCATACAACACTTTCTCGAAGCTCAATGGAACATTGGCCCAACCAAATATTAGTTCTTCTTCTTCTTCCTTCTTCTTATCCATCTTCTTGTCCTTCTTGATCCTCTTCTTCTTCTCAAGATTTGTCCCAATAGTAGAATTGGCCAGATCATAGAGACTCAGAATTGGTTTATTGGTGGGGTTCGGGACAATCTTTTGGAGATCGCATGCAGACAAAATTTCAATTCCGTATGAACTCAGCATGCGCACATCATTGGCGATAGCCACACTGCAGAATCTGATGGTGTTGTCCTTCAAGAATTCGTTGAGCAGCTGCGGCATGCAATTGGCCCAACATATCTGAAAGATCAAAACCTCGGACGCCACAGAGAGTTGAAGGACAGCGGCACGCTGCCTATCCTCGCGAGGGCTGGTGAACTCACAGTCCAAGCCCACACACTTGGACGGTGCGGCGTCGAGGAACCGTTGCTTGACGGTGCGGATCCACTTCTCCACCCTTGATGCACGGAGAGTTTCCGTGAGGGTGAAGTTCATCTCTTGGACGGTGATATAGTACAGCCGAGATCGAGGTAGAGTCATCGGCTCCATTGGAGAGAGAGAGCGAGCTTCTAGGCTGACGCCGCGATGTGAAGATGTGCTATGGAGATGTATGTTTTGGGGGGATTAGAGGATGAAGAAGATGCTTAAGATGAGTGCATCTTATATAGTAGAGAGAGGGAGATGAAGAGCAAGCCGCCGATGGCGATGTGATTAAGGCCGGCTGGCGTTCCAATGCATCCCACTCGATACCGAAGCGATCGCTCTAATGGCGTCGATTATCGAAGCGATCGCGTCGTAACTGGCGCGGGAAGCGACAATTCGTTTGAACGGGCATTTGGTCCCGGTTGGTTACAGGAACCGGGACTAAAGGTTGCCCTTTCGTCCTGGTTTGCGCCACCAATCGGGATTAAAGGCCCCTAGCCATTAGTCCTGGTTGGTGGCGCAAACTGGGACGAAAGGGCACATTAGAAACGGGACTAATGATCCCTGGCCCACATTTTCGATTGAACCGAGACTAATGACACCATTAGCCACGGGTCGAATTGTATGGGGACTAAAGGTTCGTATGTAAGGCCTTTTTTCTACTAGTGATTTGTTGTTTTTCGGAATTGCTCGAAGGTTTTGGTTGGTGATCTCATCATGTGGAATGTATTTCAGTATTTGCATAATCAATACAATCCTTACATGGCTCCACTGATACGTCTCAAACGTATCTATAATTTTTGATGCTCCATGCTTGTTTTTACACCATTTGCCTATTGTTTCGTTACACTTAGTGGCACTTTTATGCATTTTCCGGAACTAACCTATTAACGAAGTGCCTCAGTGCCAGTTTCCTGTTTTCTGCTGTTTTTGTGTTTCAGAAGTGATACACAGGAAATATTCTCGGAATTGGACGAAACAAGTTCCTAAAGTCCTTATTTTCCCGGAAGCTTCCAGACATCCGAAGGAGAGACGGAGAGGGGCCACCAGGGCCCCACACACAGGGCCGGCACGGCCTGGCCCCTGGCCGCACCATCCCTGTGTGAGGGAGCCTGGCTCCACCTCTGACGACGCCCCTTCGCCTATAAAGACCCCCCGACGAGAAAAACCTAAAGACCCGATCAGATTTCCAGAATACATCGCGATACGCCGCCGCCGTCGACCCAAAGATCGGGAGGGTCCAGAAGCTCTTCCCGGCACCCTGCCGGAGAGGGGAATCGCCACCGGAGGTCTTCTTCATCGCCATGCTTGCCTCTGGAGCGATGAGTGAGTAGTCTACCTTGGACTATGGGTCCATAGCAGTAGCTAGATGGTTGTCTTCTCCACCATGTGCTTCATGTTTAGATCTCATGAGCTGCCCTACATGATTGAGATCACCGTTATGTAATTCTATGATGTTGGTTTGTTGGGATCCGATGAATATTGGTGTTTATGATTAAGTTGCTGTACTGAATTATATCTTTTGTTATCTCTATGTTGTTTATGATCTTGCATGCTCTCCGTTGTTAGTAGCTATCTTGGCCGAGTAGTTGCTAGTGACTCCAAGAGGGGGTATTTATGCTCGATAGTGGGTTCATGTCTCTATTTCACCTGGGGGAGTGACAGAAACCTCTAAGGTGGTAGATGTGCTATTGCTACTAGGGAGAAAACAACATTCATATGCTCAAGGGCATATGCTTTGTTTACATTACACACTTTGCTTAATGCAATTATCTGTTGTTCGCAACTTAATACTTCTAGGGTGTTCGGATTGATATCCCCGGGAGTGGATTATTAGTCATAGATGCAGTTGGATGGCGGTCTATGTATTTTGTTGTAATGCCCAGAGTAAATCTCATAGTGATCTTCTTGACATATCACGTTATCTTTATTCTATCAATTGCCCAACTGTAATTTGTTTACCCAGCATGTTATTTTATCTATGGAGAGACACCACTAGTGAACTGTGGACCCCGGTCCTATTTTAATCATATTGCAATCACCTGTTTACTTTTCCCGCACTGTTTACTTTACTCGCATACTCTACTGTTTTCCACTCGATACACTCATAACCTTTGTTTCAAGCAAACCGGTGAGATTGACAACCTCATCGCAAGTTGGGAACAAAGTATTTGTTTGTGTGTGTGCAGGTTCCACAACACATTCAGTCGTCATTGTCTCTCCTCTCCTGTTCGATAAACCTTGGTTTCTTAAACTGAGGGAAAACTTGCTGCTGCACTCATCATACCTTCCTCTTGGGGTTCCCAACAGGCTGGTTATTCACCATGCACAAGGACAGTCTGTAGCCACATTCACCTGGAGCATCAGCTATTTTTCTGGCGCCGTTGCCGGGGAGGAAGAGAAGACTTCTGCGAGGGGAGTTCTTCGCACACACATTCTTTACTTTGTTATTTGTTTTGCTTTACTTTATTTATTTTTACCTGCATTGCTTTTTATCAAAAACCCAAAAAAATTAGAATCCTTGGTAGTTGTTATTTCTTTGCTTTTAGTTTATTATGTCTAGTTCAGTTGCTACTACTATGTCCCCCGAGGACATGATTTTTACTTTTAAGCAGAAAGATGAGGAAAGCTTTAAAGAAGCTTGGTCTAGAATCTATGATTGGCATGGAAAAACTGAACCTAAAATGACTTTGA
Organism: Dactylis glomerata; assembly: GCA_007115705.1. Lineage (NCBI taxonomy): Eukaryota > Viridiplantae > Streptophyta > Magnoliopsida > Poales > Poaceae > Dactylis > Dactylis glomerata. Next base: position 2,543,287 of record QXEO01000383.1, read on the forward strand.
GTTTGCTTCTTAGTAGCTTTTACTTTGGACTTTCTCTTCGTTATAGATATGCTTTGGATGCTACTGCAGAAGGAGATTTCCTTCATTGTGATGGAGATCAAGCCTTCAATATTATAAAAAAGTTGATTACAATTTATAGCATGCCAACCTATTTTGATTCCTCTCTTGTGAGCATTTTTAATAGACTTAATACTCTTGAGACTCACACTGCTAGTTTGAATTCTTGCTACAATACTTTGCGCCAGCATTTTGATTATGTGCCAACAAATACTGAACCTTCGAGTTGGTATCCTACAATAAAAATCACCATTAGTGGTGAAACTTTTCATGCTCGTTGTGATATTATGTCTGAATTTTGTCTCATGCCAAAGGATGTTTATGAATCTTTGAGCCTTTGGAAGCTTTCTGAGGGAGGAGAAGAAATTTTTCTTACTAACAATGCCACCATATTTCCCCTTGGAATAGCTGAAGGAGTCTTTACAAAAATCCTAGGAAGAATGATTTCTACTGATTATCTTGTTATTGAATGTGTAGGGAAAGGACAAATCACACTTGGAAGATCCCTCTTGAAGCTCCTGGGCGCCGTTATCGATGTGGGAAAAGGCAATATAACATTTACCTCTCCACCTTGCAATAACCATGTCTTTCCTAGAGTCAAGAGCAAAGGTAAGAAAGGGAGACGTAAGGCACGTGCTGATCCTAGCACTTCATCATCTAATATTACTTGATTCGCAATTTTCTGCGCCTAGCTCAAAGGCGTTAAAGAAAAGCACTCTTGGGAGATAACCCAATGTTTTCTTTTCAGTACTTTTTCTTTTATTTGAGTCTTGGAAGTCATTACTACTGTAATGACCGCTCCTTATCCTTTTTATTTCATTTTTTTGCCAAGAGAAGCCTCTCATTTGAGTGAGGTAAAGATTTGGGGATGTTGCTGTCCTAAAACTGTTTTCGGTGCTGCACCGTAAAAATTCGTGAAAAATTCTCTGTTTATCTTTTGGACCTGCGATTTCTTGTGCATATGCCCCAGGTTATATCCAAACTTTTCTTAGTTGAACACTTTTTGATTTGAGCATCAGAAAATCCCTCAAAAATTCGTCCTTTGTCAGCTGTTCAGTTTTGACAGATTTCTGCCAATATTTGTTTTTGCCACTTTATCGCTTTCTTTTGAGTTCTTTTTGATCATGGAACTCTTGTGGAAGTTGCTACAGTAGTATATACTTTATATGTGGTGGTTTTGGGTTGAAACCTGAAGCTAAAAGAGGTTGAATATATTTTATGCTTACACTAATGTTGCTAATAGAATTGTGTTTAGTTTTGTATGAAGGAAGTTTTGAAGTGTAGGGATTGGAGAATGATGAGATGAGTTGAAGAATGGACAAAAGCTCAAGCTTGGGGATGCCCATGCATCACCCCAAGAAATATCCAAGAAGTACAAGCGTCAAAGCTTGGGGATGCCCCCGAGGCACCCCTTCTTCATCGGCAAAAATCAGGTCACCTTTCACAACACTATATTTTTATTGCTTCATGCACTATGTGTTTATCTTGGAGCGTCAGTTGTTTTAGTTTTCTTAGTTGGTTTTGTTTGTTTGTTTGCTGCAATAAATGGTTGGACCCCAACAAATTTCCTTTGGAGGAGATGTACTCGTTTTCATTTGCAAAGAACGCTCTAGTTTTCACTCTTATTAAAAATCGAGTGTTCTACTTTTTCTGCTACTGCTTTTGGTTTTCGTTTTCGCCTTGATTTGCGTTCAGATCTTGACATATCTTTTCATCAAGGTGTATTTTTGCCTCTGATCTTTATTGGTTTTCATCAAAAGAGGTGTTTATAAAAATTTCAAATGGTGTTGGAAAAGAGAAAAAGCTTTGTGCAAAATAGTGGTACAAGAAGGAGCTTGTGTAGACTGCGGCTTAGGATTTTTCATGTCATGCTTGATGTCTTTTTGATAGTATGCTTAGTGGTTTTGCTGTAGCATGACTTGTCTCAAATAATTGAGATTGCTTAATGAGCCTTTGAAAAAATCATGCGTTGTTTTTATTGTATGGAAGCATTATTTTGGTTTTCTCCTTGATGCTTTATTTGGGTTGACTTGGCGCATGCTCACACAAGTTAGACTCTTACAAAGTCGCCAATAGCCTTCATGATCATTTAGTTTTTGACTTTTGATGCCATCTTATGCTTCTTTTAATGTCGCTTTGTCGCTTTGCATGATTATGGCCATTATTGCTCTCTTAGTTGGTCGCTCCCAGTCTTTTGCTAGCCCTCATTTTGTACTGAGTATGAGCTCTACTCGTGCATCTAACTCCCAAAAACCAAGTTTGCCATTGTGTCCACTATAAATTCCTATGCATGGTATTTGTAAGCCATTCCAAAGTAAAATTTCCATGTGCTACCTTTCAAAACCTTCAAAATACTTCTTGTTTTGTGACACTGTTTTCAGCTCATGGGGACGTAGTGGTCGGATTTGCTATCTTCCATATTGCTTATTCCAAAAAGAAAAAAAAAAGAGAAAAAAAGGCACTCCTCCAAAGAATGTGAATGTTGGTGGGCACCCGATGGAATCGGTTAGCCATGGTATGTGAAAGGAAAAAGGTGGGGAGGAGTGCCAAGTTTTATAAAAAGAGCACAAAAGTGCCAATCTCTCTCTCAAAAACTTGCTTCATTTTTGTATGGAAGATAGTAAGAACCCCATTGCCAGTCGTTGACAAAGACAACCACCTCTCAAAACCAATTTTTATCTCTCTGTTTTACAAATGAAAAACTCTAGCACATGAGCAATCACTGCTTCCCTCTGCGAAGGGCCTATCTTTTACTTTTATGTTGAGTCACCACCTTCTTTCTTTATGCACCATTAAGAGAGCATAGTTGTCATTCTTAGTGTGATATGCATTGTCCCAAAGTTCATTGATTGAGTCATATTGTTGGTTTCACTTGTTCTTAAGTTATTTGTATCTAGTCGCCCACTTAAACTTTGAGGTGTCCTATGCATTTATGTTTTGCTCTCTTTGAAGGATAAGCTGAAAACCTTTTATATGTTTTTCCTTATAATTTGAACACACGTTTGACTTTCATTGTTTCATTATCATGATCTTTTGTTTGTGTTCATTTACATGTTTACAACATGGTTGCTAAGTTTCTTATTGTCATGATTATATCTTTCATGCCCATGTTTTAAGTTCTATTGATCCCAGCTCACCAATGCTTACATATATGATCAAGATTGTGTAGGTGCATGTCACCTCAAAAATTATTCTTTGTTATCACTTACCTACTCGAGGACGAGCAGGAGTTAAGCTTGGGGATGCTTGATACGTCTCAAACGTATCTATAATTTTTGATGCTCCATGCTTGATTTTACACCATTTGCCTATTGTTTCGTTACACTTAGTGGCACTTTTATGCATTTTCCGGAACTAACCTATTAACGAAGTGCCTCAGTGCCAGTTTCCTGTTTTCTGCTGTTTTTGTGTTTCAGAAGTGATACACAGGAAATATTCTCGGAATTGGACGAAACAAGTTCCTGAAGTCCTATTTTTCCCGGAAGCTTCCAGACATCCGAAGGAGAGACGGAGAGGGGCCACCAGGGCCCCACACACAGGGCCGGCGCGGCCTGGCCCCTGGCCGCGCCACCCCTGTGTGAGGGAGCCTGGTTCCACCTCTGACGACGCCCCTTCGCCTATAAAGACCCCCCGATGAGAAAAACCTAAAGACCCGATCAGATTTCTAGAATACATCGCGATACGCCGCCGCCGTCGACCCGAAGATCGGGAGGGTCCAGAAGCTCTTCCCGGCACCCTGCCGGAGAGGGGAATCACCACCGGAGGTCTTCTTCATCGCCATGCTTGCCTCCGGAGCGATGAGTGAGTAGTCTACCTTGGACTATGGGTCCATAGCAGTAGCTAGATGGTTGTCTTCTCCACCATGTGCTTCATGTTTAGATCTCATGAGCTGCCCTACATGATTGAGATCACCGTTATGTAATTCTATGATGTTGGTTTGTTGGGATCCGATGAATATTGGTGTTTATGATTAAGTTGCTGTACTGAATTATATCTTTTGTTATCTCTATGTTGTTTATGATCTTGCATGCTCTCCGTTGTTAGTAGCTATCTTGGCCGAGTAGTTGCTAGTGACTCCAAGAGGGGGTATTTATGCTCGATAGTGGGTTCATGTCTCTATTTCACCTGGGGGAGTGACAGAAACCTCTAAGGTGGTAGATGTGCTGTTGCTACTAGGGAGAAAACAACATTCATATGCTCAAGGGCATATGCTTTGTTTACATTACACACTTTGCTTAATGCAATTATCTGTTGTTCGCAACTTAATACTTCTAGGGTGTTCGGATTGATATCCCCGGGAGTGGATTATTAGTCATAGATGCAGTTGGATGGCGGTCTATGTATTTTGTTGTAATGCCCAGAGTAAATCTCATAGTGATCTTCTTGACATATCACGTTATCTTTATTCTATCAATTGCCCAACTGTAATTTGTTTACCCAGCATGTTATTTTATCTATGGAGAGACACCACTAGTGAACGGTGGACCCCGGTCCTATTTTAATCATATTGCAATCACCTGTTTACTTTTCCCGCACTGTTTACTTTACTCGCATACTCTACTGTTTTCCACTCGATACACTCATAACCTTTGTTTCAAGCAAACCGGTGAGATTGACAACCTCATCGCAAGTTGGGAACAAAGTATTTGTTTGTGTGTGTGCAGGTTCCACAACACCTTCAGTCGTCATTGTCTCTCCTCTCCTGTTCGATAAACCTTGGTTTCTTAAACTGAGGGAAAACTTGCTGCTGCACTCATCATACCTTCCTCTTGGGGTTCCCAACGGGCTGGTTATTCACCACGCACAAGGACAGTCTGTAGCCACATTCACCTGGAGCATCATCCACCATTACAATGTCTGGTAGGATGCTAATCTGCTAATAAGTAGGATACTGGATGTATACTTGAACTTTCCCTATACATTAATTGTTATGTATGTCAGTACTAATAGACTCTTGCTTATTTAGCAGGTAGTGAAAAACTGATGTAGCATTTCTTGAAAATGAAAAGAAAATCACCACCCAGTACAAATGACCCATGAAGGTCCATCAAATATTAGATCTGCTACTCGTCCGTGTCCTTTTCTGGTGCCTCTAAATCCGCTTAAGGATGTAATAAACCGCTTCTCAAGATGAAAGACCGTAGAGGCCAAAAAAAATTATAAAGGTAATCACCGTTGTAATCTCACTTTATTTTGATATGATATATAATTATTTTTCTTATTGATGTGAATTTGATACAAAATATAAATTATAGAAATGTTATTAATACCAGATAAACTTCTAGCAATTCGAGTTATATGCGTACACCTTAGTCATCGTTTTGTAGGCATACATGCAAGAGCATATTTGGTGCACCTATGCACCGGTGCTCCGGATTTCTAAAATATGTGAAAATTATAAATTTTTGTGTTAAAAAAATATATAAAATTTATTTCATGAATACATACACATACCCTGAATAATTGTGGGAAATTTCAGTAGAAATTGCGTTGTATTTTGAACTACAGAAAAAGACAAATTTGTGGATGTGTATAGGGACAAATTTTTGTCAAGAATTTGTCTTTTTGTATAGATAAAAATACAACATATTTTTCTCCTTAATATCTACCGTACCTTTGGAATATCTATTTAATTTCAATTTTTTTAATTCACTAAAATATGTTTTTTAAATTAAGAGCACTGATGAACTTTTCACATAGATGCTACTTATTCACTTTGACACCGGCGACCAATTTTTCTGGCTTCACCCCTGGTTACCACGCCGACTAAAAAAGGAGAAAATGTATGTTCAATTGGTACTTGATATGTTGTTTTTCTTCATTTGTAAACTAATCACTATAATTTTCATTGGCAGCAACAAAAGAAGAAGGATAGTGTGCAAAGGAAGAAGAAGGATGGTGTGCAAAAGAAGAAGAAGGATGATGTACAGCCTCAAGTACAAGTGGAGAAGTGTGACAGTAACAAAGGAGTAAATTTGAAGTTCCAAGAGTGCAATGCTATCGTGAGTTTCACACAGCTCTTGATGGCTGTATTAGGAATATGCAACTTGTATTCCAGAGGGACCAAAGGCCACAATATATAGTACATATATAGGTGTGAAATATGCAGGAAACACCCTAACTATTAGGGAAACTACAATATACAAATATAGCTCTAACACCCCCCTCAAACTCATGGTGGATCCACAACACTGAGTTTGGAGAGAAAGAAACTATGTTGCGCTCTAGTCTGTGCCTTTGTATAGAAATCCGCTAACTGCAACTCTGAAGGCACATAGTGGAGCGCAATCACCTGATCCTGCACATTTGCACGTGTATAAAAGGCATCAACACCAATATGCTTGATAAGCTCATGCTTTACCGGATCACGTGCAATACTGATAGCACCTGTACTGTCAGACAAAAGTGGAGTGGGTGTCGTAACAGAGACCCCAAAGTCAGCAAGTAACCACCGCAACCAGGTCACCTCAGTAGTCAACAAGGCCATAGCTCGCAACTCACCCTCTACACTCGAACGGGAAACTGCGGTCTGTTTCTTTGTCTTCCAGGCAATGAGCGAACCACCAAGAAACACACAGTAAGCAGAAAGCGAATGACGATCCATAGGATCGCTCGCCCACATAGCATCCGAATAGGCCTGGAGCTGGAGAGAGCTGGAACGAGGGAAGAAAAGACGACGAGTGATCGTGCCACAAAGGTAGCGTAGAACACGAAGGAGATGACTATAGTGAACAGTGGTAGGAGCTGAGACAAACTGACTCAGAATATGAACAGGATAAGAAATGTCAGGACGAGTGACAGTAAGATATACAAGACTCCCAACAAGGTGACGATAACATGTCGGGTCAGGAAGAGGATCACCATCACTAGCACGAAGCTGGACATTGAGCTCCATGGGAGTCTCAACAGTACGCTCATCCCCAAGAGCAGCATGAGCAAGAAGATCCTGAATATACTTTTCCAGGGAGATAGAAAAACCATTAGAAGTGGAGGAAACCTCGATCCCAAGAAAGTAGCGAAGAGGACCAAGATCAGTCATAAGAAACTGGTCACGAAGATGGGCCTTAACAAAGAAAATATACTCAGAATCATCACCAGTGATGATCATATCGTCAACATAGAGGAGAAGAAGAGTGCGTCCACAAGGAGAAATGTGAACAAACAGCGCAGGATCGTGGGCACTAGGGGAGAAGCCAGCAGCAGTCACCATAGAGGCGAAGCGCTCAAACCAGGCGTGAGGGGCCTGTTTCAGGCCATAAAGAGAGCGCCGAAGATGGCAAACCATGCCATCAGGAATAGAGTACCCTGGAGAAGGCTGCATGTAAACCTCCTCACGCAACTCACCATTGAGAAATGCGTTCTGAACATCAAGCTGAGACACAGACCAGTGGCAAACAGAGGCCACAACAAGAAGAGTGCGCACAGTGGTCATATGGGCCACTGGGGCAAAGGTCTCATCATAGTCACGGCCCTGCTCCTGCTGGAAGCCACGAGCCACAAGACGCGCTTTGTAGCGCTCAAGACATCCATCAGAGCGAGTCTTAATCTTGTAGACCCACTTGCATGTGATGGGACGAACATCAGGAGGAGGAGAGACAAGATCCCAAGTGCCAGTGCGCTCAAGCGCAACAATCTCCTCGGCCATGGCAAGCTGCCATTTGGGATGACGCTCAGCATCCCGATAAGAAGTTGGCTCGAGGGCAACAGAAAGACCGTACTGACTAGGAGAGTAACGATCAGGTGGACGACGCTGACGAGCAGGAAGAGGAGAGGGAATCTCATCAGAGAAAGAATACGCATCAGAGGAGGAAGCATCAGAAGAAGCATCTGGAATATGAGAGCAATGAGAATAATGAAAGGGAAAAGGAAACAACGGTGAGGTGGGTGGAGGGTGAGAAGAGGAAGGAGAATGGCTAGGTGATGAGGAGGGTGGCGGTGTGGAAGGGGAAACATCGGCAAGAATGGGGCGTGGTGGAGGATCAATAGGAACAGAGGGTGGTGTGTCAGGAAACATGAGAAAGGATATATCCTCCACCGAGAAGGCCGAGGAGAAGGGGCGAGGATAGAAGGGACACGACTCATCAAAAGTGACATCACGAGAAATGCGCATCCGATGGCCAATAGGGTCCCAACACCGATATCCCTTATGCTCATCACTGTATCCAAGAAAAACACACTCAACAGACTGAGCGGTCAGTTTGGTGCGTTCACAAGGGGCAAGAAGAACATAGCAAACGCAACCGAACAAATGAAGCGCCGAGTAATCAGGAGCACAACCAGAAAGGCGCTCGAGAGGAATACCACCCTGCAGAGCAGCAGAGGGTTGAATATTGACGAGATAGGTGGTAGTGGAAACAGCCTCAGCCCAAAAGTGAGGCAGAAGAGAAGCAGCAATCATCAACGCACGGGCCATCTCAAGAAGGTGACGATGCTTACGCTCAGCCACGCCATTCTGAGCATGAGCACCAGGACAAGAGAACTAAGCAAGAGTACCCTCCTCAGCAAGAAAAGCGCGTAGTGAATGGGAGATATACTCGCCAGCAGAATCTGCGCGAAACACATGAATGGGAGTGGAGATCTGGGTACGAACCATGGCAGCAAATTTCTTATAGATAGACAAGACCTCACTACGTGAAGACATGAAATATATCCAAGTGTGGCGAGAAAAATCATCTATAAAGAGAACATAGTAGCGATGACCCCCTTTCGACGTGAAGGGAGCCGGACCCCAAACATCGGAGTGAACAAGATCGAAAGGACGCTCGGACACAGACTCACTGTGAGGATATGGTAGCTGAATCTGCTTACCAAGTCGACAACCCAGACAGTCCAAAGAAGCGTTTCCAGAGACAGACCCCAGAACACCACGATGAACTAAAGACGAGAGACGAGAACCACATAAATGTTCAAGACGATGATGCCACTGCAGAAAAGAGCTAGTAGCTACAGCTACAGATGCCGAGGAACTGGCGACGATGGCATCAGAAGGAAGACAAAGCCAGTCAAGCTCCCAAAGGCCATCAGGGCGTCGGGGGCTAGCACCAAGCAAAGCGCCAGTGCGACGATCCTGAACAGAACAGGAATCAAAGTCGAGAGTGATGCTACAACGAGAGTCGACAATCTGACTACCAGAAAAGAGCTGCATGTTAAGCTGAGGAACATGCACAACAGAAGGGACATGAAACGAGGAAGTACTAAGAATGCGACTAATGACTGGGAGGGGGTACCATCGGCAGTAAGAACATGAACAGGAGGGTCGACAGGTCAAACAAAATTCAACAAGGAAGAATCATGAGTCATATGAAAAGAGGCACCAGTATCAAGGAGCCATGGGGATGTACCTGGAGAAGGAGAAGGTGGTCGCTCAATGCAAAAAAAAGACAGACACAGAACCAGCAGAACCTGGCGGTGAAGAATCCTAAGCATCAAGCAGGCATCGAAGCTGCACAATCTCATGCGCAGATAGGGTCATAGCTGAAGAAGGCAAGGTACAATCACGTGCCGACGAAGAGGGGCCATCAACACACACAGAAGCCACCAAAGGTGTCGATGTAGAGCGCCATATCGGTGTAGAGCGGTGAGCCGGCGTAGACGAAGTCGGCGAAACGCGGGCAGAACCGCGTGAAGAAGCCGCGAGAGTCAATGTAGAGCGGCAGGCCGACAAAGATGAAGTCGGCGAAACGCGGGCAGAACCGCGTGAATAAGCCACGAGAGTCGATATAGAGCGGCATGCCGACGAAGACGAAGTCGGCAAAACGCGGGCAGAACCGCGTGAAAAAGCCGCGAGAGTCGACGAAGAGCGGCGGGCCAACGTAGATGGAGTCGGCAAAAGGCGGCCATAACCGCGTGAAGAGAGCGCGAAAGTCGATGAAGAGCGGTGGGCCGACATAGACGGAGTCGGCAAAAAGGGGCCAGAACCGTGTGAAGAGGCCGCAAAAGTCGACGAAGAGCGGCAAGCCGACATAGACGAAGTCGGCGAAAGGCGGCCACGACCGTATGAAGAAGCCGCGAGGGCTGACGTAGAGCGGCACGCCGACAAAGACAATGTCGACGGACAAGGACCAAGCAAGGAAGGAAGGCCCGAGCGCATGAGAGGAGTGTCGGAAGAAACAGCGGAAGAAACAGTAGCAAGAGATGGCGGCAGCATTTTTTTTACTCAACCAAGCAAGATCTGGTCAACGCCCATGTCCACAGAAGCAAAATCTGCTCGCAACTCAGCCACGATTGAAGATGGGGCCAGCAGAGATGGGGCCAGCAGCCGATTCCCGAGGTCCCGAGGTCAGGCCGATCCAAGCGAGGACGGGGACGGGGCGACGGGACGGGGAGATCGACGGGGCGACCGAGGTCGGGACGATCCAAGACGGGGGCAGGGACGGGGACGGGGCGACCGGGCGGCCAAGAAGGAGTTCGACGGGGCAGAGACGGGGCCAGCAGCGACGGGCGACGGCCGGCGGCGGCGACCGGCGAAACGAGCGGCGGCGGCCGGGGAACGAGCGGCGGCGGGAGCTGTGAAGATCGATCTATACGAAAATCAGGAGAGAGAAAAAAAGCACGAGTTGCGCGTGCGTGAGCCCTAACTTAGCTCTGATACCATGTTAGGAATATGCAACTTGTATTCCAGAGGGGCCAAAGGCCACAATATATAGTACATGTATATGTGTGAAATATGCAGAAAACACCATAACTATTAGGGAAACTACAATATACAAATATAGCTCTAACATGCTCCACCTTGCGATGAGAATGATCTATTCTAGCGTACAAGCTCGCTAGATAGTATTTTGGACATAGTTACTGTAGTAGTATTTCGGAAATAGTTAACTATAGTATTTTGGGCTAACTACAGTGTTTTGGAGCCTAAGTGTACAAGTTAAATGGCCTGTCTGAATCTAAATTCTTGTGATGAAGTGTGTTATCTGAATCTAAATATGGATGAATGGTCTGTCTAAATTCTCTTCTGAATCTGAATGCAAACAGTATATATAACTGTTGTTTGTACTCTCTAAGGCCAAAAGGCTAATGTTTGTAATTTGTACTATTCAAAAATTTTATTTGTACTATCGAGATAGCTGAGAGATTACTATCTGTATTTTATACTGTAAGTCTGAAGCGTTCTGCTCTTTTTAGTGCTGAAAACTGTTAAGTTTAGCCGCTGGGGGCATTTTTGTCTTGGAATACTCTGGTACGTTGGATATTGGCTGAAGGGCGGATGTGATGCTGCGAGTTACAGCTTGCATGTCACCTGATCTGCGTCCGAAAAACCGTCGGTCTTTTTGGACTTCTAGAGTGACTTATAGGTTTTTATCGAAGAAATCTAAAAGAACTGCTGCTTATATGCAGTTTCTTCCCACTGTAGTTCAAATTACTCTTGGATGGTTACTAGCTAGTAGTACATTTTTTGAATTTTTGTTAGGGAGCTCATTCATGAACAGGTGCGTAACGCCAACGTACACGTGAGCTTTGAAAAGCAGAAGACCCAGTATAAAGAGTATATTTTTTAAAAGAAAAAGTACCAAGTGGCGTGCCCTCCCTGGCGCATCAAGGCCCTACGCGACCGCAACAGACACGGCACTCCACTGACTGCTCCGTGATCTCCGATTTTCTCCACGATATAAGCAGACAAATGCCACCCCGGGAGCTCTACCACTTGGCTGTCTCCTCCGGTCGTCCCCAATCCCCATCATCACTCGCTCGCTCACTGTCTCGCTCTCTGCTAAGCCTCCCCCTCTCCACCGTTACCACTTACCACACCAAGCTTCCATTTCCAAGCTTACGAGCTGATCGCTCATAGCCTCACCAGGAACATCCATGGAGTTGCGCGCCGGGGACAGCAAGTGCAGGCTGTCGACGAAGAGGAGCGGGAAGCAGGGTGCAATGGCACCCACGTCCGGCGGCAAGAGCGAGGGCGGCGGGTCGTCGTTCGCGCGGCGGTGCGCGCGGCTCATCAGGGAGCAGCGCGTCCGGTTCTACATCGCGCGCCGCTGCGTCGCCATGCTGGCCTGCTGGCGCGAGCGCGACTACTCCTGAAGCTGACTGAAAATGTATGTACTAGCTAGCAAGCGTTACGCTCGATCGGTGGAGAAGCTGGTTCCAGCGATTTGCTGTTTTTTTTGCTTCTCCTTGACATGTCTGTCTGATTACTCTATTGTGTTTGATGATCTAGAGGAGATGAAATGAGAGATTCGTAGTGAAACCATACAGTAACATTCTTCTTTGAATCTCTTATGATTTTTCATGTAAATTTTGCTTTCGGCTTGGAATAGCATGTCTTAATTAGAGCTCTGCTGCGTGGTTAAGGAGAAAAAGGGAGAGAGGGGCAGGCAGGCAGGCAGCGCTGCAGCCGCTGCTCTACTGTGTTTCTGGCAAGCGATATGGCGCTGCTGCATCTGCATGGCTCTTCTCACTGTTGAGTATCCAGCGCTGACGCCGACACGCCGTGAATTATCACACCCTAGACGACACAGTCCGTACCTGGGCATTCTGTTCCTACCTCCTCTCTATGCCGCTCGCACCTCGCAACTTGCCAGCCATTTACAGCTAAAGCCTCCTTTGGTGGACAGTGGGACCAGATAAGATGTGTAAGTGATAAGAGGGGCAGTGTGTACTTCATGGCCTTCCCCTACGCCTAGCGGCGATTTAAACAAAAATAACCTAAACTTGATACAAATTTAAAAAATAAATCATAGGCGAAACTATTTTACCCGAATAACCCTTTTTGGCCGCGCCATTCCCAGTGGCGCAGCAGATGATGGTGCGACGCCACTACCAGTGGCGCGGCAGTGGCTGCCACGTCGACACGGCGGGCCCCGCAACGCGAGTGCGTCGCCACCCGCAGTGGCGCGGCAGGCTTGCGTGCGTCGCCACGCACGGTGGTGAGGCACAATAGGGTTAGGAAAACCGCCTAGCCCGACCCCGGCTGACGAGGGGTTAACTCGACAAATGTCCTAGATGAAGGACTTAGGATCGGGGAGATAGGGCGTCAGATGAACTCGAAGGTAAAGTTAGTCGAAATAGGTGTGTATCGAAAGTAAACTTGGGTGTTCAACCTGGCTTGCTTTCAATCTGCCCTACGTCGTCCCCTCCTGACCCCTATATATAGGTGGCCAGGTCTCGAGGATCGGGTAGGGTACGATACAGATTACAATATCGACATACGGTAAGAACTCGTATTCGACTATCATTACAATTGGGCCTAGCTTATCGGACCTCAGGGGTACTCAACTAACGGGCTCTATTAACTATACCCTTGTCAGTAGCCCCTGAGATTCTATCAGAATTATAGATTCAGGTTGAATCTCTAATCTTCAAATCTTCGACTTGATCAATTCTTCGACTTCTTCTCATCTTCAAATCTTCGACTTAGTCTTTTCGACTTATTTTCATGATATTCTTTTGCAAGGGGTTTTGATGAGCAAGCCTGACAACTCTGACGGATCAAGAGGTCAGTTAACTGCCGGAACAGATACTTGTCACCTACTTTAAATTCAATCCCCTTGGACTTGAATTTGGGATACCGGTCAAATCCATTCTTTTGCCGCATTTAGGACTTACAAAGAATGAATCCCAGTGGTTCTCAGGGTACCCAGTGCGTCCACCAGGATTTTCTTCACGTCGTAGACACGGATACATACCAGCAGAGCGCATCCATGTGCGTATACCAGGCCACACAGGACGGATCCCGGGGTCTTACCTTCGTGACAAGTCATGGCATTCGAGTTTCATTGCGATAACGTAACTCGAGAATCTTATATTTCGCAGCCAAGTTTCTGACTGATAAAACCAAAGAATATTGGATTTTAAATTAATCTTCTTCGCTCCCGATGGGAGTAATTTCTCTTTTAGTTTCATCGACTATGTAGTCTCCTTCTGCATCTCCAATATAGATTATCTTATCCTCTATCGGGTGCGCGCTCAGCGCTCCCGATGGGAGTAGCCCCCGAGGCTATACTTGGCTACTTGTAGTCAAGCATAGGCTCAAAGTTCGATTCCTCTTTCTTCTGTAAACGTTTTATTGTTGGCGAGCCCCCGAGCCCAAGTCGAAGTTTTCATATCGTGTGACCATAGTCTCCTTCTCTTACTTTTCTTCTTTGATATTATCGTCTGCTGTGCGCAGAATTTAACTCCTGTTGTAGAATACGTTTTACGGGCTTTGCTGTAGCAGGAGGGCCCAATAACACGTGCTTATAAATAAAGCATCTACTGGTTAAGGTAAAAAACCCTAATCAGATTCCTTCCCCGCCGCCTCATCTTCTTTCTCCATCTAGGGTTTTCCGAGGTTTTTCCTTTGTTCTCATGGCTGATGCTGAAGGTTCTCGTCTGAACCTTGGCTCCCCGGTAGCACCACGAGGTCGGGGTCGCCCTCGTGGAAGTAAGAACAAGAACACCACGCCGGCCACCGCAGGAACTTCTTTGGATGCTCCGGCTAATCGTCGTCCCGGCTGCCCACCTGGTAGCAAGAACAAGACCAAGGTGACTGGCGCTGCTTCAGGTCCAATTGCTCCTCCTGCTGCTACTTCTGCTGCTTCTGCTGCGCCTCCCCAAATCTTTTCTTTCCTCTGCATCGCCATGGCGCAATGCCGTGAGATTCAGCGCCTTCCGCTGAACTTTACCAACTTCATGGATGGGCGCGAACTGCGAGAGGCGGTTCTCCGCGAACAATCTGGCAGTGGTGTCCCATACGAGGTAGAAGTGTGGTATGATGGCGACGGCGAACAATACTTCAGGGGTGGCTGGTCGCAGTTCGCAGAAGACCACGACATTCATCAGGGCTTCTTCATGGCTTTCGACTTCCACATTGGCACGTCGAAGTTCGACGTGAAGATCTACGACGGCACTCTTTGCCAGAAGAAGTATGAAGCTGAAGTCCACTTCCATTAGGGCTTGTTTTATGTAATTTTGTTTGACAATGTCCTTGCTGCCATGTTTATCTGTAATGAATACTCGTACTTGGTGTCGATGCTTTTGCTAGTACCAGGAAAACAAGTCATTGTTCCGAGGTATATTTTCCATCTATCGGGTTCTTTGCGAACCAATTTATAAGAAGAATATCGGGTTCCTTCGCGAGCCAAGTTGTTTCAATATTCATCGGGTTGTCTGCGCAACCTTGTAATGAAAAAGGTCTTCCAAGTCACGATAAGAATTCCGTTCGGACGACCCGAGGGCTGAAGCCCCCGAGGCGAAGAAAAAATATGTGTACAATTTCGTCGAGTTCAACCCAAAAAACCCGGCCTGTGGCCTCATGTTCTGGGTTCAGAAGGTTAACTCGAATTTACTGATAACACTATTTTTATTCTACGCGTAGAAACATCGTAGCTGCTCTGCATTCCACGGGTTACTCTTGTCCTTCCCAGTCTTCTTGTCTTGTAGTCGATACACTCCTCCTGGTATTACTTCGGTGATGATGTAAGGTCCCACCCAAGGAGACTCCAATTTGCCGTGGCTGTCTTGCTTGAGTCGCAAAACTAGGTCTCTCACCACGAAGGACCGTGGACGAACTCGACTACTATGGTAGTTTCGTAGGCTTTGTTGATACTGCGTAGCCCTTTCTAGTGCTTTGTCTCTTGCTTCATCTAGTGCATCGACATCGTCTTGCAATGCTTCTGTCGATGTCGTTTCGTCATATGCTGTCACTCTTGGAGCCTCGTGTGTAACTTCGACTGGAAGCACGGCTTCTGCGCCATGGACCAAGAAGAAAGGAGTTTCTTGAGTTGCTGCATTGGGCGTAGTTCTTAGGCTCCAAAGAACGGAGGGCAATTCTTCTACCCAAGCGCTCTTGGCTTTCTCGAGAGGTGCTAAGAACCTCTTTTTTATTCCACTACATATCAGGCCATTGGCTTTTTCGACTTGCCCATTCGTCTTCGGGTGCGCCACAGATGCGAATTTGAGCTTTATCCCCAATCCTTCGCAGTAACTCTTGAATTCTTTTGAAGTAAAATTTGTCCCGTTGTCTGTGATGATGCTGTATGGTACACCAAAACGAAAAACTATTGACTTGATGAAGCTGATTGCTGCTGTAGAATCTTGAGTTGTTACTGGGGCCGCTTCCACCCATTTGGTAAATTTATCGACTGCCACCAGCATGTAGACATGCCCTCCTGGCCAAGATTTGTGCAACTTTCCCACCATGTCAAGGCCCCATTGTGCGAAGGGCCAAGATAATGGTATTGTTTGTAGCTCCGCTGCCGGTGCATGCGGTCTGGATGCAAACCTTTGACATGCTTCACACTTTTGAACTATATCTTTTGCGTCCTCGATGGCTGTTAGCCAATAGAATCCTGCTCGGAAAGCTTTTGCCGCTATTGCTCTGCTGCTAGCATGATGGCCGCATACTCCACCGTGTATGTCTTTCAATATTGCTTGCCCTTCCTGGGGCGTTACACAATGCTGTAAAACGCCGGTGATACTTCTCTTGTATAATTTCCCCTCCAACACGACAAACGCTTTCGATCTTCGAGTTATCCTCTTGGCCTCTACTGCATCTTCTGGTAATTTTTTATTTACCATGTACGCAAGATATGGCTGCATCCATGTTTCTTCTATCATCATAACCTCCTCTTGCTCTGACGTAGCCCCCGAGCCTGCTGCGGTAGTCGAACTTTTATCACTTTTTATTGACCTTTCCACTATTTCTTCCCAAAATACTCCGGACGGCACAGGTAAGCATTGTGACCCGATGTTTACTAAAGTGTCGGCTTCTTCATTGTTGTTCCTGCTTATGTGCGAAACTTCGCATCCATCGAACGTTCCTTCGAGATAGTGGTACAAATTTTTGTAGGCCATCATGTTGTCATTGATTGTGTCACATCTGTTCATAACTTGCTGAACAACAAGATTGGAATCTCCAAATATTTTTAGGCGAGTTGCTCCACATGCTTTAGCCATCTTCATTCCGTGCAACAAAGCCTCGTACTCCGCTTCATTGTTAGAAGCCTGCGGAAAGCTCATCCTTAAGACGTACTTTAATTTGTCACCATGAGGTGATATCAACACTACTCCTGCGCCTGCGCCTTGAACTCGCTTAGAACCGTCGAAGTACATTGTCCAAGTACTCGATAAATCTGGTGGTCCCGTGCTTTGCAGCTCGAGCCACTCTGCTGTAAAGTCCGGCAAGACTTGCGACTTGATCGCCTTCCGTTTTTCGTACGTGATGTCCATGGGAGATAACTCGATTCCCCACAAAGAGACACGTCCCGTTGCTAAAGGGTTGTTCAATATGTTCGATAGTGGCACTTCATTGACCACTATAATTGGGTGCACCGCAAAATACTGTCGTAGTTTACGTGCAGTTGTGAAGACACTGTATGCCAACTTCTGATAATGCGAGTACCTCTGTTTGGTTGGAGATAATACTTCACTGATGAAATATACCGGCCTCTGGACGCCATGGGCTTTTCCTTCTTCGCTTCTTTCGACTACTAGAACTGTACTCACCACCTGATGGGTTGCGGCGATGTACAACAGCAGTGGCTCTTTTTCTTTTGGTGCGACCAACACTGGTGGCGTGGAAAGCACTTTTTTCAACTGTGCAAACGCTGCGTCTGCTTCTTCTGTCCACTCAAATTTATCGTCTGACTTTTTCATGAGTGCATAAAAAGGAAGCGCCTTCTCCCCTAGTCGAGCAACGAAGCGACTTAGTGCCGCGACGCGTCCTGCCAATTTCTGTACGTCGTGGAGTTTCGTGGGTTTCCCCATTGTTAGAATTGCTTGAATCTTCTCTGGATTTGCCTCTATTCCTCGTGCTGATACCAAGAACCCCAAAAGTTGCCCTGCTGATACTCCGAAGGAACACTTTGTCGGGTTCAGCTTAAGCTTGTACTTGTTCAGGTTGTCGAAGGTTTCTGCCAAGTCGCTGATTAAAGATTTTTCTTCTCTTGTTGTGATGACTACATCATCAATGTAGACTTGGATATTGCGTCCTATTTGGCTTCCGAGGCAGTTTTGCATCATCCGTTGATAAGTTGCTCCTGCATTTTTTAGGCCGAACGGCATTACCTGGTAGCAAAATACTCCATATGGTGTGATGAAGGCCGTTTTTTCTTCGTCATCTTTCTTCAATTTGATCTGATTATAACCGGAATATGCGTCCAAAAATGAAAGTCTTGCACATCCCGCTGTGGAATCGATTATCTGATCGATGCGGGGTAGAGGGAAGGGATCCTTTGGACAATGCTTGTTGAGAGATGTGTAGTCGACACATACTCTTTGTACGTCCGTATTCTTCTTGGGTACTATGACTGGGTTCGACACCCAACTCGAAGTTTTGATTTCTCTGATAAATCCGGCATTTTCTAGCCTGTGCAATTCTGACGCTATCGCCTTCCTTTTAGGTTCATCAAATCGCCTCAATGGTTGCTTGACTGGTTTTGCCTTGGGATCTACATTTAGTGCGTGCTCGACGAGTTCCCTGGGAACCCCTGGCATGTCCGATGGACACCAGGCGAAGATTTCCCAGCGCTCATGGAGGAACTCGACGAGCGCGCCTTCCTATGCGGGATCCAAGTTCACTGCAATTGATGTTGTCTTGTTTGGATCAGTGGGGTGGACCTGAATTTTCTTTGAGTCCTGCGTTGTGTCGAAAGCCTTATCTGGCAGGGATCGTCCGACGTCGGGTAGCACATTATGATCCGTTCCTCCTTTTAACCTCTCATATTCTGCTGTCATGCCGAAGGTTTGTGCCATCCTGTTGAATTCTCTGTCGCATGTGTTGGCTACTTCAAAGCTCCCTTGTACTGTAATTGTTCCTTTGGGCCCTGGAATTTTTAACGTCAGATACGCGTAGTGTGGTACTGCCATGAATTTTGCAAATGCTGGGCGCCCCAGGATTGCATGATATTGTGAAGGCCAATCCATAACTTCGAACTCCAGTTTCTCTCTTCTATAATTTTCGCTGCTGCCGAAGCAGACATCGAGTTCTATTCTTCCCAGAGGGTAGTTTGCTGCTCCTGGTACTATTCCGTGGAAAGAGCAATCTGTTGGCTTCAGACTCGTCAGCGAGATGCACATTGCCTTTAGTGTTTGAGCATATATTAAGTTTATGCCGCTCCCTGCATCCATGAACACTCTTCCGATGTCATATCCTCCTATTTGCGCTTTTAGAACCATAGGCGAGTGACCCGGCCTGGAAACCTTTCTTGGGTGGTCTGCTCTACTGAACTTGATTGGTTGCTCTGACCACCGTAGGTACTCTGTGGTAGCTGGTGGTGATGATATTGCTAAGTTTACTTGCCTGGATATGCTCTTTCGCTCTTTCTTTGACTTGGGCACTGGTTGAATCATGGCTGATATGTATACTTTCGACTCTAGGTGCTTTGCTAGTCTTTGCATTTGATATCCTTGACTTCTATGTCTTTCTCCTTGCCTCCTTTCTTGGTTTGAGCCCATGGCGCTTTGCAACCTTAGGAATGTTCTGCAATCCTTCATCTGATGATTTGAGACCCTTTTCCCGTCGAGATACGCGTAGTGGATTCGACAAGGTCCGTACAGCATATCCTCGCCCGAAGGACCAGAGTATCTCGATTTTTCCACTCCTTTTGTCTGAAACCTCCTACTTTCGTACCCTTCTTCTTCTTCTAATATGTAACCCACGCTACCTGATTCCACCTTCCTTGATCATCCCTGCTGCGATGTCGTCTCCTCTGTCGACTTATTCTGTCGACTTCTGGCAAACGTCCTCTTTTGTTGTTATACGCGTCCTCTCCATCAGCGAATTTGTTGGCTTGTTCCATTAGCTCAGCTACTGTCGTAGGTCTTGTTCTTCCTATTTCTTCCGCAAGATCTGAGCGACGAAGTCCTTCCGAAAAGGCGTCTATTGCTCGTTCGTCAGAGACGTCCTCTGCTGAGTTTTTGATTATACTCCAGCGTTGTATATAGGAACGCAGCGTTTCGCCTTTTCTCTGCATACATGCTTTAACTTCCTCCAGTGATGCTGGGCGCTTATAGGTGGAACGAAAATTTCTTGTGAATTGACTTTCGAGTTCCCCCCAACTTCCAATGGATTCGTCGGGTAGGGTATTCAACCAGGACCGTGCGGCGCCGGTGAGGTGCAACTGTAAACTTTGAATTGCGGTCGCTTTTGTTCCTCCTAATATCTGCACTGCCTGCAGATAATCTGATAGCCATAAGGTAGGTTCTTGCGACCCGTCGTACTTATTCTGGTCGTGCGGTAATTTGAATCCTTTGGGTACCCGTGTTTTGCGAACCCTGCGGGTAAAGCATAACGCACCCATATCTTTATTGTCGTCCTCATAATTCTCTTCCCTCCACGCATGTCATGATTTATTTACTCGAGCTTGCGCTATTATACTTCTTGCGTCCTCCTTCCTTTTCTGTTGCTTTGTCTCTTCTGATGACTCGCTATACTCATTATCTGCACAATTGTATCTGGACTTCTCCTTTTGATTTCCCTTGTAGCTTGTCGACTTCGTCTCTGGACCTTGTTCCCTAATCTTATCTTCTACTATTCTGAGGCTTCGTATCGCAGCTCGGTGCATATCTTCTCGCGGGTCTCCATGTTCTGGTCTTGTAGCTAGCAAATACGCTTGTGCTGCTGCTAATGCTGCCTCTGGCATTTTTTGTATCAAGTCACCTTCCTCCTCTTCTAGCTGCGGGGTGGGGCTCCTTGAGTACCCTTCTTCTGTGCCGCGTGCTGTCGCCCCCTATTGTGTTTTGGGTCTCCGCGCCTCTCTCTGCTATATTCTGAATCTTCACTATAGTCTTCCCAGTATTCCTCCCTTGATATACTGTTATTGTCTTGAAACACCATTTCTCTTTCCTCCCTTAGTTTCTTCCTGTGTTGGTATAATGCATACTGATATCCCATTAGAACTTCTCTTCTCGATCCTTTGGGTACCTCTGCACCGTTACTAATAGCCGATTTAATCATTCTCCATTCGCCAGCCGAGACGTGGACTTTCTCCTTTTCCCTTTTGGTGTGTTCTTTTACTTTGTCGACTTGCCTGTTGACCCTTTTACTTCTTTCGCTGTTACTTTCCTCTTCTGCTTCGGTGATAATGACGCATAATTGATGCACTTTGGAGACGCCGCTACTTCCTACGGCGAGGTCCTCTGCGTTGCTGTGCGGCTGATACACTTTTTCCTCTGAGTCGAAATTTTCCTGAATTTTGTCACCTTCTGTGATTGATGCTTTTTCTAAGCTGACCGGCGAGTTTACCTCACTGGAAGAGCCTTCTGATGACTTCAATGTTTCCTCTGTGTCGGGTTCGTTTGCCGACGGATCTGGTTTCGTCGAATCCGAGAGGCGGGATGAACCCGACGGCCCGATGAGGATGCTCAAACTTCCAATTGTCAACTCCATCTCCTGACTTCCGTCGATTTCTGAATTGCTGTTGGCTAAGAGCGAAAAAGCCGTCGAATTCATGATTCCAACGCCCAGAGTCCCCACGGTCGGCGCCAATTGACGAGGGGTTAACTCGACAAATGTCCTAGATGAAGGACTTAGGATCGGGGAGATAGGGCGTCGGATGAACTCGAAGGTAAAGTTAGTCGAAATAGGTGTGTATCGAAAGTAAACTTGGGTGTTCAACCTGGCTTGCTTTCAATCTGCCCTACGCCGTCCCCTCCTGACCCCTATATATAGGTGGCCAGGTCTCGAGGATCGGGTAGGGTACGATACAGATTACAATATCGACATACAGTAAGAACTCGTATTCGACTATCATTACAATTGGGCCTAGCTTATCGGGCCTCAGGGGTACTCAACTAACGGGCTCTATTAACTATACCCTTGTCACCGGCCCACCTCTCTCCCTCACTTCTCCCTCCCCACCTTTCTCTCCCTCACCAATGGCGGCGCCGGCGGCTCCTCTTCTCCCTCCTTTCCTTCTCTAAATCTCCAACTAGAAGAAGAATCCCCTTGCTCAAGATCTTCACCAAGGTACTCTCCCTTCAATCCCCTTGCTCTTCTCCCTCTTCCCCTTCTCTAATCCCCTAGTTTGAATCCTACTTAGTGATGCATGGATTGATGATATGGTTGATTCAAATGGATGTTTTAGATGGAATTAGCTCAAATGGATGGTACTTAGTGATGCATGGATTGATGATATGGTTGATTCAAATGGATGTTTTAGATGGATGGATTTGGAAATCCTAGTTAGTGATTTGTGTGTTTGATTCATATGGATGGATTTGTGTGGTGGACTTGTATGGTAGATTCAAATGGATGGATATGTGTGTTTGATTCATATGGATGGATTTGTGTGGTGGATATGTGTGATTGATTTATGTTTCTTGTTATTGAACTAGCAATTTTAGATTACTTGTGATGTGCAATTTGTGTGCTTCATCATATGTATAAAATTAGTAGAATTATTATTTGCATATTATATGGATTTGTTGTAGATTAAATGTTTGATTATGTGCATATATGCTCACATATATGTTAATAGATGAATTTTGTAGTTGAAGTTAATTTTAGATGAATTGTATAGTTGTAGATGAAATATTGGAGATAAATTGTTATAGAAAAATTGTATGAATTATGTGCATATATGCTCACATTATAGTCGGATTGTTTAGGATGGAGGAGTTAAATAATGAAAGCATTCTCGAGGGTGAAGTTGATGTTCGTCACCGTGCCTATATGATGACTGAGAAGAAGAAGGTAATTAAAAAACCAAGTACTCAAATGTAATAATGGTATGCTTGAATTGGTATGTGACACCATGCGTGTATGTTCGTCACCGTGCAGATTCTTGGACCATTGCGACTTAGGTACAACCAGATGACGGCAACGCCGATGAACTACGATGAGTGGTACACCACCTACATCCGCAATCTAGGGCTTCTACCGTTCATCCATATGGTCACCCGGACGACACTCAACGTCAATCCTGCCGCGACCACCGCGCTTGTGGACCGGTGGAGGCCGGAGACCCACACCTTTCACCTCCGGACCGGCGAGATGACGGTCACGCTAGAGGACATGGCGATGATACTTGCGCTCCCCATCGAGGGGGCTCCTCTTTGTATCGATACAGCCTGTGATGATTGGCAAGGGAAGATGTTAGATCTTATTGGGAAGTGCCCCGGGGATACTCTCAACGGGCAAGGAGTAAAGTTGAGGGTCTCCACCGGGGCTACTTTCAAATGGATCTCAGATAACTTCAGTACGTGCCCTGAGGATGCCGATGAGGATGTCGTCAAGATCTACGCCCGCGTGTACGTGTGGTATATTATCACACGGACTCTGTTCAATGACACTAGTGGGAAGACCGCGCACTGGCATTGGCTTAAGGCGCTCACCGTCATGGATAAGAAGTGGAGCTGGGGCACTGCTGCTTTGGCTTGGTTGTATCGTCAGGTAATGAGTTGTTTTGTCCACTCCGTACATTTGCTCTCCATTTTGGCTACATTCTTGTTATTGATGTTTGCTTTCATACCATGTGCAGCTTGACGATGCTTGTTGTAGGACAGATCCACAAGCTTGTATTGGTGGTTCCCTGCTTCTTCTTTCGGTGTGGAGTTGGGAATGCTTCCCTGTTGGACGGCCGAAAATTGGTCCTCATAAAGACTGGCACGATGGTAACGACCGCCACCAGTATCCCACATTTGCTCACTATTGGGACGTGCATTCTGAGTTTACTTCTGACCCAGAACAAGCATATCAACAATACACCAACGAGTTTGACAACCTAACCCCTGAGCAGGTAAAAAACTCTATTCCCTCACTCTCTCGTTTCCGGTATTTAGGATATGCTTTAGGTGATATGGCAGCCAACGTGCATTCTGAGTTTACTTCGGCCTTCATTATTGGGCATGTTTTAGGTGATATGGCAGCCATATGGCAAAGGATATGCTTTCGGTGACGCTGCCTGGGAGCTTAACCCTGCTTGCATGGCTGAAAGAAATCTGTGGTATATGCCTTGCCCGTTGATATGCATGTGGGTTGTTGAGTATCACTTGACGCAGCGGGTTATGCGGCAGTTTGATCTATATCAAGAGTACCCGCCGATGTATCAGGACACAGATCGTATGCTTCACCGGTATGCATCGTATTTCCGCCGTTCCGCCATTTTGTAATGTAATTCTTATTTGTTGACAGTGTGCTATTTTATTATGCAGCTATGACAGGAGAAAACATCGGAAGACAGATTGGCCCAATATTCACAAGATGCATATCAAGACGTTTCTACAACGTGTGGCGGAGGCTAAGCGGGCAAAAGGAATTAATATAGCGGACCATTCTGATGAGGGTTTCAACAACTATCTCCATTGGTTTCAACCTCGGACTCGTTTGCAGCTTCTTCCGGATGCCTACACGGATGTCATTTTGGAAGAACCTTTGTCGTTTGACCAGCTTGGCAATCTTTCTTACAATAAGCTTGTCAGAGAGGGGCGCCAAGTCCCTTTTGCTTCATCGATTAACTTTGTGGTAAGCTTGTTCTTCTTTTTGGAATCTCACTACTATCTCCACTTGCCACTTGTGTCTTTACATATTCATATACATGCTAGCGCTCGGAGATCCAGAAGCAAGCTGCTGAATTCGAGGTGTCTTTGGAATTGCCGGAGAACAAAGAGGGCTATTCAAGATTGCGAGAATTTGTGAAGGTATGAACATTCTTTGACCTTCCGTTTGGTACTTAATAATTGTGCACTCACAATTATTATCTTATAGCGTCAAGGCCAGAAGTTACGGAGATTAGGAAACCTTCTTGGTTGCCGTGATCCTGAGATTGCATCGACACCGTCGCCGTCCGAGTCTCAGGCCATATCGGAGTCCGCGGACGAGGAATCCACGCCGGTACGAGATCGCATTTGTCATAAGCAACCCCTTAGAACATTGAATTTCCATGTATTCTAGAAATGTTAACATTGCATTTGTCTCATTTTGAAGGAACAAGAAGATCCCCTACCATCAAAGAGAAAAAACAAAGGTGTGCATAGGGACAAGTACACACCACATGATTTCAAGGAGAAGACAAAGAAGAAGGTGGTCACCGAAGAAGTCTCCGATTCCGACGATGAGAATTTCGTGTTGGAGCCACGGAAGAAGATTGCTCCGCGTAGGGGAGGAGGGAAGCGTGGAAGAAAGTAGATGTTTAGTTAGGTTTTATGCTATCTAGCTATATGAACTTGCCATGTTTAGTAATCTCGCTTTGAACTTGTGCTTGTGTATGATAGACACTATGTTTGGCTATGTAATATTTGAACTATGAGCTTGATGTTTGGATATGATCATGTGCTCGAATTTGATATATGATCTTCTGTTAGAATTTCTGATGTTTTGATATATGATATTGTGTTCTGATGTTTTCATATATGATATTGTGTTCTGATATTTTGATATATGATATTGTGAGCTTGATGCTTGGATATATGATCTTGTCCAATATGATATTGTGTTTTGATATATTGCTAGGATATGAGCTTGATTTCGAGCTTGTATATTAATTTTGAGCTTGTCCAATATGGTTTCGAGCTTGTATATTGATTTTGAGCTTGATTTCGAGCTTGCATATTGGACTCGAGCTTATTTCAACCTACAGGCCTGCGTCGCCAGGGGGAGTGGCGCGACAGGGGTGCGTCGCCATGGGGAGTGGCGCGGCAGGGGTGCGTCGCCAGGGGGAGTGGCGCGACACTGTTGGCAGCTGCGCCCGCTGCAGCGCGGCAGGCAGAGCTGCGTCACCACTAGCATTGGTGAGGCACTGCTGCGTCGCCACCAGCACTGGCGCGGCACTGCTGCGTCGCCACCAGCACTGGCGCGGCACTGCTGCGTCGCCACCATCAGTGGCGCGGCAAGCCTGGAGCTCGAAAAAATGCTCAAAACTATGAAAAAAAAGCAGCAACTTGTGTCAAAAATTTATAGAAATTCAGCAGCAACAACTAGTTCACAAGCATCACACATAGTTCGAAATGACAGGGATCACACAAGGTTCACACATAGTTCGAAATAACAAGGTTTACAAATATTTCGAAATGGAAGCAAATAGTTCTAAATGACAAGGTTCACACAAGGTTCACATGCAATAGTTCAATACATGCCCAAATACACGAATGCTCTACTTGCTCAAACATGGTCCCTTTGCCTTTGCCTTCGCCATGGCCTTCCTCTTCTTCTCTTCTTCTTCCTTCTCCTCCCTTATGGCACACGCCTCGACAGCCACCCTCTCAAATAGTTCCTTCTTCTCCCTCTTTATCCTTGCGTCCTCCCTTGCTAGGTGCGCCGCCCAAACAGCCTGGCGCTGCTTCAACTCACGCGCTTCTCGTTCTCTCTTCTCTTTAAGTGCTTTGGCGCGCTGCTTGTCCTGCCACATCATATGTTCCCACCGCATTATCATATCATCCGCCCGCCTCGCTTCCTCTTTCTCAGCTTCCTCTTTCAGCTTCCTCTTTCTTTCTTCCACTTTCTTGGCCGCATCTTGTTCCTTCACTCTCCTCCAAGCCTCATTTTGAACATCTTCGTCCTCCTTGTGACCTTGAGTTGACCTATGTCCCGTCCCACTCACCTTTCTCTCCCTCTCCATCTCTACTTCCATGTTGCTTATCTTATCATAGGCTCTCTTCATTATCTCGTCGTACTCACGAATGCTCTTTATTACGCCCTCCGCAAGCTCCTTTTGACGTTGCTCTTCTCTTTCTCTTCTCATTCTTTCCTCACGAACCCTCAATTGTTGCTCTTCTTCCATCCTCATTTGTGTTGCCTCTTTCTTCTTCCTCTCAGCCGCATCCATCTCCATCACCTTCCTCCATGACTCATTGAAGGTCTGATCCCCCTCCTTGTTGGCTTGACTCCCCGCCATATCTACAGTAAGAGTGGAGATAAAAGTTAGTAAACACAATATGTAAAATGTTATCTCAAATTTAGAAATTGTAGAGCACAAAATAAAAGTACATACGGAAATGGTCCTTGTAGATATCCTATCATACTAGTTCGATTTACACCACGGACTCCTCTAAGACCTAGTTGTCTTCCTCTTTGTTGCCTAGGATTACGATAGCTTGGACCACCTTGGTGGCTTCGACCTCCTCGGTGACTAGGACCACTTTGTTGGCTTGCAACACTATGTTGGCTACTCCTTTGTTGGCTTGGGCTTGGACCACTTTGTTGGGTACTCCGTTGTTGGCTTGAAACATCTCGGTGGCTTGGACCACTTTGTTGGGTACTCCGTTGTTGGCTTGGAACATCTCGGTGGCTTGGACCACTTTGTTGGGTACTCCTTTGTTGGCTTGAAACATCTTGGTGGCTTGAACCACCTTGTTGACTACTCATGGGTTGGCTTGCGTTCGGGTCATTTCTCTTTGTTCTTTTCCTTTGGGTACATGTCCTAGCATTGTGTCCATGACCATTACACTTTCCACAACGAGATCTATCATATGGCTCTTGAAATTGGTCATTTCCTGATTCTCTCGCACCACCACGACCCCATCCATCCATGTCGCCCCTAAAATGCTTTGTCTGACGTCTTCCACGTTTAACAACCTTCCATGACGGATGGGGCCATAGTTGGATTCCATGATACTCGGGCCACTGCGATTGGTCTAGGTATGGGTTAAATCTAGGAGCCCATGTTTTCTTGGTCGTCGTGATGGAGAACTCTGACTCTCTCATGGTGAGAGGGTGATTGTAGTCCAAATGACGCACCCGAGCCGCCGTTAGCAAATGCGAGCAAGCGAGATGGACCAAAGATGGCCTCGCACATGTGCACTCGCAAGTCCTTAGCGAGACCTTGAATGCTCGGCCTCCGTGTTGAACACCGTCGGCCGTGGTTCCTCCGGGCTCATTCACTTGATAAACGAGCTCTTCGTTATCATAAACAGTGGCAACTTCAGAATCCGCCTTACGAGACTGAAATGTCCTCCACTCGTCAACTTTGGGTGGGTACTCGTATTTGTGGTTTTGCGTATTGTCTCCCGCAATCTGCCTTTCCGTTTCATCTGAGTACTTCAAAAAATACTCATTCAACTTGTCGAATGTGTATCGCACAATTGCCGTCACGGGCAATGCACGGACACCCTTGAGCACCTTGTTGAAGCACTCTGCCATATTGCTTGTCATTTAACCGTACCTCCAACCATTTTCATCATAGGCTCTTGCCCACTTTGTTCTATCTTGGATGTGCCTAGTGAGAAATGCTTGACCCTTAGCATCGAGCTTTCTGTTTGAGGTCAATTTGATGTACAAGTTTGCGAAACGCCGGTCAGTGAAAGCGAGACAACAATCTTGAAGATCATCAGTCAACTCCTTGCTACCACATGCCCTATAGAAGTTTGAACAGAAATGCCTCATGCACCATCTATGGTGCAAAGGAGCATGCCCTGGAATTTCAATATTTACCGCTGCGAGAATTCCTTGATGTCGATCTGAGATGACATAAATTTCCCTTTGTGGCGGTAATACCTTGGTCCTCAAAAGGTGAAAAATCCACTTCCAGTTATTGTTGTTCTCCGCCTCAATATCATTATCATCATCCCCGCACTCATCATCCTCCTCTTCCAATGATAGTGCCTCCTTTGAAATTGGCCTTCCGTCCGTCATTTCTTCTTGGTGGTTCGGTGGAGAATTCCTAGCATCAACCCGGGAGGCACTCTGGTTCAAGTCCACATGCAAAGTACCACCAACCTTTTTGGTGGCAAATAACTCAAAAGCCTTGTCGAGAGATTCGGCCACCACCTCCTTGTATGCACCCCAACGTTGCTCGGAGTTGATACGCATTATCTTCCAACGGAAATGCATGCCAAATCCGGCGTTGTGCCTACCCTCCAACTCAACAACATCACTAGGGTCCATCCATTTCAACTCTATTCTAACTTGTTCTAAGACCTCCGCATACGTAGGAGTACGCTCGAACACCAAGTCAAGCTCATCCGGGTCGGGCTCTAAATTGCCTTTCAAATATGCTTCCTTATCAACATGATGAACATGAACAATTCTCGCCATACCTATTTTTGGTATAACAACAATAAGGTAAAAAAATTAATAAGTACCTATGCCAATATTTACTAACACATCATACTTCATAACAAGAAAACCCTAACACTAACCCTAACATAACAAGAAAACCCTAACCCTAACCCTACCATAACAACAAACCCTAACCTCACAAACCCTTACCCTAACCTACCATTCTACACTAAAATACTTCATACACATCATACAAGCCAACATTGACCAAATTAACAAGAATCAACATTGCAATTTGGGTGAATCAATATTTCTAGGGTTTCCAAGATTTGGGGATTCAAAACCAAATATGCAAATTCCAATGGGTCAAATGAATGGCAAATGATGGAGAGTACCTTAGGAGACTTGGGGAAGGAGAAATCCACGGAGAAAAGCTTCGATTTGAGTGGTTTTGGGTGGGAGGATTGAGAGGGGGAGAGAGAGCAGCCGCCTTTGCTGGAGATGAGGGAGGAAGTGAGGGAGGAGGCCAGCTCGGGGCTGGGCGGTAACCCTAAACCTAAAGTGCGTCACCACCCTCAGTGGCGCGGCAGGCACTTGTGCCGCGCCACTACCAGTGGCGACGCACTTACAGGGCAGGGCCCGCTTATCTTACGTGGCAGCCACTGCCACGCCACTGGCAGTGGCGTTGCACCACCTTCTGCCACGCCACCGTGAATGGCGCGGCCAAAAAGGGTTAGTCGTGTAAAATTGTTTCGCCGATGGTTTATTATTTGAAATCGTTTCAAGTTTGGGTTAATTTTGTCTAAATCGCCACGCCTAGCCACCGGTGGTATAGGCTGAATATTCTATTTAACACAAGGACATGTCGTTAAATAACCATCTATCTCCTCATACGCACCTTCAAATAAGCTATACTACATCTATACACTAATACACCACATTTAGTAATATGATTAATTCATTTTATTAATTTGATGGTCAATTCATATAGCACACATTCTTTTGTCGATGATGATCAATTCATACAACACACAGTTCATACAACACACAATTCATACAACGTTTAGTAATATGATTAATTTATTGCTTTAATTTAATTAGTCGGTCCAGCCACCTCTCTCTTCTTCATATCTTCGATGAATTATGCCATGTTTCGCAAATATAGATTCACACCTTGTGCTAGGGTCCCGCTAAAGGGTGGCCACCATCGGATCAGATTCCACCTTTCCCTTCTTCTACCCACCACCAAATGGGATGACAAGGACTTCAAAGAAATACAAGAAAAGGCGATGTGAAGACCCCATAAGAAGAGTCCATGGAATAAAGCATATAAGAGGAATTTGGCATGTGGTCATGTAGTTTTGTGAATTATATGAAATGTTCCGTTTGATGTCATAAACATCACCACACCACACCACAAGTTAGATAAACCACAGTGTAACGGTGCAATTGAGGGCCATCCAAAAGCTTTTGAAGTGTTTACTTCAAAAGCTTTTGGATGGCCCTCAAACATCCCCACAAATAATATTTGAAGGGATGGGAGGGGATTATTTCGAATCCCAGAATTTCTCCAATAGGTTGTTTACTAGTCCGGGTTTTGAGGGGATAATCCCGAGATACCCCCACAAATCCCCTCTACTCTCGTGTATTTTTGACTAGATTAAAAACTCTCCATCATGGTAGATTATTTTTAGGGAAGAGTATTTGAGGGGATTTGAGAGTATTGGGTGAACACCAAATCCCCACATCTTTTGGGAGTGAAAATACCGGAGAAGTAAACAAGGCCTACACGTGTCTAACCCTAGACATGTACAAAAAGTGAAATGCGAGGATGAGGATGAGTAAGCGATGCTCGATTGCCTTTAAAAAAGGAATGCACGGTCAATCGCGAATAGTCCAAATCTATTGTGTGATTCCAAAACCTTCTCTATGATGGAGATACCGTTAGAAACCTCGTATTGAAATACGTATGATTTCAACCTCGTGGCAATGTCCAATATGGATTCATTTTACTGTCCTTCGTATGGATGCACAACATGATTGAGTCATTGACATGTGGGCCTAGTAGTTAGGCTAGAATACTAAAACCTAGAGTTGTGAAACTGATTCTGATTCCACAGTAGTTTTTTGATAGTTTGTAGAACTTGCATAGAGTTTTAGAAAGTTTTATTAAAAAAAATTATTACAAGAATTTATAGCTATTGTTATTGTTATTTTGCATGAGATCGAGAATACTTTATTCTTCTTCAGCAAAAATACAAAAAACATTACATTTTAAAGCATTGATAGAAAAGGAGTTTTATGTATAAGCACAAAACGTAGAAGTCCAAAATGTAAGTCCACAAATGGCCAGGAATACTCCATCGGGCCGAAATTGTGGCCACCACAAATGACCGTAAAACTCACGCAAAAGTGCAAAACCAGACTCTGATTCCCTCCCCCCTCATCCCCATCCAGATCTGCTCTATTGTCGTCTCTACCGCCACTCCGATTCCATCATCGCCAAATTCCTCTCCCCCTCACCTGATCACCTGCGCTAAGGTATGTGCCGCATGCCCGCATCCATAACCATCCTCTCTGACCACCCCTTCTAATTCCCCACGCCCATCCCCTCAGCAGGTCCTCCCCGCCGCTAGCCGCTGCCCCTCTCCGAATCGTCGTCGATCCGAGGTGAATTCGACCTCCTTTGCCTGAATTGTCATGAACCATTAATAGATTGGCTGACATGGATGCCGCGAGGTTTCAGAGACTGTTTTAGACCATTCAGGTTGCGCCTTGTGATATACTAATGCATATGCTTGTAGGTTGTAGCCCGGTGGTTACTCGTAGCACATCGATGCGTCTGTAACCTATAACTCGCTAGATTGTTGGATTGG
This sequence comes from Dactylis glomerata, assembly GCA_007115705.1. Lineage (NCBI taxonomy): Eukaryota > Viridiplantae > Streptophyta > Magnoliopsida > Poales > Poaceae > Dactylis > Dactylis glomerata. The sequence goes on from QXEO01000383.1 coordinate 2,575,078, forward strand.
GCGAAACATCGATTTTTAGGAGTTCCCAAACAGGATAACTTTCAGGTTACGTAAATGCTTTCAGGGAGAAAATCCCCTAAGGAACATATACTAATTTGGCCCTAGCAACAAACTAGAATTGGGTTCTTTGGGAGACTGAGCTTCAGACTGTATTTTCCGTGTTCTTTGTTGGGAGAGGCACGACGATAGGCATGTGAGAATGTTTGATAGGATCATCAATCCATTCATCGTTTACGGTCATTTGTTGCGGTAACTATCCTAGCTATGAAATATCCAGTACGACTTCTAAATTGGCTTAAATATTTATATAACCAATGAATTTGGGTGAGGTGAAAGAACTGGCTATCTTTTTGGTTTTCAAGTGCTGTGCCTAGTAGCTTGATGAAGATTCGTTCTGTAAGATCACTCTAATTCTTTGGCCGGTCTTTCTTTCAGAGTCTCCATTGAGCAGCAAGATCATGGCAGAGACCATAGATTTAACAGGGGATGGAGGCGTTCTTAAGACGGTGGTTAGAAGAGCAAAGGATGATGCTATAAGCCCGTCTGATAGCCTTCCATTGGTTGATGGTACTGCAATTAATATATTGCATCCTGAGCAAAACATGGCCATAATTAGTTAATTTGTTCAGTTTGTCTGCACAATTGCTCAGCAGTTTAAGTTACGATAGAAGTTCTTTCTGTTAATTGCTTCCAACATTTTCCATTAAGCTGCTTTGCTCCAGAAGCTAACTGTTGTGCATTTCTCTGTGTGATACAGTGAACGTTTCAGTTTTTTATCTGCCATGTTGGACTAAACATTTGCCTTCATGCCTATTTGCAGTTCATTATGAAGGTACGCTTGAAAACGGTGAAGTTTTTGACACAACACATGAAGACAATTCTATTTTTTCATTTGAAGTTGGTCAGGGAGCTGTCATTAAAGCATGGGATCTGGCCTTAAGAACTATGAAAGTATGTGAACTTTTAATTGCTTCTTCAGATTGACCACCTGAAATATTTCCTTCTTTCTAATATAGTCCCTGATGACATATTGGAATGTTGAAGGTTGGTGAGGTTGCGAAAATAACATGCAAGCCGGAATATGCGTATGGAAGTGCAGGCTCACCACCAGAGATACCAGCAAAGTTTGTTTGCTATTTTCACCTCATGCTTGACTGAAGTTTTGAATTATGGCAGGTGAAAAAATTATGTAACTGGGTCTGTATGCTTTCTTTCTGCAGTGCAACCCTCATTTTTGAGGTGGAGTTAGTGGCTTGCAAGCCAAGGAAAGGTTCAAGTCTGGGCAGTGTATCTGATGAGAAAGCCAGGCTAGAGTAAGATACTTTGAAATGTTTTATCTTTTAACGTTTAAGACATCAAGTACCCAATAATCAAACGGTGGTGGAGAGAATCCTCAATGAAGCTGGTCTGTGGAGGTTGGGGCTAAGGAATTGAGAACTCTGCCTCTTCATGCTCGTCTACCCCATGACATTTTGACATCATAGTTATTTCTTTCTCATCTTAGAGTTTTCTTTAGAAATATCATCTTACAGAGTTTATTCTTTTGTTCTGTTTTATATTTTCCTTTTCTGTTTCTTTAAGGGTAGTCGAGATTTTGTTGTGTTTCTGGTCGACACCACCATATCATGGTTGTTGTAGCTTTTGAGCCACTTTGGCAATCGTTGTCGATCGCAAAGGGCATGTTTTGATGTTTTGTTTGAGAAAAAACTAGTACCCAATAATCGTGTGAAACAACACGGTACATGATACTGGTGACAAATAATGAAGCATACATCGTCTAGCCATTGTTCATGTTTACGTGATTTCATGAGAATAGTCCACTTTGTAATGAAGTGTGGCACATTAGTCTATCATTATGCTAAGAACATTGTTTACTTCCTTTATTTTTTACCGTCCATAGTATATAACATTTTGATATGCATACATCTCGATAGGGAACTTAAGAAACAGCGTGAGCTAGCTGCTGCTACCAAAGAGGAAGAGAAAAAGAAGAGAGAGGAAGCAAAGGCTGCTGCAGCAGCTCGTGTGCAAGCCAAACTTGATGCGAAGAAGGGGAAGGGGAAAGGAAAGGGCAAATAGGTTTTAGCTGATGTAGTTATATTTGGTGCTGAATGCTGACTATTGTAACCTAGAAAATAATCTGCATACGTCGAACTGCAAGATTGCTTATCAGCTACCGGTGCCTGGAATGCTACATGCATATGTTGTCCAACGCTGGCGGTGCTAAAAAAAAACCTAAATAAGTGCAGCAGTCTTTAGCGTTGACATAAAGCACCAAGTGGTTTCTCTTCTGGCTTCTTGTCTGATAGTTTAACATCAAATCTGTTTCAGATTGTTGAGATTTCAAACTTACAGATGCTTTAACTGGTGGTAAACATGTGCTGCGCATGTTTGTGGAATGAAATTGCATCAATCTACAACAGATGCAACATTTCTGAACAAATGTTGCATAGCAATCTCAGAAATTTTCCATGTCCTTTTTATGCGGTACATGGCTTTCGAACACAGTATCAGTATGTACAGTTACTTTACAACAGAATTGCCCTGTTTTGAACTTCTTGCCTACAAGCAAAGCTTAATTCAAATTAGGGTCGAGCAACAGTGATATTTCTCATTGTGTGAGGAACAAGAGAACGACTAGGTCAATATATTCATGTTCAAACTCAGATTAGATCCCTGAGAGTGGAGGAAATACTCCTGGAGCTGCAGACACCTTCTCCCGTATATTACAGTTAAGGGTTTTAAGCATCTGTTGACCTGCTATACGATCCAAAATTGTTCAGAAATGGTACATTTAGGCAGTAGAACATAAATCTATGTCTCCTGCATGTTAGGAATTGCATACCTACTGTGAATGTAATGCTATCTTCTGTAAATCACACGGTGGTGTAGATAATGGAATATCATATGATGCGCGGAACCGAAGGCCATTGCCTGTATTAGTTGATACGGGGCAAAGCCAGCAGAATATGCTACGTCCCAGCACCTGTGCACAAAAAGATCAGGGAACGTCAGAGAACTAATAGCATGTGATGCTTCACAGAGGTAAGAAAGCAACCAAGGAAACATGAGTATGCTACTACACATGTAGCTATGAATACAAAAAGAAAGGCTGCCTGTGAACGCACACACCAGCAGCATAATATAACCACATAATTTTTGGTAAATATCATTTCTTCAGGACAAGTGAGGAGAACATCCAAGTTAATATTGCTAGGAAAGAATTTTAAGAGATTCTATGTTCACAAATTTGCTTTGGAGTTAGTACCAAAACTGTGGATGTCTAAAAACGGCTCATGAAGGGGTTGCCATTAACGTTGTCTGTGAAAGCGACTGTTTGATTCTTCCAGTTATGCATTTACATTAGCCACGTGAAACATTTACACATTCAGGGAAAAACAAAAGAAGGCAGCACAGATAATAGTTCTTAGTCTACTTACTGAGACGAGATTCTCATAGACACCAAGGTCATATGGATGATGATAAAGGTCTCCACCCTTTTCTGCCAACCACATTGCTCTAACTCCTTCATGGTACTGCAACCATTAATTAATAAGACCGTTGTTAATATTTTCTATAAACAATATTGCTGTCCAACATCAAGAGAAATTGATCTCACAAACCTCAATTGTAGTCTTGTTCTGTACAATGAGGTAGATATGCCAGCCCAAGAGCACTGTCAGCGCCAAAGTTAATGGGCAAAGAATGACCCCACAAACAATCTGTCCAATTGATAAGTTTCAGTTTTGTATGTTTCATATTTAAATGGAATACTCACAATGGTTCATAACTTCATATGAAGATGCAACATGCTAGTGACTTGATAAGAAATCCCAGAGTACTCACAATCGATGTTTTAGAAGAATCACTGCCTGATTGTTCAGCTTTCGGAGCACTGTGCAAGACACTCCCAACAATCAGAATCTGAGAGGGGAAAAAGATACTTTTCAATGCTCCACCACCCAAAAATCATATACTTGTTAAAGTGGTCAAAGAAACTGAATTACCAGAGAATAGAAGCATGCAATTACAACATACAGTACAAACACCAAGAATATCTTGTAGTTCTCGTGTCCAACACAGTTATTAATCCAAATACAATGATGGTCCTGCACATAAGAAGTTAGTGAGAACGGAAAATGGACAGCGAAAATAGAAAGATCGTCAGAGTTAGTGCTAGCAAGTACCATTTTTAAAACACATCTCTTGCACACACGGCAATGGTGTGCACGTGGAGGCTTATAGTGGCCACATTTTTGGCAATATCTCAAATCACCACCCTGCAAAAACACTAAAGATTCAATATTTTGAGTTAACACTGAAGTGTACTCCTACGTAAATTGGCAGAAAGAACTTCCACTTTCTCACTGAAAGATAATGTCACCTGCCCACCTCAACCTACTCCTATAGCACTAATTTCCATTTCTTTTTTCGCAATTTTTTGAACAGTTTAGCACATTATGAGTGTAACTATAGCAACTTGCTGATGCTGAATTTTATAAAACGCAACAAACAACTTGGATAAGTCAATTTAGTGGTAAATCTCTTGAAGAGGAAGCATAGTCGGAAACTCTTGCGTTGACCATCTAACACATTAATATTCTGGTCGTTATGCTTGAATGATCATATGCACAAAACAGAAACTTGATGATACGTGGTAACAGGCCGAGCCATCCTCAGTTCTTTCACTCAGAGAGTTACGTAATTCATCTCCATTCAAAATTGCATCCACTTTGAGAAATGCAAGACAAAAAAGTTTGAAACCGAAAGCTTTGAAATGTACTCCCTCCATTCCATAATTCTTGTCGTGACTAGTTCAAATTTGTATTAGTTCAAATTCAAATTTGAACTACAGTCACGTCAAGAATTATGGAAAGGAGGGAGTACTCACTAGAAAAAGATTACCAACATCAGCTGCTGAATTCTGGGTCGCTTTGGTTCGCTTATAGCTTGGGCTTGTTTGGTTTACGGGAATTATATGAAGACCACAATGGGTAGAACGTTTGAACGTGTGACGCGACGATGTGCAGTCTGATTGGTGCCGCGGCTGCTCCCGTGACATCACGATGGGAACCCTGATGTGACATGCAGCTGTCACGCTATTGGGCGTCGCGATGTGGCATGCAACCATCACGCTATTGGACGTCGCAATGTGGTCTCCTTGGTTTAATGAATATGGATAACCCTCTGGAACTTACAACACACTCTTTGAACTCATGATTCCAAGCCAGTTGAAAATTGAAAATCTTATCTACACAAACCTTCAAGCTCAGAAAAGATCCCCATGCAGTGGAAGGTAGGTACCAGGATCTAGAACCCAGATTTAGGATCTAAAATTACTCCAAATTCTATCATCAACAGTTCAACACAGTCCCTTCTCTAACTGTCGCAACATTGAGCTGAAATCGACGAAATGGAACATTTCCCACTCTAAATGATCCAATTCTACGAGGCAAATTGCATTTGAACCGCACTTGTCCTACACGCAGGCACTGCAGTGAAAACAGAGCACCATCCCGCTCCGCAGATCCAAGAGCAAGAGGCACAAGGGGGTTGGCTGTGGCACGCACCTTGCGCTTGACCTCGTGGACGGGGATCTCGGCATCCTCGACGTCGGGCAGGTATGCGGGCGGCACCCTGCCGGGGTCCCGGGAGGCGGCGGCGGCGTAGGTGGCGAGGCAGGCGGCTGCGATGGCCGTGTAGGCCGCGGCGTTGGCGACCCCGGCGGCCGTGGCGAGGCCGAGCCAGCCGGCGACGGCGAGGAAGACGGTGGTGTAGTAGACGTAGCCGATCGCCGCGAGCACGGCGAAGATGGGCAGCGTGAGGTACCCCGGCCGCCCCATCGGCCGCGGGGCGCGGGGAGCCGCCTGCTGCTCGCGCCTGCCCGCCTAGGGTTCCGGCCGGAGGAGGCGGGTGGAGGAGCCGCGCATCCTAGGAAGGAAGGATGGAACAGGGGAGGAACGGACGGACGGAGAGTCCCGCGTGGCGTTCGGGTCGGGCGCGGTTGGCGGCCGGCCCGTTTTAACCGAGGGAGGCTAGCTGATTATTCCGCGGGAATGAAGCGGCGGCGGAGATCGGAGACGCGGCGGCGGAGACGGCCAGCAGAGCAGAGCAGAGCATGGGTAGCTAGCGTGGATCTGCTACCGCGGCCAGTTTGGTAGTGTTGTTGGCGTGACGAACGTGGTGCAGAAAGCGTCAAATTGATGGTGGTGTGCACCGCAGAATTTTGCGTGCTTCGTTGGAGTTTTCATTTTCTCGGTGCCGCTGCTTTGTGGGATTAGTTATCGTGCGTCCCGATTGATCGAGGCGTAGTATAAACAACGTGGAGTGGGATGTACCTAGATTGTGCCGGCTTTGCGTGAGGGCAAAACTAGTTTAAAAAATTGGTGTGTCTAGAACTCAGTCTACTGAACAATAGTTTATAGCTTAGCAGAACGATCATATCTCAGTTGTAATTCATGTTGCAACTCACTATTAGCACGAATTATAAAGCAATTCAACGATTCAGATGTATGGTTCCTAGTTGCAACATCACTTGCAACTGAAAAATCCTCTCAATTGCACGAATCACGATGCAAATCTAATGGTCTAATATTCTACTGAGCTATAAGCTATTTCTTATTTAAAAATATATTCTCTCAGTTCCATATTATTAAGGTGATAGTAATTTAGCAGCTAAGGTGGCGAAGAAAGCAGGTGCTCCGGCAGAAGTAAAATGGACTGCACCACCTCCTCGGCAGATAAAACTTAATGTAGATGCCTCGTTTCATGAGAATATGGCTGTTGGTGCCATGGGGGCGGTTATTCGCAACTACCAAGGATAATTTGTGGCGGCGTCGATAAAATATATTCCCCACGTATCATCTGCATCGATGGCGGAAGCAATTGCCATGAAAGAAGGCCTTATTCTTGCAAACCGTCTAGAATGCAATTCTATAATAGCTGAATTAGATTCTATTGAGACGATTGATGCTTATAAGGGTGGTGAAACTTGGTGGACACAATCTGCGGCCATTTATGCTGACTGCATGGATCAAGTGGCATCTATTGGTAATGTTTCCTTTGTCCACTGTCCGAGAGAGGCAAACAAGACTGCTCATGAGCTAGCTAGACAGTGCTTTATTGATAAAAATTCTTGTAATTGGGACGATGAGCCCCCTAGCTTTCTCTTAGGCACTCTTATATATGATGTAATTGTACTTTGATTGGAGCGGCAAGTTTCAGACGCACTCTTTTCCTTACCAGGATACCTAAGGGGACTGGAAGGTTTTTAATGAGGCGGCTTGCTAGCTTAATATATTATATGTGAAAGGACATGTTCCTAGCTTCCAGTTTTTGGGTGTTTGATTACAATACAAGGAAATTAATCTTGTGCTAAGCATTGCAGAAATTCTCCAGGGATTGCACAAGACTGGTGGTGAAGAGAAGTGGGAAAGGGGACTACTGTAGAAAGGCTCGAAATCATCCAGATGAGTGTTAATTTCAAGGCCGGAAATTTGCTTTCAGGGCCGGAATTTCCGCCCCTGGACAAAATTTCCGGGGGCCGGAAATTCCTGAATTTCCGGCCCTTCGAAATTCGGCTAAGTCCTTTACTAAACGCTGTGGTGCAACGTGCAGTAAAGGGCCCGGAAATTTCTGGCCCTCGAAAATTTGGCTAAGTCCTTTACCACAGGGTGTGGTGCAGCTTGCAGAAGGGGGCCAGAAATTCTGAGCATCCAGAATTTCTGGGAGCCGCCCTCGAAAATTTTGCTAAGTCCTTTTCTCCAAGCTGTGGTGCACCCTGTAGTAAAGGGCCGGAATATCTAGCCAGAATTTTTAGAAATAAAAATTTTTGGGGGGCCAGAAATTCCGCCCCCACGCCAGAATTTCCGCCTTAAGTAAACCCCGGAATTTCCGCCCCCTGGCCGGAATTTCCGGGGTAAGTCGCCTCCAATTGAAACATTTCGAGCTGGCCTATAAATAGTCGTCCCCTACCTCAGATCTGAGCTACCTCGACCATACTCTCTCTCCTTCATTAAAGTAGAGCTTCAACTCCGTAGATCTCCTTCCCTAGCCAACCAAATCCTCCAAGATTTGGTAGATTGGGAGAGGAGCCCTAGATCTACAATCCTACCAAAGTGATTTGTGTTTGCTTCACTCCTCCTCCGTGGAACTTGCCTTGGGCAAGAGAGGTCACCTCAAAGCTTCCTTCATGTAAAAGCTTTGTGGTTTTCTTGTTGGGAGCCTCCAATTAAGTTGTGGAGTTGTGTCCCAACCTCCGTGTAAGGGTTTCGGTCGGTGCCCCCAATACCACCGCTTAGTGGAAACGAGTTAGCCTCCGTGGCTTGCTCACCGGAGAACAAGGTGAGCCTTTGTGGCGTTGGTGGACTCCGTGTCGCCACACCTCTCCAACGTAAACGTACTTCCCCTCAAAAGGAAGGAACTATGGGAATACATCCTTGTGTCTCCGGTCTCCGCTTTACGGTCCTTTCTTACCCTTACTTGTATCGTGTTTGCGTTTTTCTTTCTTGCTTACTTGCTTGCTTGTCACGTAGGAAATTCACCTAGTTGCACATCTGGTGAATTTTATTTTGTGTCAAGCCTTAAATTTGAAAAAGGTAAAATTTTGTGTAGCGCCTATTCACCCCCCTCTAGTCGCCCTTAAGATCCATTTCAATTGGTATCAGAGCAAGGGCTCTTTGATTGGGCTTAACCGCCTAAGAGATTATAGGTGACGAGGAGCCCGCCACTAAGGCGGATCTTAATAGTCTAGTGACACGAATGGATGCTATGATGGCAGCCATGGAAAGCCAAAAATCTCAACTTGATGCTCTCACTAGTGGAACGTCTAGTACCACTCCACCAACTCCGGTTGAAACCCCGGATAAGGATAAGCCATCCTTAAACGAGGATAATCTGGACAAGGATGGGGATGAGAGCAACGAGGACCCACCCAAGAAAGATGACACCTCTCGGGGACATAGCACGGAAATTCCACATCCTATGAGCTATGTCTCCGGAAGACACCTTCAAATGCCACACCTTGCTTCATGCGGCCCACCGCCACCACTTGATGCTTCTAGCTTTGCCAATTGGCAAGATAACATGCGCTCTCACATAAACTTTGTGTCTATTGAGCTTTGGAGGATCATTGAGCAGGGTTTTTATCCAACTTCCAAGGACTTGACCAACTTGCTACCTTGGGAGCAAATCGACAAGCAGCTCAATGTCTCCGCCTTGCATCTCATTCACACTCTTACCGAGAAGGACAATGCGTTCGTCCGCAACATCACCTCCGCCAAGGAAGCTTGGGATGCTCTCACAAACCTTTTCATCGGCAACGAGAGCATTCAAGAGTCCAAGTTTGATGAGGCATCTAATGAAGCGGACAAATTTGCCATGCTTGATGGTGAATCTCCCGAAGAACTTCATAGGCGTCTCTCGGCACTACAAGTGAAGCTAGTCGACATCGGCTCTACCCAATGTGATGGGAGATGGATGAAGAGGAAGTTCTTCCAAGCCCTCTTGCCCTTCATGAAGGAAACAATGAACTCGATCAAGGGAGATGCCAACTTTAGGAAGATGACCGCTCATGACATCTTACAAGAGATTGTGGCAAGGAAGATCTCCGAGAAAAATGTGGATGATGCTCTAACTCATGCACGTGGTGTGCGCGCTCCCAACCTTGCTTTGAAGGCCAAAGTCTCTTTTCATGAAGAAGCAAGCTTGATGGAAGAGGAAGAGTCAATGTGTGGAAGTCCCGAGGACATGAAGTATGCTCATGCCGAGCACATGGCTCTCGCTCAAAGGGCATTCATGAAGAAGTGGAAGTCATCTAGTCCCTCCAAGCCTAAAGCCACAACTAGAGTGAGGACTTGCTACAATTTTGGTAATCAACACCACTTCATTGCGGAGTGTCCTTATGAAAGAGTGGAAGATCACAATGAAAGACTTGTTCGCAAGGAGATGAAGGCCAAGTCACACCCTCCAAGAAACTTCGACAAGAAGAAAGCCGTTCCAATACACGCCTTGACGACTCAAGAAGAATATCTCTCCGGTGATGATTCAAGTGATGGTGAAGAAGTAGGGAAGGCCGCCATTGCCATCGTCAAGCCTACCTCTTCGTCATCCCTCTTCGCTTCAACAAATGAGTCCAAGCGCTCCAACTTCAAAGGGACATGTCTAATGACTCACGCTACAAAGGTATCACCTACCTTCACACCCATCATACCTAGAAGCCTATCTTTGATGGATTGTGTTGATGCTAGTAATGATAAGGAAGAGCCTAATGAATTTGACATATTCATGTCAACTTTGCATGGGGAGACCAAAGCTCGCTTTGAGATTCGCCTAGATCAATATAATGAGTCTCTTGAACTTAATGATAAAAATGAGGAACACATCTTTGAGCTAGAAGGGCATGCTCGTGAGTATGCCGATGAAATTGCCACACATCCCTTGAGGTTGAGCAAGACCTAAGGATGGCACTTGAAGCATCCAAGTTGGGTCTTGAAGAGTCTCATAATTTGGACATCGCTAGGCTTAAAAGTGATCGTGATATTGCTCAATCCGTTGCTAATGAAATTATGTTGCAAAATGAAAAACTTAATCTCATAATTGCTAAAGAAGCAACCAAGTTCCCTTCTAGCACTTTTGTTGCAAGTACTTGTCACACTAACCCTCTTTATGAGAAAGATCCTCCCAATGGTGACACAAGGCTTGATGAGCTTTTGAGTGCTCAAAAGCAACATGGTGACAAGACCGGTATTGGTTTCATCTCCAAGTCTAAGAAGAAGAGGAACGAGAAGAAGAACAACAAGAAGACAAAGTTTCTCATGCCTACTCCTCCTCCTAAGAAGCACATCCCAAATGACATATGCTTTGATGAGGATGGCAATGTTTTTGAGGAGGAGGGGGAGCTTGTGAAGGAGGTGATTGGGAATGCCAAAAAGGCAATGCCCAATCACAATGACTTTGCGGGAAAATATAACCCTTCCTATGTTCTTCGATGTGCTTATGATGGGCATGTTTATGCCAAATTTATTGGTTCGCCTAATGAACGCATTACTTGGTCTATTTGGGTTCCTAAGACCCTTGTCACTAACAAAAAGGGACCCATTGAAAAATGGGGACCTAGAAACAAGACTTGATCTCTTATAGGGCTTTGCTTTCGGTGCGGGACAATGGATAATTGATAGTGGTGCTACCAATCATATGTCCGGAAGCAAAGAGTCGGTGAAGGAGCTTCGCACCGGTCCATCTAGTGCGGGCTACGTCACCTATGGAGACTCCTCAAGGTCAAAGGTATTGGGTCTTGGTAAAGTTGTCATTTCTGAAAGTGTTACCGTGGAAGATGTCACGCTTGTTGAGACTCTCTCTCTTATAATTTACTTTCCGTAGCTCAACTTGCCGATATGGGCTTTGCAACTTTCTTTGATGTTGGGATTGTGGTTCTTTTGTGGAGCAAGTCTCTTAAAGTGGCTTTTGTTGGGCATGTTGAAAATGGCTTATATGTGATTGACTTCTCGGAGAAGGTCACTAAAGCTGCAACTTGCCTAATGGCTAAAGTTGACGTGGGATGGCTTTGGCATCGCCGGCTAGGCCACGTCAATATGAGAACTTTGCAAAGTCTCTACAAAGGAAACCACATCCTAGGACTAACCGATCTAACCTTTGCCAAAGACCGTGTGTGTAGAGCTTGCATTGAAGGAAAGATGCATGAACTTCCTCATCCTAGCAAGACGATCATTTCTTCTAGGGATTTCTATTTTCGTGCCCCTGGTTCATTAGTTGTACTCAGTTTTCCGCAGCCGCTTAACTTTTCCTCAGTTTTCCCCTCGCTCTAGTTTGAAACCCCTCGCAGACGCTGGGACGGGAGGGTTGCTGTCTGGTCAGAGGCCTTAGACCATTACCGGTGACGGCTAGGGAGCCGCGGTGGTTGTGAATGGACCGTTGCTTTTGAATGGTGTTGACTATTGACCCAATGAGACACGTCGGACTGGCGGTCTGTCACTCACCCAAAGCTTTCCCCTCCGCCCGAGACTGGAAGAGCTCACACACCGCCCCTCCGCCGGCACGCCGTCCTACCCTCCTACCTTATGGCGTCGTCCGCCCCCGAGCCGCCCCCGCCCCCACCACCACCCCCGGGAGGCGGAGAGGGCTCCACCTCCACTAGATCTACCCCTATCGCGGTAGAGTTTGTACATCCATTTGGTGTGCCGATTATGCCCCTCAACGGCGGAGAAGATTGGAAATCGGAGGGATCTAACGCATGAATTCTATCTGGATAAGCATCGTCTGCCTATGTGAATTAAGAGTAGGCAGTTTTTGAGCGCGAATCATTGTTGCTCAACTAACTGCGTTGCTTTTCGAATAGGATTGATCCAGCGCTGGCTTTTCGGCTGGTGGTTAGGCTGGATACTAGCTTTTTGTGTGATTCTGAATGCAATGTGAGCGGATTTTACATCCTAGCGGTGGTTGCAACTACCAGCTCTTTGAGGGATTTAAAAGATAACATCTACGCTCAGTACCCCTGGGGCGCTGGCGATTCAGTTGATTTCTAATATTTCAACAGCATGGAGGGAAGATATGTTCCACTAATTTCCGACGAGGATCTGGGAATGCTTTTTGCTTTAAATGATTCTTGCCATGTCGGTAAAATTCGTATCCATGTGGACAGGATCCAGTCATCATCTGGTGTTGGGGCATCATCAGGTGGTCGGGCATCATGTCTCTCTGGTGTTGTTGCCTCTGCTAATCGTGTGCGCCGCCCCGCTCCTTGTAGGTCCACAGCAGTACCATCTGTCCCCAGTGCTAGTGTTAGCCAGATCGTTCCTGCGGTTGATCTGGAGGACGATGCAGAGATTGAGGATCTGTCTCCTCAAGATGATGAGGATGAGTTGATGTTTCCTGAATTGGTAGATCGATACAGTAAGCAGGCAATGGAGGATCAATACATGGAAGATATTGCACAAGGTGCTAGATTTGATGACACTGATGATGAAGAGAAGGATGAGAACAATGACAGCCTTGTTTTAGCCGATTACGAAGGTGATGACTTGCCAACAATTGAGTGGAACAGGGAGGATCCTCAGCTTGCAAAAGGTACCGTATTTCAAACGATGATGGACTGCCGTAATGCAATTACTATATATTGCATTCTCACCAAGAATGATTATGAGGTTATTAAAAGTGAGCCAGGTAGGTTCACAGTTAAGTGCCCATACAAGAGGTGTAGGTGGAGGCTGCATGCATCCACAATGCTCAGAAGCACCGTGGTTCAGGTACTATGCCAACCAGTTGTGTATTTTAGATCACGGTGTAAAATTTGTTAACTGTTACTGACATCCCGTATAATTATGTTTCAGATAAAGAAGAACTCGATCGACCATACTTGTCCACCTCGAGCGGGAGCGCCAGAGGAGAAATCAAAGCTAGCGAAGACTAGGTGGTTGGCAGATGCAATCATAGATTGGCTGAGAGAAACTCCAACACTTGGTCCAACAGCACTCATAAAATTGATATCTGATAAGTTTAATATAAACATACCTTACATGAGGATGTTCTATGCAAAGGAAATGGCTCTTGATAGGATCAGTGGTCCATGGAATGAAAGCTTTCAGTTGCTTTACACTTTCAAAGCTGAAGTGGAGATGGCTAGTCCAGGCAGTGTTGTAGCGATAGACAAGCATACAGTTCCCTACAAATTGAAAAGCGGGAGGATAATGCAGAAGGAATGTTTTAGAAGGGCTTTTGTTTGTTTCAAAGCTTGCTGGAAAGGCTTTCTGGACGGTTGCAGGCCTTATTTGGCCGTGGATGCAACAGCTCTTCATGGCAGGTTTAAAGGACAGCTAGTTGCTGCTACTGCAATTGATGGACACAATTGGATGTTCCCTGTTGCTTATGGAGTTTTGGAGGTTGAGTCAGAGGAAAGTTGGACTTGGTTTCTGCAGAATTTGCGCGACCTTATAGGTCATCCACCAGGACTTACTATCCACACAGACGCTTGCAAAGGTTTGGAGAGTGCAGTAGAAGCAGTATTCCCTGGAGTGGAGCATAGGGAATGTATGCGACACTTGGTACAGAATTTTACAAAGAAATTCAAGGGTAAAGTTTATACTGACAACCTATGGCCAGCTGCATACACATGCAGCAGTAGGAAGCATCTGTTTCATTTGGAAGTGTTGTATAAACAAAAACCTGGGGTGAAGGAGTACTTGGATGAACATCATGGTAGGGTGTGGTCAAGAAGCCAATTCAATGAAATTTGCAAGGTAGACTATGTAACAAGTAACCTTGCAGAGAGTTTCAATGCAAAGGTCAAATCATTGAAAGGGCTTATGCTGTGGCAAATATTTGATAAGATTAGGTAGATGATCATGATAAAGATCGATCTGCGTCAAAGAATTGCAGCCACAAAATATGCTGGCCATCTCATGCTCCCATCTTTGATTAAGTCTTTGCATGCCAGGGCAAAACAATTGAAGATGAAATGCATCAGAAAAGGAATGGAGGCTGAGGTAACCTACACTGACAGTAAAAACAGGCAGTGGAGGTATCCAGTGAGTTTGGTTGATAGGACATGCCATTGTAGGCGATGGCAGATCCGTGGGATACCCTGCATACACGCATTGTTTTTCATGAGTGTTATAGCAGGTGCAGAAGGTGAAGTTGATCAGTATGTGTTAGAGTATTTCTTTGTTGCCAAATTTAGGGCTGCTTATGCTTTGAATGTTCCTACCTTGTTGGGAAAATATCAATGGATGAAAGTCGATCCAGGCTTCAAACTGTACTCTCCACTTTTGACTAAACCGGCAGGTAGGCCGAGGAAGAATAGGATCAGAGCTAGTGCAGAGGGTGGTCCACCGATTCGACGACGTAAGTGCAAACATTGTGGAACCCTTGGACACATTGCTAGGCTTAGTAAAAATCAAGTTGACCCAGCTTTTGGAATGGAAGATCAGGCGGGAGCAGCAAATGCAGAGGAGAATGAAGCAGCAATTCAACATGAGGAGATTGAAGCAATGGATCGAGAGATGATTGAACCGATGGATCGAGAGTTGCTTGAACCGATGGATCGAGAGCTGATTGAACCGATGGATCGAGAGCTGCTTGAACCGATGGATCGAGAGCTGCTTGAACAGATGGATCGAGAGCTGCTTGAACCGATGGATCGAGAGCAGAGGGAACAGATGGATCGAGAGGCCCTTGAAGCAATGGATAGATAGCTGAGTGAAGCAATGGATCGAGAGCTGGGTGAACTGATGGATCAAGAGCAGATTGTAGAAGCAAGGGAAGAAAATGCATTAGAAGAAAGAGCACAAGCTTCGTATGATATGGTTGTCTCGGTCTTGGCACAACCCGAAGAGAAGAAGAAGAAGAACAAGAAAGATGGCAAAAGGAAGGTAGACACCGGTAATATCCCTGTTAGGGTTACCCGGAGTAAGGTGGTGGACCCAGCGAGTCACACCAGGAGCAAGAGAAAGATTTTATTTTGAAACAATTAATTTGAATTTGTATGAACAATAATGTATGTGTTATTTGCTTGAATAAGTTCCTAGTCCATGAGCTACTAGCTATAGTTCATCGCTTGAGGTTTCCTCACTTTTCCCCCTCTTAGTGACTAAACTCAAAAAATATAGTTTTGGGTTTATTTTAATTCATAATAATTCAAAACATGCTGGAACCTTCCCATGGAGTCTTGTTATGTTACCTACAACCTAGAGAAATAATAATGGAAAAGAAAATATAGAGATATGAAGTTTTCCTTTCCCAAAACCACTTCCTAGTCCATGAGCTACTAGCTATGAAGATGCAGGGCTTTCTACTCAACACACCTCCCAAATACCCACTATGCTTACAAACTTTGTCCAAATGAGTCCAAATTCGTCACACTTGTGTATCTTTGAATTGCAAACAATATCACGTCGGCCAAAATGTACTATATTGTTCAAATAACACAATCTAACAATTTTTATGCCAAAAGCTTCAATTTCCCTTACTCCCTTTATTATTTGGGTGCCCTTGTTTTACTTAGTTTTACTCAGTTTTCCCCCTCTAGGTCCACTTATTTTATTCAGTCCTACTCAGTTTTGCCCTTCCGATAAACAATTCCTCACTTTTCCCCCTCTTAGTTCTACTCAGTTTTCCTCACTTGTACTCACTGGCTGATCTCTGATTGGTCGAGATGTATGTCACACGAATCTTGGTTGGTTGATAGCTCAACGTACGCTTGCACTGTTGGATCATTTATGATCGGACGGCCTGTATATCTCTCTCTAGCTCAATGGACGCATACGGACAGAAGAGCAGAGCACATACCTACCAACCCTGGCAGTCGCATATTCCAGTCGCATCTTCCTCTCTTACTCTAGCGGTCACGGCGGTGTGGATCTGCAGCGTGCATGCGTGCGGCGGCGCGGATCTGCAGCGTGCGTGCGGCGGCGTGGATCTAAGAGTGCCGGTGAGGATCTAACCCTCAGAAATAGTTGAAATGTCTCTCTCTGTCTCACTTTCGTTTATCTTCTCAGATCTGTTGATGATGAAGAACACCAAGACGATGGCCGTGCCGACAGTGCTCACCGATGCCAAGACGATTGAAGCCATCGCCTACAACATCGCTGCGACGGCGCAGATCCAGCCTTCAATGTTGGAGCCTGCCGATGTCTCACTTCCGTTACCCTCCTCAGATCTATTGCTGATGGGCACCAAGATGGCAGCCATGTCGACAGTGCTCATCGATCGTCTTGAAGCCATTGCCTACAACATCGCTGCGACGGCGCAGATCTAGCCTTCAATGTCGGAGCCTGCCGATGTCTCACTTCAGTTGCCCTCCTCAAATCTGTTGCGGATGGACACCAAGACGATTGAAGCCATTGCCTACAACATCGCTGCAACGGTGCAGATCCAGCCCTCCTCCATGTCCGAGTTTGCGGATGGCGCAGATCCAGCCACCAAGACGGCGGTGGTGCCAAGAGTGCTTGCAAAGCCGCAGATCTAGCCCTCCTCCATGTCCGAGTTTGCGGATGGCACAGATGACCACCCCTCAGCCGCCCGTCGTGCAGGCCCTTCTAGCCCATCGGTGCGCATCCGTGTTCGACGCCGCAAATTGGGATAAATTATGATAAATTTGTATTTTTCAATTTCAATTTGGGATAAAATTGTTCGAACTACTACCTCCATCTCAAAAAAAGCTTCTCCACTTTCTCGATGTGTCCCTGTACATCCGAATGTATGATTTGAATTCTATCCCAACTTGATTGGGAAGATTGATATGTATTTGATCCGAGAGGCTGGTACATGCTTTCACTTTTGGGATCCCTTCACTTTTATAAGATGTTCATGCATGAAAATTATCGCGCGCTTTACTTAGCACAACTAGGAAATTGTACGCCAAAATACAGTAGTTAGAGCTACACCAAAATACAGTCGTTAGAGCCATCTACTGAATAATAATTCTATACTATCTAAATCATCTACCACAACCACATAACTGCTAGGATAGGGATGACACCTAATAAAACTGCCCAGATGAATCTACTTTTCGCCTCTCCCATCACTTGAAGTTCATGTTCTAGATTTTCTACCACTTGATCAAATACGGTAAGATCTATCTCAAGTATCAACTTCTCCTTGCGAATAAGCTCTGAATTCTTCTTTTCTTCCTCCACAGTACGCTTCAGCTCGAATATCATCAGGTTTTTATGGGCCAATTCATCACCTAAATTGGCCACCTTCTCCTCCAAATCCATCCTCTGGCTACACCACTGGGTTGATTCATCTTGGTATGCAATGTACCATGGATCATCGGCTTGCCTGGCAAACTGTAACAATAATGGAAAAAAGAACAACTGAAATCACTCCAACAGGCCATGGCGGCACTTCAAATTCAACGGTAGTACAGAGAGCAGAAGCTAGACACCTACACTTCCGACGAGGTAGGAGAAGTAGAACGTGGCCACGGCATGATCAAATCCCCACCCTCGCCGGTGTACCCGCTATGACTAGACATTGACGACTATTTCGCACCTGCAAACTCCAATAAATTACGGGAACCGAATCGATTAGGGGGCGGGGGAGGCAGAAGCGGAGGTCTTACCAAGCTATACTACCAATTGGTGCATGGAACAAATCCCGGTCGTCGTGGGCGGCGGATCTGCTTGCGACGGACTTTCCTGCGGTGGGTACAATGCGTGCGGTGGGAACAAATCTCGGTCATCGTGGGCGGCGGATTTGCTTGCCGCAGTCCGTCTGACGCCGCCGGGGGACAGACCCGGCAGCGCAACGAGGCACCGGCGATGGCTGCTCCATCCGAGGGTGGGGAACGAGCTGCAAGCGGTTCTCCGATGACTAATGAGATACACAACACTAGGTTCCAGCCATGTTTAACATAAGATTCACTTTAGATTAAGCTGCGAAAATAGTCACCTGCTGGGTCTAGCTTAAGAAAAATTAATTAGCGAACTTGTTGCTTCTCTCTAACTAAAAGCAGGGATATATGCCTTTTCACTAAGGGCGACCCTAGCGGTCATTGGCTGAGGCAGCCCCACAGAGCGGCTCTATATGATTTTCTCTAAATAAATAGACGACCCCAGCGGTCATTGGCTGCGGAGGCCCCACAGAGCGGCAATATATGATTTGCTCTAAATAAATTGACGACCCCACTGGTCATTGGCTGCGGCAGCCCCACAGAGCGGCAATATATGTCTTTTCCTGAAAAATACACGAGCGCACTGGTCATTGGCTGCGGCAGCCCTATAGAGCGGCCCCATTTGTTATTGGCAGCACCACGTATACAATCAGGAAATAAAATGGCCCACACGTCAGCGATAGATGGATGGCTGCTCCGACGTGTCTCCTGACCCTACCCGTCAGCACCATTCAAAAGCATCGGTCAATTCACAACCACCGCGGCTCCCTAGCCGTCACCGGTAACGGTCAAGGCCTCTGACCAGACCGCAACCCTCCCGTCCGAGCGTCTGCGAGGGGTTTCAAACTAGAGCGAGGGGAAAACTGAGGAAAAGTTAAGCGGCTGGGGAAAACTGAGCACAACTAAGGACCCGAGGGCACGAAAATAGAAATCCCTTTCTTCTAAGAGGGTCTTAGAGCTCCTCCACATGGACCTCTTTGGCCCTCCATCTCATGCGAGTCTAGGAGGAAAAAAGTATTGCTTGGTGATTGTTGATGACTACTCAAGATATACATGGGTCTACTTCTTCAAGCACAAATACGAGACCCAACAAACCGTCATAGACTTTGTCAAGAAAGTGGAACATCAATATGGCCAAGATATCTTAATGATTCGAAGTGACAATGGGACGGAGTTCAAGAACTACACCGTGAATGAATTCTTGAGTGATGAGGGAATTCGTCATCAATACTCATCTCCCTACACTCCGCAACAAAATGGTGTAGCCGAGCGGAAGAACCGGACCTTGATGGACATGGCTAGGACAATTTTGGCGGAGTTTAAGTCTTCGTATAAATTTTGGGCCAAAGCTATCAATACCGCTTGTCATGCTTCTAATCGGCTATATCTTCGCAAGGGCTTGAACAAGACTCCATATGAGTTCCTCACCGGCAACAAGCCTAACATCAAATACTTTTGAGTATTCGGTTGTAAGTGCTTCTATCTTAGAAAGGGTGTTCATTTGTCCAAGTTTGACTCTAAAGCTCTTAAGGGTATCTTTGTTGGTTATGCCACCGAATCTCATGCTTTTAGAATCTTTGACAAAGAGTCCGCTCGTGTTGTTGAAGTTTCTAACGTGAGATTCGACGAGAATGACGGCTCCCGTGTGGAGCAAAGTGGTGTTTGTGATGTAGGTGACGAAATACCTCCCCAAGCCATAAGAAGAATGGGTGTGGGACATCTCATACCCATTGAGGAACACCTTTTGGTGGAAGGAGAAGGACTATGCTCTACTCAAGTGGAGCCTTCACCTTCACAAGCTCCACAAGCTTCACAAGGTCCGATTGATGCTAACCAAAGACAAGCTCTAGACCCTCACTCAAGCGAGCAAGGCCAAGATCAAGACCAAGTGGACGGTGGTGATTCTTCACCATTGGTAGATCAAGGTCAAGCTCAAGATGATGAGCATGCTCATGATGATGATCAAGCTCAAGTTGAAGGTCAAGGCGAGGACCAAAATAGTGGTGATGACCAAGTGGCTTCTCAAGAGTCTTTTGAAGAAGCTCAAGCTCGCCGTGCAAGGAAAGTGGAAGATGCTCTTCGCAAGGGGAGCCATACCTTGGATAGTGTGATTGGAAGTGTGAGGAAAGGGGTTTCTACAAGGAGACAATTAGCCAACTTTAGTATCCATCATGCCTTCGTCTCTTGTGTGGAACTGATGTCTACACACGCGTCTGTTCTTGTAGACAGTGTTGGGCCTCCAAGTGCAGAGGTTTGTAGAACAGCAGCAAGTTTCCCTTAAGTGGATCACCCAAGGTTTATCGAACTCGGGGAGGAAGAGGTCAAAGCTATCCCTCTCAAGCAACCCTGCAATTACGATACAGAAAGTCTCTTGTGTCCCCAACACACCCAATACACTTGTCAGATGTACAGGTGCACTAGTTCGGCGAAGAGATAGTGAAATACAAGTGGTATGGATGATTACAAGTAGTAAATGCAATCTGGAATAAAAATGGCAGCAAGCAAACAAGTAACAAAACAACAAGTAAACGGTGTGCAATGCTTGGAAACAAGGCCTAGGGATCATGCTTTCACTAGTGGACACACTCCCAACAAATATAACATGATTGAACAAATAAACAACTTCTCTTCACTATGGTACTCTGAATTACTCTCCTATTGAATAACACTAATCATTGCGTAGGGCTACGAAGCACTCCTTAAAGTTCATCAAGTACTTGACAAACACCACTCATAGAGTTATCCAAATCAAAGCACAACTCAAGATAGATATTATTGGAACTTAGACCAAGTACTAACACGGTGCACACACTGTCAACATTACACCATGAAAGGAGGAAAAGATCACTTCAATACTATCATAGCGGTAATTATTCTCATAATCCATAAGAGATCACAATCGTAGCCTAGACCAAGTACCACCATGATGCACGCACTATCACTGTTACACCATGGCAGGAGGAATAGATTACTTTAATAACACCACTAGAGTACATATAATATCTGAATAATAACATCTACTTGTTCAACATGATACAAAGCTCACGATCACATAAAGATCACATCATGGGAGAG
Organism: Dactylis glomerata; assembly: GCA_007115705.1. Taxonomy (NCBI): domain Eukaryota; kingdom Viridiplantae; phylum Streptophyta; class Magnoliopsida; order Poales; family Poaceae; genus Dactylis; species Dactylis glomerata. Next base: position 2,596,280 of record QXEO01000383.1, read on the forward strand.
AGAGGTGAACCACATAGCTACCGGTAGAGCCCTCAGCCCCGGGGATGAACTACTCCCTCCTCATCATAGGAGACAGCAAGGTTGATGGAGATGGGGGTGCGGTCGATTGAGTCGGCGGAGACGGCGATGGAGACCGATGGAGATGGCTCCGGGGGCACTTCCCCGTCCCGGCAGGGTGCCGGAACAGATACTTTTGTCCCTCGAAATTCGTCGGCGGTGGCAGCGGAGCTGCGGAACTCTTTCTGGAAATTTGCCGATTCCCCTAGGGTTTTCCGTCCTGAGGCTTCTTATAGGAGAAGGGGCATCGTCAGGGGGTAGCCAGGGGCTCCTCACACCAGGGTGGCACGACCAGGGCCTGGGCCGCGCCACCTATGTGTGAGGGCGGCCTCTGGCCCCCCTCCGGCTCTCTTTTGGTCTTCGGGAAGCTTCCGGGGAAAATAAGACTTCTAGAACTTGTTTCGTCCAATTCTGAGAATATTTCCTGTGTAGCTTTTCTGAAACACAAAAATAGCAGAAAACAGGGAACTGGCACTGTGGCGACTTGTTAATAGGTTAGTTCCGGAAAATGCATAAAAATGCCACGAAGTGTAACGAAACATTAGGCAAATGGTGTAAAAACAAGCATGGAGCATCAAAAGGAACCTCAAAAGGTGTTTGAGGCACTTGAAGACCCGGATTGGGTAGAAGCTATGCATGAAGAACTCAACAACTTCAAGCGCAACAAAGTTTCGACTTTGGTGGAGAAGCCCAAGGATTGCCGCAATGTCATCGAAACCAAGTGGGTGTTCAAGAACAAACAAGACTCCAATGGGATTATTGTGAGGAGGAAGGCTCGCTTGGTTGCTCAAGGATACTCTCAAGTTGAAGGCATTGACTATGGGGAGACCTACGCTCCCGTGGCTCGCCTCGAGTCAATCTGTATCCTCCTTGCTTATGCTTCTCACTTCAATTTTAAGTTGTATCAAATGGATGTGAAGAGTGCTTTTCTCAACAGTCCTCTACATGAATTAGTCTATGTGAAGCAACCCCTGGGCTTTGAGGACCCTCATTTCCCGACCCATGTCTACAAACTCGATAAGGCGCTTTATGGCCTTAAACAAGCCCCACGCGCGTGGTACGAGCATCTTAAAGAGTTACTAGTAGACCGTGGGTTTGAAATAGGGCTCATTGATCCAACTCTTTTTACTAAGAAAGTCAATGGGGAGCTTTTCATATGCCAAATTTATGTAGATGATATCATTTTTGGCTCTTCTAACAAAATCTTCAATGATGAATTTGCAAAGCTAATGACAGACAAATTCGAGATGTCCATGATGGGAGAGTTGAAATTCTTTCTTGGCTTTGAAGTTTGGCAATTGAGAGGAGGGACCTTCATCAACCAAGCCAAGTACATCCAAGACATGCTCAAGAAATTCAACATGGACTCCGGAGTTAAGGGAGCCAAAACCCCAATGCCGACAAAGGTTACTCTTGATCTCGATCCTAGTGGTAAGGTTGTGGATCAAAAGCTTTATCGCTCTATGATTGGCTCGCTACTCTATCTTTGCGCATCTAGACCCGATATCATGCTTAGCGTGGGAATGTGTGCATGATACCAAGCTGACCCCAAGGAAAGCCATTTGATGGCCGTGAAAAGAATCTTTCGATATTTGATTCATACCCCAGCTTTTGGCCTTTGGTACCCGAAGGGATCAAGCTTCGAGCTTGTTGGGTACTCGGACTCGGATTGGGCGGGAGACAAAGTGGACAGGAAATCAACTTCTGGGGCTTGCCAATTTCTTGGTAGGTCATTGGTTAGTTGGTCTTCCAAGAAGCAGAATTGTGTGTCTCTCTCCACCGCCGAAGCCGAGTACGTGTCCGCGGCGAGTTTGTTGTGCTCAACTCCTTTGGATGCGGCAAACGTTGAAGGACTATGGAGTTCATTGTGACAAGGTTCCACTCTTATGTGACAATGAGAGTGCCATCAAGATTGCTCATAATCCGGTTCAACACAACAAGACGAAGCACATTGAGATCCGGCATCACTTCATCCGGGACCATGTCAATCGAGGTGATATTAACCTATCTTATGTAGGTACAAATGATCAACTCGCCGACATCTTCATGAAGCCCCTTGATGAAGCAAGATTCCAAGAGTTCAGGCATGAGTTGAATATCATTGATTCTTGCAATGTGGCTTGATAGTGTGCACTCATTCCCATACGATAGCACGTGTTCTAATCTAGATGTGGGCATGGTTTTAGGGGGAGTGCGGTCCTAATTCATTGGACTATCCCTCCCCCATAATGCCAAAAGTAATGAAATAATTCTCTTAATATCATTTTGTGATATATGAGCTTCAATGATGAGTATTGGTTATGGACCCAAGATATATCTTCGCAGTTCAATGCCAAAACACTCATATATGGTGGCCTTGGCCACCAACCTCTTCTTGGAAGAGTTAATTCCTTGAAAATCTTTTGAGTTTTATTGAGCTTTCTTGGTTTTTGTTGCTCCTTGGTATGGGAAGGCACTTATGTTGGTATTTTATCAAGATTGTTTTCTTGTCTCTTGCAACATTAAGTGCCGAGAACCACTCCATGTTTGTTTCTCTAACCTAAGCCCCCATCATCTCTAAAACTCTTCCGTCTAACACGCAAGTCAACCTCTTGTTTTACCTTGGTTCTTAATGAGATGGCCGGACTTTCCGTGTGCAAGTGATAGAATTTTTCCTATGGGTGGAAACCCTTATTTCCTTAGCAAATTTTCATGCCTCCATGTACTTCCATAAAGTGGTGCACTTTGCAGTACATGGGCCGGAAATTCGCCCCGGAAATTTGGGCAGAAACGTTAAATTTCTGCCCCCCCCCAGAAATTCCATCACTTAACCCGGAAAATTCCGGGGGCCGGAAATTCCGCCCCAAGGGCCGGAATTTCCACCCCTACGGTTAGCCTATATAAAGGAGGGGGCCGGGGTGAAGATACCTCTTGGCATCTTCTTCCACCCCCGACCTCCTCTCTCCAAACCGCCGCCGCCGCTTCTTCAAGGACCGCTCCGGCGAATCCCTAGTCGCCGGAATCCCCGGATCTTGCCGGCCCATGCTCTTCTCGATGTGGGGGTTCCTTTCCTCCGTGTGGTTTCCTCCATGAATAACGGTATTGTCCCAAATCTCTCTCCCTAGGTGCTCTTGCCCTAGTTCTAGTTTCGTTTGGGCCGATCTGTTTTTTCCATTGAGTGGAGCATGTCTCTAGAGGTAGTTTCCTGCCTAGGGAACCTAGCATTAAACTTAGCTTGTGCCGATCCACTTTTTCCAGAGATTTTTGCATCTATTTCGTAGTTCTCTCAACAGGCCGGATATTCCGCCCTCTGGGCCAAAAATTCTGGGGGCCGGATATTCCGCCCACTGGGCCGGAATTTACGCCCCCATACCGGAATTTCCGCCCCTTCTGCTGAGATTACTATGACATAGATGGATCATCTCTAGAGTGTTTCTGCCTTTCTAGTTCCTTTCTATGTTCTATCTAGCTATCTTTTTGACTTGTGTGTTCTCAACCCCCTGCTATTCTCCCTATTTCTTTCACAGGTGACTCTAGTTCCCGTCCTCGTCGTGACCAGCGTGGCCGCTCTGCTGTTCGCAAGTGGAACTTTCGTTTTTCCTCTGAAGGAACTTTTGAGGATGAGTATCTGTCTCGGCAAGCTAATGAGGAGGCTGCTCAGGAAGCAGCAAGGCAGAAGGCAGCTAGGGTGACCAAAAGGGCTGCTAGCCACCCCTCGAGGCCACCGCGGATCAACTATGATACTATGAGTTCTGTGGAGTACAGTGCTTTGAGGCAGTTGAACTGGTTTTCTGAAGCAAGAGATGAAGAACTTGAGGACCCTCGTTTCCGGTGTTTGGATCAGCAGGGTATCTATGAAGACATCTACCGCACTATGTCACAGAGAGTCCGCTATATGCATGTGTTAGATCGCTCTCATCTTCGAAAGAAGTCTGAGTACTTTGGTGATGCTTTGGGTATTATGAAGAGGCTCGGGTTATTTCATCTCATGGATATTCAGTATCACTACAATGAGAAGATTATTCAGTAGTTCTATGCCACTCTTGCCTTTGAGAAGAATGAGGCTCTCACCTTCAAGTGGATGACTGGAAATTCCATGCGTTAGTCTAACTTCTATGAGTTTGCCAAGCTTTTGAACTATGATTTTCAAGGTTACAGTGTGCCTGTTGGTCACCGTGTGCATCAGCATGGATCCCATCCGGATAAGAATCGGTTGGCTCCGCTCTACACTTCCGAAGGGAAGATTGGCACCATCAAGGGTTTGCTTCCCCTCTACAACATCTTGCTCCGCATGTTCAGGGAAAATATCTCACCTTCTGGAGGCAATTGGGATGCTATTCGTTCAGCTCTTGTTGAGCTCTTGTACCTCTCTCACCGCTATTTCGTTAGTGAAGACCCCAATGAAGACTTCAAGTTGGATGTGATGCACTACATCTTCAATGAAATGCATGATGCCATGGTCTCCAAACGTACTCCACCCTATGCTCCTTACATCATGCTCCTCATTACTGAGAAGGTCAAAAACATGGATTTTTCCAAGGGCAACTCGGAGCACAAGATCAAGCGTATGAATGTGATCAAGCCAACAAAAGATAAGAAAGTTGTCAAAGGTAAAGGAAAGAAGCAGGTTCCTGAAGATGATGATGATGTTGAGATGGATGATCCTAGCTCTCCTATGTGCACGACCTCCTCTGCTCACCCGTCTCGCAGCAAGAAGAAGCTCTCTTTGTGGCAACGCACTCTCTTGTGCATCAATATTGCCATCCACAAGGAAAACTATGATGCCTATGAAGAGAGGAGGGACATCATTCACAATCAGCAGTCCATTTATCGCGAGATTCAGCTTCTCCAGGACCCCTCAGCTCAGCTCTCTCCTATTCCTGCACTTAAGTACATTCCGTATGATTGGTGGCAAGATGACAACGTCGTTGATTGGGCTCAAGTGGAGGCTCTCTCCAAGGTTGGTAGTGATGAGGAGTTTTTCGAGGATGATGAGGACGATGTGGATGCTGCGGGTGATGAGGACGAGTTCGATGATGAGTGATCTTCTTGTGGGGAGTAGCATCGCTCTTCTCCCTTTTAAGTGTCTCGATGCCAAAGGGGGAGAAGTAGTTCTATTAGGATTTGCTTTGGGTTGGGAGTTAGTCTTATTTGCTTTTCCTTCTTGTGAACTATTTGTGTGGAACTTTGGTTGAACTACTCTTATTGTAATAGGCTAGTCGAACTTCGTGCTCTTTGTTATAATATCGTCTCCTTCTAGTGTGTGCAAATTGCTTATTATTATCTTGTTTATACCTCGCACATATCTAGGGGGAGCACTTGTTCTTGCTCTATATTGCAAATCCTTGTATTGTCATCAAACACCAAAAAGGGGGAGATTGAAAGGACATGTTCCTAGCTTCCAGTTTTTGGATGCTTGATTACAATACAAGGAAATTAATCTTGTGCTAAGCATTGCATGAATTCTCCAGGTATTGCGCAAGACTGATGGTGAAGAGAAGTGGGAAAGGGGACTACTGTAGAAAGGCTTGAAATCATCCAGATGAGCGTCAATTTCAAGGCCGGAAATTTGCTTTCAAGGCCGGAAATTCCGTCCCCAGGGACCGGAAATTCCGCCCCCAGGGCCAGAATTTCCGCCCCTGGACAAAATTTCTGGGGGCCGGAAATTCCTGAATTTCCTGCCCTTCGAAATTCGGCTAAGTCCTTTACTAAACATTGTGGTGCAACGTGCAGTAAAGGGGCCAGAAATTCTGGTTTGGCAGAATTTCCGGGGAAATTTCCGGCCCTCGAAAATTTGGCTAAGTCCTTTACCACAGGGTGTGGTGCAGCTTGCAGAAGGGGGCCGAAAATTCTGAGCATCCAGAATTTCCGGGGGCCAGAAATTCCAAAATTTCCGGCCCTCGAAAATTTCGCTAAGTCCTTTTCTCCAAGCTGTGGTGCACCCTGCAGTAAAGGGCCGGAATTTCTGGCCGAAATTTTCAGAAATGAAAATTTCCGGGGGGCCGGAAATTCCGCCCCCAGGCCGGAATTTCCGCCCCCCAGGCCGGAATTTCCTCCTTAAGTAAACCTCGGAATTTCCACCCCCTGGCAGGAATTTCTGGGGTAAGTCGCCTCCAACGGAAACATTTCGAGCTGGCCTATAAATAGTCGTCCCCTATGCTACTCGTGTGATGATGACGCCAGAAAAGAGCTGTGGCGTGTAGTTGACGTGGGAGCAGTAAGTCTTTGTGCGTGGTGATGACCAGCCCGTTGGTGAAGGAAATATGCCCTAGAGGCAATAATAATATTGTTATTATCATATTTCTTGTTCATGATAATGTTTATACTCCATGCTATAATTGTATTAAGCGGAAACATTAATACTTGTGTGGTTTATGAACAACACCGTGTCCCTAGTACGCCTCTACTAGACTAGCTCATTGATTAATGATGGTTAAGGTTTCCTAACCATAGACATGAGTTGTCAATTAATAATGAGATCATATCATTAGGAGAATGATGTGATGGACAGACCCAAATAAAGCAGAGCAATTAGATCGTGTCATCGTGTTCATCTTTGCGAAGCTTTTCTTATGTCATGTATTGTATTCCTTAGACCATGAGATAATACAACTCCCTAGTATCGGAAGAAAGCTTTGAGGTCATCAAACGTCATCCTATGTGAGGGTGATAATAAAGGTGTCTCTCAGGTGATCGGAAAGTACTTGTTGGGTTGTATGTATCGAGATGGAATTTGTCCCTCCCAAGTCGGAGAGATATACTTCGGGCCCACTCGGTAATCGATATCAACACCGCTTGCAAGCATGTGGTTAAGGAGTTAATCACGAAGTGATATCGGATTACGGAACGAGTAAAGTACTTGCTGTGAACGAGATTGAACTAGGTATGGCGATACCGACGATCAAATCTCGGGCGAGTAAAATATCGTGTGACGAAGGGAATACATATACGGGATTAATTGAATCCTGACATCGTGGTTCATCCGATATGATCATCGATGAATATGTGGGAGTCAATATGGGTTTCCAGATCCCGCTATTGATTATTGATAGAAGATCATGTCTGCATATTCTCGAACCCGTAGGGTCACACACTTAACGTGCATCGACGCTAGGATAGAATGGATAATTGGTTTATGAGTTTTAGTTCGGAGTCTCGGATGAGATCCAGGACGTCACGAGAGGTTCCGGAATGGTCCGGAGAATAAGATTCATATAAAGGAAAGCAGTTTTTGGATTCCGGAAAGGTTTCGGAGTTTATCGGTATTGTACCGGAAGGTTCTAGAAGGTTCCGGAGTGGGACCAACGTGGGCCCACTTGACGGAGGCCTGCGTGGGCCTAAGGGGAAGTGCCCTGGCCGCCTTGGGCCAGGTGCACAAGGCCCCTAAGGCCCAGCCGGCCAAGCCCAAGGGGAAACCCTAAAGGAATCTTCAAATAAGGAAGGGGGGGAAACTTGCCCCCCACTCTTCCTTATCCAAGTCGGCTAGGGATTGGAGGAGGGACCAAGCTGGCCGCCCAGCCCCCCATATAAGGGGGGGCAGGGGCGCAGCCCTCCCTCACCCCAAGACCCAAACCCTAGCCGCCCCTGCTGCCCTCCCTCTCTCTCTCTCGCGACTGCGCGTAGGCGAAGCCCTGCCGCAGAAACTCTCCACCATAAGCACCACGCCGTCGTGCTGCTGATCCAATCTATCTCTCCACCATACTTGCTGGACCAAGGAAGGTGGAGACGTCGCTGCACCGCACGTGTGCAACTCTCGGAGGCGCCGCCACTTGCGGCGTAGGATCGGATCGGATCGCGAGGAGGAGACGGCGAGTACGACTACGTCAACCACGTTCTCTTGAACGTTACCGCTGTGCGATATCTTCAAGGGTATGAAGATCTCATCTACCTCTCTCGTTGATTACATCTCCTAGATTAGATCTTGGCTTTCTTGTTCGCATCCGTAGGAAATTTTTTGATTTACTATGCTGCGAAACCCTTCAGTGGTATCAGAGCTAGATCTATGCGTAGATGTGTTTCACGAGTAGAACGCAACATGCTTGTTGCGGGCGTTGATGTTTTCTGTTGCAAACCTCTTGTTGTGTATCTCTTATGGCGCGGTATAGTGAGATCGAAGCGGTCCAGGCCAACTTTACGCGACCGCGTTCGTGAGACCGGCTCCGCACTTGACGTGTGGCTTGTTCCACACATGCGGCTGGTGGATGCCAGTTTCTCTCACTATAGTAGTCATGGGACTTACATCGGATGTTAGCAACCATAATATCACCGTTGTGGCTTTTCGTAGGTAAGAATCGTTCTTAGCTTGCTACTCCCATAAGCCACGTAAAACATGCAACAACAAAGTAGAGGCGTCTAACTTGTTTTTGCAGGGAGTGTTTTGTGATATGGTATGGCCACAAGATGTGATGTGATATATGTGATGTATGCGATGATCATGTTTTGTAATCTTTCACGACTTGCATGTCGATGAGTTAACAACCGGCAGGAGCCATATGGTTGTCTTTATAATTGTGTATGACCTGCGTGTCAACTTCTTATACGCCATGTAATAGCTTTACTTTATCGCTAAGTAGTTAGCAATAGTTGTAGTTGCTATTCGTGGTGGAGGCAATCATGGTGGAGTGATGGAGATCATGCCGGTGCGCACAAGATGGAGATCATGGCGCGGAGATTGGCTATACCATGTCACATAAAATTATATGCATGTGATGTTTATCCTTTTATGTATCTTATTATGCTTAGATCGCGACGGTAGCATTATAAGATGATTCCTCACTTAAAGATCAAGATAAAATTGTGTTCTCCCCTCGTATGCGCCGTTGCGAAAGTTCGTCGTGTTCAAGCATCTCGTGATGATCGGGTGCTATAAACTCTACGTTCACATACAACGGGTGCAAGCCAGTATTTGCACATGCGGAGATACTTGGGTTTGACTTGACGAGCCTAGCATGTACAGACATGGCCTCGGAACACACGGACCGAAAGGTCAAGCATGAGTCATATGGATGATATGATCAACATGTTGATGTTCACCATTAAAGCTACATCATTCACGTGATGATCGGTCTCGGTGTAGTGAATTTGGATCATGCTTCACTAAACAACTTTGAGGGATGTTGAATTTAGTGGGAGTTCATTAGTAATTTGATTAACTTGAACTAATTATCTTGAACTAAATCTTGTTGTATTTGCATAAGTCGTTGTAGTCTTTGGCACCGTTTCCCACCGACACTTAGCTTAATTGAGTTAAAAGAAACTATAGAATTCTGGATAATCACTTTTCGGTCTAGTGCCGTTTAGTTAGAATGTCAAGACTAAAGATTAAGTCCTATTGCAAACTTTAGCAAACCTTGCTTGCTCCATACGATTTAATAAATTGTATTAATCTAAGAGCAACGATTCAAGTTTAGTATCTAAAGATCATATGTTTGCCTTCATGATAAATTGATCTTCAAAGTTGTTTGAGAATCAAAGTGATCATCGAGCTGAAAGAATTGTTTCAGAAACAAATAAGAAGTGAAAGATATTTGATATCTAAGACTTTGATTGTTTGCAAAATGATGAAGTATAATTTAGTAAAAGAACATATGCTCATATTGTATGACTATATGCGAAGATTGAAGATGCTAGGCATCCCGATCACCCAAAAGTTTGGGAACTAATATTATACTTGCATTCATCCTTATAAGCTATAGTAGTTTCATCATGAAAGATGTCATGATAGGACGAATGAAAAGGTATTGGCTAAATTGTTTTGCTATACCAAAAGAATACTAAAGAATAGAATCTGGAAGAATACCAATCATATGATGATGGCGATCCACTTCAAAGTGCAAAATCCAAGGCTATTAGTATTTGACTAACATCCTTTGGACTATGTGTCAAATGATTGATGCCACTATTGATGTCGATAGATTCTTCTAAATAGAGAGGAAATGCTAAATAGGATCTGCAAAATATTTGGTAGAAAAGTAAAAGACTGGAAAATTCCATCTCAGGTATATAAATGATATACATGTTATAGATGTATTCTTTGCTAGTACATAATTCTTGGGTATTGGATACTAGATTGTTGGTATGAAATGTCATACAAAGCAATAATACAAGAACTATGATGGCCTAAGTAACTAGTAAAAGAATATGGTAATGATGCATGTCGAGATACAAATAAAAGTGTTATTGTGCTTCTCGTCGACATCAAACCTAGCCTTCAAGATATTTCATGAACTTAATAATTGTTATTTTGTTCTGGTATTATGAGAGCAATGGTTGTTCAAATTATTACCGTCTTCCATAATCGATGGATAGATTATTATTATCTTGTTGGTGAAATAGACATTTATAACACTGATGCTAAAGGTTGCAAGACAAAACAAATTTCACTTATATGTGACACCGCCGTTTAAGTCATATTGGAAACAAAGCATGAAAGAAATTCTATATTGATAGATTTTCGAGTCATTTGATTTTGAATTGATTGACGCTTGTGAAACTTTTCCTAAAGATGATTAAACTCCGTTCATGGGCCATGGACAGAACAAGTGACTAACTAAATGGCGATCATACATGTTGATGTATGTAGTCCATGGTGTGAAGTCAATCATGGTGTATTTTCTATTTCATCAATGACTCGAATAGATGTATGGTATATCTGCTTGATGAGATAGAAGTATGAAACAATTGAAATTGTTCAGTTTATGAAGTGAAAATTGTTGTAACAAGAATATTCAAATAGCATGATTAGATCATAAAGAAGAATATTTGAGTTACAAGTTTAGCAAACATCTAAGAGTTAGAGGAATTGTTCCACAAACTTGCATCATGATAGACACCATATGAGTATGGAGTTTTTGATGGATATAATCAAACCTTGTTTGACATGGTTAGATCAATGATGAAATAAACTACCAATATAATTTGTGGATTATGCTTTAAAGACTACCGCTTTTCACTAAATAGAGCACCATCATAATCCGCTGAAATGACACCATACAAGTTATAGTTGTCTTTTCTTGAATTTTGGTATGCAAGGCATATGTGTAAAATGTTTACAACCAAAATTGGATTAGTAAGTTTTTGTAGGTTATCCCAAAGAAAGTCGATGGGTATTCCTTCTACTATGAACCCAAACACATAGTGATTGTCACTAAAAGAAGTGAATTTCTTATGAAGGAGTTTTTCGCGAAAGGTTTAAGTGGGAGGAAGATAGAACTTGATGAGGTTATTGAATCTGAACAAGATAATCAGAGTAGCGCAACACCAGAAAAATGTTCTGGAAGCGGCAACTACATTCATAGCTCACGCGTCTACAATATGTTGTAGTCACGACATCGAAGTTCCTATTTAACCAAGTTGGTCGTAATCAAATAGCAAGATTTGAGGACGAGATATTATTAGATAATAGTAACCAACAATATACAAAGAAGCGATGATGGGCCCTGACTTCGTCATATGAATTATTCTAGCAACAATTACATATTGAGATATGATAGTTGAATAAACGAAACAACGTTCCTCTACTGGAATGCACACCAAGGACGTGTATCTGACACGACCCAATGGGTTTTGTTGATTCAAAGGTTGCTAGATATGTATGCAAACTTCTATGGTAGAAGAAAGCATAGCGAAGTTGGAATCTTCAATGATGAAAATGTTAAAGTGTTAATTTCATCAAGATATTTGAAGATGCTTGTATTACAAGAAAGTAAGTGGGAGCGCTAAGACATATTTCTAATGCTTTATGTAGATGACATATCGTTCATTAGAAATTATGTGTTTTTCTTGATATTGTTAAGTTTTCATTAAAATTAGTTTTTGATGAAAGACTTAGGTAAAACCAGAATATTAAGCATCAATGTCTATACAGATAGATTGAGGCGTTAATATAGTTTTGCCAGAGTACATAGATGAAATATTGAATTTGTTCAATATGGAAACAATAAGAATGGTTCTTGTTGCATGGAAGAAGTAAGAATATGTTCTGTATGCAGAAGTGACAAATGGTTCATTGCAATGAGTTACATTGGCTTTGTCACACATACAAGTAAAATTTTATCTCAATTTTAAGCTATTTGTTTTGAGTTAGAAGGTGGCATAATAAGATGGAAGAAAGTTCCATGATAACTTGGATGAGTTCCAATGTTAATATTGTGGCGGACACTGCAACGAGGGCTAAGTATATAATCGCTTTAGAAGTGGCATAAAAGATGCAAAGTAGATAGTGATAATCCAACTTTTTATGGCACTGTCGTCTAGGTCATATTGGCGTTAAACGCATGAAGAAACTCCATTCTGATAGATTTTTGGAGTCTCTTGATTTTGAATCATTTGACACGTGCAAGCCATGCCTCATGGGCAAGATGATCAAAAACCCGTTCTCCAGAATAATGGAGCGAGCAACGGACTTATTGGAAATCATACATACCGATGTGTGCGGACCAATGAGTATTTCGACGCACGGTGGATATCGCTATTTTTCTAAGTGTGCTAGTACTATGTAGTTCTATTGTATGACAATAGTGACAACATAGTCTCGGCTAAGATACAAAAGTCTCACCAGAAGACTAAGTTTATACGATGCCATCTCATAGAAGATGAGAAATGCGTGCTGACGCAAAATAATATGCAAATACAAACGGACCTGAAAGTGTCAGACCCGTAGATAAGGTTTACCACGTGCAAGGCGTATGAATAACACCGGAATGCCATAGGTGTTAAAGGCGCAAGTATGACTAGATTATTGACTCTAGTGCAAGTGGGAGACTGAAGGAAATATGCCCTAGAGGCAATAATAATATTGTTATTATCATATTTCTTGTTCATGATAATGTTTATACTCCATGCTATAATTGTATTAAGCGGAAACATTAATACTTGTGTGGTTTATGAACAACACCGTGTCCCTAGTACGCCTCTACTAGACTAGCTCATTGATTAATGATGGTTAAGGTTTCCTAACCATAGACATGAGTTGTCAATTAATAATGAGATCATATCATTAGGAGAATGATGTGATGGACAGACCCAAATAAAGCAGAGCAATTAGATCGTGTCATCGTGTTCATCTTTGCGAAGCTTTTCTTATGTCATGTATTGTATTCCTTAGACCATGAGATAATACAACTCCCTAGTATCGGAAGAAAGCTTTGAGGTCATCAAACGTCATCCTATGTGAGGGTGATAATAAAGGTGTCTCTCAGGTGATCGGAAAGTACTTGTTGGGTTGTATGTATCGAGATGGAATTTGTCCCTCCCAAGTCGGAGAGATATACTTCGGGCCCACTCGGTAATCGATATCAACACCGCTTGCAAGCATGTGGTTAAGGAGTTAATCACGAAGTGATATCGGATTACGGAACGAGTAAAGTACTTGCTGTGAACGAGATTGAACTAGGTATGGCGATACCGACGATCAAATCTCGGGCGAGTAAAATATCGTGTGACGAAGGGAATACATATACGTGATTAATTGAATCCTGACATCGTGGTTCATCCGATATGATCATCGATGAATATGTGGGAGTCAATATGGGTTTCCAGATCCCGCTATTGATTATTGATAGAAGATCATGTCTGCATATTCTCGAACCCGTAGGGTCACACACTTAACGTGCATCGACGCTAGGATAGAATGGATAATTGGTTTATGAGTTTTAGTTCGGAGTCTCGGATGAGATCCAGGACGTCACGAGAGGTTCCGGAATGGTCCGGAGAATAAGATTCATATAAAGGAAAGCAGTTTTTGGATTCCGGAAAGGTTTCGGAGTTTATCGGTATTGTACCGGAAGGTTCTAGAAGGTTCCGGAGTGGGACCAACATGGGCCCACTTGACGGAGGCCTGCGTGGGCCTAAGGGGAAGTGCCCTGGCCGCCTTGGGCCAGGTGCACAAGGCCCCTAAGGCCCAGCTGGCCAAGCCCAAGGGGAAACCCTAAAGGAATCTTCAAATAAGGAAGGGGGGGAAACTTGCCCCCCACTCTTCCTTATCCAAGTCGGCTAGGGATTGGAGGAGGGACCAAGCTGGCCGCCCAGCCCCCCATATAAGGGGGGGCAGGGGCGCAGCCCTCCCTCACCCCAAGACCCAAACCCTAGCCGCCCCTGCTGCCCTCCCTCTCTCTCTCTCGCGACTGCGCGTAGGCGAAGCCCTGCCGCAGAAACTCTCCACCATAAGCACCACGCCGTCGTGCTGCTGATCCAATCTATCTCTCCACCATACTTGCTGGACCAAGGAAGGTGGAGACGTCGCTGCACCGCACGTGTGCAACTCTCGGAGGCGCCGCCACTTGCGGCGTAGGATCGGATCGGATCGCGAGGAGGAGACGGCGAGTACGACTACGTCAACCACGTTCTCTTGAACGTTACCGCTGTGCGATATCTTCAAGGGTATGAAGATCTCATCTACCTCTCTCGTTGATTACATCTCCTAGATTAGATCTTGGCTTTCTTGTTCGCATCCGTAGGAAAATTTTTGATTTACTATGCTGCGAAACCCTTCAGTTGGGAACCCCAAGAGGAAGGTATGATGAGTGTAGCGGCAAGTTTTCCCTCAGTTAAGAAACCAAGGTATATCGAACAGGAGAGGAGAGACGGTGACGACTGAAGGTGTTGTGGAACCTGCACACACACAAACAAATACTTTGTCCCCAACTTGCGATGAGGTTGTCAATCTCACCGGTTTGCTTGAAACAAAGGTTATGAGTGTATCGAGTGGAAAACAGTAGAGTATATGCGAGTAAAGTAAACAGTGCGGGAAAAGTAAACAGGTGATTGCAATATGATTAAAATAGGACCGGGGTCCACAGTTCACTAGTGGTGTCTCTCCATAGATAAAATAACATGCTGGGTAAACAAATTACAGTTGGGCAATTGATAGAATAAAGATAACGTGATATGTCAAGAAGATCACTATGAGATTTACTCTGGGCATTACAACAAAATACATAGACCGCCATCCAACTGCATCTATGACTAATAATCCACCCCCGGGGATATCATCCGAACACCCTAGAAGTATTAAGTTGCGAACAACAGATAATTGCATTAAGCAAAGTGTGTAATGTAAACAAAGCATATGCCCTTGAGCATATGAATGTTGTTTTCTCCCTAGTAGCAACAGCACATCTACCACCTTAGAGGTTTCTGTCACTCCCCCAGGTGAAATAGAGACATGAACCCACTATCGAGCATAAATACCCCCTCTTGGAGTCACTAGCAACTACTCGGCCAAGATAACTACTAACAACGGAGAACATGCAAGATCATAAACAACATAGAGATAACAAAAGATATAATTCAGTACAGCAACTTAATCATAAACACCAATATTCATCGGATCCCAACAAACCAACATCATAGAATTACATAACGGTGATCTCAATCATGTAGGGCAGCTCATGAGATCTAAACATGAAGCACATGGTGGAGAAGATAACCATCTAGCTACTGCTATGGACCCATAGTCCAAGGTAGACTACTCACTCATCGCTCCGGAGGCAAGCATGGCGATGAAGAAGACCTCCGGTGGCGATTCCCCTCTCTGGCAGGGTGCCGGGAAGAGCTTCTGGACCCTCCCGATCTTCGGGTCGACGGCGGCGGCGGATCGCGATGTGTTTTGGAAATCTGATCGGGGACTTAGGTTTTTCTCGTCGGGGGGTACTTATAGGCGAAGGGGCGATGTTAGAGGTGGAGCCAGGGGCTCTCACACAGGGGTGGCGCGGCCAGGGGCCAGGCCGCGCCGCCCCCTTGTGTGGGGCCCTGGTGGCCCCTCTCCGTCTCTCCTTTGGATGTCTGGAAGCTTCCGGGTAAAATATGACTTCAGGAACTTGTTTCGTCCAATTCCGAGAATATTTCCTGTGTATCACTTCTGAAACACAAAAATAGCAGAAAACAGGAAACTGGCACTGTGGCACTTCGTTAATCGGTTAGTTCCGGAAAATGCATAAAAGTGCCACTAAGTGTAACGAAATAATAGGCAAATGGTGTAAAAACAAGCATGGAGCATCAAAAATTATAGATACGTTTGAGACGTATCAAGCATCCCCAAGCTTAACTCCTGCTCGTCCTCGAGTAGGTAAGTGATAACAAAGAATAATTTTTGAGGTGACATGCACCTACACAATCTTGATCATATATGTAAGCATTGGTGAGCTGGGATCAATAGAACTTAAAACATGGGCATGAAAGATATAATCATGACAATAAGAAACTTAGCAACCATGTTGTAAACATGCAAATGAACACAAACAAAAGATCATGAAAATGAAACAATGAAAGTCAAACGTGTGTTCAAATCATAAGGAAAAACATACAAAAGGTTTTCAGCTTGTCCTTCAAAGAGAGCAAAACATAAATGCATAGGACACCTCAAAGTTTAAGAGGGCGACTAGATACAAATAATTTAAGAACAAGTGAAACCAATCATGATGAATCAATCAATGAACTTTGGGACAATGCATATCACACTAAGAATGACAACTATGCTCTCTTAATGGTGCATAAAGAAAGAAGGTGGTGACTCAACATAAAAGTAAAAGAAAGGCCCTTCGCAGAGGGAAGCAGTGATTTAAACATGTGCTAGAGCTTTTCATTTGTAAAACAGAGAGATAAAACTTGATTTTGAGAGGTGGTTGTCTTTGTCAACGACTGGCAATGGGGTTCTTACTATCTTCCATACAAAAATGAAGCAAGTTTTTGAGAGAGAGATTGGCACTTTTGTGCTCTTTTTATAAAACTTGGCACTCCTCCCCACCTTTTCCTTTCACATACCATGGCTAACCGATTCCATCGGGTGCCCACCAACATTCACATTCTTTGGAGGAGTGCCTTTTTTCTTTTCTTTTTTTTCTTTTTTTTTCTTTTTGGAATAAGCAATATGGAAGATAGCAAATCCGACCACTACGTCCCCATGAGCTGAAAACAGTGTCACAAAACGAGAAGTATTTTGAAGGTTTTTGAAAGGTAGCACACGAAAATTTTACTTTGGAATGTCTTATAAATACCATGCATAGGAATTTATAGTGGACACAATGGCGAACTTGGTTTTTAGGAGTTGGATGCACGAGTAGAGCTCATACTCGGTACAAGGCGAGGGCTAGCAAAAGACTGGGAGCGACCAACTAAGAGAGCAATAATGGCCATAATCATGCAAAGCGACAAAGCGACATTAAAAGAAGCATAAGATGGCATCAAAAGTCAAAAACTAAATGATCATGAAGGCTATTGGCAACTTTGTAAGAGTCTAACATGTGTGAGCATGCGCCAAGTCAACCCAAATAAAGCATCAAGGAGAAAACCAAAATAATGCTTCCATACAATAAAAACAACGCATGATTTTTTCAAAGGCTCATTAAGCAATCTCAGTTATTTGAGACAAGTCATGCTACAGCAAAACCACTAAGCATACTATCAAAAAGACATCAAGCATGACATGAAAAAGCCTAAGCCACAGTCTACACAAGCTCCTTCTTGTACCACTATTTTGCACAAAGCTTTTTCTCTTTTCCAACACCATTTGAAATTTTTAAAGACACCTCTTTTGATGAAAACAATAAAGATCAGAGGCAAAAATACACCTTGATGGAAAGATATGACAAGATCTGAACGCAAATCAAGGCGAAAACGAAAACCAAAAGCAATAGCATAAAAAGTAGAACGCTCGATTTTTAATAAGAGTGAAAACTAGAGCGTTCTTTGCAAATGAAAACGAGTACATCTCCTCCAAAGGAAAATTTGTTGGGGTCCAACCATTTATTGTAGCAAACAAACAAACTAAACAACCTAAGAAAACTAAAACAACTGACGCTCCAAGAAAAACACATAGTGCATGAAGCAATAAAAATATAGTGTTTTGAAAGGTGACCTGATTTTTGCCGATGAAGAAGGGATGCCTCGGGGGCATCCCCAAGCTTTGACGCTTGTACTTCTTGGATATTTCTTGGGGTGATGCGTGGGCATCCCCAAGCTTGAGCTTTTGTCCATTCTTCAACTCATCTCATCATTCTCCAATCCCTACACTTGAAAACTTCCTTCATACAAAACTAAACACAATTCTATTAGCAACATTAGTGTAAGCATAAAATATATTCAACCTCTTTTAGCTTCAGGTTTCAACCAAAACCACCACATATAAAGTATATACTACTGTAGCAACCTCCACAAGAGTTCCATGATCAAAAAGAACTCAAAAGAAAGCGATAAAGTGGCAAAAACAAATATTGGCAGAAATCTGTCAAAACTGAACAGCTGACAAAGGACGAATTTTTGAGGGATTTTCTGTTTCTCAAATCAAAAAGTGTTCAACTAAGAAAAGTTTGGATATAACTTGGGGCATATGCACAAGAAATCGCAGGTCCAAAAGACAAACAGAGAATTTTCACGAATTTTTACGGTGCAGCACCAAAAATAGTTTCAGGACAGCAACATCCCCAAATCTTTACCTCACTCAAATTAGAGGCTTCTCTTGGCACAAAAACGAAATAAACAAGATAAGGAGCGGTCATTACAGTAGTAATGACTTCCAAGACTCAAACAAAAGAAAAAGTACTGAAAATAAAACATTGGGCTATCTCCCAAGAGTGCTTTTCTTTAACGCCTTTGAGCTAGGCGCAGAAAAGTGCGAATCAAGTAATATCAAGTGATGAAGCATCAAGCTCATAATTTGCTCTAAGAATAGAGTCAAAAAGTAATTTATTTCTTTTCCTAGGGAAGTGTTCCATACCTTTCTTTAGTGGGAATTGATACTTGATAGTGCCTTCCCTCATATCAATGATAGCACCTACTGTTCGAAGAAAGGGTCTTCCCAAAATAATAGGACATGAAGCATGGCATTCAACGTCCATAACAAGAAAATCAACGAGAATAAGGTTATTGTTAACCACAATAAGAACATCATTAATCCTTCCCAAAGGTTTCTTCTTAGCAACATCAGCAATGGGAACATCAAAATAACACTTTTCAAGCGGTGGTAAATCAAGCATGTCATAAATCTTTCTAGGCATGATAGAAATACTAGCACCAGAGAATTGCTCTTTCATAACAAGGTTCAATAAAGCAGGCTTAATCTCATAAAAGTTTGCAGCAGGAATAGGTGGTGCAATAGGAGTGCAGATAAAATCACTATTATTCGTGCTAGCAAAGTCACACAACTTGGTGTTTTCAGGAGTACCCATTTCAGCAAAACGAAAGTAAATAAGTAAAAACAGCTACCAAGGATTCTAATTTTTTTGGGTTTTTGATATAAAGCAATGCAGGTAAAATAAATAAAGTAAAGCAAAACAATAACAAAGTAAAGAATGTGTGTGCGAAGAACTCCCCTCGCAGAAGTCTTCTCTTCCTCCCCGGCAACGGCGCCAGAAAAAGTGCTGCTACTCGTGTGATGATGACGCCAGAAAAGAGTTGTGGCGTGTAGTTGACGTGGGAGCAGTAAGTCCTTGTGCGTGGTGATGACCAGCCCGTTGGGACCCCAAGAGGAAGGTATGATGAGTGTAGCGGCAAGTTTTCCCTCAGTTAAGAAACCAAGGTATATCGAACAGGAGAGGAGAGACGGTGACGACTGAAGGTGTTGTGGAACCTGCACACACACAAACAAATACTTTGTCCCCAACTTGCGATGAGGTTGTCAATCTCACCGGTTTGCTTGAAACAAAGGTTATGAGTGTATCGAGTGGAAAACAGTAGAGTATATGCGAGTAAAGTAAACAGTGCGGGAAAAGTAAACAGGTGATTGCAATATGATTAAAATAGGACCGGGGTCCACAGTTCACTAGTGGTGTCTCTCCATAGATAAAATAACATGCTGGGTAAACAAATTACAGTTGGGCAATTGATAGAATAAAGATAACGTGATATGTCAAGAAGATCACTATGAGATTTACTCTGGGCATTACAACAAAATACATAGACCGCCATCCAACTGCATCTATGACTAATAATCCACCCCCGGGGATATCATCCGAACACCCTAGAAGTATTAAGTTGCGAACAACAGATAATTGCATTAAGCAAAGTGTGTAATGTAAACAAAGCATATGCCCTTGAGCATATGAATGTTGTTTTCTCCCTAGTAGCAACAGCACATCTACCACCTTAGAGGTTTCTGTCACTCCCCCAGGTGAAATAGAGACATGAACCCACTATCGAGCATAAATACCCCCTCTTGGAGTCACTAGCAACTACTCGGCCAAGATAACTACTAACAACGGAGAACATGCAAGATCATAAACAACATAGAGATAACAAAAGATATAATTCAATACAGCAACTTAATCATAAACACCAATATTCATCGGATCCCAACAAACCAACATCATAGAATTACATAACGGTGATCTCAATCATGTAGGGCAGCTCATGAGATCTAAACATGAAGCACATGGTGGAGAAGACAACCATCTAGCTACTGCTATGGACCCATAGTCCAAGGTAGACTACTCACTCATCGCTCCGGAGGCAAGCATGGCGATGAAGAAGACCTCCGGTGGCGATTCCCCTCTCCGGCAGGGTGCCGGGAAGAGCTTCTGGACCCTCCCGATCTTCGGGTCGACGGCGGCGGCGGATCGCGATGTGTTCTGGAAATCTGATCGGGGACTTAGGTTTTTCTCGTCGGGGGGTACTTATAGGCGAAGGGGCGATGTCAGAGGTGGAGCCAGGGGCTCTCACACAGGGGTGGCGCGGCCAGGGGCCAGGTCGCGCCGCCCCCTTGTGTGGGGGCCCTGGTGGCCCCTCTCCGTCTCTCCTTCGGATGTTTGGAAGCTTCCGGGTAAAATATGACTTCAGGTTCTTGTTTCGTCCAATTCCGAGAATATTTCCTGTGTATCACTTCTGAAACACAAAAACAGCAGAAAACAGGAAACTGGCACTGTGGCACTTCGTTAATAGGTTAGTTCTGGAAAATGCATAAAAGTGTCACTAAGTGTAACGAAGCAATAGGCAAATGGTGTAAAAACAAGCATGGAGCATCAAAAATTATAGATACGTTTGAGACGTATCACCCTACCTCAGATCTGAGCTACCTCGACCACACTCTCTCTCCTTCATTAAAGTAGAGCTTCAACTCCATAGATCTCCTTTCCTAGCCAACCAAATCCTCCAAGATTTGGTAGATTGGGAGAGGAGCCCTAGATCTACAATCCTACCGAAGTGATTTGTGTTTGCTTCACTACTCCTCCGTGGAACTTGCCTTGGGCAAGAGAGGTCACCTCAAAGCTTCCTCCGTGTAAAAGCTTTGTGGTTTTCTTGTTGGGAGCCTCCAATTAAGTTGTGAAGTTGTGTCCCAACCTTCGTGTAAGGGTTTCGGTCGGTGCCACCAATACCACCGCTTTGTGGAAACGAGTTAGCCTCCGTGGCTTGCTCACCGGAGAACAAGGTGAGCATTTGTGGCGTTGGTGGACTCCGTGTCGCCATACCTCTCCAACGTAGACGTACTTCCCCTCAAAAGGAAGGAACTACGGGAATACATCCTTGTGTCTCCGGTCTCTGCTTTACAGTCCTTTCTTACCCTTACTTGTATCGTGTTTGTGTTTTTCTTTCTTGCTTACTTGCTTGCTTGTCACGTAGGAAATTCACCTAGTTGCACATCTAGTGAATTTTATTTCGTGTCAAGCCTTAAATTTGAAAAAGGTAAAATTTTGTGTAGCGCCTATTCACCCCCCCTCTAGTCGCCTTTAAGATCCATTTCAATATGTTGTTTCAAAAAAAAGGTGACAGTAATTTAAATGCATTCAAATTTGAACTATAATCACGTTAAGAATTATGGAGCGGTAACCAAAGCAGTATGAGAGGATACATGAGGCGACTTGCGGCAACTAGGGTTTACATCCCCTCCAACGACGATGTCTCTGGTTTGCCACACCTCCGATGTCATTTCAAGGCTACGAGGTGTGGCGGATCTAAGTCGCTCGCCGGGGGGGGGAGGGGTCCCATTTGTTGCTTTAGTTTTTCCAGTGTCTTCTTTCGAATGATGAGGCGGCGACGATATCTTAAAATCAAAACAAGGTCATCCCGCCCTATCATCGCTATGGTGGTGTGCCTAACACCAATATAGGACATGTGGAGTTATCTAATCTAGCGGATCTCGTAAGACCAGTGGCGGAGGCAGAAAATTTGGTTTGGGTGTACAGAGTGAGGAGGTCAACATTTTTCTAAGATTAACTTAGACTATTGAGCTATGTTTTAATACAAATTTATGTTATACTTGTACATAATTTGTGTTCTCCTAAAAATAATCGGTGTATATTTGTACACCCATATCCTTAACTAGCTCCGCCCATGCCTAAGACATTATCGGTCATTTTTATGGTTCCATGTCTGGCTCTTCTCATCTGTAGTGATGCTTGTTACTCTGATGTGTTGGTCCTTTTTGGGCCTTAGCATGATGAATTTTCATCGGCCTACTTTCACAAGGTTTGTCCGGTTTCAGTGATGGAGGGGTGAGGAAGGCCACACGTCTTCAGCTCTTTCCAATGCTTGTAGTAGTCGGTAGGTGGTATAACGACCTATATTTAATTTGGATGACTTTTATGACTCTTTACCATTTTTGTGATTATATTTTTGCAAAATAAAAAAATGGAGCGGCGGGAATACACCATTTGGTATTTAAGCACAATACATAATATAGCTCTAACAGTATATATAAAGACAATGTTGGCGTGCATGTGTTAAATTATGAAATCTAAACTAATAATACGGCTTGAGGACGTGATGGTTCAAAAACCGTGGTAGGTTAAAAAACCACCTAAGTTGTTTCGTACGTCAAATAAACCAATCGATAGAAAATCTAAACTAATAATACGGCTTGAGGACGTGATGGTTCAAAAACCGTGATAGGTTAAAAAACCACCTAAGTTGTTTCGTACGTCAAATAAACCAATCGATAGAAAAAACCGGTATGTCCGTCTCCGTGCGCGGCACCCATGGTCCTTCTCGCTGCGAAATAAAAACTGAAACGATCTCCAAAACCAACACGAGTCCCGTCTCCGAGACGAAGAAGGTTCCTACATGGCACAACGCCAGCGAGGAACTCTGGTGGGATCCATCAACCTTCAGCACCTTCCTATGGAGCCCCCAGACCTCGGAGAAGATCGCGCTGCCGTCCCTGACGCAGGAGATACCCATGTACTCCGCGTGCTCCCTCTCCGACAAGCCCACCGGCCACACCGGCTTCACGGTGGTCGTGGTCGAGCCGGTGGACACGGTGATATGGTACTGCCATGCCGGCGGGACGGCGGCTGGTTCTGGATCTGGATGGGTCAGGCACGAGTACGACCTGGGAAGCGTCATGGTTCGGGGGCTCGGCGGCATCAAGGGGCGGATCACCCGGTTGACGGCGTGCCGAGGCAGGCTCTACTTCGTCCAGTCCATCGACGAGCTCGGAGTGCTGGAGTTCTCTCCCGAACCGGTCCTCACCTCCATGGCTGTCCCCGCCGTGAAGCGTCCTGCAGGGATGACCTCCATGGCGGCGTCCTGCGTCGAGCTCGGCGGGGAGCTGTACCTGGTCTCCGCGTTCCTGCACAGCAACGTCGGCGTCGACACGAGCGTGCTCGGCTGTGGCGTCTACAGGATGGATTTCGCGGCGAGGAGGTGGCGCAGGGTCCGTAGCGTCGGCGATCGAGCCTTTCTCATGTGCCCGAGCCACTTCGGAGCATGGTGCGCTGCTACCGGCTCTGGGTTGAGGCCGAACTGCGTGTACTGGATGAGGCCTTGTGACAACCTGAACCTTCTGCACGTATTTGACATAGGTGGGAGTACCTATGAGGTGCACGATCCGTGCAAAGGTATCGCAGGGCCAAATTCGAATTCACTTTGGATGCTTCCTACCGATCCGTGATTAGGGATCGACTGATGTACTGAAGTTGGAATTGTTTGGGTGTGCGTTTTATTTCTTCTCATTATTGTAAAGGTATCATCCGAATAATAAAGTAAGAAAAAGGACAAAGCTACGATTAAAATAAGACTTTTACTTCAGTGTATTTCTCTTTCTTAAATTTAATCTAAACCCGAACACATCAAAGGATAAGATGGCTTCGTACCCCTTCGTAATTAAATTATGAAGGGGTACAGAGCAATTTCGGTTGAGGTTGGGAAAGGGGGGACGCACTGAAGCAAACCTCAATAATAAGCATCTGCTCTTTCTCTCTTCGTGTGTTTGTTCTCTTTATTTTGTGGCAAAAATGAACGAGATTGCATCAAATAATATAATGTACGAGTATATCTTGATGCTTCTCGGACAAAAGTTTCAGTTTGTTAACAGAGAACAATAACTTTTCACCTTAGAAAATTCTGCCGGTTTCAGTTACTCCTACAAAATATAAAGTTCAAATAAAATTTTGCGATTGTGAAGTCCAGTTTTATTCTAGAAGCTCAATTCTTCCTTGTAGGGGGGTCCGCTGTTTTTGTTGGCATATTTTAGTGTGTTATTTGTGTTCGACCATGTAAACAAGGTAGGTTGAAGGGGGTCGCCAAAGAGCAGAAGGGAAAGGGGTGAAGGCGACCACGAAGTGCGTCACCAGAAATTCCTCGGTGAAAGCTACCAAACTTCATTTGCTTGGTATGTTAACAAACTCACGAAGTTCCCTTCATCAATGTATAATCTACTACTGATTAGATCCTAAGTACAATCAGTGAATTTTTTAATAGCCCTAAAATATCAACAAAAATATAATGGATACCTGTCTACAACTTGAAGCACGTTGTCTCATGGCACTGCTCACACGGTTGAGTGACTTCTTTGAAGTGCCACTGAAAATATAGTGTTGAAAAAGGACGTTGATAAAGGATTTTATTTCATGTCATGATTTTTATTTCATGTGCAATAGGTTTATATAGACAAACAAGTATATGTGCACGATTTTACGGGGATAGATTTTTTTCAAATCAAAGCTTAGTTGAATTGGTATCCCATAGCAACACGGGTATTAATTAGCTTGTCAATTGGAACCACATTTCAATAAATATCATCTATTTTATTTTTACCCGTAGCAACGCACGGGTATTCAGCTAGTAGAGTATAAGATTCCTATGTCGACAAGAAAAATATGCAATTGCCTATAGCTTAAGGCCGCACCAAACATAACTCCTGTTATATATAAGTTCTATGTCTAGCATAATCAATAAGTCAAGATGGCCGAGTTGGTCTAAGGCGCCAGTTTCAGGTACTGGTCCGAAAGGGCGTGGGTTCAAATCCCACTCTTGACAATCTCTTTTTCGACCTTTTTTGTTTTAATATTAATATGTTTGTCCTCATAATCCAACAAACACGATTAGAGCACCATTTACAATAGCATCCAGAGATGAAATGACACCAAAGCACAACCATTTGTCAAATCAGGATGAAAATCGCTCACCCACTAAACAGGCAAACTCGTTCACGTATACTATCTATCTTAACTTTGTGTAAGAAAATCAATAAAAATACTAGTTAGTAGTACAGGACTGCTCAACGACCAGCAACTTCCGCTTATTAATTACAGACGTCACAGATTACACTCGCCTATGAAATTTTAAGTTTTTACAACACCAAAATTGAACCTAACCACGAACACATTCGCGTGAAAAACTAAGAAAATAGTAACAACCATGTATAGATTAGCGATAAATTGCTAATGACTGTCACTTACAAATTGTGTTGTGTACATATACACGTGTTTTTTCTATAACAGGTATACACGTGTGTATAATCAAGTATTTGAGCTAGCTACATGCCTTGATTTGCAGCTCACCAGTGTAATGGTTAATCAATCTCAGTGGAGCAAGAACCCGAGCACCTCCTTGACCCGGCGCTGCCATCCTGGCTTGGTCGCCGCCACCGCCGCCGCCGGTTTGGTGCCGACGGTGCCGTCATTGCCGGCGAGCACCCGGTACTTGTCCCTGCGCGTGAAGGTGGTGCACTCGAACCCGAGCGTGGCGGCGAGTATCCTCTGCACGTAGTTGGCGACGTCGACGGGGGTCTTCCCGGAGGCGCACGTCGCCTCGGCGGGGAGCTGGTTCAGGAACGTCACCTCGTACACGGGCCTCGGGTTCATGAAGAAGAAGATGGGGTCCATGGCCTTCCACCCCCTCGCCGTCGTCGGGTGGAAGAGCCCCACCCGGTAGTTGGTCGCCACCGGCACGATCCGGTCGCTGAGCTCCGCGAACAGCGCCGAGAACCGGAGCAGGAAGGGCTCCCGGCACGTCGTGCCCTCGGGGCACACGGCCACGTCGCCGCGCGCCAGCTCGGCCCGCATCATCGCCGCGTCCGTGTCCCGGTCGCGCGTCAGCCGCACCGTCGGGATCGGCGAGAGGAGCTCTGAGAGGCGGGAGAGGGAGTAGGTCACGGCGGCCACGCGCCGGCCGAGCACGAAGGCGAGCGCCACCGGGTCCATGAGCGTCCGGTGCGTGCACACGAAGAGGACGCCGGATGGCGAGCCGTCCTTGGCGGTGGTGGGCGGAGGCGGGTGGCCGCGCGTGATGACGGCGCCGCCGACGAAGGGCGCGACGTAGGGGAGGGCCTGGATGGGGAGGACGAGCCCGAGTGTGATGCGGACGAAGGCGAGGAGGACGCCGAGGGGGATCCAGAAGAGGATGGCGAGCGACATGAGAGCCGTTGGCCGGCGCACCAGGCGGCCGTCGTGGAAGATGACCGGCCGAAACGGAGCGCATTTTGGTTGCGTCGCAACGTCGTGGTCCACGGAGAACGGCGGCTGGAGTTGCTCCTGCATGCGTGTACACCATGATCAGATGCAATTTACACGTGTTGGATATATAATGTTGTGATTTTTCAGTATATACTGAGCTTCAACTAAAACTGAAAATGCCAAAAGAAAAATGCAAACTGAGAGCATGGCACCGATAAAAGCAAGTGATCGATTTTTTTAAATAAATTTCAGTAACTTTTGTTTCCTACAACTAATGCACCATCACAAAGTACAAAATGTGCACTTGCAACAAATACAGAACTAAAAAAGTAAAGAAAAAAAATACCAGAACTATGACAAGCCACTTTTTCGAGGGCATGCTTTGACTCAAATCAAACATAACAGTGGGCCTGACCATCAAACATGTAAAGAAGGAACTACATGTTTTGTTAAACAGAAACTTAAATTTGAGTCATTAGTAGTTGTGTTGAAATGGTAAGATTGCTCATCTACCTTTCCACCAAGTGAGCTAGGCTCACTATCCTTACTTAGTATTTCCTTCGTTTTTAAAATGTAAGACGTTTTAGCAGTTTAATTTAAATTGTTAAAATGATTAATATTAAAGAAATGAGGCACTACACTAAACATATGTACTAATCTGTAATCTCTTCTGCTATTCTTGTGGAGCACAATAACCCATTTTAGCTACTGTATGAATTAATCTTAATCGTAATTGCTATGGGCATGGAATTGTAGCATTCATACCTATTGGTCTGATTTATTTTTTAAAAAATTGGACCTTAAAGAATGGGCGAATTCATAAATTTCATTCCAGAGGTGGAACTGACAATTTCACATTGCGAATTTTGATGTAAACATGATTACATGAACAAATTCCCATGTAAATTTCAACACCGAAACAGGGGAAAACAGAGTTTTTGAGCACCGAACGGGAGAAAAGCAGTTTGCCGAGGATGGGTGGGCTTAATTGGTTCTCGACTGGGCCAAATGTTCAATTCGGCCAGAATGACAAGACCTCAAATGAATTATCTCAGCCCATGCAAAAGGAATTAAATTTGGCGAAATTTCGAATATAGAATTTCAAAACCCAGGTTATAGTAGCGTACCTTGCAGTAGGGCAGGAAGGATGATCGCGCCACGTCCGACCGACCCAGACCAAGGTCCGGCCGCTCGCCGTCCGCGAACAGCGCGCGCACGCGTTCTGCTACGTCATCGTCGCCGCCACCCCTGACGAGCCCGGTGCAGCGCCTGAGCCGGCTGTACTCGAGCTCCGACCCGACGACGTGGTCCGCGCCGAGGTGCTCCCTGGCGAACCACTCGACCATGACCCTGGGCATGGCGCGCGCCACCACGACGCGCCTGCCCCGGCACGCCCCGAACGCCGCCCAGGCGGCGGGGTCGACGTCGTCGGCCATGAACTTGGGCAGCACGGCGCGCGCCACGGCCTCCAGCTCCGCCCGCGGCGCCCCCGCCGTGGCCACGAACGCCGCGCACCGCGCCGCGAGCCGCCGCCCCGGGAGGAGGAGGTCCAGGAGGCGCATCGCCGGCCAGAGCGCCAGCAGCGCCGCGAAGCGGGGCAGGCCGGAGGCCTCGAAGGCGACGAGCATGAAGTAGGGGAAGGTGCAGGCGTCCCGCAGCAGCGTGCCCTCCAGCTCCGCCACCACCGTGACGGGACGATCCTCGCGCGGCCCCGCCGCCGGCGCCGACATGGTCACCATGCGATAGATGCTGCTTGCCTCGTGTACGAAGCTGGGCAGGTACGTGTGATGGAGCAAGGATTGGAGGAAGAAGGTGACGGGGGGATATAGGGACGCGGCGTCCGGGTCGCCGGGGGGCGGTGGGCAGCGTCTGGCTTGACCGCGAGCTCCGGCGTTGCCGATTCAGGTAAGCGCCCTGCAACCACCGCGCTGGCGATGCCCAAGGGGCTGGGTCGCGCGCACGCTAGCTAGCTATCTCGCAATGCAAAGAAAAGCTTCGTGGAGGAAGATCGATGGCCACCTACCTCGCACCAAACAAACCCTGATGATCTACCTAGCTAGCTTTATTTTTCTACTTAGCCGGGGGTTTAGCTAATCGATGCAGGGGGGAGGACGAATGATTTATCCCCTTATATTATGGTGCTGGAGCGTGGGCGTGTGAATTAACGGCGAGCTCGACCGGCGCAGTGGGATCATTCATGGATAGCTACCGTGCGTAGTGGCGTGGGAAGACGGGGCAGCGTGCACGTCGGCCGCCCGATCTGCTCGCTCTCCGGCCGGCCACCTTTGTGCCGTGCGCGGTTTGCGCGGGCGTCGTATCTCTTCAATGCTGATGAGGACAGGAAGTACATCATTGGACAATATGTATGTATGGTCACATATTTTTCTCTTCATTGACGGTGGGTGTGAAATGTACTCTATCTCTAACGATTGAAATAGCGGGCTATACTTCTTAGCAGCGATATTTTCCAGCCGCCAAAAAAGATACAGTGAAGTTATAGCGGCGCGAAGTTAATCAGCGTTTTTTTCTTCTGAAAACAAGGAAATTTCTAGAGAAATAAGGTGTCATATATTTCAGGACGCTCCTACACAGCTGACCGTGTCCACGGTGACGTGCTGACGCGTATTTTGTTGGTAGGCCCCACACATGTCTCTCCTAATTCATTTAGGGTGTGTTTGATAGCCCGTGCCACTTGAGAATACCTATCTGCCCTTAGCCAAGCTGAGTCTAGCTAAGTTGTGTTGAGATATTTTAGTCTGTTTAATTTGGTAGGCCGGGTGGGTTCAAACAAGCTGGATGCGGTGACCCAGCATACCACTGCATGTTGTAGTATGTAAGTCGTTGATACAACACTTGCGGAACAACCCTCTACAATTATTACATCCCTCAGAATGGTACAACAGAAACATTGCAGGCCCAAAAACAAACTGAACTTCATATTATTACAAACCAAAGCGTGATGATAACGAAATGCTCCCCATAAGAGAACACCTCAAGTGCTTAGTGATTACAACAACTGGAAAGCTTCAAATAATTAAACAAGTGAAGAACTCAATAACTTATTCCTACTCTACAGTTGCTCGATTCCTCGACTACGAAACTATTCTATTAGTTAGTCTTTCTTCACTCTGAGTCCTCGTCGGAAGACGCTCCGTAGCGTATGAAGTAATCCACGCCTTCGATTCCGCGAGAAAGATCTGGCTCCTCGTAGAAGATGTCCTGCTGGCCTCCGATGGTGTTCAGAGCCACCTCGTCTAGCTCTTCACAGTCTAGCAAGGGTTTAAGAGATTGGGGTGAGTAACGAGCGTTACCCAGCAAGTTTCTTTAGAAAGAAGTTGTGTGATATGCACTATCTACAGCCATGGACCCAAAAGAGTCATAGGCCAATGCAAGGTTTCATCAAAGGTTTCTTGAAAGATTGCTTTTACTTTAGAAAACTATGCCCAACAGCCAACACGGGGTATTAGTGCCTTGAGAGCACCTTTCCTGCCGCGTTCGCAGCTCTTTCCCGGAACAAGGGGTAACATGTCATATCTTTTTACACTCAGCAGAGGTGTGTCCTTCCAAAAGAGATCAAAGCCTTGCTGCACAACCGGGCGTACATTCCCGTCTACACTTCCATGGTGTGGGGCCCAGTCATTGATCCAAGCCATTCACTGCCTTCTCCGCACAACGCATGCCCACCTAATTCACGCAAGCATGTTGTGCCCCTGATATTCACCCCCAACGATGAAGTACCTAGGCGTCCCTTGCGGACCATCATAGACACCAGTGGCCGTGGGCACTAAGGGGTCCCACCCATGAGCACGTATTCTCGCAAGATATACGGTGAACGGTAGCTGAGTGTCCGTTGACATGCGAACGAGAGAAGATACAGATGACTTTCCCGTCCCATTCCAAGTCTCTTGGACGACACGGTTTTTACGGCACCAGAATAACTGTGGCATTGGTAGTTAATCCTAGGTTTACTTTCCCGTGCAAGTGGAACCTCCACCACAACAATCTTACCGTGGTTCCACCAGCCAGCCATCCTAGGTTATCACCACTGGTCGATAACCACTAGTCATATTACTTATAAAAATAGATTTTCCATCATTTTTGAAATGTTAGAGTTTGAAGTCAACACTTTGCAAGTAGTTTCAAAACCAGTGCAACCAAGAGATATGAGCAAGATAAACTTGCCTTGTGACTGAAAGGTAATAGAGTCGGATACTTGGCGATGCTCCTGATCTCCTTGTTCTACAAAAATCAAATCATTGTCCGGTAAGGACAATGTTTCAAGAAGCAAATGGATGCTATGTGCAATGATATGCAATGCATGGTGATTCTTTGTCTTTGTTTTCTTACTTGTGTGTTTTACCCAAGACTTGGTATGGTTAAAGTGTTTTAACACAACACAAAGTACTATTGGTGTGTTTTACCCTAAATATGCATTAAAACAATTAATTAAGTTGAAATCAATTTTGAAATTATAAAACTTTTGTGGAAGTTATTTGAAAAGAAAAGGATTAGTTCAATAAAGAAAAGACTTAATTTTTATTTTGATTAATAAAAATTAGGATTTTTGGAAATGGAAATTAAAAGATTTCAAAGTTTGAATTGAGAAGTGAATAAGAAATATCATTTTAATCAAATATTCAATTCATTAAAGAAAAGAAAATTATTTTATAGAGTTAAATCAAACAGTGTTATTTTAGTTTTGGTTTTGAATTAATTCAAAAGAAAATAGAACTTTAAAATTTGAAATTTGGGTTTGATTTTGAAATGGGCTTTGGCCCATTGGCCTGGCCCAATCCACCCGGCTGGGTCTAACCCAACCGGCCAGGACCTGGGTCGGTCAAACCGACCCAGACCTGCCTCGAGCTCGCACCTCTCTCTTCTTCTCCGGAGCTCCTCCTGCGATCGATGTCGCCCCCGCCTGCAGATCCCGGCCAACTCTGGTGACTTCTGCCGCCGATGCTTGAGCATATCATGCACCCCTCGGCCCTCTTCCTCCTCCACCGAGTGGATTTGGAACTCCTCGCCTCTTCGATGAGATCGGGGTTCGATCTCCGCTCGGAATCTTGCCGGCTCCTGTCGCCTTCGATCTCACACCTAGCTGGATCTCCTCACTGGGCTTGCTATGCGCGTTTGCGGTGGTCCAGGCATGTGTGCTTCGCCGGTGGTGCGGTGCTCCAGATGGTGCCGTGGTGAAGACTCCCTCGAGCAGCCTCTGGCCGGCCGCGCGGGCTCTGCCCCGCCATGCCGTCCAGACGAGCACTTGGGCGTCGGTGAGTGTGTCCTCCTCCTCTCTACCCTTCTCTCTCATCTCCGGCCATGGTCTCTGGCCATCTGGCCATGGCCAGTGAGCCAAGCTCACAGACTTTGTTCTGTGAAGCTGCTACTGATGCAAGCTTGATGTGTTGAGTTCAGTTAGTTGCTGCCATGCTGATCATTGATGTTTATGCTTTGATCATCTCTCTGTCAGTGAACTTTTCTGATAGAGATGTTAAACTGAACCTTGCCTTGCTGCAATGTTCAGTTAACTACTGTAGCCTGCTGCTACCGGTTGATGGCGCCAGAAAATAAGCTGATGGCGTGTGGTTGATGTGGGAGCAGAATGTCCTTGTGCGTGGTGAATGACCAGCCCATTGGGAACCCCAAGAGGAAGGTATGATGAGTGTAGCGGCTAGTTTTCCCTCAGTTAAGAAACCAAGGTTTAATGTCGGTCAGGAGAGGAGAGACGATGACGACTGAAGGTAATGCGGACTAGTTTGCGACAGCAGCGGACAATTTATATATGGCGCCTCGTCCAAGCTTTGCATGCTAGCTGCAACGTGGAACCTGCACACACACAAACAAGTACTTTGCTCCCAACTTACGATGAGGTTGTCAATCTCACCAGTTTGCTTGAAACAAAGGTTATGAGTGTATCGAGTGGAAAACAATATAGTATGCGAGTAAAGTAAACAGTGCGAGTAAAGTTAACAGGTGATAGCAATATGATGTAAATAGGACCGGGGTCCACAGTTCACTAGTGGTGTCTCTCCATAGATAAATAACACATGCTGGGTAAACAAATTATAGTTGGGCAATTGATAGAATAAAGATAACGTGATATGTCAAGAAGATCACTATGAGATTTACTCTGGGCATTACAACAAAATACATAGACTGCCATCCAACTGCATCTATGACTAATAATCCACTCCCTGGGATATCAATCCGAATACCCTAGAAGTATTAAGTTGCGAACAACAGATAATTGCATTAAGCAAAGTGTGTAATGTAAACAAAGCATATGCCCTTGATCATATGAATGTTGTTTTCTCCCTAGTAGCAACAACACATCTACCACCTTAGAGGTTTCTGTCACTCCCCCAGGTGAAATAGAGGCATGAACCCACTATCGAGCATAAATACCCCCTCTTGGAGTCACTAGCAACTACTCGGCCAAGATAGCTACTAACAACGGAGAGCATCCAAGATCATAAACAACATAGAGATAACAAAAGATATAATTCAGTACAGCAACTTAATTATAAACACCAATATTCATCGGATCCCAACAAACCAAACATGTAGAATTACATAACGGTGATCTCAATCATGTATGGCAGCTCATGAGATCTAAACATGAAGCACATGGTGGAGAAGACAACCATCTAGCTACTGCTATGGACCCATAGTCCAAGGTAGACTACTCACTCATCGCTCCGGAGGCAAGCATGGCGATGAAGAAGACCTGCGGTGGCGATTCCCCTCTCTGGCAGGATGCCGGGAAGAGCTTCTGGACCCTCCCGATCTTTGGGTCGACGGCGGCGGCGGATCGCGATGTGTTCTGGAAAACTGATCGGGTACTTAGGTTTTTCTCGTCGGGGGGTCTTTATAGGCGAAGGGGCGATGTCAGAGGAGGGGCCAGGCGGCCACACACGGGGGTGGCGCGGGCCAGGGGCTGGCCGCGCCACCTGTGCGTGTGGGCCCCTGGTCCCTCGCCTCCTACTCTCCTTCGGATCTCTGGAAGCTTCCGGGTAAAATAAGACTTCAGAAACTTGTTTCGTCCAATTCCGAGAATATTTCCTGTGTATCACTTCTGAAACACAAAAACAGCAGAAAACAGGAAACTGGCACTGTGGCACTTCGTTAATAGGTTAGTTCCGGAAAATGCATAAAAATGCCACTAAGTGTAACGAAACATTAGGCAAATAGTGTAAAAACAAGCATGGAGCATCAAAAATTATAGATACGTTTGAGACGTATCAAGCATCCCCAAGCTTAACTCCTGCTCGTCCTCGAGTAGGTAAGTGATAACAAAAGAATAATTTTTGAGGTGACATGCACCTACACAATCTTGATCATATATGTAAGCATTGGTGAGCTGGGATCAATAGAACTTAAAACATGGGCATGAAGATATAATCATGACAATAAGAACTTAGCAACCATGTTGTAAACATGCAAATGAACACAAACAAAAGATCATGAAAATGAAACAATGAAAGTCAAACGTGTGTTCAAATCATAAGGAAAAACATACAAATGGTTTTCAGCTTGTCCTTCAAAGAGAGCAAAACATAAATGCATAGGACACCTTCAAGTTTAAGAGGGCGACTAGATACAAGTAATTTAAGAACAAGTGAAACCAACAATATGAGTCAATCAATGAACTTTGGGACAATGCATATCACACTAAGAATGACAACTATGCTCTCTTAATGGTGCATAAAGAAAGAAGGTGGTGACTCAACATAAAAGTAAAAGAAAGGCCCTTCACAGAGGGAAGCAGTGATTGCAAGTTTTATAACCTTCAAAAATTATGGTACTTACCGGCTTTGAGCTCTCATTGCCCCCATCATAAGCATCTTGAATGGTTAAAGTTAATGCAAGAACAATTATGATGCATATGCTTGACAAATCATAAGTTGAAAACCTCGTGCCCCGTGAATACGAGTACCCAAACCTCATGCTACTTTACTTAGAGTCCCAAGCAAGGCTCTGGTCATTGTAAGTATATGCATATCATTGAGAACCGCCAATGGGGTACCTCCGTGCCCGATGACATGGAACAAGCCCACACCAAAATGACAGGACAAGCAGACAATGAACACCTCGACATCTCTTTTATTTGCCTTTTGTTTAGCTTTTTATTGTGAGATGCGTCGTCGAATGTTCACCATGGGTATGCTGCAAATTTCCACCATGAATTATGCATGGCTTAGATTGGCGGCCCGGCGTTTCCCTAACACATATACAAACTCCATGATCCCCACAAGATTCCCAATTCATTTCACACCGCGGGCATCCATAAGCAAAAGATCACGATATCAACTCAAATAAGAAGTGCAATGTTGAAAGCTTGCCCCATGACAGCATGGATGGGCTAGAATCCAACTTACAACTTGCAAGCATAACAACTCAACATAAGAGACCACAATGTCAAAAAAATTATGAACAGGAAAAAGTAAAGTGTGCCTTCCGGTTCGTGAGAACTTTACTGACCGAATTTCGCATAACACTGGTAAGAGTTTAATTTGAAGAGAAAATAAAAGCAAGTCAAATTTACTTGGAATAGCAAATTGCTAGTAGGTATGTATGGTGGACACTTTGGAAAACTTTGGCTTTTAGGAGTTGGATGCACGAGTAGAGCTCATACTCAGTACAAGGTGAGGGCTAGCAAAAGACTGGGAGCGACCAACTAAGAGAGCAATAATGGCCATAATCATGCAAAGCGACAAAGCGACATTAAAAGAAGCATCCGATGGCATCAAAAGTCAAAAACTAAATGATCATGAAGGCTATTGGCGACTTTGTAAGAGTCTAACATGTGTGAGCATGCGCCAAGTCAACCCAAATAAAGCATCAAGGAGAAAACCAAAATAATGCTTCCATACAATAAAAACAACGCATGATTTTTTCAAAGGCTCATTAAGCAATCTCAGTTATTTGAGACAAGTCATGCTACAGCAAAACCACTAAGCATACTATCAAAAAGACATCAAGCATGACATGAAAAAGCCTAAGCCGCAGTCTACACAAGCTCCTTCTTGTACCACTATTTTGCACAAAGCTTTTTCTCTTTTCCAACACCATTTGAAATTTTTATAAACACCTCTTTTGATGAAAACCAATAAAGATCAGAGGCAAAAATACACCTTGATGAAAAGATATGACAAGGTCTGAATGCAAATCAAGGCGAAAACGAAAACCAAAAACAGTAGCAGAAAAAGAAGAACGCATCGATGAACGATAATAGTGAAAAACTTAGCGTTCTTGGCAAATGAAAACAAGCAACTTCTCCAAAGGAAATTTGTTGGGGTCCAACCATTTATTGTAGCAAACAAAAAAACTAAACTAACTAAGAAAACTAAAACAACTGACGCTCCAAGAAAAACACATAGTGCATGAAGCAATAAAAATATAGTGTTTTGAAAGGTGACCTGATTTTTGCCGATGAAGAAGGGGTGCCTCGGGGGCATCCCCAAGCTTTGACGCTTGTACTTCTTGGATATTTCTTGGGGTGATGCATGGGCATCCCCAAGCTTGAGCTTTTGTCCATTGTTCAACTCATCTCATCATTCTCCAATCCCTACACTTGAAAACTTCCTTCATACAAAACTAAACACAATTCTATTAGCAACATTAGTGCAAGCATAACATATAATCAATCCTCTATTTGCTTCAGGTTTCAACTCAAAACCACCACATATATAGCATATACTACTGTAGCAACCTCCCCAAAAGTTCCGTGATCAAAAGAACTCAAAAGAAAGCGATAAAGTGGCAAACACAAATATTGGCAGAAATCTGTCAAAACTGAACAGCTGACAAAGGTCGAATTTTTGAGGGATTTTCTGTTGCTCAAATCAAAAAGTGTTCAACTAAGAAAAGTTTGGATATAAACTGGGGCATATGCACAAGAAATCGCAGGTCCAAAAGATAAACAGAGAATTTTCACGAGGTGCAGCACCGAAAACAGTTTCAGGACAGCAACATCCCCAAATCTTTACCTCACTCAAATTAGAGGCTTCTCTTGGCACAAAAACGAAATAAACAAGATAAGGAGCGGTCATTACAGTAGTAATGACTTCCAAGACTCAAATAAAATAAAAAGTACTGAAAAGAAAACATTGGGTTATCTCCCAAGAGTGCTTTTCTTTAACGCCTTTGAGCTAGGCGCAGAAAATTGCGAATCAAGTAATATCAGAAGATGAAGCATCAAGATCATAATTTGCTCTAAGAATAGAGTCAAAAAGTAATTTATTTCTTTTCCTAGGGAAGTGTTCCATACCTTTCTTAAGTGGGAATTGATACTTGATAGTGCCTTCCCTCATATCAATGATAGCACCTACAGTTTGAAGAAAGGGTCTTCCCAAAATAATAGGACATGAAGCATGGCATTCAACGTCCATAACAAGAAAATCAACGGGAACAAGGTTATTGTTAACTACAATAAGAACATCATTAATCCTTCCCAAAGGTTTCTTCTTAGCAACATCAGCAATAGGAACATCAAAATAACATTTTTCAAGCGGTGGTAAATCAAGCATGTCATAAATCTTTCTAGGCATGATAGAAATACTAGCACCTAGATCACATAAAGCATGACAATCATAACCATTAACATGCATATCAATGATGGGTTCCCAACCATCTTCTAACTTCTTGGGAACAGAGGCTTTTTGCTTCAACTTTTCATCCCTAATTTTTATAAGAGCATTGGTAATATGCTTAGTAAAAGCAATATTTAAAGAACTAGCATTGGGAGTCAAAGCAAGCTTTTGCAAGAAAAAAATAACTTCAGATATATTGCAGCCATCAACATCAAAATCATTAAAAGAAATAGAGCTATCATCTCCCACACTCCGAAAAATTTCAGCACTCTTTTGAGAAATTTTTTGGCAGTTTTAGGCTTTTTAACACAAGGAGTGGGAGTTTTCTCTACACCAATCAAAGTAAGAGGAATGCTAGCATTAGGAGCAACATCATTAGAGGTAGTAATGGTACATACCTTCATCTCTCTAGCCATCTCATCTTCTCTTTCCCACCTGGCATGCAATTCCGCTAACAATCTAATATTTTCATCAATTCCAACTTGGATAGCATTAGCGGTAGAAAAAACATTGTTCTCTTTCACATCATTAGGAAACACTTTTAATTTTAGAAGTTCAACATCATGAGCAAGGCTATCAACTTTAGAAGCAAGAATATCAATTTTGCCTAACTTTTCCTCAACAGACTTGTTAAAAGCAGTTTGCTTACCGATGAAGTCCTTGAGCATTACCTCAAGCTCGGAGGGCGCGGCCCTAGTGTTGTTGTAGGAATTACCATAAGAGTTACCATAACCATTACCATTGGTAGAAGGATACGACCTATAATTGTTACTAGCAAAATTGTTCCTATAGGCATTGTTGTTAAAATTATTGTTTCTAATGAAATTCACATCAACTTGCTCTTCTTGAGCAACCAGAGAGGCTAAAGGAACATTATTAGGATCAACATGAGTCCTAT
This sequence comes from Dactylis glomerata, assembly GCA_007115705.1. NCBI lineage: Eukaryota > Viridiplantae > Streptophyta > Magnoliopsida > Poales > Poaceae > Dactylis > Dactylis glomerata. Next base: position 2,634,406 of record QXEO01000383.1, read on the forward strand.
CATTAGCAAGCATAGCCATAATGGTATCAATCTTATCACTCAAGGAAGAGGTTTCCTCAATAGAATTTACCTTCTTACCTCGTGGAGCTCTCTCGGTGTGCCCTTCAGAATAATTTACCATCATGTTGTCGAGTAGCTTTGATGCGGCGCCCAAGGTAAGGGACATAAAAGTGCCTCCAGCAGCTGAATCAAGTAGGTTCCTTGAAGAAAAATTCAGTCCTGCATAATTTTTTTGGATAATCATCCAAGTAGTCAGTCCATGAGTGGGGCAATTCTTTATCATAGATTTCATTCTTTCCCAAGCTTGAGCAACATATTCATTATCAAACTGAGTAAACTTCATAATATTGCTGCGCAAAGCTATAATCTTAGCAGGAGGATAGTATCTACCAATAAAAGCATCCTTACACTTAGCCTATGAATCAATACTATTCTTAGTCAAAGACAGCAACCAATCTTTAGCTTTTCCTCTCAAAGAAAAAGGAAACAACTTGAGCTTAATAATATCACTATCAACATCCTTATATTTCTGCATCTCACATAGCTCAACAAAATTGTTGAGATGAGCTGCAGCATCTTGATTGCTAGCACCATAAAATTGCTCTTCCATAACAATTTTTAACAAAGCAGGCTTAATCTCATAAAAGTTTGCAGCAGGAGCATGTGGTGCAATAGGAGTGCAGATAAAATCACTATTGTTTGTGCTAGTGAAGTCACACAACTTGGTGTTTTCAGGATTGGCCATTTCAGCAAAACAAAAGTAAACAAGTAAAAACAACTACCAAGGATTCTAATTTTTTTTGGGTTTTTGATATAAAGCAATGCAGGTAAAATAAATAAAGTAAAGCAAAAAAATAAAACAAAGTAAAGGATGTGTGTGCGAAGAACTCCCCTCGCAGAAGTCTTCTCTTCCTCCCCGGCAACGGCGCCAGAAAATGTAGCTGCTACCGGTTGATGGCGCCAGAAAATAAGCTGATGGCGTGTGGTTGACGTGGGAGCAGAATGTCCTTATGCGTGGTGAATGACCAGCCCGTTGGGAACCCCAAGAGGAAGGTATGATGAGTGTAGCGGCTAGTTTTCCCTCAGTTAAGAAACCAAGGTTTAATGTCGGTCAGGAGAGGAGAGACAATGACGACTGAAGGTAATGCGGACTAGTTTGCGACAGCAGCGGACAATTTATATATGGCGCCTCATCCAAGCTTTGCTTGCTAGCTGCAACGTGGAACCTGCACACACACAAACAAGTACTTTGCTCCCAACTTACGATGAGGTTGTCAATCTCACCGGTTTGCTTGAAACAAAGGTTATGAGTGTATCGAGTGGAAAACAATATAGTATGCGAGTAAAGTAAACAGTGCGAGTAAAGTAAACAGGTGATAGCAATATGATGTAAATAGGACCGGGGTCCACAGTTCACTAGTGGTGTCTCTCCATAGATAAATAACACATGCTGGGTAAACAAATTATAGTTGGGCAATTGATAGAATAAAGATAACGTGATATGTCAAGAAGATCACTATGAGATTTACTCTGGGCATTACAACAAAATACATAGACTGCCATCCAACTGCATCTATGACTAATAATCCACTCCCTGGGATATCAATCCGAATACCCTAGAAGTATTAAGTTGCGAACAACAGATAATTGCATTAAGCAAAGTGTGTAATGTAAACAAAGCATATGCCCTTGATCATATGAATGTTGTTTTCTCCCTAGTAGCAACAACACATCTACCACCTTAGAGGTTTCTGTCACTCCCCCAGGTGAAATAGAGGCATGAACCCACTATCGAGCATAAATACCCCCTCTTGGAGTCACTAGCAACTACTCGGCCAAGATAGCTACTAACAACGGAGAGCATCCAAGATCATAAACAACATAGAGATAACAAAAGATATAATTCAGTACAACAACTTAATTATAAACACCAATATTCATCGGATCCCAACAAACCAAACATGTAGAATTACATAACGGTGATCTCAATCATGTATGGCAGCTCATGAGATCTAAACATGAAGCACATGGTGGAGAAGACAATCATCTAGCTACTGCTATGGACCCATAGTCCAAGGTAGACTACTCACTCATCGCTCCGGAGGCAAGCATGGCGATGAAGAAGACCTCCGGTGGCGATTCCCCTCTCTGGCAGGGTGCCGGGAAGAGCTTCTGGACCCTCCCGATCTTCGGGTCGACGGCGGCGGCGGATCGCGATGTGTTCTGGAAAAATGATCGGGTACTTAGGTTTTTCTCATCGGGGGGTCTTTATAGGCGAAGGGGCGATGTCAGAGGAGGGGCTAGGCGGCCACACACGGGGGTGGCGCGGGCCAGGGGCTGGCCGTGCCACCTGTGCGTGTGAGCCCCTGGTCCCTCGCCTCCTACTCTCCTTCGGATCTCTGGAAGCTTCCGGGTAAAATAAGACTTCAGGAACTTGTTTCGTCCAATTCCGAGAATATTTCCTGTGTATCACTTCTGAAACACAAAAACAGCAGAAAACAGGAAACTGGCACTGTGGCACTTCGTTAATAGGTTAGTTCCGGAAAATTCATAAAAATGCCACTAAGTGTAACGAAACATTAGGCAAATGGTGTAAAAACAAGCATGGAGCATCAAAAATTATAGATACGTTTGAGACGTATCAGCTGCTATGATAAATCATGATTTCTGTGATGCCATGATAGCCAAGCTATATGTATGTGTAACTGAATTCATAATTTCAGTTAGGTTGCTGTGCTTGGTCAGGTGGTGAGTTTGCTGTGCTACCAACTCCTCTGTCAGTGAATTATGTGACAGTGATGTTGGACTAAATCTTGTTGATTGCAAGGTTTCAGTTATAAACTTGATTGAACTAAATATGATTCCTAGGTTATATTACTAGGAAGATGATTTTGATTATATTTACTGACCTGACTGTCAGTTAGAGTGCTGGTTGTGTTGAGGTGCATGACCATCTGGTCCTGTGCTCAGCAACAGTTTTCTATGAACTGTTAATGGTGAAACTTGCCCCTTTTTTACAAGCCCATGATGCTGGTCTGAGGCTAGGTTAAGTAGTGAGGTGCTCTGCATGCTTCTGTGCCCACTGCTTGATTGTGTTGTAGTACTAGCAAGACTTGTGTGGTTGAGGTGCATGTCCATCAGGACATGTGCCCAGCACAAGTCTGCTATGTGAAGCTGTGGTTTCTTTGATCTGCCTATGAAGCAAAAGTTGAGGCCTTTTCCTATGAATATATGTATTTGGCTTTGCACAATTAACTTCCAATGATGTATTGAGCAAAGCATCCCTTTGCTAGTCTGAGGAAAAACTACCATGACCCAACCATACATGCAGTTGATTGTTTAACAAACAACTGTTGGTATTCAGTGCAGAATACCAACCTGTGATGGATCACTTTGATGTTGAGGTTTTGTGGCTGGTCTGCTACTTCTATTTGGTGAGTTGTGGCAAGCTCCGAGCTTGCCCTTCTCCTCCTGGTTTAGCTGCTGGGCTTGTCCTTCTCCTCCTGGACTTGCTGCTGGTTGCTTGTCCTTCTCCTCCTGGGATGGTCTTGAGCTTCAGGTTACTCCATGGTTTTGCTGGGTATGGTTCTGATGGTTTTGTGGTGCTGTGGAAGAACTTGTGATGTTCTTGGTGATGTTTCACTGCTGGTCGAATCGGAGCTGCTTCTCCTGGTGATGCTCATCTAGCCGGCTGCTTGGTTTGCAAGCAGCTGTGGTGCTGCCAGCTCCAGCTTCACAGTCCTGTGACTGAGCTGCTTGTGTGCTGTGTGCCTGTTTACTTCACTCAGTTCGATCTCATCCACTGCTGGCCATGCTGTGAAACTGCTTTGCACCCCTCTGTTTTGCACCCCAAAAAATAACAGGACAGATTCTACACTTGGTCCAAATACTCAATGATGCAAATGGCAATGTAATTGCCAAAGTCTGAGAGTAATATTATACTAACCCTAACACTATTTTCTTTTTTTGCTATTTATTTTGCAGGTTGATGATTCAAGACCATCATGAGGATCTTGAAGATGCAAAAGCGAGTTTAGGATTAGTTTTCTTTTATTCTTCACTTTTGTAATTTTCTTTTTTACTTTACCAATATGTAAAGACATTGTAATTGTGTTTAATATTAATAAAGTGATATTTCAACTTGCTTTATTTACTGATACCAATTTTATTATCCAACTCAATTTATAATTGGGTTATTTCTTTATTAATGATTAATAATTCTAATTTGGGAATATTCAACAATTAAAATGAAATTCCAAAATCACTTAAACAACAACAACAACAACAAGAGATCATAACAAAGCCCATAACATTCTAATAACCTCTAACTCTAAAGGTGATTAGATAGAAGCTTTGCTCTCTCAGGTTTTTGAATTTGCGAAAAATTTACTCAGATTTTAGATGCATGAATGCACAAAGGTCCTATTTCTACCCTTCGTTTGATCCTAAATGCTGGGATATTACAGGCTTCCCCCCTTATCAGAACTTCGTCCCAAAGTTAAAACTTTGTGTACCTGAAGAGTTCTGGATATGCTTGTCTCAAATCTTCTTCTTTTTCCCAAGTTGCTTCACGTTCAGAGTGATGTTTTCATTGCACTTTGCAGAACTTTATTGCACAATTCCGAAGCCTCTTCCAGTTCTCCTCTAAGATCTTTATTGGCTTGTCCTCGTAAGTCAAGTCTGCTTGAAGATCTAGGTCATCATGAGTGATAGAGTTAGGTGCTTTCAGACACTTCCGAAGTTGAGAAACATGGAAAACATTGTGAACTTGCTTCAATTTTGCTGGAAGCTCCAATTCAAAAGCAACACTCCAATTCTGACTCAAAATCTTGAATGGTCCAATATATCTCGGGCTTAACTTCCCTTTAATACCAAACCTCTTGATTCCTTTCATAGGACTGACCTTCAAATAGACCATATCCCCTACTTTGGGCTCCCATGTCCACCTCTTTTGATCTGCATAACTCTTTTGTCTACTCTGAGCTATCTTCAAATGGTCACGGATGATATCAATGATACCTTGCTTCTCCTTGATGAAATCAGTTTGAAATTCCTGGTTGCCTCATGGCTCAAACCAACATATTGGAGATCTACACTTGCGTCCGTAGAGTACTTTAAATGGTGCTGCTTTCAAGCTGCTTTGATAGCTGTTGTTGTAAGAAAACTCTGCTAACGGTAAGTGTTCATCCCACGAACCTCCAAAATCTAGAGCACATGCACGTAGCATATCCTCCAGGATTTGATTAGTTCTTTCCGTTTTCCCTCCAGTTTGAGGATGATAAGCAGTGCTGAAATCCAACTGTAATCCCAGTGCTGCATGAAGATTTCCCCAAACTGTTGATGTGAAAATAGACCCTCTATCTGAGACGATCTTCTTGGGCACTCCATGCTTGCTGACTATTTCTCTTACATAGATCTCTACCAACTTTTCTGCACTATCTTTCTGGTTCACAGCCAAGAAATGTGCACTTTTGGTGAGTCGATCAACTATCACCCATATCGTATCCTTGTGTCTCTTGGTTAAAGGTAAACCGGTAATAAAATCCATTCCGATTTCCTCCCATTTCCACTCCGAAATATCCAAAGGTTGTAGTAACCCTGCTGGACTTTGGTGTTCTGCCTTGACTCTCTGACAAGTGTGGCATTCCGCTACATACTTGGCTATATCCCGCTTCATGTTATTCCACCAGAATAACTCCTTGAGATCCATGTACATCTTCGTACTTCCTAGATGAATGGAGTATGGTGTCTCATGAGCCTCCTTGAGTATCAGTCCTTTGATCTCCGGTATATCTGGCACACAAATTCTGTTTTGGAACCAGAGTGAATTGAAATCACGTAGACGGAATTCAGATGGTCTACCATCTTCAATCCTGCGGATTTCTTGAGCGATGAAAGGATCTTTATCTTGTCTTCTGAATATAGTATACTTCAAGTCGCTTTGTCTTTCCTCCATCACCCTCATAGTGAATATACTTCCAAAAGATTTGACTTCTAGACATTGTATCTCCAATCTTTCAAGATCCTTGAGCAATTCCTCCAGAAGTTCTCTATGCATTAACTGAGTTTCTGTGCTCTTCCGACTTAATGCATCGACTACCACATTAGCCTTTCCAGGAGTATAGTTGATGGTAAGATCACAATCCTTGATCAACTCTAGCCATCTTTTCTGCCTCATATTCAACTCCTTCTGAGTAAAGAAGTATTTAAGGCTCTTGTGATCGGTGTATAGCTCACATTTAGCTCCATAGAGAAATTGCCTCCATTGCTTGAGAGCAAACACAACTGCTGCTAATTCTAGGTCATGTGTTGGGTAATTGACTTCATGTGGCTTGAGTTGTCTTGAACCATAAGCAATTACCTTTTGGTCTTGCATCAGAACACAACCCAATCCATTCTTGGATGCATCGCAGTAAACTGTGTAATCCTTACTAGTTTCTGGTACTGCTAAGATAGGTGCTGTTGTGAGTCTCCTCTTTAGCTCTTGAAAGCTCTCTTCACACTTTTCAGACCACTCAAATGGAGTATTTTTCCTTAACAATTTTGTCATTGGCCCAGCTATCTTCGAAAATCCTTCAATGAATCTCCGATAGTATCCGGCCATTCCTAGAAAACCTCTGATTTCCTTCACATTGGTCGGTGCTTGCCAATCCAAAACTTACTGAACTTTGCTTGGATTTACTGCAATCCCCTCCTTGCTAATGACATGACCAAGAAATTCAACTTGATCCAACCAGAATTCACACTTGCTGAATTTAGCATATAGCTGATGTTCCCTTAGTACTTGCAATACTATTCTGAGATGTTTAGCATGATCCTCTTTATTCTTAGAATATATCAAAATGTCATCAATGAACACTATCACAAACTTGTCCAGGTATGGCATGAAAATCTTGTTCATCAAATTCATGAAGATTGCTGGAGTATTGGTCAAACCAAAAGGAACAACTAAGTATTCATGATGCCCATACCTTGAGACAAATGCAGTCTTTGGTACATCTTCTGGCTTGATTTTAATTTGATGATATCCATATCTCAGATCAATCTTGGAGAAAACCTCAGCTCCATGAACTTGATCAAACAAATCTTGAATCCTTGGTAAAGGATACTTGTTCTTGATGGTGATATTGTTCAGATTCCTGAAATCCCCACACATTCTTCTGCCTCCATCTCTTTTATCAACAAATATAACTAGCGAACCCCAAGGTGATATACTTTCTTGGATAAATCCCTTATTTTCTAGCTCATCTAGCTGCTCCTTCAGTTCTTTGAACTCCTTAGGACCCATTTTATAGGGTGCATGAGAGATTGGTGTTGTGCCTGGCTTCAGATCAATAGTGAATTCTATCTCCCGATCCGGTGGCATTCCCGGTAATTCTTGAGGAAATACATCCATGAACTCATTAACCACTAGAATATCCTCTAACTTGGCCTCCTTCAGAGAATTAAGTTGAATTCCAATCTCTACATGGGTGTGCTTATCTGCTTGATAAGTGATCCTTCCACCTCTAGGCTTCCGGATTGACACAGTCTTCTCTTCACAATCAATGTGTGCTCCATGATCGGACATCTAATCCATACCCAGAACAACTTCAATGTTTTTAAGTGGAAGAACATAGAGATCGGCAAACTAAGGACAGTCACAGATCGTAATGACCTGGTCTGGTTTGAATTGGGATACTAAAAGTTTACCCCCGGCCGTCACCACAGTCATAGGATGAGCTATCGCCTGACACCTTAACCCATATTTTTCAACAAAATCTTTGAAAATGAATGATGTAGTGGTACCGGTATCAAAAAGAACTTTGCCAGGATGAGTAAGGATGCTGAGCGTACCTATGACCGCCGTTTCAGGGTTATTAGCTTCCTCCAGAGATGTGCAATTCAGCTTCCCAAAGGTCCGGCCTCTTTTCCCATTTCCATTCTTGCTGCTACTGCCACCTCCAGATGCAGGTCGTCCACGTCCTCCTGTCTTGCCTCCACTGTTAGCTGGCCAACCTCCGGCTGGTTTGTTAGGGCAATCAGGCCGAATGTGCCCCTCTTTTCCACAAGCGTGGCATATAATCCTTGGCTTCATACATTCACTCTTGAAATGTCCTGGAAGTCCACAGTTGTGACAGATGATCTGACCTTTTGGTGTGAACGTCTTCCGATTGGGTGGAACTCCTCCTGTCCTGACCCTGGGTTTGAAACTCAGATTTGGGGTACTTCGAGTTGGCTGAACTTTCTTGGCCTTAGTCTTATCCCTCTTCATTCGGCTCATCTGAACCAACTTGTAATCATTCTCCCATGTGATGGCTGTATCCATCAATTCTTGGAAGTTATGCGGCTTAGTCAACTTCATCTGCATTGCCGCGTATGGATCCAGTCCCCTGAGGAACCTTTTCATCCTCTTGTTGTCAGTACTCACCTCGTCACTTGCGTAACGAGAGAGTCTCGTGAATTCCTTGATATAAGCCATCATTGTTGCACTCCCCTGCTTGAGGTCTTCAAATTCCCGCCTCTTGAGCTCAACCACACTTTCTGGCACATGGAAAGTACGGAACTTTTCCTTAAACTCTTCCCAAGAAAATACCTTCTCCGGATGTTGCAATGTCACTTCGTTATCCCACCATGCTGCGGCTGGTCCAGATAGAAGGTGTACAGCATAACGAACCTTCTCCTCGTCATTGGCTCCAACAGCCTTCAATTTTCTCTTTGTGTCCATAAGCCAGTCTTCCGCATCCATAGGTTCCACCGCGGAAGCAAAGGGAAGTGGTTTTGCATTGAGAAAGTCGGAAAGACTTACCCCTTTTGCTTCTTGAACCCTTCTGGCTCCAACATGCCCCATGAGCTCTTGCATAAATTTGTTTTGCGTTTCTTGCATGAACTGCATATATTGCATAAAGCTCTGCTCCGCCAAAGGCCTAAATGGTGGTGGTGGTAAATGATCTTGAGCTTCTTGATCAGCCTTAGCTTTGGCTTCCCTTTCTGCCTGCTGGTCATTCATTGCCTTTGTTTGAGCCTCTTGTGCCAAGCGTTGATCTTTAGCTTCGGCAGCTACACCTGTATCCATAGCCCCTCTAGTACTGTAACATCAAGCGAAGATCTCATAATTACACCATGCCCATGCTTTCTGAGCTTCACTTCATGCCCAGAACTAGTCACACAATGGAAAACAGAAATCCAACTCCAAATGGAAGATCGCAAGAAAACCAAATACAAGGTACATATTATACAACACATACAAATCGGTACATAGTCATTATTACAACACGTACTCTCACAAGTGGAGTACACTCATAGATCGAGACTGGAAAGTTCTACCGTCTCTCTTATTATTACAACATACTACTAGCACTAGCTGCATTCACAGATACAACTAAGCTTCTGACTTGGTATTGACATCCTGTCCTGGTCTCACAGCTCATAGTACATGTCCGGAGTCCACCCGTGCTGGCGTGTAGTCCGATGCACTGTCGCTGGAACGAACGGCCTACCGCCCGGAACATAGTCTGAGTCAGACGTGTCCATCGTAGAGGTATCACTCAACACGAGTCCATTCAGTCCGAGGTAACTCTCAAAGTACACTCTGGTCTCGTGAGCAGTCATAGTCGGGAAAGGCTCCACCTCTCCATAACACACACTCTCAGTGCAGTAGGTGTGGTCAAACGGTGTATCCTGCTCCATAGGTGTCTCAACCGGCTCCTGACTCTCGAACTGAACCTCCATAGGGTCCTCCTCCTCAACAGATACAATAGGAGTGACTACGGCATCACCTCCTCCTGCCGCCTGAGCTGTCCCTCCATACGAACTAGTGTACTGCTGACCGTCTCCCAGCCAGTCAAACCTCCACCCATCAGAGTTCTCAATGGGAAGCTCGGACTCCAAGACCCCCCTTGAGATCTTGCTGCGCCTCCATACTAGAAGTGATAACTGGGTAATGTATAGGCTCTGGAGTGGGTGAATACCTGGAAGGTCCAGGCTGTGTCGGGTAACTGTGAGTTCCCACAACCGGTGAGAAGTGTGATCCCTCCGACTCCTGCCTAGTCATCTGTGCTCGCTCCTGTCTCCTAGTAGTGTCTGTGAGGTCATCAAGCATCTCCGCCTTGTCCTCTACTATGACCTGGTGGGTGTTATACAGTGATCCCACCATCTTCCTATACCTATCAAGAAGTTTGGCTGCCAACTTCGGCTTCTTCTTCACCAGAACATCGTGATCCATTCCCAGCTCATCCATCAGTGAGTCATGAGGAATAGCGGTAAAAGTCGTACCTACTAACTCCACCGCTCTGTACTCCCTGATAGTCGCAATAGCTCAAACTACCGCCTCGTGATAAGCTACAGTCTCTCCTCTTCCTTCTCCGGAAGGCTGAACTGGACTAGGTGCTAATCCATCTGGTAGCATGATCACGACACGGTACTTGACCGTAGTCCTGTCATCCTTGTAAGAATAGGTCTTAATAGGGATGTCGGTGCTGAGTCCAAAAGCCCATAGCAGTGATCCTAACTGCTCTGTCAAAGTTCCCTCATAGTCTTCCAGAGGAAGATTCTCGATGCCATATTAGCTGTTACAAGAATAGGATATAGAATTAGTATGATGCATCATAATAAAGAATTGTAACACTAAAAATATGACTATGTTATTCCCAAGTGAATAACCATCATAGATTTAGAGAACTCTTTACCGTTGCTACTAGACTCCTACAGGTTCTATCCCTTTACTAGGTTTCCAACCTAAGGTCAAAGCAATTGCTCTGATACCAGCTGCGGTGACCCAGCATACCACTGCATGTTGTAGTATGCAAGTCGTTGATATAACACTTGCGGAACAACCCTCCACAATTATTACATCCCTCAGAATGGTACAACAGAAACATTGCGGGCCCAAATACAAACTGAACTTCATATTATTACAAACCAAAGCGTGATGATAACGAAATGCTCCCCATAAGAGAACACCTCAAGTGCTTAGTGATTACAACAACTGGAAAGCTTCAAATAATTAAACAAGTAAATAACTCAACAATTTATTCCTACTCTACAGTTGCTCGGTTCCTCGACTACGAAACTATTCTATTAGGTAGTCTTTCTTCACTTTGAGTCCTCATCGGAAGATGCTCTGTAGCGTATGAAGTAATCCACGCCTTCGATTCCGCGAGAAAGATCTGGCTCCTCGTAGAAGATGTCCTGCTGGCCTCCGATGGTGTTCAGAGTCACCTCGTCTAGCTCTTCACAGTCTAGCAAGGGTTTAAGAGATTGGAGTGAGTAATGAGCGTTACCCAGCAAGTTTCTTTAGAAAGAATTTGTGTGTTATGCACTATCTACAGCCATGGACCCAAAAGAGTCATAGGCCAATGCAAGGTTTCATCAAAGGTTTCTTGAAAGATTGCTTTTACTTTAGAAAACTATGCCCAACAGCCAACACAGGGTATTAGTGCCTTGAGAGCACCTTTCCTGCCGCGTTCGCAGCTCCTTCCCGGAACAAGGGGTAACATGTCACATCTTTTTACACTCTGCAGAGGTGTGTCCTTCCAAAAGAGATCAAAGCCTTGCTGCACAACCGGGCGTACATTCCCGTCCACACTTCCATGGTGTGGGGCCCAGTCATTGATCCAAGCCATTCACTGCCTTCTTCGCACAACGCATGCCCACCCAATTCACGCAAGCAGGTTGTGCCCCTGATATTCACCCCCAACGATGAAGTACCTAGGCGTCCCTTGCGGACCATCATAGACACCAGTGGCCGTGGGTACTATGGGGTCCCACCCATGTGACGTATTCTCGCAAGACATACGGCAAACAGTAGCTGAGTGTCCGTTGACATGCGAACGAGAGAAGATACAGATGACTTTCACGTCCCATTCCAAGTCTCTTGGACGACACGGTTTTTATGACACAAGAATAACTGTGGCATTGGTAGTTAATCCTAGGTTTACTTTCCCGTGCAAGTGGAACCTCCACCACAACAATCTTACCGTGGTTCCACTTGCCAGCCATCCTAGGTTATCACCACTGGTCGATAACCACTAGTCATATTACTTATGAAAATAGATTTTCCATCATTTTTGAAATGTTAGAGTTTGAAGTCAAAACTTTGCAAGTAGTTTCAAAACCAGTGCAACCAAGAGATATGAGAAAGATAAACTTGCCTTGTGACTGAAAGGTAATGGAGTCGGATACTTGGCGATGCTCCTGATCTCCTTGTTCTACAAAAATCCAATCATTGTCCGGTAAGGACAACGTTTCAAGAAGCAAATGGATGCTATGTGCAATGATATGCAATGCATGGTGATTCTTTGTCTTTGTTTTCTTATTTGTGTGTTTTACCCAAGACTTGGTATGGTTAAAGTGTTTTGACACAACACAAAGTGCTATTGGTGTGTTTTACCCTAAATATGTATTGAAACAATTAATTAAGGTTTGAAATCAATTTTGAAATTATAAAACTTCTATGGAAGTTATTTGAAAAGAAAAGGATTAGTTCAATAAAGAAAAGACTTAATTTTTTTCTATTAATAAAAATTAGGATTTTTGAAAATGGAAATTAAAAGATTTCAAAGTTTGAATTGAGAAGTGAATAAGAAATATGATTTTCAACAAATATTCAATTCATTAAAGAAAAGAAAATTATTTTATAGAGTTAAATCAAACAGTGTTATTTTAGTTTTGGTTTTGAATTAATTCAAAAGAAAATACAACTTTAAAATTTGAAATTTGGGTTTGATTTTGAAATGGGCTTTGGCCCATTGGCCTAGCCCAATCCACCCGGCTGGGTCTAACCCAACCGGCCAGGACCTGGGACGGTCAAACCGACCCAGACCTGCCTCAAGCTCGCACCTCTCTCTTCTTCTCCCAAGCTCCTCCTGCGATCGATGTCGCCACCGCCGCCTGCAGATCCCAGCCAACTCTGATGACTTCTGCTGCCGATGCTTGAGCATATGATGCGCCGCTCGGCCCTCTTCCTCCTTCACTGAGTGGATTTGGAACTCCTCGCCTCTCCGATGAGATCGGGGTTCGATCTCCGCTCAGAATCTTGCCGGCTCCTGTCGCCTCCGATCTCACACCTAGCTAGATCTCCTCACTGGGCTTGCTATGCGCGTTTGCGGTGGTCCAAGCATGTGTGCTTCGCCGGTGGTGCGGTGCTCCTGATGGTGCCGTGGTGAAGACTCCCTCGAGCAGCCTCTGGCCGGCCGCGCGGGCTCTGCCCCGCCATGCTGTCTAGACGAGCACTTGGGCGTCGGTGAGTGCGTCCTCCTCCTCTCTACCCTTATCTCTCATCTCCGGCCATGGTCTCTGGCCATCTGGCCATGGCCAGTGAGCCAAGCTCATAGACTTTGTTCTGTGAAGCTGCTACTGATGCAAGCTTGCTGTATTGAGTTCAGCTAGTTGCTGCCATGCGGATCAGTGATGTTTATGCTTTGATCATCTCTCTGTCAGTGAACTTTTCTGACAGAGATGTTAAACTGAACCTTGCCTTGCTGCAATGTTCAGTTAACTACTGTAGCCTGCTATGATAAATCATGATTTCTGTGATGCCATGATAGCCAAGCTATATGTATGTGTAACTGAATTCATAATTTCAGTTAGGTTGCTGTGCTTGGTCAGGTGGTGAGTTTGCTGTGCTACCAACTCCTCTGTTAGTGAATTATGTGACAGTGATGTTGGACTAAATCTTATTGATTGCAAGGTTTCAGTTATAAACTTGATTGAACTAAATATGATTCCTAGGTTATATTACTAGGAAGATGATTTTGATTATATTTACTGACCTGGCTGTCAGTTAGAGTGCTGGTTGTGTTGAGGTGCATGACCATCTGGTCCTGTGCTCAGCAACAGTTTTCTGTGAACTGTTAATGGTGAAACTTGCCCCTTTTTTACAAGCCCATGATGCTGGTCTGAGGCTAGGTTAAGTAGTGAGGTGCTCTGCATGCTTCTGTGCCCACTGCTTGATTGTGTTGTGGTACTAGCAAGACTTGTGTGGTTCAGGTGCATGTCCATCAGGACATGTGCCCAGCACAAGTCTGCTCTGTGAAGCTGTGGTTTCTGTGATCTGCCTATGAAGCAAAAGCTGAGGCCTTTTCCTATGAATATATGTATTTGGCTTTGCACAATTAACTTCCAATGATGTATTGAGCAAAGCATCCCTTTGCTAGTCTGAGGAAAAACTACCATGACCCAACCATACATGCAGTTGATTGTTTAACAAAAACTGCTGGTATTCAGTGCAGAATACCAACCTGTGATGGATCACTTTGATGTTGAGGTCTTGTGGCTGGTCTGCTACTTCTATTTGGTGAGTTGTGGCTAGCTCCTAGCTTGCCCTTCTCCTCCTGGTTCAGCTGCTGGGCTTGTCCTTCTCCTCCTGGACTTGCTGCTGGTTGCTTGTCCTTCTCCTCCTGGGATGGTCTTGAGCTTCAGGTTACTCCATGGTTTTGCTGGGTATTGTTCTGATGGTTTTGTGGTGCTGTGGAAGAACTTGTGATGTTCTTGGTGATGTTTTACTGCTGGTCGAATGGGAGCTGCTTCTCCTGGTGATGCTCATCTAGCCGGCTGCTTGGTTTGCAAGCAGCTGTGGTGTTGCCAGCTCCAGCTTCCCAGTCCTGTGACTGAGCTGCTTGTGTGCTGTATGCCTGTTTACTTCACTCAGTTCGATCTCATCCACTGCTGGCCGTGCTGTGAAACTGCTTTGCACCCCTCTGTTTTGCACCCTAGAAAATAACAGAACGGATTCTACACTTGGTCCAAATACTCAATGATGCAAATGGCAATGTAATTGCCAAAGTCTGAGAGTAATATTATACTAACCCTAACTCTGTTTTCTTTTTTTTTGCTGTTTATTTTGCAGGTTGATGATTCAAGATCATCATGAGGATCTTGAAGATGCAAAAGCTAGTTTAGGATTAGTTTTCTTTTATTCTTCACTTTTGTAATTTTCTTTTTACTTTACCAATATGTAAAGACATTGTAATTGTGTTTAATATTAATAAAGTGATATTTCAACTTGCTTTATTTACTTATTCCAATTTTATTATCCAACTCAATTTATAATTGGGTTATTTCTTTATTAATGATTAATAATTCTAATTTGGGAATATTCAACAATCAAAATGAAATTCCAAAATCACTTAAACAACAACAACAACAACAAGAGATCATAACAAAGCCCATAACATTCTAATAACCTCTAACTCTAAAGGTGATTAGATAGAAGCTTTGATCTCTCAGGTTTTTGAATTTGCAAAAAATTTACTCAGATTTTAGATGCATGAATGCACAAAGGTCCTATTTCTACCCTTCGTTTGATCCTAAATGCTGGGATATTACAGGCTTCCCCCCTTATCAGAACTTCGTCCCGAAGTTAAAACTTTGTGTACCTAAAGAGTTCTGGATATGCTTGTCTCAAATCTTCTTCTTTTTCCCAAGTTGCTTCATGTTCAGAGTGATGTTTCCATTGCACTTTGCAGAACTTTATTGCACGATTCCAAAGCCTCTTCCAGTTATCCTCTAAGATCTTTATTGGCTTCTCCTCGTAAGTCAAGTCTGCTTCAAGATCTAGGTCATCATGAGTGATAGAGTCTTCAGGTGCTTTCAGACACTTCCGAAGTTGAGAAACATGGAAAACATTATGAACTTGCTTCAATTTTGCTGGAAGCTCCAATTCAAAAGCAACACTCTGATTCTGACTCAAAATCTTGAATGGTCCAATATATCTCGGGCTTAATTTCCCTTTAATACCAAACCTCTTGATTCCTTTCATAGGACTGACCTTCAAATAGACCATATCCCCTACTTTGGGCTCCCATGTCCGCCTCTTTTGATCTGCATAACTCTTTTGTCTACTCTGAGCTATCTTCAAACGGTCACGGATGATATCAATGATACCTTGCTTCTCCTTGATGAAATCAGTTTCAAATTCCTGGTTGCCTCCTGGCTCAAACCAACATATTGGAAATCTACACTTGCGTCCGTAGAGTACTTTAAATGGTGCTGCTTTCAAGCTGCTTTGCTAGCTGTTGTTGTAAGAAAACTCTGCTAACGGTAAGTGTTCATCCCACGAACCTCCAAAATCTAGAGCACATGCACGTAGCATATCCTCCAGGATTTGATTAGTTCTTTCCGTTTGCCCTCCAGTTTGAGGATGATAAGCAGTGCTGAAATCCAACTGTGATCCCAGTGCTGCATGAAGATTTCCCCAAACTGTTGATGTGAAAACAGACCCTCTATCTGAGACGATCTTCTTGGGCACTCCATGCTTGCTGACTATTTCTCTTACATAGATCTCTACCAACTTTTCTGCACTATCTTTCTGGTTCACAGCCAAGAAATGTGCACTTTTGGTGAGTCGATCAACTATCACCCATATCATATCCTTGTGTCTCTTGGTTAAAGGTAAACCAGTAATAAAATCCATTCCGATTTCCTCCTATTTCCACTCCGGAATATCCAAAGATTGTAGTAACCCTGCTGGACTTTGATGTTCTGCCTTGACTCTCTGACAAGTGTGGCATTCCGCTACATACTTGGCTATATCCCGCTTCATGTTATTCCACCAGAACAACTCCTTGAGATCTATGTACATCTTCGTACTTCCCGGATGAATGGAGTATGGTGTCTCATGAGCCTCCTTGAGTATCAGTCCTTTGTAAAATTCTCGGCTGAGATGGGAAATGCTGGGTTGGCCCGGGCTACCAAACACACCCTTACCGTTAGAGGTGACATTTTCCAGCCGCCAAGAAAGATATAGCGATGCTAAGTCATTTACCGTTTTTCTCATCATATTTTTTTGCAGAAAATTTCTAGGAAAAAGTAGGCATCATAATTTTTTATCATCTATAAAATATGACTAGAAATTCAATAACAACCTTGTACCGAACAATCATGATGATTGTAGCAATAAAGAAGTCCACATATTACATAAGATGGTTTAACTTTTAAAATCAAAATAAGAAATTTTTTGGAGGGTGAAATAGCTTTTTTTTTTGCCTGATTTAGTGTTTCAGCAAGGTTTAGCGAGCTATCAGCAACAGTGTCTACTTATCTCGTAACAAATGCATTGGTTTAACGGCAGTGCTCTGGATCCGCTATAGCGATGAGATAGCACGCTATAAAACTTTGACTATGAGTCGTGCTTTGTACTCCCTCCGTTTCAAAATATAAGATGTTTTAGCTTTGTGAAGCAAATGTATTTAGACATCTTTTAGTGTGTAGGTTCACTCGAATATACACACTAAAACATGTCTAGGTACATTTGCTTCACAAACCTAAAATATCTTATATTTTGAAACGGAGGGAGTACTATTGTGTCTCGTGCTTCATTAGACCGATTGACTTCTAATAGTGGTTAGGAGATGGGAGTACGTCCTAAGCTATTGTGAACGTTACTGATTTACAGTATTCTTGGTGAGCTTAATTAATTGTCAAAACCATGCTTGGTCCAGATCAAGTACGGCAAGTTCTAGTGGCACACTCCACGGACAGAATGCTCTTGCTCATGCGAACACATCCAACTGATCTGGCTAGGTATACAATCAGCGTGCGGTCGCATGTTGCTGAGTCTTGCGAACAGTAACCATGCGATCACGTCCACAGGCGTACGTACGACCGCACTAGGCAAAGATGCCACCATTTAAATGGATAACACTGTTTTTGTTTGTCATCTCCGAAAAAAACATCGTTACGTTACGTTACATCAGTTTGAAGGGTTGCGGGGTTTTGCACTCATGAGCCATGATATCGCAAAATGATTTTGATTTTGACCCTCACTGTTGTTACACGTACTTGAATCCACAGAATCTTCTTAATTTTTAGGATCATAAATGCTATGGATATATTAAACAGGTATACCAATAACATAACTCTCATACTCACAAGCCCAAGTGACCTACAGTTTGCTGGTGAACTACGGATTCTTAAAGCTAGGATGAGTAAGGTGGCCTCCAGACGACGTACACAAGACAACTACCTGTAGGATAAAATAGAGTTAACATATAGTCTAGTACTTTTTTATCAATCCAACATGAGTCTGTCATGTAAACCTAGAATGTGACGCATTTATAAGCCGGTCTACCGGAGCCCTAAGGCAAGATTCACCATAATATTATAATTGCGCACTTGTTGATATTATAGTAAAATTATACCAGGAGTAGGACCTCTCCACCGTCGCGAGATCTGAACCTAGATAATTTATGTTTCTTGTTCCTGGTTACATTCCGCCTTACACACCCCACTCTTCCTCCCCGTCTTGAGATACCCCTCATGACGCACTCGTCAATAGAACTCATGATGTCTTGCAGGTCTGTTTGCGTACGGTCTACACCGTATTCCACCTTTTGGCTTTAACCAAAATTAAACTTTATAAAATTTAACCAACGACATGAAGAAAAAAACACTGACATCCATAATGTTAAATCCATTTTTTAGAAAGGGGAACGGAGACCCGGCTCTATATTGAGCAAGCATAAAACATTCATATTGTAGGTGTTCATGTTTTCCTACATATTTGATTAAATTTTATGAAATTTAACTTTAGATAACCTAGAACGCGATGTACTTTTGAACGAGCGAGTACCTGCCCGGTGACATACGATGGCCAAGGCGGAAAAAATATGTGAGTTCTCATCTTTCCTTACTTATAAAGTTTGGAGTTGGTAGTGAATTCGCTCTCCAACTAAGTATTATATAATACTATATGTGAGACCAACATCTTAGAAAGTCTTAAATAAATAACTATGACCATCTACATATGTGGGGCCGTCAAGAGCCTAAACAATATATATATGTGATTCCACTAATTATGTAAAAAATATCAATAAACAAAATACATCATAATCATACATAGGGCAGTTTATGCAAAAAAAAAAAAAAAGCGATTGCTACAAAAATGAACACGGTATGTTGACTTATATTTTTTTCTATATGTTTGGTTTACAAAGTTTAACTTCAACTAGCTTAGATTCCGAGAACGTGATGTAATGTGAACGGAGGGAGATCAAGCATACATACGGAAGATTAAAACGCGAGTTTTCGTCATGACAATACGCGAGTATGTAATGGTGTATTGTCAAGCTGGTTCTGGAACCTGGTCGACACATGGTAACCATCTTGTCAGCGCGTTAGCAGGCGCTAAGCAGCCAAGCAGGTCGTTATTCCGACAAGTACTGCAATTAAAAGCCGGGAAAATTTGCTATAGGATACTATTATTTTTTGGCGTTTGCCGAAATACACTGCTCAATTGTGTCTTTGCTAGGTACCATTACAATTTTGTGACACATTTGCCAGAACACACCACAGTACCAAAAATAGAAAGTTTGGCACTTTTATTTGAGATGACCAGTTTTGAAGAAAATGTGCCAAACTTTTCGTTTTTGGCAATGCGGTGTGTTCTAACAAAGACACAATTGAACAGTGTGTTTCGACAAACGACACAAAATAACGGTGTCGTGTAGCAAATTTTCCCTTAAAAGCCCTACGGCGCAGTTCCCGTCGAGGTGCACGCATCGACGTGAGATATGATATGAGGGCGCATCTGCCAACTGTGTCCAGGTTTCGGCACGTCAAACCGGCTGAACGAGACGCGGTCATCGTTGTACCTTACACAATTTTCCTCGAGGACAGTAATGACAGTGCGAGTTAATCAAACGCTACTATTAGCAGCTTGACAGCGTTTTCACACTTTGCCTGGGCAGCACAGCGCAGATATGGCGAGTTGGACGGTGACACGCTCGTGCTCTACTTGGAGAGTTGACGGATCCGTGTAAGCTGCTGGAACGATCTTGACAGGACAGGATTAAAAGTCGCCCCTATTAAGTTTAGGGCCAGTCGGTCGATCAGATTGACGTGTTCCAGCTGGGATCTACAGAAAAAACGTGTTCAGGTTGGGTACTGCTGGGCGATCGAGTTCGTGTCCAAGTTGACTCGAAGATGTAAGGAAGCAGGCAGGCAGGAGCCAGATGATCCAGACACCAATCGCTGCTCACTGTTCCAAAGTTTGACCAGAGTAAATCCATTGGTTCTATATATCGCGGTTAAGTCCTTATCCAGAGGACTCGGATGATGCTTCATCTTGATGGATCTAGTCAACATCGCAGGTAAGTTCTTGGAACGAACCGCAATGCACGCTTCTACCACGGCCATCGTCATCCCTAAAGTTAAAAGATAAGGCAAGAGCGTGGAGCTTAACCGGAGCTCCTTTATTGAGAAATGTAATACTCCTACAACAGAGCAAGTTTTTTCTTTCTTTTAAGTCCTATCCAGGGCTTGTTCTAGCAATAGCTTCTAACAAACTCCTTCTCTACTAATGAAAATGGCAAGTCATTTGCCTTGATTTGAATAAAAACTATTGTGGCTTTTATACTTAGAATGCCCGGCTGGTACAATTGCAATGCTCTGTTTTTTGAAGATCGAAAAAGGGTGGGGGAGCCCCGGTTCCATTACTAGAACGAAACAAAGCAGTATCAGAGTTGTTATTACATATGAACACGGTGATTTTTTTGAAACGGAGATAAAAGTTTTGCCACTTTCTATTGATTAAGGAGAAGTTAATTTTACAAGAAGGCTAAGAGGACACAAAATACATCCGGACTACTGTCTCGGCATCAAAAACACCCAAACGTTTCGCCTCGGCAAAAAAACCCAAAGTTTCATCTCCTTCTTGATCTCTTCTAAAATCGCCGTTCGTTGTGCTTTCTTGTTGCGGAATACGCGAGCATTCCTCTCGTTCCTGATTTTCCAGTAATGTGAGGAGAGTGAGAGGGGCGTTGGCCTTGAGGTTAGAGTTGATGAGTCTGTCATGTCGCACCACCACTCTTCGAGGGCTTTTGCCGGCCATTGGTGAACGCCATCTAGAAGTTCTAAAAATGGAAGTAAGGAAATATACAAGCAATCCCAGGCAGAAAATCTCAGATATTACAAGATTACACAAATCGTCTAAGAATCAAGGCTAGTCCACTATATAATACTCGTATATCGCCCGAAGTTTGTTCCTGGTTTCTTCAGCCAGCAATAGGTCCCACTTCTGCACTAGCTTAGCCCAGTCATTGATTCAGATTGTTGTAATGAATTAATTGGTGAAGCAACAACGACCATGGAGTCGCCAATATTGAGAGGAATGCATAGCAGGTGCAAGCACATAAGAATCTGGCATGCCTTCACCCAAAATCATCATCGACAAGCTCTTGGAGAGGTTCACCCCCATTGGATAGCATTGGGCGCTTTGATCACCTCGTGCACCATGTTGGTAAATAGATCTATATGTGTCATCATTGCCTCCTTGAAAATGAACCTCCATTTCTTGAGAGTTTTCAGAATATGCCACCGTTTCTGTTTAATATAAATCCAAGTTTGGTTATAAAAAATAAACCTAAGTTTCCATATGCTCCAAAGTACAACCGAACAAATGGCATTAAAAAGATGAATGCTTCTTATTTGACACCCAAAAACTCACTCTAAATAGATAATTAGATTAAGAAAGGTAAACTAAAAACTTAGAGACGCATACCCCAATATTGACAACAAACAACACACTCAAACAAAGGAGTGTAATGAATCTGGATTCAACACAGAAAATACAACAAGTTGGTTCATCATTAGCAGGGGCGGAGCTGCGCCCGGTGCTACCGGTGCTCTAGCACCGGCCTTGCATGTGCACTCCAACAACATAAGTTAAATTTTAGGGCTATGAATATGAAAATCCTAGATAACTAGCATCACTAAGCAAGGATTAGCACCACCCTTGGGCTGAATCTGGCTCCGCCCCTGATCATTAGGCAAGATATTAACTTTAAAAGGATAGCAAATAGAACACCTAATTATCTTTTGAATAGAGAGATTATGGGATGCTTTAGGTAAACGAAGTGGACATGATTGACTGCTCGGTATATGCGATACTTGGGATTGGAGTAGTTGAGGTAGACGAAGTAGAGGATCTGGAGATCCACTGGATCCCTTCTGGCCCCTCACGGCTGGCAGTAAAAATATGCCATTAGCTACTTGCTCTAGCTCATACCACTTCTCCATAAGAGTGGGACTGCAATTTCTCCTAAAAGAAAGTTTCACAATACTCACATCCCAAAACCGATCAATATTCACTCCGTTTCAAATTAATTGTCACAATTTTTTGCAAAATGAGCGAATCTACACACTGCATACATCCGTATCTAGACCAAATTTGACCAAAACCACGTCAATTAATTTGGAATAAAAGGAGTAATAGCAATTGCTCATTGCACGCACAATAGATATTTCAGTAATGGACAAAAGAGGGAAGGTGTCAAACGAGGTGCTCTCGGAGAACCTGATCTTTGCACCATCCTTTACAACCCATCTATATTCTTTTGACACCCATGATAGCCCAAATGAAAAAAAACCTATGAGCATGCAACTCTTTATGTGCAACTGAAGTTTTTAGGACTGCTGGTGGTGCTGATGGTGTACGTAGATTCAATGATTATATTCTACGAGTTATCCCCCATTAATATATCTTGGGGAAAAATTGCTACATGAACACCATTATTTTTCAGCGTTCGCTGAAACAAACCGCACAAATGTGACCTTGCCATGTACCATTACAATTTTGTGATACATCTGTCGGAACACACTATATGGGCTAAAACAGAAAGTTTGACTTTACTCGTATAAAATTACCATCTTACACTCATTTCTTCATAACTTGTTATTTTCGTGGGCTGTTATATTGAGCTTGCTATAAATGGTAGCACATTTGCCTAATATAATCTGGTTGTTCCTATAGTGTTGCCCAATTTTTTTGGTGAAGTGTTTTTTGTTGAATATGACCGTACCGGTGTTCCTAGTTCTAAAATGTTTGGTTCAAGTTCGGGGTGAATGTTGTTCAAAATTGTTTATAATTGTATATTTCTAGTGTTCTTCTGATACAAAAATTTGTGGTCCAAGTTGAGGTTAATTGTTGTCCCATTTTTCATGTAAATATCTAATTTAAAATGTACAAACTCTCCCTCATGCCAAAATTTGAATTATAGACAAACAAAAAGGTTGAAATTGGTCATCTCAGCAGTACTGTTAAACAATGAACTTTTCATTGTTGGCCATGCGATGTGTTCTGGCAAATGTGCCAATTGTAATGGTACCCTGCAAAGCCACAATCAGATAATGTGTTTTGGCAAACACCGAAAACTGAAAAATAACTATGACTTGTAGCAAATTTTCTCTATATCTTTTCAGCCAAGTAGTTAGGAGGCACATCTTCTCATACTCCCTCTGTTCACCTTTATCCTGCGTTCTAGCTTTTTCAATTATTTCTGTTTTATCCTGAGTCCTGTATATTTGGGAATTGATTTTCTAATTTAGCCCCAAGCTGGAGTATCCGTGAATCGCTCGTTTCTTGTTCTACTCCCTCTATCCCAAAATATAAGATGCCCTTAAATTTCGCTGGTCAACGACTAACAACTTTGACTATAATTTATTTTTACAATATGTCCATAAAATTAGTATAAAAATATATAAAATAGAAGAATTTTGCAAGACGAATCGAGGGACATAATTTATACATTCCCAATCTATCAAAATTGTGTATCAAAGAGCAGCATAAAAATAGTGCGCCTTATATTTTGGGATGGAAGGAGTATTACTATAGCCAGCCGGGAGGAGCCAAGGCGGCCTAGGCTAATGCATGCATCGTTCTGAGACCAATCCGTTGCATGGATTTTCTGCCAACGCACGATGTGGAACTAAATGAGGGGCAAGTCAGTCAATCAACACCCTAATTTAGCTCCTCTTAACCTTTTTTTTGGTATCTGCGTTTTGTTTTGCTCAGAACGTAGGGTAAAGGTGAACGGAGGGAGTATAATTTTGGATTTTATTTTTATTTCAACAAAATTTAGGCCATCGTTCTACAGACTATTGTTAGGAATATAGTAAAATGTGTATTTTTTCCAAAAAGTAATAATAAGTTTTTTTGTTGTCTGATATCATGTTTTGGCATGGATTTTTTTTTCTAATACAAGTTCACAAAATGAACATTTTATAAAAAACTTGTCTCTAGTTTAAATTTAATTTAGAAAACCAAACTTTCAGCAACAAATGC
Organism: Dactylis glomerata; assembly: GCA_007115705.1. Taxonomy (NCBI): domain Eukaryota; kingdom Viridiplantae; phylum Streptophyta; class Magnoliopsida; order Poales; family Poaceae; genus Dactylis; species Dactylis glomerata. Next base: position 2,658,446 of record QXEO01000383.1, read on the forward strand.
TATTATTCCAAACAAATCCTTATTTCCTTGTCTCAAAGTTTTAGCTGCAAAACATTATTGTGTAGTGCACAAAATATTTGAACTTTCACAATATCATTCATCTACACGTGTAACTTAAAGCTTGTACTATGCAAACATTATTAGTTGGGTGTCTCCATGCAATTGATTTTCATGATAAGAATGCTCTTTTCGTCTACATAGTGCAACATGAGCTCTGATAATGCATTTCTTACGATGCTTCCCTATGTTTGTTTCAAATTAGTCGGGGTTCTACTTTTGTCATAAGTTAATTTCATAGAATTTGATCAGTTTTTACATGCCAATAAAATTAGCTTCATGTTGTAGATGCCAATTTATTTTATTATGGACTTGGTCAAACACAATTTAATTTGACTTAAAATAAAATTCATACGGAAAACCTTGATCAATTTGGAAGGAGCAAGCATGGCTACATGCCACGGAGGGCAACTCGTGTCATCTCCCGGTATCGGACTCCACCGCTCCATCGAACCGGACACGTTGCCTGTGCTCTGCTTTTCGACTCGCTCCTAGACCCTTCTCCTCCGCCGCTTCCACCAGAGCCGGCGGTAGCCATGAACGCGATTCGATCGGCGCTCGCGAGGGCGCGCTCCGCCCCCAGGCTCCGGACTCGCCGCTACGCCGCCGTCGGCGAAACGCAGCCGGAGAGGGTGGCGGCGGAGATGGTCCGCTACGCCCTCGGCGGCGCCGGGCATCAGAGCTCGTCAGAGGACGCGATGCGGATACTGGAGCAGGGGGCGACGAACCTGCAGGGCGGAGGCGAGGGCGCCGCCGAGGCCGTGGGGATGCTCATGCTCGCCATGTCCACGCTGCTCTACCGCAGGTCTGAAACTCTGCATTACGTCTCGATTTTGCAATCTGGTGCTTTAGTTCTGAATATATTTGGACGCTCCTCTAGTTTGGGTAATTTTATACGGCTGGTGTTGCCATTGCCACATACATTTAGGAATGCTTTAGATATATGTAGCACACACTGCAAAATGGAAAGGAGCGCTTGCTTCTTGCCTTCCGGTTTGCCTACTTGCTACATTTGTGTTGGTTCCCCTGGAACAAACTGCATGTTGCGGTGAAGCATGAAGATAATACTATAGACGATAGAATATTACATGGCTTTAAAATGAATTTTTTATAATGTTATCCATGGTGGAAACGGAGAATCGCCATTCCATTTAGCATAGTGAGGATAGGCTGCCAGCAAGAAAATAACCTACCACTGACCTTTGTTGATTGGCCTTCTCAGTTAAGTAGTTTTGAGTAAAATTTTACTTGTTTCTCTGTGCAGTGGAAGACGCGAAGATGCAATGGAAAAGGTCAAAGCAACCCAGCAAGTGGCTCCTTCTGCAGCTTTCAGAGGTGCTTTTACATGCCTTGTTCTTGTTAAGAGTAGTAGTGTGTGTCGAGGGTGTAGAAATTTGGAATGATGGTTGTATACACTTTTAAAGTGAAGAGCTCTCAAGTCTCAGATATATTTTATGATTTAGCAGACAGAAACAGGGGAACAAAAACTAGACACTCAGTATGGTCGTGATTATTGCTGTCAAATAGTGGAATGTATTAACTGACATAGCAAAAAACCTTTACATACCTAAGGAAGCTAACCTGAAAAAAATGTTCAGAAGAGGGGAGGATGGATACTGATTGAGTCGATGTTCTTGAATGACATTTCTGATGCAATATTGGTAATTAAATGTGCAGTTGCTGCATGGGAAGCACTGATGGGGCTACGCATGGAAGCGGGCCAGGTTTGGTACTACAAGCAAATACTTGTCTTCTTCATGGCCCAAAATAGAGTTAGCATCATGGTTAATTTGGATACAGGATGTCTCCTCTTCGATGTCCCCAAATGATTCGATAGATCTATCAATCAAAGAGGAAGAAATCAAATGGTCTGATCAGGACCATCTGAAATTTCGGATTGATGCTATGAAAGGACTCGCTGCTCTTATAAATGGAGAGAGAGATACAGGTTGTTTTTCCTTTTGGCTTCCTGCATATCACTGCTAGGCAATAAGGAGCGATTTTTATCCAAAGCGATTAAAAGTTGTTTTTTATCAGCCCAGACGCTCTTTGGTGGGCCCAAGGACAGCTATGCTGGAGTAGGCAATAACCAAACAGGTATACCAATCTGTGAAACACTTGCTCTTTTTTCTTTGCGACTAGTGCAGGCATGGATCTCATTGCTGTTCATTGCAGAAAACGCTGTCCTTACATATGGTGAATATCTGCACTGTACCGGGGATTTTCCTTTGGCGACACACATGTATGAAAAGGTTCTTGAGGCAGCTAGCAAAGAAGATACATCTGGAAATTTGTTAGCAGCTGCAAACATGGACCCCGAGGAGGTCTCTTTGGGTGCCACTTGCTCATATGGCCAGCTTTTATGTCATTCTGGGTAATTCATTCTTTACTGCCATTGTTTGGATGGTGTTTTATTTTCCATTTCTATTTGGTTTCCAACACCAATATTTGTTTGAGAAGTTCAAAACTCAAAACAACTGTCCGGCAACTTTTTAGCCTCTTGTCCCTTTTAGGGAGCCTACTGATGGCATTCACTTTGTGTTTTTACAGGAAGTTCGGTGAGGCAGAGGACTATCTCACAAGAGCGCTACAGAAGGCCGAAGAACAATTCGGTTTGGCATGCTAAGCTTGTTAATGAATACCAGAACATAATAAGCATTTGACTGCTGACTTAACTAGTAACCTGTAATCCATGCAGGTTCAAATCACCCAAAGGTTGGTATTGTATTGACCTGTGTAGCCAGAATGTACAAACTGAAAGCAAAGGCAGAAGGTTCTAGCTCAATAATGGTTCAGGAGGTCAGTATATCATTAAATCTTATTTTAGTTTTATGTGTCACAATCTAGAAAATTTGCTATTTATGCTCCCTTGGTCTTAAATCTTGATGACTTAAGGACGAGGCAGTTGTTATTCTTTCTCAAATAAGTTCTCATATTTGTTGAGTTCGTCAGTGATCTTTGTCCTGTGCAATGACCTATACGTGCCATACGCTTAATTTAACAAGCTGTCTGATTGCAGGGGCTATATAGGAAGGCCCTAGAAGTATTGAAAGCACCTGCCATCAATTCTGAGGGTAAAAGACAAATCTCCTAGACTCTATGTTATTGGTTGTTTTCCAATCCCTCCGGCAATACTACAATGTTTCCGATTCATATTCTGCAGACACAAGAAGGCATGTTGATTGGAGAGATATTATCTCCCTTGCTCGAGGTTATACTTTGAATCCTTATTATTTAAGATTTTCTGGATTATTCTACCAGAAGGCACTTCTACGTTTAGAATAACCTGTTGCTTGATGCAACATCAGAGATGTCATATTGATTGTAGATTCTTTCATAATCAGTTGAATTTAGTTTTTCCCTCAATTGGTTCATCCTAGCTTATGATTTACAGTATTTTTTTTCTTGACCTCTTGTTTGAATGAGACCATGGGGTGTTGATCTGGCTGAACCTCGAAAATGTAACCTAACAATATGAATCCAAATCCACCTACCTGTTTGTATTAGTAGAATAGGATTGCATTGCAGACTCCTTTTTTCAGTAACTAAAAAGGCAGATTTTCTAATCACTGTAGTTCCTATGAAAATTTGCTAGATTTGTGAAACAATGCCTTTCCATCATTATTTAGTGTTAGTATAAGCTGAATTTGCCTGAGTCCTGAGAAATCCTAGTATTGTTAACCTTAAACAGTGAAAAGAGTGTGGCATTGTTGCTAGCAGTTGTGCTCATCTGGGCATTGCTTATATTGAGGCTCTTACCGTGACTGAAGACCTCATTCTTGTGTTGATCAAAAACTACTTGTTCAATTTGCAGGTGAGTATGCAGAACTGTTGCTTATTCAGTCGAACAGAAAGGCGGAAGGTGAGCGAATGAAGGAGTGGGCAGAAGATGCTTGGAAGAACCGTGGGTTAACTCTAGCTCAAGCATTGGAGTTCTCAGAAGTTTCAAAACCGGCAGTGGTTGATACCCGTATCGGCAGAGTCATATAGCTTCCATCACAATCTTAGGAAAGGTATTCCCCCTGATCGGAAAAGATCGTTGGTGATTTTGTATTAGCTTAGAAAGTTTGTACTACGTCACCGAACTCTTTTCCGATCGGAGGGAATACTATAGATGCAATAATCTGTAAATGCACCTGAATAATGTAACACATGGAAGTAGGGCTCTCGATGGATTACATATGCCTTGCATGTGTTTCTGTTTTTTTTTAAGGTGTGTTTCTGATCTTTCCCTGTTCAAAAATCAGTAGAAGGCGTCGAACCCTGTTCACAATGTCAACTGATTATGGTGATTAAATGCATAAAGTGAAAAATAAGTAGTAAAAGAAAATACCATACCATAAGTGACGATTGCAGACAACAAATGCTTTCCAATTTCGAACTGCTTGCCCATGCAAATGCTGTGTCTTTGACTGTAGTAAGCTTAACCTGAATACAGATAACATAGTTTGTATTGAATTTCAAATCTAGAAAACTTAATCTGTTCTGCATTTAAAACCTAAACCAAAATCAAAATCTTGGGTTATATAATGTCTGGTCGAATTTCAAATCTGGATGACATAATTAGTTATGAATTTAAATTCCAAACCATATTCAAAAATATTGAATTATGTATTGGCAGGGGCCGCGGTACCCCTCTTTCACAAATTAGGACATCCAGTCTTCCTCAAGGGAAGCTGGTGTACCCGTGCGCCTCCGAAGTGCAATGGAGGCCACTAGTCCAGACCATTTTTTTTAGACGAAAAGGACTCCTGCCCCGGTTCCATTCATATCGAAAGAAATCAACGAGTCTACAGCCAAAAGCATACGAGTTCAGCAGAAAAAGAAACAAACATCTACTAGGCAGATTACCAAAGTCTAGACCCGAAGCAACTATGTCTAAGACAGAGAGAGAACACAAAAGAGCGGGGAGCGACAACAGCGCATTACAGCAAGGAGAACACCCCTGCACTACAGCACTACATGGATAGAACAGCTTTCATCAGGATGAGCTTGCAGAAATGCCAGCGACGCCCTTCCTCCATGTTTGGCAGTGGACGACGTAGAGCGCCAGGTTGACACCCATTCGAAGTCCTGGCAGGTTAGCTTCCTCGCAGCAACATTGGACTTCTGAGATTCAACAAAGAAAGTGCCAAGCGCCACACCTGCTTAGAATTCAACCAAGTTGTTTTATTAAACACAAGGTTATTCCTATTAATCCACAGAGTCCAGCCTACTGAAGAAACTAGATTAAAATGTAAGAACTTTTTGTTGCAGAGCCATTTGGTAGCAATGGATTCAAAATCAGTCACTACAATGTCAAAGATTTTAAAACCCTCATCCCAAAGTAGCCTAGCAACTATACATTCAAACATGATGTGTTTAACAGTTTCTATTTCTTTACACATCTCACATTCTAAAGGTTTGGCCATGCCTCTGGCCCTATGATTATCCCTAGTCATAATCTTATTTTGAGAAAAAGGCCACAGAAAGATTTGGATTCTAGGAGGGATCTTTAGTTTCCAGACTGGAGGTAGGAAGACAGGTTGACCCCCCTGAAATTCACTAAATTATACATGGAACTAGAAGAATAGACCCCATTAGTTTCATATTGCCAAATGAGTTGATCTTCATCTTTAGAAAAAACAATGGTGTTAGCAATAACCAGGAGCTCCTGCCATTGCACCATCATTTCTTTAGTGAAAGTTCTCCTAAAAGTCCCCCTAATTTGTTGTCCATCCCAAATTTCTCTCACAGTTTGTGTTTGTTGATTGGATACAAAAAATATGTCCCAAAATTGAACTGCCAGAGGGGAATTGCCGAGCCAAATATCTTCCCAGAATTTAATGGATCTGCCATTCCCAACATTCCATCTATATATCCTACAGCTACAGCCCTAGAGGCCCACATCACACCTTTCCAAAAGATGGAAGGATGAATATCTCTTAACCCAAGATCCTATCAGACATAAGTTCAGATCTTGGAGGTTTGGGATCCCCATACCTCCAAACTCCTTTTTCATACACACTGAAGGCCAATTGGCTAAATGGATTTTGTGGTTCCCTTCTTCATCATTCCACATGAAATTAGCTAGCTGGATGTCTAGCAATTTCAGGGCCCATTTGGGAAATCTGAAGAAAGAAACAAGATATATAGGAATGCTAGAGAGACAGGCCTATATTAGAACCCTTTTTGCTACAGTAGATAGTAATCTACCTCTCCAACCAGTAATTCTTCTAAGAAGACTTTCAATCAAAGGTTATAAGTCTTCCCTACTAAGCTTATTGATGTAACAACCCAAAACTTTGTAACCTATTTCATCTTATTCAAGTGCCAAATATTGGACCAAGATAAAAAAAATTCACTTCATATTGCATGTGTGCATAGTTTTTGAATAAGTGTCTTTTATGATTTCCTGTGTATTAGAAATTGTT